>CM031625.1:39074940-39092440 GCA_018398815.1 Conus ventricosus
CATCAAAGACTGTACGCCCTCCGTAGGGCGAAACTATCTTTGCTCTGGATGTTGCGGAGCTGGAACTTCCATGCTTTACTGCATCTACATACGTTTGGTGAGTTGCTTCCACCACAACTGCAATGGCTGTGCCTCTGCTGCCCAACGGTCATACTGCTGCTGCTTGATAAATGCTGCCGTACCCCCCACACCCAGACAAAGAAAAGAAAAAACTACAGTTGCCACTGCTACTTCTTTTACTGCAAGTAGGGCCTGCTGTTGTCGTCTCCTATTACCGATAAATTGGGAAAGCCTCATGACCTACTTCTAATAACTTCTACGGCTGTTGTTGCTGACCCTGCTGTAACCAAACTGCCTCCTTGATAGTGTTCTGCCTATTACTGTTGCTGCTGCTACTGTAATACTGCTACTCCTTTACTACTTGCTGCTGTACTGTAACTACTGCACTCCTTCTACTACTACTGCTGCCAATGATTTTGCTGTACCGTTTCTATTACTAACATCGCAAGTTCTGTTAACCTACACACAAACTGTAAAGCAAAAATAATACATACCCACCAACTCCTTTATCCTTCTCCTCCTGTTGCAGCCTTTCCTGCCCTCAATATCTTATCTGTATAACACGCTTACAATAATGTCAAAGTAACAAGAAGGAATCCTTTACCTCCATCCCACCCCTTTCCCCTGTCTCTCCTCACCTCGTGCAACATCTCTCTTCATCAATGTCTTAGTCAAATTAAAACCACAAGGAATCCTTTAAAGCAACGAGAAAAGAAAAAGTTAGCGCTCCCATTTCGCCTTCAGTCCTGTGTTACCACATACAATTGATTTAAACAAAGGGAGGAGGGGTGGGGGGGTGCGCAGTTGGGGTGCGCAGTTGTCTCCATCACTGCCTCTCCTTTTCTCCTCATCGAGCCATATTCCTGTGTATTTTGCTAAACCAGCTTTAAACCATACGGGTTTTTTTAAGGAACAAAAAAAAAAAAACAAAAACCCTTTCTTCCCCTGTCTCCCTACATCGCATGATGGGTGTAGACCCATACACACATAAAACAAACTTCATCAATGAAAAAAAGACTAAAAACATCACCCCATCTAAAGGCGAGGACACAAGCAGTGATTTCATCAGTTGGCGAGGACACAAAAACAAATACTTCATTAGTGGTTGGACACAAACAATTACTTCATTAGTGGATGACGACTCAAAAGTTTAATTCATGAGTGGAAGTGCAGACTCAAAAGATTACTTCATAAGTGGGTGAGGACGCAAATGTTTACTTACTAGGGGCGAGGACGCAACAGATTTAGTTCATTATGAGAGAGGACGAAAAATAAAACCAATTTTAGTTATAATGGAGAGGACACAACCAATATAGTTCATAATGAGAGAGGACACATCCAATTAGGATATTAATGAGAGAGGACACAACCAATTAGTTTTATTTTGAGAGAGGACACAACAATTAGTTTATAATGAGAGTGAGGACACAACCAATTAGTATATAATAAGAGAGGTCACAACCAATTAGTTTATAATGAGAGAGGACACAACAATTAGTTATAATGAGAGAGGACACAACCAATTAGTTTATAATGAGAGAGGACACAACCAATTTAGTTTATTAGGGGCAGACAAAAACAGAGACTGATCAGTGAGTGAGGACAAACACAAGATCCCGTCGTCAGTGGGCGAGTATACAAACAGATGATTGATCAGATGAGTGAGGACAAAAAAGATCCCTTCGTCAGTGGGCGAGGACACACACAGGAGGTACGATTCAGTGAGCGAGGACTTGAAAAAAGGATATTTCATCAGTGAGCAAGGGACTTGAAAAAGGATATTTCATCAGTGAGCAAGGACTTGAAAAAAAGGTTATTTTATCAGTGAGCGAGACTTGGAAAAAGGTATTTCACCAGTGAGCGAGGACTTGAAAAAGGATATTTCATCCGTGAGCGAGGACTTGAAAAAGGATATTTTATCAGTGAGCGAGGACTTGAAAAAGGATATTTCATCCGGGGCGAGGTACTTGAAACGGATATTTCATCAGTGAGCGCGACTGAACAGGATATTTCATTAGTGAGCGAGGACTTGAAAAAGGATATTTTCATCAGTGAGCGAGGACTTGAAAAAGGATATTTCATTGTGCGAGGACATGAAAAGGGATATGTCTATAGTGAGCGGACCTAAAAAAGTCTATTTCATCAGGAGCGAGGAATTGGAAAAAGGATATTTCATCAGTGGACAAGGCCTTGAAAAAGGATATTTCATCAGTGGGCGAGACTTGAAAAAGGATATTTATCAGTTTTAGCGAGGACTTGAAAAAGGAAAATTTCATCAGTGAGCGAGGACTTGAAAAAGGATATGTCATCAGTGGGCGGAGGACTTGAAAAAGGATATTTCATCTCAGTGTGCGAGGACCCCTTGAAACAAAAGGATATTTCATTAGTGAGCGAGGACTTGAAAAAGGATATTTCATCAGTGAGCGAGGACTTGAAAAAGGATATTTATCAGTGGGCGAGGACTTGAAAGGCTATTTCATCAGTGAGCGCGGACATAAAAAAGATATTTCATCAGTGAGCGAGGAATTGAAAAAGGATGTTTCATCAGTGGACCAAGGACTTGGAAAAAGGGTATTTCATCAGGGCGAGGACTTGAAAAAAGGATATATTACAGTGAGCGAGGACTTGAAAAAGGATATTTCATCAGAGCGGCGGCTTGAAAAAGGATATTTCATCAGTGGGCGATGGACCTTGAAAAAGGATATTTCATCTGTGGGCGAGCTTGAAAAAGGATATTTCATCTAGTGAGCGAGGACTTGAAAAAGGATATTTCATCCGTGGGCGAGGACTTGCAAAAGGATATTTCATCAGTGAGCGAGGCTTGAAAAAGGATATTTCATCAGGGGCGAGGACTTGAAAAGGATATTTTTCAGTGAGCGTGGACTTGAAAAAGGCTATTTCATCAGTGAGCGAGGACTTGAAAAAAGGATATTTCATCAGTGAGGAGGACTTGAAAAGGATATTTCATCAGTGAGCGAGGACTTGAAAAAAGGATATTTCATCAGGTGAGCGAGGACTTGAAAGGATATTTCATCAGTGAGCGAGACTTGAAAAAGGATATTTCATCAGTGGGCGAGGCACTTGAAAAGGATATTACTTCAGTGAGCGAGGACTTGAAAAGGATATTTCATCAGTGGGCGTGGACTTGAAAAAGGATATTTCATCAGTGGGCGAGGACTTGAAAAAGGATATTTCATCAGTGAGCGAGGACATCAAGAAGCTTATTTTATGAGTTTGAGGACAAAAAAGGATATTTTCAACAGTGGGGCGAGGGCCCAAAAAAAGGATAGTTCATCAGTTGGGCGAGAGACATCGAAAGGATATTTCATACAGTGGGCGAGGACATAAAAAGGATATTTCATCAGTGGGCGAGGACAAAAAAAGGATATTTCATCAGGGGCGGGACATAGAAAGGATATTTCATCAGTGGGCAGAGGACATAGAAAGGATATTTCATCAGTGGGCGAGGAATAGAAAGAAAGGATATTTCATCAGTGGGCGGCGGACAAAAAAAAGGTGATATTTCTTTCAGTGGCGAGGACATAGAAAGGATATTTCATCAGTGGCGAGGACATAGAAAGGATATTTCATCAGTGGCGAGGGACATAGACAGGTATTTCATCAGTGGGCGAGGACTTAAAATAGGATATTTCTATCGTGGCGCGAGGAGGACATAGAAAGGATATTTCATCAGTGGGTCGAGGACATAAAAAGGCTATTTCTTCAGTGGCGAGGACATAAAAAAGGATTTTCATCAGTGTGGCGAGATACATAGAAAGGATATTTTCATCAGTGGGCGAAAGACTAAAATTAGGATATTTCTTTAGTGGGCGAGGACATAGAACGGATATTTCATAGTGGGCGAGGACATAAAAAGGTATTTCTTCAGTGGGGAGGAATAAAAAGGATATTTCTTCAGTGGCGAGGGCACAAAAAGGTTTTTCTTCATTGGGCGAGGACAAACATTTACGTCATTGGTGCGGAAAGACAAAAAAACATTACTTCATATGTAGGCGAGGATACACAAAGTACTTCGTCGTGGGCGAGGACACAAAAAGATACTTTCATCAGTGAGCGAGATACAAAAAAAATTTCATTAGCAGGCAAGAAAAAAACGGTTTCTTCATCAGCGAGCGAGCGCGAAAAAATTTACTTCCTCTGTGGACAAGACACATAAAGACTCTTCGGCAGTGGTCGGGGACACAACAGGCTACTTCCTCAGTGGTCGAGGACACAATAGGCTACTTCCTCAGTGAGTCGAGGACAACAATAGGCTAACTTCTCAGTGCGAGGCCACAACAGGCTACTTCCTCAGTGGCCGAGGACACAATAGGTACTTCCTCAGGGTAAGGACAAACAGGGCTTCTTCCTCGGTGGTTCGAGGACAATAGTCCTACTTCCTAGTGGTCGAGGACACAATCGGCTACTTCCTCAGTGGACCGAGGGACACAATAGGCTACTTCTCAGTGGTCGAGGACACAATAGGTACTTCCTCAGTGGTCGTGACACAACAGGTCTTCTTCCTCAGTGGTCGAAGACACACAGGCCTACTTTCTCGTAGGCGAGGACACAACGACTACTTCCTCAGTGGTCGAGGACACAACAGGCTACTTCCTCAGTGGTCAAGCACAACAGATACTTTCCAGTGGAACAATGGTCGAGGACCAAACAGATACTTTTCTCAGTGGTCGAGGACACAACAGACTATCTTCGTCAGTGTGCAACGGAAAAAAACTTCACAGTAGTGGACCAGGACCAAAACAAAATTACTTCATCAGTGGGCGAGGACAAAAATGATTGCTTTGTCAGTGGGCGAGGACAAAATGATTGCTTTGTCAGTGAGGCGAGGACAAAAATGATTGCTTTGTCAGTGGGCGAGACAAAAATGATTGCTTTGTCAGTGGTGCACAAGGACAAAAATGTTAGCTTTGCGGTGGGCGAGGACAAAAAGTTTACTTCTTTTTTGGTGTGCGAAGACAAAAACATTGCTTCATAGTGGCAAGTACAAAAAAATGAGTACTCGCAGAGCGGTGAGGATCCAAAAGATGACTTCATCAGGGGGCGTGGACGAACAGTATCATTAAAGCTTTTAGTCCGGTACTTGCCCCCTTACGTCATTTTAAAGCGACGATTTTTTTTTACTGCCCCCCCCCCCCCCCCCCCCCCCCCCCTTTTTTTTGAGGTCTCCCCATACCCAACGTTCCAGCTCTCTCTTCAGCAATCCTTCAGTCAGCTTTAACCCTCATAGTGCATTTCTAAGTTGACTCCCCCACCCCCCCCTTGTCTCTTCTCTCATCCCCTTCACATCAGGCAGTAGCCTTTCTCTTCGTCAATCTTTTTGTTGGCATCAACCCACATACACTCATTTCTAAGCATCCTGCCGAATAAAATATCAGTCACTCCCACCACCCACCCCCACCCCCACCCCATCCCCATTTTAAATCATCCTCTTTGAAGTCTTTCTCGTCTTAATTTTTTGTTTCGGCATTAACGAACATACAATCGTTTCAAAGCAATGAGAAATAAATAGATCATTACCACCACCTCTCTCCAGCCGTTTCCCACTTCTCCACGTTGAAGCTTGCTCTTGGATCAATTTCTCGGTGTGGCTTTATCGCAGCATACAACAATTTTAAAGTAATGAGGGAAAAAAATCACTTAATCCTCATTTACTCCTTTCCCCTGCCAACCGAGGAAGAAGCAGAAGAAGCATTTCTTTTCATCAACCTGTTATCCCGGTACGCTTACATACAGGTTATTAAAAAGCAATGAATAACCAATATCACTGCTACTACGACTACTTCTGCTACTCTACTATACTCCTATACTTACTCCTACTACTCTCCTCAACTACTAACTACTGTACTATACTACTACTACTACTACTACTACCACTACTACTACTTACTGTTCCAATTGCCTCTAATCATCATCATCTGTATCACCATCAGCAGCAGCTGCAGCAGCAGCAGCAGCTGCAGCAGCAGCAGCAGCAGCAACAGCAGCAGCAGTATCATCATCAATATCATACACTGCCACTATCTCTCTCGCTACCTTCCTCTTACACTACGTTGCAGTCTTCCTCTCAATCAATCTTTTAGCCTGGTATTAACGTATGTAATATAATTCTAAACAATTACTCTCTCTCTCTCTCTCTCTCTCCTCTCTCTCTCTCTCTCTCTCTCTCTCTCTCTCTCTCTCTCTCTCTCTCTCTCTCACAGAAGAATAAGACGAAGAAGACGAAGAAGAAGAAGAAGAAGTAAACTATATGTTGCATTTATCGATTATCAAAAAACGTTTGATACAGTAAACATAGATGAATTATGGAAAATATTACAGAAACACAAAATTTCTACTAAAATGCTAAATATGTTGAAAGGTATATATAGAACAGTACAAGCATGTGTGAGACATGGGACAGAATTAACAGAATTTTTTGACTGCTCACTTGGAGTGAAACAGGGATGCCTATTATCTCCCTTGATTTTCTCCTTACTAATATCAGAAGTAGCCGAGAAGGTAACAATGAGAGGAAGACACGGATATCAATTTTTACCAAGAACCGAGAGGGCACGAAATGAACACAGGCTCATTAATGAGTTAAAGCAAAGAATGATAGATTGTTTTAAACAAACATGGCATGAAAAAATTACAAACAGCGAACGATTTACAACATATTATTCGTTTAAAATCATGCACCAAACAGAAGAATATTTACACGAAATCACTATAGCAAAGTTCAGGAAAGCATTGACAAGAATGAGGCTAGGAATAAATGAACAGCATACTAACAAGAAGTATATAGACAATTTAGTGATCACAACATGCCCCTTCTGTCCAGTGGAAGAAACAGAAATACATTTCCTAACAATCTGTCCAAACTACAGACAATTAAGAGAGAAATTACATATCTAAACATTTTAGAAACTTGAATACAATTTGACTAGGAAATTTACTACAAAATGGTAACATAGATGTCAAACGCGATATCGCAATGTATATCTTTTATGCACTCAAAGCCAGAGAAAATCTATTATAAGAAAATAACATACCAAGAGGGCAGGCAATGTTACCTAAACATATCAAGATTAGAAAAACGAAATATAATCATGAACAGACGAGAATGGAAGATGGAACTGGAAGAAGAATGATAGAATTTGTGTAAAGGAATGAGGGAAAAATGATAAACTATCTATGAAAAAGAGACTGGAATAACTGAGAAAGATTGGACAAATGTATATAAGTGAAATATCTTAAAAAGGATGACGTCCTTGCATATGCATATATATTTTATACAAGTGCATGACGACGGGAAGGTGGGATCATGATAATAGACGGATGGAAGTAATGTAGAGATGTATGTTGGATGAATATGTGCAACATGTATATACGTATAAGTAGACATGGATTAGAAGACAGGAAACATGGACCAATGTATATACAATAATAGAAATAGGCACCTAAAGAGATAGTAAGTAAAATAAGAAAGTACATATATGCACGAGCATAACAAAGAATAAGCCAAAACCGAAACTAGGTTATTATGTACAGAATGAAGTAAAGGTCGTGGTCGGCCTTACGCTGAATGTGGCACGTCCCCTGTGCGAAAGCAAGAGAGCGTTCCGCATGCGGCCTAGGGCGACCCAGAACATGGAAAACATAATAAATAATCTTAAGAAAATTGGAAATGAAATGAGGAAGGGAACAGTAAACAATAAACAAGTGGGGTAACGTTTGCTCCCATAAGAAAACCTAACACAGAGAAACTTTAATTCAAGACTGGCACAGCCTTTTAAACTTGAATAAAGTCAGACAAATACACACACGAACAATCTAATAGTAGGGGAAAAACAAGCGCAGGCCAACAACTGAACTGTCTTCATAGTAATGACTTGGCAAAGATTTGGACTTAAGGAGGGGGTGGGGGTGGGGGGTGGGAAGGAGTTTTGAAGACGGAGAAACTGAGAACATGAAATTAAGAAAATATATTACAGATATGAAAACTCTTCACTAGCTGCATAAGGGAACCATCGCAATCCTTTTGAAGGCAGATACAGGGTCGAACTTTAATTAAGGACCGCCCGAAAAAAGGCCCTTTCTTTTTAAATTGGCCAAAAATACAAGCAATGCATTTTTTCGAAGAATTCGACTGGGGAAAGGTTTAAGGGGTTAACAGAGTATTCCACAAAGCTTGCGAAAGCTGTCTTATTGTCACGTGCGGCATGCAGAGGTGGGGGGGGGGGGGGGGGGGGGGTTGAAAGTTGCGGTGATCGGAAAGAAAGTCAACGGAAAGAAAGTCAACGGGAAAAAAGTCACGGAGGAAATGTCAACAGAAAAAAAGGCATCAGGAAAAAAAGTCAACGGAACAAAGGTCAATATCCGCATCCGACGTTGACATGTACTCATAACAGTGAACAATCATCCGTGATGGAAGGGGTGATGGAGTGGTGGTGTGAAGGAGTGATATGAACTCTCAAGTCAGTTTTGTTTTATAAGCTTACTGCACTCGAGACTCATGATAGAGTATTTCTTTTGCACTGGTTACCGTCAGAATGGAAATATTGAGGAACAACAAAGGGGGGATAAAGATCATCTTCGATGGCTATCTGTACACGAGACACTCCACGAAAAAAAAACAAGATCTGGTGGAAATGTGTAAAAAAATCAAGCTGCCAGTGTCGGGGATGTTGAAAACCGACCTGGAGAGAAACAACCCCGAAGTTGGTCTGCCGCATAACCACGCCCCCAGACCACTCTGCAGTTCGTCTGGCCAAAGTACAGTCAGACATGAAACACAGAGCTGCGACTACACGAGCGACGCCTGCCCAGATCTTTGCTGAAGCAGTGAGCAGCTGCGAAGAAGATGTAAGAGCATTGCTTCCCTCTGCCGATTCCTGCAAAAGGACAATCAGGAACCAGAGACCAGCACCTCCTGCACCGCGCCGTCTAGAGGACCTGGGGGAGCTCCCCGATGAGTTCACGGTCACTGTGGACTCTGATCCTGATGGATTTGTGATCGGAGACAATGGCCCCAACAGGACAGACCGGGCTCTTGTATTTGCAACAGAATCTGGCCTCAGGCAGTTGGCGTCCGCAGAGACTGTCTATATGGATGGAAATTTTGCGATGGCGCCAGCGATTTTTAAGCAGATCTATGTCTTTCGTGTTCTGCTTGGACACTGCCCTGTGACTGTAGTATATGCTTTGTTGCCAGCAAAGACTCGGGCTACTTATGAATTCCTCTTCCAAAGTGTTGTTGACAAATGCACTGAACGGGCTTGGAGATGAACGTGAAGACTGTTGTAACCGACTTTGAGGATGCCGTCCTGAGAGCTGCCGTCGCTGTCTTCGGTCGGGACATTATCTGTAAAGGGTGCTTCTTCCATCTTTCCCATCAACTTGGCGCAAAATCCAAGAACTGGGTTTGACTCATCGGTACCACGCTGAGGAGGAGTTCCGATTGTTTTGTGGCATGATCGACGGTCTGGCCTTCCTTCCCTTGGCTGATGTAACAGAAGGCATGCAGTTTTTGAGAGACAATGTACCTGAAGATCCTCCTGAGGCCGAAGATCTCCTGAATTATTTTGACAGGACTTATGTTTCGGGATACTACCATGCAGTTCGGCAACAGCCTGCAGAAGACAATGAGGCGGCTCCACTCTGAGAATGCGCCGGGTTCCACCTTTGTTTCCTCCTGAAGTCTGGAATGTAAACAGTGCAACAATTGACAACAATCCACGGACAAATAACATCTGTGAAGGTTGGAACAATAAATTCCGAAATCTCGTCGGCCATTACCATCCTTCCATATGGAGAACGATTGAATGGTTCCAGAAAGAAGCTGCTACAGTCCATACAATGATGCAGCAAGATGCTGTCGGGAATCAACCGGGCAAGCGTTTACCACTACGCTTCATTCGTATGCAGCAGCGGTTGCGAAATCTGTGCATCGCCCGTCGGGACGGGAGGAAGACTGTTCCAGAAATGCTCCGTGGTGTCGGTTGGAACATTCGACTGAACAAACAAACGTGAACGTCTACACTTTCGTCAAAGTGAAGGACAATGGCGTGATTGAAGGTAGGAGGGGAAGAGGGGCGTGGATTGTTGAATGTTTGACATTATCATTTAGGCTATGGCAAAGACAATTCAGTTTCCCATTCAATTCTTCAAATTTCTGTGACCTTTTTTGAAATGAAAATGTTTATTTTTTTATTTTATTTACTGATATGTATATATGTTTTCCTAGCTTTCTTTGATCTATGCGATATGTATGAATACTTATTTGCTTTCTTTGACCTAGGCGATATGTATGAATGTGATGGAAGAGGAGGAGGAGTATAACTTATAACTTTGTGTACCTTAATCTATGATCTACATTGTAAAAAATTCTTTTTAAAAAAAATTATGGAATAAAATGGCTGTTGACCTATTATTATGTGTTTATGTGTGCATCTGTGTTTGCATGTGCTGGCCTATTGTTATGTTTTTGAAGTTTTTTTCCGTTGACTTTTTTTCCATTGACTTTTTTTTCTGGTGACATTTTTTCTGGTGACTTTCTCTCCGTTGACTTTTTTCCCGTGACTTTTTTTCCCTGTTGACTTAGTTGCAGATTGTTGTCAAAATTGCTTGTTTTTTAAGCAAGAGTGAACACTGCTTCAAACGGTTTTGCACTGAAATTCCAAATGCACGTGCAAAAACCAATGCATTGCAGAGCATTTTACTGACTGGAATGCCCCTAAAAGCAGCCCAACGTGCATAATTCTTCATAACACAAAAATGCCTCCAAGACGCAAGCTGTCTGATTTTGACCGGACCCTGGCGATTGCATGGCTGCAGGATCGAGTTGGCGTTCGAGAAGTGGCCAGAAGACTACAAGTGTCCCACTCCGTCATCATTCGGCTGAGAGAACGTTTTCAAGCCACTGGAACTGTCAAAGAGAGACTCTGTCCAGGCCAGCCAAAGAACACCACTGCAAGAGATGACAGGTTCATCCGCAGACATGCTCTTCGGACCAGGACCACCACCTCCAACACCATCAGGCGTCGGCTCCAAGCTGCCACTAACACAGCAGTGTGTGAGATGACCATACGGGGGTGCCTCAAAGCTGCCAACCTTCGAGCAAGGCGCCCAGTCCAGAAACAAAACTGACTGCGGCCCACCGGGCACGTCGCCTGGCCTGGTGCACAGCTCATCAAACATGGACTCGGGCTCAGTGGCGGATGGTGCTTTTCACCGATGAGTCCAAGTTCCAGTTGAAGCCACGAGATGGACGCATTCGGGTGTGGCGGCGTCCCAGGGAGCAGCTGGCAGATGACGTCATCCGGAGGTCGTCGCTTTTGGTGGTGGCTCCGTCAGGTATGGTGGGGGGGGGGGGGGGGGGGGGGGGCATCAGCAGTCACCACAAGACTCCCCTGTACCATGTGGATGGCAACCTGAACGGCCAACGCTACATTTCAGGAGATTTTACGGCCTTTGGTTGTCCCAGCACTCCAGCAGATTGGGGCTCAGGCTGTGTTCATGGACGATAATGCCACCCCACATCGTTGTCGAGCCGTGAACACTTTTGTGGTGCAAGCTGGCATCACCAGGATGCCATGGCCGGCAAACAGCCCGGACATGAACCCTATTGAGAACATCTGGGGCCAGCTTGGGAGGAGAGTTCAAGAAAATTACCCTGTTCCGGCAAATTGACAGGAGCTGCTGCACTACCTGCAGCAGGAGTGGGCAACCCCCCCCCCCCCCCCCCCCAGGCACTCATTACAAGAACAGTCAACACCATGAGGCAGCGCTGTGTGGATTGTGTGGCAGCACGAGGGGGGGCACACTCGGTTTTGATCAGACTGTAAAGAAACACTCTTTTTGTGAATGTCATTTTGGGGGTAGTCTCATTCAGGCTCCCCTGTCTAATCAGAAAGAATGATTTTTTCGATGAAAGTGACAAAATGTTGTTCACTGATAAATGAAATTAAACATTTATAAAGTTTCTGTCGTTTGTCGGTTTTTCTTTCTATGTTTGTGAGACTGTGTATAAGTGGTCCTTAATTAAAGTTCAACCCTGTACATGTATATTTGTATTGCCTGCTCCCAGGCCTTTCATCCGCTGGGTCGGAACTCATCAGGGAGACACGGCTGGTTGTGTCTGCGCTCCTGGCGTCAAATAGAGACACACCACAGTCCATAATACTGTGGTGTTCTTGTTTATTGTTTATTGTTTACTGTTCCCTGCCTCATTTCATTTCCAATTTTGTTTTGATTAAATTGAGGTTATATGTATTTGTTTCTGTCCGTCTGTGTGTTTGTCTTTTGATCTCCCTTGCATCTTTGGGTGGATCCTCAAGCGTAAGCTCAAAGATTGTCCCCTACATTTTATACTATTTGCATAATGTCTTTAGTTTTTCAGCAACTTTTTTCCTCTCGACACTTTCGTTTGGTTTCATTTACTACCCTTCACTGGCTGCTTTGGGGTGCTATTGGATTCTTTTTTGCACCATTGGTGCTGAGAACACCACAGTATTATGGACTGTGGTGTGTCTATTTGACGCCAGGAGCGCAGACAGCAACAAGAGATGTCGGAGCACAGCTGCCCGTGCTGCTCATGGTCTCGCCCTCCCCCCTCTCCTCTCTTGCACTCCTGCGGGGGAGGGGGTAGGACAGCAACAAGAGATGTCGGAGCACAGCTGCCCAGTGCAGCTCACGGTCTCGCCCTCCCTCCTCCCCTCTCTTGCACTCCTGCTGTGATGGGGGACGGGGTATGACATGGGGCGGGCCGGACAGCAACAAGAGATGTCGGAGCACAGCTGCCGGCCGGCGCACACGTGCAGCTCGCGGTCTCCACCCCCATCCTCCCCTCCTTGTGCTCCGCTGTGAAAGGGGGGGGGGGGGGGGGGGACAGCAACAAGAGATGTCGGAGCACAGCTGCCGGCGGACGCACGATGTGCGGCTGCAGTCTCCCCCTCCCCTCCCATGTGCTCCCGCTGGGGGGGGGGGGGGCTCAGGACCGGCAGGCCGGACAGCAACAAGAGATGTCGGAGCACAGCTGCGGGCCTGTGCGCTCCGTGCGGCTCACGTTCTCCTCTCCAACCCTCTCCTCCCCTCCCATGTGCTCCCACTGTAAAGGGGGGGAGAGGGCGGTGATGCAGGGTGGGTGGGCCAGAAATCAACAAGAGATGTCGGAGCACTAGTGTAGGCTGGCAATAATTTTTACAAAGAATTAAAAGCAATAGTTTTAAAAATGGTGCAAACGACTAAAAAAATAAATAACAAATAAAATATCCAAAAAGTAGAAAAAAGTACACGTCCTGAGTTATCAAAAAAAGCATTTAAAGTGGTCGAAAAAAAACCGATTCCACGCTCTGAGCCTTTCCGCTTACCGTACAAACATTCCATCCCGCGCGCTGCGTCATCCCCCATATTTGGAAGGCATGACCTCGCGCGCGTTGATTCCAAGACAATGGCGGCAAATGTGTCCGGCACCGGCGAAACTGATTTTGGTGAGTAGAACAGCACTGTCGTTGCAAGTTTAACCGTGAATAGCACGCGATGTCACATTGTGGTTGCATATGTGTGCAACAGTGTTTCCATTTTGATGAAAGATAAGAGAATTGCTGATAGGAACCCGTGTCTGGCATGAACATGTATGGCTCCCGCTTGTTGTCAAAAATTGCTTTATCAGTTTATGTGTGTGTGTGTGTGTGTGTGTGTGTGTGTGTGTGTGTGTGTGTGTGTGTGTGTGTGTGTGTGTGTGTTGGGTGTGTGTGTGTGTGTGTGTGTGTGTTTCCTGGTGAGAGACAGAAAGAGAGATAGACAGGCAGACAGATAGACAACACTGAGTTACAACTATAGACACTAAGAGAAATTGACCGACTAAATTCGCGTATTATCCGTGTGCACATGTTTGTGTGTGTGTGTGTGTGTGTGTGTGTGTGTGTGTGTGTGTGTGTGTGTGTGTGCGCGCGCGCCGCGCGTGCGTGCGTGCGTGCGTGTGTGTGTGTGTGTGTGTGTGTATGTGTGTGTGTGTGTGTGCAGTGGGTGTGTGCGTGTTTGCGTGCATGCATGCATGAGTGCGTGCATGTGTGCGTGGGTGTACATGTGCGCGCGTGCGTGCGTGCGTGCGTGCGTGCGTGCGTGCGTGCGTGCGTGTGTGTGTGTGTGTGTGTGTGTGTGTGTGTGTGTGTGTGAGAGAGCATGAACTCACATGTGTGCCCACTGTATGTGTTACACTTTTCAAGCGCGAGAAGTAGTTTGATGAAAGAGAAAACATGTTCTTTTTCAGATCTGGTTGAGCCGGAAACATGCGTGCTTTGTGAGAATCCTTTACGTCTAGGTGAAGAAGTCGTGAAACAAACTGAAAAAGGGATGACAGGATTGCAAAAAGCATGTCGTTTAAGATGTGATAGTAAGAGTTTTTTCATTGGGCAAACTGTCCATAAATCTTGTCGTCAAAATTACTGCAACGTCAATGTCATCAAAAAGGATTTGAAAAGACAGTTGGAAGAAAACAGTACAGAAGATCAGCAAATTCTTAGGTCCAAGAAGGTGAAATTTGACATTTCTGCCGACTGTCTCTTCTGTGGACTGCCTGCTAAAAGCTCTCAGAGAAAAGGTGACCCCGTCTATCTAATCCGAAGCTTCAGTTTCCAGTCACAAATAGAACAACATTGTTTGCAGCGGGGTCCATGTGACAAATGGGCTGAGGACGTTTTGGGCAGAATTAAGGCTGTGAATGATCTTCCTGCTGCAGATGCCTTGTACCATAAGCAGTGCAGTGTCAACTTCAGAACAGCCAAAGGCATTCCCCAAGCATATTCTTCTTCCACTGAGGCCATACATGCTGTCAAAGGCAGACCAGCAGACACAAAACGAACAGAAGCATTCACACAAGTAGCAGAATACTTCAAAGAGTTCGATAATGAACAGATCACCATCACAGATCTGTGCAAAAAAATGGAGGAGTACCTTGATTCAGAAACAACTGCATACACAGAAAAACACATGCGACAAAAACTAGAAACTACCTTTGGAGACGAGATTGTAATCACCTGCATCAGAGGGAAGCCCAATGTAGTCACGTTCAGGTCAGCTGCTGAAAAAATTCTGAAGCAGTTTGCAAAATCAAAGACAGAAACAGACAGCGAGAAAGAAAAACTGAGGATAATCAAAACAGCAGCGGAACTTCTTTTGTCTGACATAAAGAAAATTGACACCTCCAAAGAAGAGTATCCATCAACAGCAGAAATTTCAGACATATCAAAAACATACAACAGCTACCATCATCAGTTGGCGTTTTTTTAAGAACACTACTGAAGGGAAAGAAGAATCCAGAATTGAAAATTGCTTCCCTTGGTCAAGCTTTGATGCAAGCTGCGCGCCCAAACGTGCTCATCCTGCCACTTCAGCTGGGACTTGGAGTCTCCATGCACCACCTAACTGGTTCCAGACATATTGTTGAGCGGCTCCATAGGCTAGGATTTTCTTTATCCTACAACGAAGTTAAACTGTTTGAAATGTGTGCTGCAGTAGAGCAAGGAACAGACTTGGTGGGTGTTGACCCCCAAACCAGCTGGATCCAGTTTGCTGCCGACAATGTGGATCATCAGATACGCACTCTGGATGGATCTGGAACCTTTCATGGCATGGGCATCATCAGCGCAGCTAGCGACCCCAGGCATCAAAGAATGCAATGCAGTTCGTCGAGATACAAATGTAACTCCAGACAGAATCTCAACACTGGGGAGAGTGCCAGTTCGTTTTTACAATGCCTCTACAACTGACGTATCTTTTACTTATGAAGTTTTGCGGGACTTTGCTATTGAAGATCGGATGAAGAAACTGGATCTGCTATGGAAAGTGTCCTGGCCTCTGCGCTGCCTACGTCCAGGCTGGTCGGGTATGATGCAGACCATCTGTACAACTGGAGCCTATCCTGGGCAGAGCATGTTCACGTTATTGCCCATGATAGACTTGGATCCAACAAACATGAGCTGCATCTACTCAACTCTCCATTTCATCACTTCCTTGTCCAGACGGTATAACTGCACACCAGTCCTAACCTTTGATCAACCATTGTGGTGGAAATCCATGATGATTGTCGATAATGAGCCAGCTGACAGCTCCCTGAAGTCAGTCGTCCTTCGTCTAGGAGGATTTCACTGCCAAATGAGTTTCCTCGGCTGTATGGGAAGGCTTATGGGAGGATCTGGCTTGAACAGGTGCTGGAAGTCGTTTTTGCTCGCAATTCTGTCATCCATATGCTGAGTGGCAAATCCGTACACAGAGCTGTTCGGGGACATTTTCTAGTAGACGCTGTCCTCAATGCCCTGATTGTGTCCACTGCCTTCAACATTCCCTTGACCACATCTGATGTCAGACATTCTGAAGACAGTATTGATACAGAAACTGTAGGCTTCCCATCTGTGTCTGCAACTCTGACATCTGATGAAGATCCCATTTTGCAGCATGAAGATGCTGAACACCACCAGCACACTGAAGACCCTGTCCTGTCCGTAGAACAACACTCTGTTCAAAGTGCTCCAGTGCACCCAAACCTGCATGCTGCATTGCAAGTTTTTGACAAAATCATGAACCAAGAAATTGCTGCTGATCAGATAGATGCAATGATAGACAGTGACCTAGAAGTAGTGGAACATCAATTAACGATGACCAAATCGCAGCTGAAGGGTCGTACATCCAAGCTATGGCTTCAGTACATGTCCATGGTGGACATACTAAGACAGTTTTTGAGAGCAGAGAGGACAGGCAACTGGATGCTGCATCTCCACTCCTTGCAAATGATGCTCCCGTTTTTTCGGTTGTTCAAATTCGCCGGCGCTTGTGGAACTGGATGACATGGACCTGGCAGACGTACCCTGTGTATCTGCTGACATTCAAGAAAGCCTGGGCAGTGACTGACTTGATGGTGAGATTTCACGCTGCAGTGCGTCTGTGTCAGGATATACTCTAGGTAAGCCACCTTTCAAAAGTTTACGCATGCAGGATGTGTATTTCAGTGGACCGAAGGGTAATATATTCTTATAGATATGCTGTTTTCCCATTTTTTTTAACCGTTTTATGCTTCTGGTGGCAAATGCGTTATTGAATTTGGGCAATACACTTCACGAGCTTTCCAAAGAGGTGCTACATGACTATCTTTGGTCGATTCTTCAAAACAGCGTGAAAAACGGGTACCTGATGACGTCACACAACGAGTTTTAGTACCCTTAGGACACTTCGATCGATGTACTTTTTGGATATGTTAAAGAGAGACTGTGTCCTGACTCATTCCACCTAAAATAATTACTATTGCAATTAGTTCCTAACTTCTTAATTTTTACCGCTTACAGACTAGACTAAAACAGCTGCCGGCCGGCACGCCCCGTGCGGCTCGCGGTCTCTCCCCCCCCCCCCCCCACCTCCCTTTTCCCCCCCCCCCCCCCCCCCCCAC
>CM031625.1:39102440-39123098 GCA_018398815.1 Conus ventricosus
CTACAATTGCTGTCTGTCCTGTCTGTGTCTGTCTCTCTCTCTCTCTCTTTTCTTTCACTCTCTCTCTCTCACTCTCCTTCTCTCCTCTCCCTTCAATCTCTCTCTCACTTTGTCTCTGCCTGTCTCTGTCTCTCCTCCTTTCCCCCCACCCATGACTGTCCTGTCTGTCTGCCTTTCTCTCTCTCCCTCTCCCTCTCCACTCTCTCTCTCTTCTCTCCCCTCCCTCACTCTCTCACTCTCTCTCCTCTCCTCATTTCTCTCTTCTCTCTCTCTCTCGCGTTCCGTCTTTTCCCACACCTACAATTTCTGTCCCGCATCTCTCTCTCCTCCTCTCTCCCTCTCCCTCACTCTCTCTCTCTCTCTCTCTCTCCTCTCCTCTGTATGTTGATTGTGTCTCCTCTCTCTTTGTCTCTGTCTTTCTCTGTCTCTCCTCCTTTCCCCACCCATGTACTGTCTGTCTGTCTTCTGTCCTGTCTGTCTGTCTGCTCTCTCTCCTCTCACACTCTCTCTTCTCTCTCTCTCTCTCTGCTCTTCTCTCTCCTCATCTTCTCGTCTCCTCTCTCTGCGTTTCCGACTTTCCAGCCCTTTAACGTCTGCCTGTCTCCCCCCACTCTCTCTCTCGCTCTCTCTATCTCTCTCTCTCGTTCTCTCTCTCTCATTCTCTCTCTCACTCACTCTCTCTCTCTCAACTCTCTTTGACTCTGTGTTTCTCTTCTCTCCTCTTTTTCCCCCCTCCCCATGTCCTGTCCCTGTCTGTCGCCTCTCTCTCTCTCTCTCTCACTTCTTCGCTCTACCGCTACTCTCTCCTGCTCACCCCTCTCTCCTCTCTCTCTCTCTCGTCTCTCTCTCTGCGTTTCCGTCTTTCCCGCACCCATTAACCTGTCTGGTGTCTGCCTCGCTCTCTCTCTCATCTCTCTCACAATCCCCTCTCTTCTCTCACTCTCTCTCTCTCTCCTGTCCTGTCTGTCTCTGTCTCTCCTCATTCCCCCACCCATGTCTGTCTGTCTGCCTCTCTCTCTCTCTCTTCCTCTCGTCCTCTCTCTCATCCTCTCACTCTCTCTTCCTCTCTCTCTCTCTTCTGCGTTGCCGTCTTTCCAGCACCTTTAAAACTGTCTGCCTGCCCCCCTCCCGCTCTCTCTCTCACTCTCTCACTTCTCACACTTTGTCTCTGTTTATTCTTTTTTCTCTGTCTCTCCTCTTCCCCCACGCCATGTCTGTCTGTCTGTCTGACTCTCCTCTCTCTCTCTCTCATCTCTCTCTCTCATCTTTCTTCTCTCTCTCTCTCCTCTCCACTCAAACCTCCTCTCCATCTCTGTCTCTCTCCTGCGTTTCCCGTCTTCCCGCACCTATAACTGTCTGTGTGTCTGCCACGCTCTCTCTCACTCTCTAACTTCTCTCCTCTTCACTCTCATTCTCTCTCATCTCTCTCTCTCCTCTCTCTCTGTCGTCCTGTCTGTTCTCTGTCTCTCCTCTCCTTTTTCCCCCACCCATGTCTGTCATTCTGCCTCTCACTCTCTCTCTCTCTTCTCTCTCTCCTCTCACCTCGTCCTCTCTCTCTCCCCTCTCTCTCTCTCTATCTCTATCACTCCTCTCCTCACTCACGCGCGCGCGCGCGCGCGCGGAAGAATATGCCCTTGAATGACAGTGATGGACAAAACATCATGGAAATAGTAGTGGGGAGGGAGTGGGTTTTGGGGGGTGGGGGTGTGGGAGACCGTGCCCCTACAGTGACACCGTTTTACTTCATGTGGTGCGTAGGCAAAATCCCGTGCAGAGAAGGAGGAATGTGCTATTGGGGGACAACGACCTGCAACAGTGAGCGAAACATTTTGCCTGCTGACAGTGTAAACATGGGGTTCTGTGGGGGCGCCGACGTGATTTTAATGTAAAATAGTGAAGGAAATGTATTGAATAACCACTTACAGATTTTGTTTCATCTGATAATAGTGAAAGGTATTGTATATGAAAAAGAAACAATGTGGCATGTTTTTTCGTCTGATGACAATGACACAACTGAGCATAGAACAAGGGAATGATTATTGAATGTAGACAAGACATATTTCAGATAAAGCACGTGTCCTACAGTGGATAACAAATTAGGGGTGGTTAACAAAGGAAAAAGTGTAGCAGCGATGACGTGTTTTTTATTCCTGTTTATGATCCTAATAGAGAGAGGCTTCAGTTCGGATCATGAAGACGTAACGAGAATTTGCAACAAAAGTAACATGTATTGCATGATAAACGGAGATAACTCAAAAAACACATTCAAAATATTTTATCTTCCTGCCACTGGATATTAATGGGCATACCTTTTCTAAAGATTCACAAATAAAACTGTTCTTTCTTATTGCCCAAATTTGTAGACGATATCTGTCTTGTAGAACACACTCACGTGCGCTCGCACACGACACCACACACACACAACACACACCACACACAACCCACACACACACCCACACACACACACACACACCCACACACACACGACGTTATAATATATACCGATAAGCTCATATCGTGCATAAAATAATGCATCAAATTACAAAAAAGTTCACACACACCACACACACACACACACACACACACACAATATCTATATATAATAAATATAAATATATTATAAATATATATATAAATAAATATATCATATATAAATATTAGTATTATATATATATAAAAATAGTGCACGTAGTGCATAAAAGATGTAACCGATACCAATAATAGTTTACACAGCACACACCACACACACACACACACACACCCACACACACCACACACCACTCTCTCTCTCTACTCTCTCCCTCGTCTCTCTCTCTCTTTCTCTCTCACTCGTCTCTCTGTCAAAATTTCTCACTGACTCTCTCACATACATGTGCTCCTCGATCACACCCTCACTTCTCTCTCGACCCCCCCCCCCCCCCCCACCCTCTCTCAGATCTGAAAACTCTGATCTCAGTCTCTTTCTTGTCTCATCAGTCAGACTGTCTGTCTGTCTGTCTGTCTGTCAGTATGTATGACTGTCTCCTGACTGCCTGCCTATCTGTCTGTCTTTCTGTCTGTCTGTCTGTCTGTCTGGACTGTCTGTCTGGCAGTCCTGTCTTTCTGCCTGTCCGTCTCTCTTTCTCCGCTCTCATTAGCGCCTCTCTCTCTCTCTCTCTCATCTCTCTCTCATCTCTCCACTCATTCTGCTCACTCACTCTCTCTTCAAAAGGGACTGCAGCCCCTTCTTCGCCGTCTGTTCCCCGCCTGTATGTTTGATTGTCTGTCTGTCTGTCCCTGTCTGTCTGTCCTGTCGGTCCTTGTCTGTCTTTCTCTCTTTTCTCTGTCTGTCCTGTCCGTAAGTTTTGTCACTCTGTCGCTCTCCTCTCTCTCTCTCTCTCTCTCTTTCTACTTCTCCTCTCTCTTCTCCTCTCTTTCTCTCTCTATCAGTTTGAACACTTTCTTGTTTTCGATTATCCTCCTCTCTCTCCTCTCTCTTCACTCTCTCTCCTCCATCTCCTCTCTCATCTCTCTCTCTCTCCTCAATCTTTTCTCCTTCTCTCCCCCCTCTCACTCACTCTCTCTTCTGCGCCCTCATTCTGCCTGTCTACCTGTGAATCTGTCTGCTCTGTCTAGGTTTCTGGCTCTGATCCTGTCTCTTAGAGAGAGAGAGAGAAGAGAGAGAGGAGATAGATAGAGAGAGAGAGAGAGAGAGAGAGAGTGGAGAGAGATTCATCAGACAATATGGAAGAATTCTTCACACAATCCAAGGCAAACGAACTCACTCATTCTTCACGAAAACTAGCAAACAGTTCCATTAATAAAAGGAGACTCATTTGTGTGTGAGTGTGTGAGTGTGTGTGGTGTGTGTGTGTGTGTGTGTTGTTGTTGTGTGTGTGTGTTCGTGCCGCGCACGTGCGCGCATGTAAATTAGACTTCTGTTATAGGCCACATTGTTCAAGTTTGAAGCTGACACAGCTTGATCCCTTCCACTTATCCTCTACACTACGGCCTCCTTTTTTGTTTTTGTTGTTGTTGTTGTTGTTGTTGCTTTAAAATGCAAAAACAGGTGAATTGAATTTTTAAATGGAGGCGGACCTCGTTTGTCCCAATGTAAAACAGAAACAAATTCCAGATCAAATCTTACTACACCATCGACAGTTGCGACCCCTGACTCAATTTCTGTCTTCTTTTTTTTTTTAAACTAGCATTGTTAATCCAGGCCAGGTAGCTGATGCACGCACAGAGGGATTGACTGGGCTAAGGGTTGCCGCATCTTTCCTTCTACCCGTCATGAGATGTCCGCTTATTATTTCGCTGGCACTTGTCCAATGTTCTCCACACTTGAACGATTTTTGTTGAATACTGTCTTTTCCACCTCAGTACTTGTTGACACATTTTTTTCTACCCTCTTCACCCCCCCCCCCCCCCCCTCCCCCACTCCACCCCCCCACCCTCCCGACCCCACCAACTTTCCTCCCTGTTTTTTTTTCTCATAATTATGAGTTTCTGTTTCATTCATGATGAATTAGATGTCCCCGCCTTTACCTAGTAATACGGTTTAATTATTATCATTTACCTTTTAATTGATATAATTTCTGTATAGTTTGTCACCCTTCCTCTATGCCCCTTCGCTCGGCCTGTTTTTTCTATATAATTTTCATACATGTGTTGCTACTCCCTCCCACTCGCCGCCTCCCCCCCCCCCCACCGACACCCTGTGGTGCCCTTCCCCCGTTGCTGTGTTGTGGGGAAAGAAAAATCCTAAACTTCTTTGCTGATCCTTATTTCATACAATGGTTTGAATATCATGACTTCCGTCTGTGACCAGTGGGCCATACTTTCCGTTTGTGCAGTCACGTATCAACCAAACCAACAGACGCACAAAGTAACAAATCCTTTGCACTATTTTTTTCTTCGCAGAGTATAGCCACAGACAAACTCTTGCTGCAAACCGTGACATCAGCCTTTCCACCGTTTTCTGCTTACTCCCCTCACTGGGCAACATGTCACGGCCTTGTTCCTGTTCTACAGGCGATCTCTGCTCCAACGCTCCGCACTGACTGTAAGGTTGATTTATTTAAAAACTCAGAATGAAGTAACTCCTGCAATAGAGTGATTTTACCCCCCTAATTTTTCCTAATTGTTTTTGTGTTAATCACAGAGTATGCTAAAGTAGTGTTAGACTCTTGAGTAAATAACTATCAGACCATTAGTCGAAAAGGAAGGGACAACGATTTTGCTCAAGTGAACATTTCTCATCTTTTCTTTGTCGGCGGAAAATTGCGAAATTAATCACGGAAAGTGTTTGAACGTTGTTTTTTCTTTCTCCACTTTCTGCAGCGAGCGGTTGATCACTAGCGAAGCCATGCGTGACTTGACACAGAAATGTGAAGCCAAAATAGAAACTAGTTACTGAAGTGCAGAACATTGGTTTCACTTGTCCTTTAATCGTCAGCTATTATGAAGAAGACCATGACGCGCGCGTGAGCGCGCGCGTGTGTGTATGGGTGTTGTGAGTGTGTGGTGTGTGTGGTGTGTGTGTGTGTGTGGTGTGTGTGTGTGGTGCGCGTGTGCGTGCGTGCGTGCTAGGCGTGCGTGCGTGCGTGCGTGCGTGCGTTGCGTGGTGTGGTGAGTGTTTGTGTGTGAGTGTGTGTTGTGTGTTGTGAATGCTTGTGTTTGTGTGTGTGTGGTGCGTGGCGGCGTGCGTGCGTGCGTGCGTGCGTGCGAGCGGACGCGTGCGTTGCGTTGCGTGTGTGTGTGTGTTGGTGTGTGTGAGTGTTGTGTGTGTGTGTGTGTTGTGCGCGTGCTAGTGTGTGTGTGTGTTGTGTGTGTGTGTGTGTAGTTGAGTGTGTGTGTGAGACGACTGTGTGTGCGTGTTCGTTGTTTTGATAGTTTAGTTTGCAATGTGCACACACTAGGCTTGTGTGCACGTCCATGGTTATACTGAACTTTCTGAAGTACATTTTTCGGAAATGTTTTCAAGAGGTTACTAACGACTGAATCACTGAACATAGACATATACATTTGAACCTTTATGAAAAAAAAAAGTCACTGCGGGGTGAACGTCCATAGTAGACGCCACTGGCGGTGTGGGGTGGGGGGGGGGGGGGGGGGGGGGGGGGGGGGGGGCGAGTCCACGACCTACCATTACCCCCTATTTTCCAACAAAAAGGTAAGAAAACATTTAGTCTGGGACGTATAGAGACATAGAACAATGAAACATTTGATGTAACGGTAGTAAGGCCAGCAATTTCAAAGCATCCACAAACTACTAAAGTCAGAATTTGTTGAATATTTTTGTGGAATGAAGTTGGATTTATTCTTACTCATCTCCTCTAACCATTGGCCCCCCTCCTCCCCCGACCCTCACCCCCACAACTTGGCCATATAGTTTGTGTGTCTCAAGAGTATAAATCATCTCCTCCCTCCCTCCCTCCCTCCCTCCCAACCCTCCCTCACTCTCTTTCTCTACTCCTCTCTCATCTCTCTCGCTCTTCTCGTCTACACTCTCCTTCTCACAGGCGACTCTCTCTCTCTCACTCTGTCTTTCTCTTTGTCTCTCCGTAATGTAAAAGACAGAAACGCCATAACGTTTGGCACAGCTGGCGTAGATTAGATTTGCTATACACCCATGCTGCACCGTGGTTTTTCAAACATCTAGTTGCTGAGTTTTTACATATCTTTGTCCCGGTTGCCTTTGAACATTATTACCAATCACTATGAAACATGTTTTGGAATACTATCTACACACACACACACACACACCACACACACCACACACACACACACACACCACACACACACACCACTCACATCCAGCCTGAGTGGCCCTTAGCTGTTCGGCTGGCTAAAATCAACATTATCTTGTCTTGCACACACGACACTATATATAATCATATATATAAGATTTATACTAATATATAAATATATATATAAATAGTATATATAAATATATATATATATGGTGTGTGTGTGATGTGTGTGTGTGTGTAGTGTGTGAGTCCAAACGCTAAATGCTTTAATGTTATATTTAACAGTCTTTCCAACGCGAAAAATGTCAACTCGGAGAGAGGTTCACCCAAATTTAAGAAGAAATGTTCAAAAGACTTGCTATTTAGACTTTGTTATTTAGAAAGTATATCACAGAAAATCCCTTAACCACACAGGATTTTGTTGTTTTAGTTGTTGTTGTTTATTTTGTTGATGTAGTTGTGTTTTTGTTTATTGTTGATTTTTTTTGTCCCGATACACAACACGGTCAAAACTGCTGAAAAACATTTCAATGACACAACAAATACGAAACATTTTGAAAACAATAACGAAAACACACAGCGCAAAATGGACACAGTACGCAAACTAAATACCAATAACAATGACAACAACAACAGCAGCATCGAGCAGTACAGCAGCAGCAGCAACATCAGCGCAACACAACAAAAACAACAAAGCTGGCGTCTGACAACTACACTGTCGGCAAAAAAAAACGCGTTTAACTCAGCAAGGCAAGGGAAAGGTCTAGAGAGGCAACACCCTCCCCCGATTCCCCCCTCCTCCCTCCCCCCCCCCCGCCCTTCCCCGAAAAAAAGACACAATGTGAGAGACAAGAAATTAATCTAATCTAAAGAAATAAAGAAAGGCAGGGGCACAGAGAGTGGCAAAGACGTTACAAGCTCAAAACTTCCTGAGGGACGGGGAGAAATAAAGAAAGAAGAAGAAATACAAAAAAAGGCAGATTCGGGACAGCAACAGAAATGAAGAAGTAACGAGGACACATTTTCACAAACAGGGAACTGCACATATAGGATCCCCGGGTCCCATAGGGGACAAGAGAGAGACAGGAGCGAACGTAAGAAGATATCAAGAAATCATGCACAGAATAGGTCAGTCGAAGTGGTTTACGGTCCCAGGTCCCGCATGAGGGTCGTGAATACGATGCCCATTCAGCCCATTTACTGTGATTTATTCTGTCCCGACTTGGCCCCATACGCAGTTCAGTAATGCTCGTGGCCGATTAGGAAGACTGGCACGGCCAGTCCGAGATTCCTACCACGTAATGGATGCGTATCGAGAGAGTTTAATCAACGTACCTGACTAACACTGCAGGTGGTCTGAGCCGTTCTTGACAGGTTACGCTGGGACACATTAATTGGAAATCAAACGTAGCGAACAACCCAGCCGTGCAGTCTCAGAACCTACGTCACATTGACGTGATGTCAAGTTGACATTTGGTAGACCTCTGGTCTTTGAGGATCACATTCCATGGGTCGAGCGAGGTGCGATTATTAACAAAGAAACAGACAGAACAGCAACAAGAACACCTGCTTTCTGTTGTCATAATAGCACATCTAGGGTCCTAACCGTACATTAACCATCAGGAGGCCAAATTGACCTGTTACCACACGAAACCCATGCTTCCACACTGTGCCCATCGCTGACCGTGTGTAATGCCGATTTCCTCCGAGTTCAAAGTCAAGAGTGATGCAAACTGAACCAATCCCTCTGTCCTACCAGCAACACAGGGCCATGAATGGTGGTACGGAACAAGAGCTCCAGACCTATGTCACTCGCCTGCCAGAGACCACGCCTCCCCCGCACTCTTCTCCGCAAATTCCGATTCCGGGCCCGCGCCAACGTCCGCAGCCAAGAATTGGACTGCTGTTGAAGACTTTCCCCGTGCAGTGAGGAGGAGGAGGAGGAGGGTATGATTAATTTAACAAAAGAAAGAAAGGCTCTGCTGCCAAGAAGATTCACAATAAGGGTTATTTCCACGATTTAACCGACTTCATAAGCTGAAGCCGATGATTACACTAAGGCTCCAACAGCAAACCCCAAAGTCAAAACTGACGGAAAGTTCCTGACACAAATAAATTTTCTAATTACTGCCACAGAATCACAAAACACCATATACCAATTAACACTATAAACAAATTACTGAGGAATTTCTTGATTTACAAAAGTTTATTAAAACCAGCCAGTTTGATTCTTGCAAAGAAAGTTATAAACCAAAAGTCCATAAAACAGAAGATGTTTACCCAAACAATTTCGTAAAGTTCCTCAGTAGAAGAAGTTCACAATGAGTTTCAAATTTTTTTAACTGTAATTCTTAAATTCTCTGTCTACAAACTCATATACAAGAACAGTTTGTATTGTTTTTAACCAAAGAAAAGTTCATGCAAAAAGCGTAAGCTATCACAAAACGAACTGGCCACTTGAAACGCATATCAAAAAATAAATAAGGATCATTTTAATCATATTGATCAGTTTAGAAATAATAAGTTCCTCCTAATTATTGCACGTGCCAAATGAACCTCCGTCACATTCGATCGAGCAAGTTGAAAATAAAGAAGTTTAACTTACATCAATGCGTGTGAAAATTCCTAAGGTCTGTACTGAACCGCGGAGTTGTTCTTTCGTCCACGCCCACTCAAAGACAGAAATATCAGAAAACGTACAGTTTACTGGATCGGAAGAGCGAAGCGAGGAGAGAGAGAGAAGAGAGAGAGAGAGAGAGAAGAGAGAGAGAGAAGAGCAAGAAACAGACAGACAGACAGACGACAGAGATACGGATACGGTATATTTAATCATTGAAAGGGTCATGGCCACTATATTGAAGGGGCGGAATACACATTGACAAAATGATTAACCTAAAGCCTCATTGAATAAAACGAAAAACAGCACATACTCAATGGACAACACAGGCTCCGGAATGTAAAGGCTGGTGTTAGCTACAAAGAGTTTTTTGGTTTTGTTTGTTTTGTTTTTTTTACTATTATTAACAGCGACCTCTATGTGGCCGGCCTAAGTAAGATGAGTCTAACAAAGAAGGTTGTCTAGATGTTAATTAGAAATGAATCTCATTTCTAAGACCACTCAGTGCAGTTACACTGCAATGCAAAATGATGATCATCATCACACGGCATTATTTGGCATAATGGACAGGTGAGATCACATTTGATAATGTTGCCTATAACGAAAATGATGAACAAAGAATAAACGATATTCCAAAACTAAACCCGTCATAATGAATTTTAGATATCTGTCCTTTTCATTAACAAGTAAGTCGGAATATGGTGTGGCAAGGAGTTTATACAATCTATACAGATTGACTCTAGTACGATCATTTAATGTGGTGAAATTCGCAATCTTGCGCAGTCTGCTATCAATCCAACCATACATGTACGAACCATTCGGAATAAAATTTGGTTCATCTCCACACCAAATTTTAACCACACATATCCAAAGCCAATCCATATAATTTATTTCTCAACCTGGCCCATTTGTTTTTTTTTTCCCAGCATCCAGGTTACACAACCAACTTAAAAACTTTCTTTGGTAATCTAAATCGTTCACTTTTATCAGTTTCAACCAGTAACGAATACATATAACTTGAGAATTCAAATATATTGGAAACCTATTAATTTCCCCATAAACCAAATCACGAAACTGAATGTTTGTAAATGAAACCTCAAGAAACGTCTTTGAGGGCAAATAAAGTGGGTGGCACCAATTACTGCAGCTTTTATCCAGACCACCAAATTCCAGAAACCATATTGCACATATTTGTGTGGGACTTGGGAGTCAAATCGATTAACAATAGTTCAAATTACATTATTTCCCAAACTTGAAATAAATTCCTCATTATACACAAACAGATCCTTTGCTTTGCTTGCTGATCTTTTTACAAGTGAAGTTAAATCTAAATTTGTTGAAAAATACATTTTTAAATATTTGCAGTCAATCACAACAGCCATCGTTTTTTATTCCCCATATAAATCCAATGTTCTTTTGCACCTAGATAGCCACTCTTTCCAGAATACAATTATATTACCTTTCGCATAAACACTGTCAGTTGAAAAAAAAACAGCACGCCATCAATCCATTCAACTGTGTTTGTAAACAATAACTGTTTTCAGACAACAAAACATTATCATCTGCCCAGAAGGAGTATTAAAACATTCTAAAAAGTCATCCATGAATGTGCTCCATGTTTCCCATTATTATCACTTTAAATGATGAATTCTTATAAACAAAGAAAATCGAATATGACTACATACATAACTTGTATAACCACCACTAGTACACATAAAATAATCTTATAAATTCCCCACCACTCTCCCTCTAATTTTTTTTTTACCAACAGTTATACATCTTCTAACAGGGGGGGGGCAATTATATGATTTTCCATGAGTACCCATTTTTCAACAGAACGGTCCATAAAATACTTCTACTAATAGAATCAAAAAGTTTTCAAAATCAATGAAGGCAACCTATGAGTTTACAACTGAAAGAAATTTGCTTTTGCATAAAAGCCATCAGAGTAAACATAATGTCTAAAGTAGAGTAACTAGCGTTTGAATCCAGCTTGAAATTCCTCCCGTAAGAAAGTTTTCCTTCTTCCCATTCTCCTGTAATCTACAGTTAATGAAGCGTGCTGTACAGCTTACGGAAGCATTACAAGCAAAAAATGTCTCCGTAAATCACTGGGATTGTTTACAATTCCTTTCTTCTAGAGGGCTATAATAATGGATTCTGCCTGAATCTTATGGATAAATTCCTTTTGCCAATTAGAGAAGTTGAAAATGTTACCAAGCAGAATACAAAATAGATCAAATTACAACCTGTTTTAGAAATGTCCAATAAAAACCATTCAGCCCTGCAACCTTGCGACGTATAAATTTCCTAATGGCAAACAAACTTCTTCTTTGGAGATGGCGAACCACATGATCAATTACCCAGTTCTTCATACATCCACACTTGTAAACATATTATCAGTATTTGTATCTTTGTCGGAGCATTTTGAAATGTTCAAAACCAAGTGCCTATACCGAATATTGAATAAAAAAAAAGCGAGATTATGTTTTGAAGAAATCCAGTTCACAGAGTCCAAACCTATTTCTGACAATTCACAGACGACAGTAAATCCAGCCATTAGGGAATCGTTAAATTGTTTTTTCCTCTTTTCCTTCAGAAAATCACAAATTCCCGTCTTGACCTTGCAATAGCTCGAGAACGGACCGATCCTCTAACATCAATGTGGAAGGCACAACTTTATTCACAAACAACGAACATGCTTTTTTTTTTTCATCTTAACAGTAACAACACTTGAAACAAACCAATTATGGATTCATTACTTCTAATAATACCTTCCTTGTACTTTCAAAGCAGACAGTAACTTCCATTATACACATGTTCAAGAACCGCAGAGCTTCGAGAACTCAAGAAAAGCGACACTCAAATTGAGATCAAGTGAATTTACCATTACACAAACCATAAACGCATACCCAAATCTACAGAGGAATACAATGTTTAGTAACAATTACCCACAATAAATTCAATCTCCATTCCGAAACATCTACCAAGATTTAAGGGTGACTCGCACAAATGCAACTGAAAAATAATGCCAATAAACAATCACAGTACCAATGTGGAAACATTAAAAGTCCTACGCTCATATCACCACACACAACACATAACACCTCACAGTAACGTCAGTAAACAATCGTTATGTAAACCTGCAACTGAGCTATACCGAAAACACACTAACAAAATAAACATAATATGCGAACCCACGCGACAACATAAGAATAATAAGTAGAACATCTATGTCCATCCCAGACAACTGCTTATAAGAACAATAAATGCACCGCAGAGTCGAGATTTTAAAGGAATTTTGTTCATCACAGAAAAACAGTATTTCTGATTAGACAAACTAAACCTCCAGACGACTCCCGTGTCGTGACTTTACAGCAGGCATACAGACTGTTAAACCCAGAAAACACAATAGAACAGTCCATGAAAATATTTTACCAGCTAGACATATGAATCAAAGAGCAAACAAATGAAACAAAAATCTATATATCATACAATTATGAAAACAGACCATTAACATTCCAGTGCTGAAAGGATATCGCAATTACCTTTATTGCAATCATTGAAAACTAATAACGTTGGAATTCATCAACCACGTCGGAACCTTTACAAGTTTTTCTGCCACCGGAAAACCGCTCCCTTCCACGGCAGATCATCACACGGGCACATCACAGAGTTCCCACACTGTCACCCAACAAACCAACAAAACCCCGTCGGGCTTCGTGCCACTCACCGGTACGCCAGCCGACGACACCGTCACTCTGCTTGTCTACTCCTGGCTGAAAAACACCACGCAAGAAACGTTTTCACAGGGACTGGCCATCTTCCTATTTATACTGTTTTCAAAAAAAGAAACGCAACAAATGAATTGGAATACGATGCAATATTACATATACCCAACATGAATGATGTTGACAAATAGCAGACATATTCGCCCGTCCCTCTGCCATTTCAGTGTACCATTCAGACGCATGCCGAGCGATAAACAACGTGCTGGTGTGGCTAAAAACAAGTCGCTGTCAACTTTCGACTGTCGACGGAATTTGCAGACGGGAAATTCACGAGAAAAGCAAACAGAATACAATACCAGACAACACCTCAATAGCAGAGTCTAAAAGGGGTTTTGGCTGCATTGGGGAAAAATGAAACCGAAACGAAAGTCACAGAAGGCCAATCTAATAGTCCACAACGAGAAAATGTGCGATAGGCCGGTTGCAGGCCGGACAGAGTCAAGCGCTGTGGTAGCCAAGGACATTCAATGTGGCCTGAAGCACCAGAGAGGGGTCAGTAGGTGGTTGTCTATAATAGGCTCTTCTCTTGGTATGGGAACGACAGGGGTCAACAGCCGATCGGACCTCGTTCAGGACTGCCAAGGTGCATCAACCCGAGCCCAAGATCGCTACATACTCTCCGCTATGTTCCAGGGATCGTTTACTGTGTGTCTCCCTCTACAGCCCGGCCATCCCTGGCCACAGACGTGGTAAGCAGGCAAACCGTACGCAATCGTCTACAAGCAGTTGGAATGAGGCTCGAAACCTGACCGAGGACAACCGTATAATACTCAGCGACAATCGCCAGGCACGACTTACAAATGGTGCAAGCACATCCTTCCCTGGGCTGTTTCTCTTAATGGAGAGCAGGTTTCATTCAGCGACGAATCACATTCCTACAGCAACGCCATGACCGGAGAGGAGGTCTAATCGTCCGATGAATGGACTCTATGCACAGTAACTGGTATATCAGCACCTCCCCATGGTGGTGGAGGGGTAATGGCATGGGGAGCCATCCAATTTCCAGTGGGCAGAAGCCCCCAAGTACTGGTCCAGGGACCGACTTAAGCTCAAGCGCTACATTGCAGAAATCCTCGAGCCTCACGTTCTTCAACACCTCCGAGGCAGCTCCTGGTTCCATATTCATGCATAACGATGCACGCCACACTCAGCCCCGCAAAACAATACAATTTCCTGTCTGCCAACACGTCAATCACCTTCCCTGGCCCTCTATGACACCGGATAACCCAATAGAGCACATTTGGGATGAGTAGGATCGCCGATCGTCCCGTTTAATGCCCCAACAAATGAACCAGAGTTGTTCCAGCTCTTCAGGAGGAAGTGGACACCATTCCACTGCGCTCATCCGCAGTCAGCTGCGATCCCTGCCCAGGTGAATTCAATGTTTGATTGCTGCACAGAGGACACACACGCTACAGACTTCGCAAGGTGTGGAGCTCTTCTGTAATGACTTTTGGCGCTGTTTTTTTTTCAACCAAAATCAGATAAGCCATTAGGTTACACTCATCTCCACTTTAATGGTGTTTGTGCAGAGTACCTGAAAATGTACAATGTATAGAAAAAGTAAAGGCAGTGACCTCTATGCTGCATGTTTGACTATTCTTTTTTTGAACAGTATAATTTCCACGAACCTCTTCCGCACAGTCCATCAACCTCTTTCACAGTCGGGGCCCCATACTCGTCCACAGGTCGTTTAATTGGGTCCTTTTTCACATCATGGTTCTCTTTTCTTAAGCTCGTTCATCTACCTCTTTCGAGTCTTTCCAGCTCGTTTTGCAGAGCTAAGTGAATCCGTCGCGTATTCCATGGACACTCATCTTCACTTCATCCCAACTTGGCGATCGATCAGGTCCGCAGATGGAATTTCATAGAGGTCACTACATCACTCAGGGTAAGATCCAGGGCAGGCAAGTATGCGGAAGCGGAGGACCGCACCAGGGTAAGAATCCTGGTGCCGGCAAGTTGCGGAAGCGTGGACTCACTCAGGGTAAGAGTCCAGGGCTGGCAAGTTGCGAACGGTGACTCACTCAGGGTAAGATCTCAGGGGCCTTGGCAATTTGCGGAAGCAGGTGACCTTCACTCAGGGTCATAACCAGGTGGGCTGGCAAGTTTGCGGAATCGGAGACTCACTCAGGGTAAGATCCAGGGGCTGGCAAGATGCGGAAGCTGAGACTCACTCAGGGTCAGATCCAGGGCTGGCAATTTGCGGAAGCGGTGGACTCACTCAGGGTAAGATCCAGGGGCTGGCAAGTTTTGCGGAGAAGCGAGGACTCGCTCAGGGTAAGATCCAGAGGCCTGGCAAGTTGCGGAAGCGGTGGACTCACTCAGGGTAAGTCCAGGGGCTGGTCAAAGTTGCGGAAGCGGAGTGACTCACTCCGGTGTAGATCCAGGGGCTGGCAAGTTGGCGGAAGCGGTGGACTCACTCAGGGTAAGAACCAGGCCAGGCAAGTTGCGGAAGCTGGTGGACACACTCAGGGTAAATCCTATGGGCTGGGCACATTCTGCGGAAAGCGGAGGACTCTCACTCCGGGTATGGGGGGGGGAGATCCAGGGGCAGTCAAGTTGGCGAAGCGTGACTCCGCTCGACACACTCCATGCTGAGCCTGCGACTTGCTGCTGTACTGGTCAACTCGAGACATGTCGCGTGTTTGCTCTTAACAGGGGGATCGTTGGTCCTTGATTGCTTTCAATGTCTCCACACGTAAAAGAAAACCGCCCAATAAACAGGATGAGAGAAGTAGTGCAAAGGAGACACCGTCCGCTTTCCGTCCAAGTTAAAAACAATGGCGACGCGCAAGACTGAGTTGTTATTTGGCCCTTTTCGCATTACATTGATGTAAACCGGCACAACACAGCCACACACAAGACACCACGGAGTATCTGTGGCTGCTGAAGGACATGACACTTCACCACAGTCTCTGCCGAACATAGGCACCGAACAATGTTCCGATATAACTTGTGATTCTGATTTAAACCCAAGAACCAACTAGCACTCCAGCACTCAAGAACAGCTATTCACGTCCTCCCACCCCTCCCCCGCAAGAGCGAGACAGCACAGAGAGGGATAGAATAGACAGAGTGGAGAGAGAGAGAGAGAACCGGTGGGGTGGGTGGAGAGAGAACAAAGGAGGCAGAAAACTGCAAATAAACCAGACAGATAAATACTACCTACTCACCACGTGCGGTGCGTGCATGCCGAATGAGTGAGAGTGTTGTGTGTTTGTGTGTGTTGTGTTTGTGTGTGTGGTGTGTTTGTGTGCAATAGAGAGAGAGAGAGAGAGATAGAGAGAGGCAGAGAGAGAGAGAGAGAGAGAGAGAGAGAGAGAGATCGCGCTGCATATTAATAGAAATGCAACCTATGCCAGAATCCCACAGCCCCAACCAGCTTGTACACACCAGCCCTCCTTATTTAAAAACCAAAGTTTGAAAAACAAACATTTTAGTGTGTCCCAACAAAGCATTTTAGCTGACCATTCTTTTAAACACACGTATACGTCCTTGTATAGAGAAACTAGCAGTTTGGTACCTTAACGTGCACGAGCGTTGGCTCCGTGTACATAAATATACACAGGCACCAACGGAGGTAGAATTGAGCCAAAGCTGGTGAGAGTATAGTGCGGTAACATTAATTATACTACCATACTCACTACTGTGCCAAAACACGACGGTGATGATTACAGCAACGCCTCTGATCACTACAACAGCGTTTTTCTGAGTAAGATGTGTGAGTGTGTGTTGTGTGTTTGTGTGTGTTGTGGTGAGAGTGTGTGTGTGTGTGGGTTGTGTGTGTGAAGTTGAAAGCATTAGTGGTGAGGAAAACCAAGTGTCAGGCAGACAATTCCTCCATCAAACATTAATGACTTGGATTTGAAAGGGGAAAATAGGTACGGTGGACGGGGTGGGATAGAAAATGATAATGAAAAGTCGACACATAAAATCCTTCTCTAGAACCTATGATGACCATCTTCATTCATCTTGAAAATAGAACTGTTCACAATGACGATCAGAGGATTTCGTTCACTGAACGAACTTGTCTGAGAGCCTTGGCATGTTTGAGTCTATGCTCGCCTTGGCATCACATAGAGATATACCACAGTCTACAACAGTATGGTAATCTCACAACCACGCGTTAAAAACCGAATCCATTAGCACCACAAAACACCCGCAAAAAGTAAAACAAGAAAGTAAAGTGAGGTATAACGAAATAAAGTAGCCGATAGTTATAATATCATACTTACATCATGTAGAAAATATAATGGAAATATTTGAGCAAATACTTGGATCCATTTAGGATGCAAGGGAGGTAAAAAAAAGTGGTCCAAAAATCAGAGAGTACACCTACTGGTAAAACCCAAGCACAGTCAACAGCTAAGAACTTGCAGGTCAGCCTTTTACGTGGTTATTCCTCGAAATGCAAGTCTTCCACTAATTCATCAAGCAATGAAACGTGAACAATTAGTATGGGAGAAAAGACCTGTAGCTAACCATTCCACCAATCATAACATAAAAGACTTGGCAATGATTTGAAGGTGGGGGGGAGGGAGGGAAGGAATAAAGAACATGATAACGAAAACCAGGGAAAATAAAAACATAAATTCTACACTACGGGGACCATCGTAAACACCAACTTGAAGACAGAACTATTCATATTGCCTGCCTCCGAGGCCCCTTTTGTCCACTGGATCGGCTGGTCAGAGGAGGCACGGCTGATTAGTGACTGTGCTCCTTGCAAACAATGAGATACACCACATTCACAATATCCATGGTATTCTCACACCACCAAGTGCACAACAGGCTGAAGCAAACAAGGTGGAGCAGTTCTGCACCACCCTGGAAGCCTGCATGGAATTGACTATGGGAGCAAACGCACTCAGGGAGGTGGTACCATACACTGTCACCAGCCCTGATCTAGGCAAAAGGAAAAGCCAAAATCACACACTCAACTGCTCTTTATTTAAACAAAGAAGGACAAGCAGATACACCCATCAAACTCTACCCAGCAGATTCACACAGCAATATGAACACAATCTTCACCACGCAAAAAATGGCGCAGCACTGATCTGGATCCCACGTGACCTCCTCTGTGAGACACAACTAAAATAGACCTTGCATATCACTGCAAGTATGATGGTAAGATGTTAGTACAATGAAGTAGAACTTCACCGAAGCGTTTTGATGCAGTCGCCTGTCTAAACATAACTGAAAAAACATGGCATCAGCAGAATAAGTGACAACGTGCACCAGCGAAGCACAAATCGACAAACCATGGGTCGAACTATAACTTAAGGACCACATAAACACAGTCCCACAAACATAGAAAGACCAACCGAAAACGAACAGAGAACTAAATAAATGTTTAATTTCATTATATCATGTGAACAACATTATGTCACTTTCTCGACAAAAATCATTCATTACTGATTAGACAGGGAGCCTGATGAGACACCCCCAAAATGACCATACACAAAAAGAGTTTCATCTACATTCTGATCAAAACCGAGGGTGGGCCCCCCTCGTGCTGCCACACAAACCACTACAGCCTGCCTCATGGTGTTGACTGTTTCTTGTAATGATTGCCTGGGGAGTTTTGCCCACTCCTGCTGAGGTATGCAGCAGCTTCTGACGAATTGCCGGAGACAGGGTGATTTTCTTGTAAACTCTCCTCCCAAGCTCGCCCCAGATGTTCCAATTCACTGGAACAGGCAAACATATGAACACAATCTTTATCATTCAATTTGGAAAACAGACCATAACATTCCAGTGCAGAAAGGATATGGCGCATTTTCCTTTATTGCAATCATTGAAACTAATAACGTTGGTATTCAATCAACCACTCGGAACCTTTACAAGTTTTTCTGCCACCGGGATACGCTCCCTTCCACGGGTCAGTTCAGCACACGGCAAATCACAGAGTTCACACTGTCACCCACAAACACACGTGCGGGCTTCGTGCCACTCACAGGTAGGCCAGATGACGACACCAGTCACGTCAGCTGTCTACTCCTGCTGAAAATCTCCACGCAAGAAACGTTCCACAGGACCGGCCATCTTCCTATTTAATTTCCACCAACCTCTCCGCGCTACCCACAGAGTACTTCTTGCCGTTGATTAATAGGTGATCATATAACATTGTCACTCTTTTCCCTTCCTGCCGAGCTTTCTTTAGGTGTGGCGTCGGTATTCTATGAACGTCTCTCACACACCTGGAGAAGTCTACGCTGACGAAAACATTCCATCCCCAGGGTTTCTGTTTTGATTTGCAGAATGTTCACCTTTTCTTTGTAGAAGGTGCACCGTGCAATGATGGGAGAATCTGACTTCCCGTTAAGCCGATGTACCAAGTCAACATCTATGTTGTCTGTCAGGCCAAATTTGTCGGCGATCAGGTCCTGGAGCATTCCTTCGCAGTGAGCATTGGTCTCATTTTCCCTTCAAGGAAGTCCGTAGAAAAGGAGATTGTTGCGTTTGGGAGGCCCTTCAGATCGTCGATCTTCTTGTCACAGTCGGCCAGACTCGTCCACAGGTCGTTGTTGGTCTTTTTCAGTTCCTGGTTCTCTTTTCGTAGCTCGTTCATCTCCTCTTTCAGTCCTTTCAGCTCGTTTTGCAGACCTGAGTGATCGTCGCGTAATTCATAGACATCTCTCTTCACTTCATCCAACTTGGCGTTCATCTGGTCGCAGATGGTTTTCATAGTCGTCACGACATCACTCAGGGTAAGATCCAGGGGCTGGCAAGTTGCGGAAGCGGTGGACTCGCTCAGACTCTCCATGCTGAGCCTGCGACTTGCTGCTGTACTGGTCAACCGTGACTGTCGCGTGTTGCTCTTAACTGGGGGAGGGTTGGTCCTGGATTGCTTTCAATGTCTCCACAGCGTAAAAGTAAACCGCACCAGAACAGGTCAGAGAGAAGTAGTGCAATGGTGACACCGTCCGCTTTCCGTCCAAGTTTAACAATGGCGACGCGCATGAGTTGCTTTGGGCCCTTTTCGTCATGACATTGATGTAAACCGGCACAACACAGCCACACACACCTCGGAGTTCTGTTGCTGCTGAAGACATGACACTTCACCACAGTCTCTGCCGAACATAGGCACCGAACAATGTTACGATTTACTGTGATTCTGATTTAAACCCGAGAGAACATCTAGCACGTCTGCACTCAAGAACAGCTATTCACTCCCCCCCTCCCCCCCCCCCCCCCCTGCAAGAGAGAGACAGACAGAGAGGGAGAGAGATAGACAGAGAGGGAGAGAGAGAGAGAGACGGGTGGGGTGGGTGGGAGAGAGAACAAAGGAGGCAGAAACATGCAAATAAACACAGATAATATTACCTACTCACGCGTGCGTGCATGCGCGTATGTGTGTGTGTGTGTGTGTGTGTGTGTGTGTGTGTGTTGTGTGTGTGTGTGTGTGTGTGTGTGTGTGTGTGTGTGCATGAGAGAGAGAGAGAGAGAGAGAGAGAGAGAGAGAGAGAGAGAGAGAGAGAGAGAGAGAGAGAGAGAGAGTCTGCAATCATCA
>CM031625.1:39124098-39137389 GCA_018398815.1 Conus ventricosus
AACTAATGTACATGCTGCAAGGGGAAATTGTCACGTGTAGCGTGTCAGCAAATTCGGTTGTTTTTTTTTGTACGTGTTGGAGACAAGCTGAGATAGCTTTTGCAGGGGAAATTGTCCGGACAAAAATAAAAACGAATCGTGGTCAGTCACCAGCCAGTTCAATTGGACATAAGTCCAAACCCAAACATTCTGGTCTCCAGGCAGACGACTTCGGTGTCGCGTCAGCCATATTAGGCACAGCGAATAGGCTATTTTTAGTCCTCACGGAGACAGCACTGTCCAGCAGACAGACTTAACGGCTGGACAGACGTCTCAATAGGTCTGGCCAGACGGATCTCGGCGCCTGGGTCAGACTGATCTAGTCATTTGCAGGACCAGCGCCGACAGTTAAGTCAGACGTCGCCGGTTGAAGTAGGAAGGGGGAAGGTATTGTGTGGTGGGGGTAAAATCAAGCTAATTAATTAAATGACCCATTGACCACCACAGAGAGCAAGGCCAGTAGATGTGACTTTGACGATTTGAACGTCCAATGGAATGAGAGGGGAGGTAACCTCAGTATAAGGCGGGAAAAATACTGACCAATGGTACTCACCCTTTGACACATAGGATGAGAATAAAAAAAAGTGAGGAGAACCAGGAAGAAGAACCAGAGAGAGAGGGAGAGGTTCTGGGAGTAGGCTCTGACGAGAGAAGAGCAGAGAGATGAGAGGAGTGAAGAGAACCGAGTTGAAGCATTAGCACCAATAGAGTCTGCAGGGGAAGGACTAAGGAGAGATGTTGAGAGAGAGAGTTGCTAACTGATGAAGAGAAAAAAAAAGAAAAAGAAAAAGAAAAGAAAAGCAACCATGTCCATTTGATAGAGCAGACTAGAAGAGAGAGAGAGAGAGGAGAGAGAGAGAGAGAGAGAGAGAGAGAGGAGAGAAGGAGAGAGAGAGAGAGAGAGAGTGCAATGCGTTAATGCAGGAAGAAAGAAAGGAGAACAGATCGATGTCTGGTAGTCACTGTTCAATATGAACCGGGGTTCGACCTCATACCTGGCAGCGCCACTTTCATCAGCAGTCTAACCTGACCACGCCAGCAGTCTAACCTGACCAGTGCCAGCAGTCCAACCTGACCAGTGCCAGAGGTCCAACCTGCCCAGTGCCAGCAGTTGTGTCGTGACTGGTGTTTGTGAAAGTGACAGTGAAAAGAAAAGAAAAAAAAAGAAGAAAAGGAAAGACAGTGATTCGTGAATAGTTTAAGATCACCTGGCCAGGTAAAGTGAAAAATCTATTTATACCCGGGTTAGTTATGATGATTTATATAAATGGTTTTGTGAAGTTCAAGAAAAGAGAGAATGTTTCATTTTGTTTGACTCCATGCGCATTGATGTTTTTCTTCCTGATTATGTGTAGTAAAGTTATAGACTTTACTAGTGGTTTGATGTGACGAATGCATGATATATGAGTGAGATCGTAAGCAAGCTGTGAGTGTGTTTGGGCTGTGCGCTAGTCCTTCCTCCACTGACGTACCCCGAGGTTGACACAGAGCCATTTATTTGTAGATTTTTTCTGCCCCGACCAGCCCCCACCCAGACGTGAGTTTGTTATGGGCTCCATTGGGAAGACTGAGACTACACAGTCGAATTCCATCCACGTAATGGATGCGTCTCTAAGAGTGTGACTCAACTTTCCTGACAAACATTGCAGGTGTCTCTATCTCTCGGGCCTGGTTGACGACCAGAGAGAGAGAGAGAAGAGAAGAGAGAGAGAGAGAGAGGAGAGAGAGAGAGAGAGGAGAGAGAGAGAGAGAGAGAGAGACAGACAGACAGACAGACAGACAGACAGAGACAGAGACAGACAGACAGAGACAGAGACAGAGAGAGAGAAAAGAGGGTGAGAGAGAGAGAAAAGAGGTGGAGAGAGAGAGAGAGACAGACAGAGAAAGAGGGACAGTGACAGAGACAGAGACAGAGAAATTGAGACAAAATCCCATACAAAAACTGAGACAGAAAAGGGAGTCAAGTACTCTGATGCAAAGAATTGTTCGTCTTACTTCTCGGCCTTTGATTCGTAGTGTTATCAGGAGCAACTGAATCAGCAGCAAGAGCAGAAGCACTGGACGACGATGATGTTTTAGATATAATCATAGTAACAGACTCGAGACCAGCAGCAGCAGCAGCAACAAAAGTAGTTGTGGTAGTAGCTGCTGAGTAGGCTATTTACAGTAGTAGTAGTAGTTAGCAGCAGCAGCCAGCACCCAAGCAGCAGCAGCAGAAAGCAGTTGTAGAAGCAGCAGTAACAGAAAAGCAGTAGCAGAAGAAGTTGCAGCAGTAACAGCAGCATAAGAGCAGCATCACTAGTATTAATGGCGGACTAAGATATTGATGAAGAGAGAGGCTGCAAGGAGTGGTGGAGGAGAGACTGTGAAAGGGATGGGGGTGTGAAGTTTTTCTGCTGCTTTTAACTCATTGTATGGGGGCTAAAATCCGTGAGTAAAAGATTGATAAAACGAGAAAATACTGCTTGCAGTGGAAAGGAGACGGAACGCTGGGAAAGAAGAAAAACTTTTGTGTCCTCGCCCACTGACATAGCAATCATTTTTGTCCTCGCCCACTGATGAAGTAATCTTTTTTTGTCCTGGCCCACTAATGGTGAAAGTTTTTTTTGTCCTTGCCCACTGAGGAAGAAGCCTGTTGTGTCCTCGACCACTGACGAAGTAGTCTTTTGTGTCTCGCCCACTGAGGAAGTGATTTTTTGGCCCTCGCCCACTGATGAAGTAACCTTTTTTTCTTGCTTACTAATGAAGATGATGTATCTTATTTTGTCCTCGCCCACGACGAAGTATTTTTGTGTATCCTCGCTCACATATGAAGTAATGTTTTTTGTCTTTCCCACCAATGAAGTAATTGGTTTGTCCTCACCCACTCATGAAATACCCTTTTTTATGTCCTCGCTCACTGATGAAAGATCCTTTTTATGTCCTCACCCACTCATGAAATATCCTTTTTTATGTCCTCGCTCACTGATGAAAGATCCTTTTATGTCCTCACCCACTCATGAAATATCCTTTTTTATGTCCTCGCTCACTGATGAACTATCCCTTTTCAAGTCATCGCCCACTGATATTATATCCTGTTTGTGTCCTCGCCCACTGATAAAGGGATCTTTTTGTCCTCACTCACTGATCAAGTCATCCGTTTTGTCCTTGCCCACTAATAAACTAATTGGTTGTGTCCTCTCTCATTATGAACTAATCTGTTGCGTCCTCGCCCGCTAAGTAAGTAACTTTTGAGTCCCTCACCCACTAATGAAGTAATGTTTGTGTCCGATTTTACTAATGAAGTACTTTTTGTGTCCTAGTCCACTAATGAAGTTATGTTTGTGTCCCAGTCCACATAATGAAGTAATCTTTTGAGTCCTCGCCCACTAGTGAAGTAATCTTTTGAGTCTGCACCCACTCATGAAGTAATCTTTTGAGTCGTCACCCACTAATGAAGTAATTTTTGTGTCCTAATCCACTAATGAAGTAATTGTTTTTTGTCTTCGCCAACTGATGAAATCACTGCTTGTGTCCTCCCTATAGATGGGGTGAATGTTTTGAGTCGTTTTTACTGCTTGTGTCCTCCCTATAGATGGGGTGATGTTTTGAGTCGTTTACTGCTTGTGTCCTCCCTATAGATGGGGTGATGTTTTGAGTCGTTTACTGCTTGTGTCCTCCCCTATAGATGGGGTGATGTTTTGAGTCGTTTTTTCATTGATGAAGTTTGTTTTATGTGTGTACGGGTCTACACCCAATCATGGGAAGGAAGTTATATTTCTTTTGTTACTTTGAAAAGAAAATTCGTATAGTTTAAGCTGCTTTACAAAACACACAGGGAAAGATTGCAGCGTGGGGTGGAGGAGAGACCGAGGGAGGGGGGGGGGGGCTGATTTTGTTCTGTCTAATCTTTTCACATTTCTTCTTCTTCTTCACATTCATTTCGTTGTTTTAAAATTGTGGGTTTGTGAGTTCATGCGGACTGACATTTTGATGATCAGAAAGAGGGAGGGAGGGTAGCGAGGAGGGAGGGGAGTAACCTTTTCCCTCGTCGTTTTAGAATGATTGTATGTGGGTTAATGCTGGACTAACATATGGATGGGCATAAAGGTTGCTACGTGGGATGGAGGGAAACAAGGGGAAGGGAGAGTGTGGGAGGGGGCGGTGACTGATTTTTTTTCTTTCCTCACTTTAAACTTCTTTTGAATTCGGTTAATGCTGGACTAAGAGATTGAAATTTGGGAGTGAGGCTCGATGAGGAGTAAAGGAGAGGCAGTGGATGGAAACAACTGAGTCCCCCCCCCCCCCCCCCCACCCGCCCTGCTCCCATTGATTTGAATCTATTGTATGTGGGTTAATACCGGACTAAAATGTTGAGGGAAGGGGGAATGGGAGGGGTAACTTTTTTTCTCGCTGCTTTAAAAGGATTCTGTGTGGTTTAATGTTGGACTAAGACATTGATGAAGAGAGAGGGTGCAACGAGGGGGGGAGGAGAGACAGGGAAGGGGGTGGGATGGGAGGTAAAGGATTTTTTTTCTTGTTACTTTGACATTATTGTAAGCGTGTTGATACAGGATTTAAAATATTGATGCAGGGAAAGGCTGCAACGAGGGGTGGAGGAGAAAGGAGAAAGGAGTAGGTGGTGTGTAATTTTTTGTTGCTTTACAATTGTGTATGTAGGTTAATGACAGACTAAGATATTGATGAAGAGAGAGGCTGCAAGGAGTGGTGGAGGAGAGACTGTGAAGGGATGGAGGGGGGGGTAATTTTTTTCTGCTGCTTTAAATTCATTGTATGTGGGTTAATAATGCGTGAGTAAAAGATTGATAAAAAGAGAAAATACTGCTTGCACTGGAGGGGAGACAGGGGGCGCTGGGAAATCTTGTGTGTGTTTGTGTGTGTGTGTGTGTGTGTGTGTGTGTGTGTGTGTGTGTGTGTGTGTGTGGTGTGTGTGTGTGTGTGGTGTGTGTGTGTGTGTGTGTGTGTGTGAATGCGCTCGCTTGTGTATGTCCTTGCATGCTGGGTGCGTCTGTGCGTACATGTGCGCTTGTGTGTATTTGCGTATGTGTGAGTGCATGCATGAATGCACGTGTGTGTGTGTGTGTGTGTTGTGTGTGTGTGTGTGTTGTGTGTGTGTGTGGTGTTGTGTGTGTTTTGTGTGTGTGTGTGTTGCTCACTTTTGAATTATAAGTACTAGGTTAATTCTGGGCAGAAAGGTTGGTGAAGAGAAAGGTTACCGCGTGGAGTGGAGGGAAGGCAAGGGGGTCGGAGAACTCTTGTTTACTTTCTCAATGCTTTAAAATTGTTCTGTTTGGTTTTAATACTGGCTACAAGATTGGTAATGAGAAAGACTGCGTTGTAGGGTGGACGAGAGAGGGGAGGAAAAGGGAATAATTGTGTGTGTGGATTTTTTGTGTGGTTTAGAATTTTCTTTCTGTTTCTTTCATGACGCCTGCATTGTCCTCGAATGTTGACACCCTATTCTATATTCTTTCAAAGCCTCACACATTTGCATAGTCTGTTTTTTGTGTTTAATTACAAGTGGGACATTCGCTTGCTGTTTTAGTTTATTTGCATTTTATACACGGCGTTTGGTTTATTTATGTTCTACTGTTTAGTGGTGCACACACTTTCTGTTGCATTTACCACTCACACCAAAAGGATCAATTTAACAAAAGCAATAGACTACTGGTTCTCGTAAAGATAAACACAGTGTGTGTGTTTGTTGTGTGTGTGTGTGTGTGTTGTGTGTTGTGTGTGTGTGAGTGTGTGATGTGTGTATGTGTGTGTGTGTGTGTTGTGTGTGTGTGTGGGTGCGTGCGTACGTGAGAGAGAGCGAGAGACGATAAGAGAGAGAGAGAGAGGAGAGAGAGGAGAGAGAGAAGAAGAGAAGAGAGAGAGAGATAGATGACTATAGGCTGGGCCATTGTTAAAGGACACACTACATAGATATCGTCGACATGACAGTTGTGCTCCGCGTCTCTGTTGCTGTCCGGCTCCTGTCCCGAGCCGCCCGACCCCCCCCCCTCATCTGGGTGGGGGGTGGAGGGGGAGGGGGGGCGGGGGGAGCGCAAGGGAGGGAGGAGGGGGAGATCCCCCCCCCCCTACCAGCGGGAGCGCAAGGGAGGGGGGGTGGGGGGGGGAGACCGCGAGCGAGCTCTGGGCTCGCGGCGGAGCTGTGCTCCGCCATCTCTTGCTTGACTGTCGTCGTCGTATATAATACTGTCGCCCGGGAATTGTATCGCAGCGATAGCCATTTCACGTGAAATTATAGTTGCAGGAAATATTTGCTGGAAAAAAAAATGTCGCGCGCAACTTTTACGAAAAATGGTCTTTAGCATATTGTAGTGTCCATAAAATTACTGTCCTCGACTTTTGCGACAGCTTTTTGCGACAGGACACTGTGAATATTGTAGTCAGTGAATATGTCGCTTTGCGACACATTTTACGTGAATTGAATCCTTACTGCTAGAATCTTACTGCTGAAATCTTATGCTGTGTAAATTGGTCGCAGCGTGAATATTTTCACAGCGAGATTTTTTTTGCAAAGTGAAAAAACGTTCGCGCGGTTTGAGCGTCAAAAATATACAGAAAATAATGCAGCCTGCCATAATAAAAATAAAAATTGTCGCAAGTGATTTTTTTTATTCATAAATGTTTCGACGAAAGTCAAATTTCCATTCGTGCGAGTGTGTGTGTGTGTGTGTGTGTGTGTGTGTGTGTGTGTGTGTGTGTGTGTGTGTTGTGAGTATGCGTTTGTGAAGTGTGTGTGTGTGTGTGTGTGTGTGTTAGTTATTTTCGTTGTTACCTGTAAGGAAGATTGGTTAATGGGGCCAGTAGATAAATTGGACTGGTGCTATTGAGAAAACTAGACGAGATAAGTTCAGATATTTTGGTGTGCTCATTGTCAGCATGCATAAATTCTCTGCTAGCAAACCATGGTGTTAAATCAAGACATGTTAAAATAATTAGGGATTGTTTTGGTTTTCTGTTTAACGAATTCTAACCTTTTATAAACGCCCTTGAATACAAACATAGAGTAAATATTTTGGCTTGTGCTGTCATGTAGAGGATTTTTAATGACCATGGTTAAAATGGTAAGATGAACTCCCCCTGATGGGGCTACGTTGGGCCAGTAGCTCAATTAAGCCTACTGTGTCAGTTTATACCCATTCATTAGAAGTGATAGACGGTTGTTTTTTTCTCAGTGATCAGGTATTTATTGATAGAGCCTGATGTGTGTGTATGTGTGGTGTGTGTGTGCCACTCGGCGCGCTGGCGCTGCGGCTGTGTGTGTGTGGTGTGTTGTGTGTGCGTGCGTGCGTGCGCATGCATGCATGCATGCACGTATGAGGCATCCACATAGTTAAAGAAACATATCCAATATGGTCGGTGCTTTGAATGTTTCTTTTTGTTTTCGAACATTAATTCGTTTTTGTCTTCTTTCAAAGAAGCCATTCCAAAACAAAGTTACTTTATATAAATGTGTTATGTTTCCTTTGACATACATTCTAATTTAGGCCTTAGGTGCCTTTAAAACGAGCGTAATGAAGAAAACCAATTTTGAACGTCACGTCTGCCATTTTTTTCTGCGGATTGTTTGTTTCTTAAACTAGATAAAGCTTTAGAAAAGAAATGGATTATCCTTTCAACAAATACGATGTTATTGATTCAAATCACGGCTTCCTTGGAGCTTGGAATGCTTAAAAGACTGCAGTAAACAAGCAAATGATGCCTGAAGCTCCGCCTATTGGCGTCTTGATAACTTTTGGGTTACTTGAGACTAAAATGGGTTACTTGATGTTGTAAAATCCAAGATTTTAAGATGCCCTAGAAGCACTGCATTTAAAGCAGACAACTGAGAAGTTATCTGTTCTGCGATTTGGTCTTGTATTAGGCTTTTAGGACTCTAATATGTTTGTGTTCTGTTCTGACACTTAAGGATAATCATTAACTTTTTTAAGTTTTGTTTATGAATGTGTGGCCGTAGGTGTCTTAAATGGAATATCGAACAAAGCTACACATCTTATTATGGCAACAGTCAAACAATATTAGTTTGGGTTTATGACTAATGCGTGTCGGTTTAATCTAGGCCCGTGGCCCAATATTTTACCTCACATGGTCCATTTTAACCCGAAATGATGTCTAAAGTGGGCTTCCTTTTCTTTAAGAATTTTCTTATTTTATTATTGAAACTTTTTGAAATAAAGTAGCATTGATGGCTGTACGATATGAAGCTCTTAGGTAGCTTTTTACAACATAATTAACTTGAGTGAGTGAAATTAGTTGAAGGTGGTAGGGCTGCATTTCTTAGGGCGTTCTCTAACATACTCAATCTTCCCCTACTTTCGTTGTGTGAATGTCCTAGGCCTACGGATATTGATAAATACATTCACATTTTTCACAGGACAAACACACACACACACAACACACACAACACCACACCACACACCACACCACACACACACACACACACAACACACACACTGTCAACCTGGGTGGATGTCGATGGAGGAAGGACTAGCGCACAGCCCCCAAACACACTCACAGCGTGCTTGTTCGATCTCATTCATATTTCATGCATTGTCACTCAACACTAGAAAAGTCTATAACTTTACTACACATGTTATAAATACGAACATCAATGCATATGAAAATCAAAACAAAATTAACCATTCTCTCTTTCCTGAACACTTCACAAAAATATTTTGTCTAAAACATTTAATACCCGGGTTAGAATGATTTCTCTTTACCCTGGCCAGGTGATCTTAACTATTCACGAATCACTGTCTTTTCTTTTCTTTTTTTTCTTTCTTTTCACTGTCACTCTTTCCACAAGCACGACACAACTGCTGGCACTGGTCTTGGTCTGCTGGCCCGCCGGTCAGGTTTTAGACTGTTTGGCACTGGCGTTGGTTCTGTCGTTGAAAGTTGGCGCTGTGGCCAAGTATGGAGGTCAAAAACCCCAGTGAAGATAGAACAGTGACTATCAACATCGTTCTGTTTTCTTTCTTTCTGCTGCCTAACGAAGTTACTCTCTCTTCTCTTCCCAGTCTGCCCTGATCAAATGGACATGGTTTGCTTTTCTTTTTTTTTTCTTTTCTTTCTTTTCCTCTTCATTAGTAGCACTCTCTTCTCTCACATCTTCTCCATCAGTCCTTCCTCTGCTGACTATCTCATGCTAATCTTCAACTTGGTTCTCTTCTATCCTACCTCATCTCTCTGCTTTTCTCTCCTCAGAGATTACACTAGACCTCTCTCTCTGTGTCTCTCTGTTCGTTCTCCCCCCTCGTTCTGCTCTTCATCTCCCTTGCCTTTTCTTCTGCAGAGAATACCAGAACCTCTCATCTCTCTAACCCTGTTCGTTTCTAATCTCCTGCCTTCCTGTAGGCGAGAGCTACTCCCCCGAAATTCTCCCTTCTCTCGTTCTCTCATCTCACATCCTTCTTATTCAGTTCCGATCTGTCAAAAAGGGCGAAGTACCATTGGTCAGTATTTTTACCCGGATTGATACCCGAAGTTATCTCCCTTTTAATTCATTGGATATTCAAATCATGACTTTCACGCCTACACACCTTACTCTCTGTGGTGGTCAAATGGTCATTTAATTGATTAGTAAAACTAGATTCACCACCACCACTACCTTCCCCCTTTCTTCTTAAACTGGGCGCCGTGTGGCTTAACTCGTGGACATGGTCACTCTAAAGTGGCTAGATGAGTTCTGGCCAGGCATGAGATCGGTCGGGCAGACATCGAGGCGTCGGTTCAAACGGCTCTTAGTCTGTCTGGGTGGGTCGGACCGTTTGTGAAGGATGGAATTAGCCTCCCCCTTGTGCCAAATTGGCTGCAGGCGATGCTTTTGAAGGCGTCGGGGATGTCTGAGTTTGACTTATGTCCTTGAAGTGGCCGGGACGGGACCAACTTGGGTTTGTGTTGAATTTTGACCGTGACAATTTCCCTGCAAAAGGGGACTATGCACCGCATTGTTCAAAAACAACGGTACAAAAAAGGACAACAATCGAATTTGCTGAACACAGCTACACGTTGCCAAAGTTTTTTTGGACACATACTTTACAACCAACGTTTTTTATAAATTATTAATTATCATTGTGAATACCACTCAATGAGTTATCATTGACGTGCGCTCTTGCGTTATTTCAAATCATTTTATAACGACCCCCCTCTAGTGCGCATTATGCAATTCCCTACCTGCGGATTTGCCATATCTTCTCTTCACATTTCTGTTATGAAAAGCACAATATATGATCACGGATCCATGACACTTCACTGAGGAATCTCCATCCTCATTTTGCAAATAAGCATCACTACACGAGCGACTGTATGCTCCACGACTAACTACTTTCACATGAACAAGTTCACAAAAAAATATGAACAAGTCTCACACAAAAAAAATATGAACTTAGCCAACTGGGATAAAGAATAGTCCAATCAACATAACTGTAATACACATATTATCAACAAAGCACCCGGATCGGATATGACTGATTCCTCTGGTTGCAGCTTGCTAGACTACCACGGCTTAAGTAGTCAGCTCCGACATTCTGGTCGACTGGAATGTACTGCACTCGGTACCGGTAGGGTGCGTGCCAGTGCCACACCAGACCCTGGCTGTTTTTCAGCTGTTTGCCTCCTGCCAGGAATTTGAGTGGTTGATGATTTGTTCTCTATCACGAACTCTTTTCCCCATTTAAGTTACTTTGTGGATTTCTGCACGGCCCACACAACGCTAAAAACTCTTCTCCACCGGTGGTACCCTTCTTCTCACTTTGTCAACTTTCCTGCTGGCCATATCTCACAGGGAATGCGGACCCTTCCTGTCTGTAACAATAATGCACATATCCCACCACCTGATGCATCTGTTGCAACAAAAATGTTTGGACATATCTGGTAGGTTCAGGATGGGACGGGAACTGTCTTTCACCCATTCAGCAGTGCTTGCTCTGCAGCGTCTGACCACTCGACCATGCCGGTTTCCTGGCCTTGACCAAATCCTGAGAGAAACTCGTGATTGCTGCGAAATTTGGAAACAAACTACCTATAGAAAGGAAGACCACAATAAAACCTAGCAGATCTGACTTCTGTTTTGTGTCTTTGGTCTCTCTGAAGTCATATCTTTACCACTTTCCCCTTTCTGGGCTGCTTTGTGTCGCCTACGACAACAAAAACCTAGGAACTCCTACTGTCTAAGCCCTTCATACAGTGACAACATCTGTATGACTCTTCTGGAAAAACTTAGGCAACAAAATCTCCCCTTCTTTGCTGGGTATCTTTCACTTTCAATGTAATGTGCTGCGCCCTATGTGCTGTGTCTCCGCTGAATATATTTGCGGAGAAAATTCGCATGGAAAAGATTTTTAGTTTCCCATTCACATCAATACGGTAAGCCGACCACCCTTTTCGGTTGATGTGGATGGTCCTTTCCAATGGCCTCAGCAGCTGTTGTTGACCCGTGGGAAGCAGTTACCAGGACTTGATCTCCGCCTTGAGGGATTTGCTTCTCGCCTTCCTGTCATATTGCTTCTTCTGAACGACCTGGCCTCATGCAAACCTTCCCTTGCAAACTTACATGTCTCATACCTGTGCCCACCTTTGGAACAGGGCGAGATTGGGCCGATCAGATCAATAGCCACCCTCCTGAATGGTGTGTCAATTAGAGGGGATGTTTAAGAGCGCCTTCCTCTTCACCCTCTTGTGGCTGACCTTTGACACACGTCACATGACATGCAGAAACGCTTTATGTCTGCCATTGCTCCTGGCCAATGAAAGTCATCAAGATTCGGTCAGCTGTTTTGCTGGTGCCGAGATGACCCGCCATGAGCGACTCGTGACCCACTGACATGACAGTGTCACGATAACATGCTGGTACCTCTAACTGAGTTGTCACCTTACCTGTCTTCCCTTGGTAAACACTCGGTACAACAACCCGCCTTTCACCAGAAATTCTGTCTCACCTCCTCTAACCACCTGTTTCTCTCCACCTCTTGCCAACCCCCAAGACTTCACGAGCGAAGGGTCTTGTTCCTGCGCTGCCCTAAAACTCATCAGGCGACACATCTATGCTGATGTCAGGTTCGCTAAGACCTGAACTAATTGCTATAAAAATGACAGACAGAATTTACAGCCTATCTAGTCGCTTCCAAACAGATCTGGTGGATGTGATCGGATAGACGTGCGTGTGCAAAGTGCTCGGGCTCACTGAACAATAGTGAACAACAGCACGAGCGTGACACACAGGTGATAGTGTTGGGGATCGTGACGGTGGTGAGTCGTGTGAAAAACTTGTGTGCTGTGTAAAATGTTTCTCATGAAATAATTAGTAGTTGGTCAGAGTGGTCGTTGGCACTGTATGGTATTCATTGTATTGATGATATGTGTCATGTGCCCTATGACCCATGTGGTGTCTCCAGGTGCTGGAGGCCATTGAAGTTCCTTTCAGGGGTTGATTTTGGCACTGTGCTGTATGCATTGTGCTGATGATATGTGTCATGTGCCGTAATATGTTTCTCATGAACAATAATTAGTAGTTTGGTCAGCGTGGTCATTGGCACGGTGTGGTATTCATTGTATTGGTGATATTGTCATGTGCCCTATGACCCATGTGGTGTCTCCAGGTGCGGAGGCCATTGAAGTTCCTTCAGGGGTTGACTTTGGCATCGTGCTGTATACATTGTGTTGATGATATGCGTCATGTGCCCTATGGCCTAGGTAGTGTCTGGGGTCCATCGAAGTTCCTTTCAGGGTTGATTTTGGCACTGTGTTGTATACATTGGTGGTGATATGTGTCATGTGCCCTATGACCTAGTAGTGTTTCTAGGTACTGCCGGCTGCTGGGGATGGAGCTGGTGTCAGGTGTGGATGCAGTGTGATTGAGTGTAAATGAGCGAGGGGTTGGTTGTGGCATGTGTTATTGGTGTGAAGGGGTTGATTAGAATTGGAAGGTTGTCGTTTGTTATGGTTGGGGGAAAATGTTCATGTCACAGTCGCGGTCAATAAATGTTGTGGAGTGTTAATCTGTGTTCAGCAGTCTTAGATGCGTCAGTCTGTAGAATGAAGCCCCCTCTGGAATAGGTAAACCCGCATACTGAGGGTACAAAACTTTGCTTTGAGCATAGTGAACGCCTCCTCCACTCAGGCGTCCAACGCACCCTTCTGGCTCGCCACCTTTGTCAGGTGGTCATGCAGCAATCTCAGCAAAACGAGGCAAAACGCGATAGTAGCCTACCAAACCCCAGAAACTTCGCCCCCCTTCTTT
>CM031625.1:39138389-39143389 GCA_018398815.1 Conus ventricosus
CTTAAAAACCCTTTCCCGCCCCTTTTTCACGTTTGGACCAGCCCCAAAGGCAAGCAGTTAGAAGCCTCCTGAAGGAGAGTCTGACGAGTCCACCGCTTCCGCAAACTTGCCGCCCCTGGATCTTACCCTGAGTGAGTCCCCCGCTTCCGCAACTTGCCGGCCCCGATCTACCCTGTAGCACCCTTCCGAAACTTGCCACCTGATCTTACCTGAGGAGTCCCCCGCTTCCGCAACTTGCCAGCCCTGGATCTTACCCTGAGTGAGTCCACCGCTTCCGCAACTTGCCGCCCCGGGAAACTTACCTGAGTGAGTCCACCGCTTCCGCAACTTGCCAGCCCCTGGATTTCCCCTGAGTGAGGGTCGTGATTTTCTTAAGATTATTTATTATATGTTTTCCATGTTCTGGGTCGCCCTAGGCCGCATGCGGAACGCTCTCTTGCTTTCGCACAGGGACGTGCCACATTCAGCGTAAGGCTGACCACGACCTTTTACTTCATTCTGTACATAATAACCTGGTTTTTCGGTTTTGCTTATTCTTTTGTTATGCTCGTGCTATATGTACTTTCTTATTTTATTTTACTGTCTCTTTAGGTGCCTATTTCTATTATTGTATTACATTGGTCCGTGTTTCCTGTCTTCTGACCTGTCTACTTATACATATATACATGTTACACATATTCATCCAACATACATCTCTACATTACTTCCATCCGTCTATTATCATGATCCCACCTTCCCGTCGTCATGCACTTGTATAAAATATATATGCATATGAAAGGGACGTAATCCTTTTTAAGATATTTCACTTATATACATTTTGTCCAATCTTTCTCAGTTATTCCAGTCTCTTTTTCATTGATAGTTTATCATTTTTTCCCTCATTCCTTTACACAAATTCTATCATTCTTCTTCCAGTTCCATCTTCCATTCTCGTCTGTTCGTGATTATATTTCTTTTTTTTCAAATCTTATGATATGTTTAGGTAACATTGGCCACCCTCTTGGTATGTTATTTTCTTATAATAGATTTTCTTTTGGCTTTGAGTGCATAAAAGATATAAAATTGCGATATCGCGTTTGACATTTTATGTTACCATTTTGTAGAAAAGTTCCTAGTCTAATTGTATTCAAGTTTCTAAACTGTTTTGATATGTTTTTCCCTCTCTTAATTGTCTGTATTTTTGGACAGATTGTTAGGAAATGTATTTCTGTTTCTTCCACTGGACAGAAGGGGCATGTTTGTGATCAACTAAATTTCTAAAACTTCTTGTTAGTATGCTGTTCATTTATTCCTTAGCCTCATTCTTGTCATTGCTTTCCTGAACTTTGCTATAGTGGATTCGTGTAAATATTCTTCTGTTTGGTGCATGGTTTTAAACGAATAATATGTTGTAATCGTTCGCTGTTTGTAATTTTGTCATGCCATGTTTTTTTTAAAAAAAATCTATCATTCTTTGCTTTAACTCATTAATGAGCCCTGTTTCATTTCTTGCCCTCTCGGTTTTTGGGTAAAAATTGATATCCGTGTTTTCCCTCTCATTGTTACCTTCTGGGCTACTTCTGATATTAGTAAGGAGAAAATCAAGGGAGATAATAGGCATCCCTGTTTCACTCCAAGTGAGCAGTCAAAAAATTCTGTTAATTCTGTCCAGTCTCACACATGCTTGTACTGTTCTATATATACCTTTCAACATATTTAGCATTTTAGTAGAAATTTTTTTGTTTCTGTAATTTTTCATAATTCATCTCTGTTTACTGTATCAAACGTTTTTTTGATAATCGTAAAGCAACATATGGGTTTAAACTTCTTCTTCTTCTTCTTCTTCTTCTTCTTTTTTCTTCTTCTTCTTCTGAGGGGAGAGAGAGGAGAGAAGAGAGAGAGAGAAGAGAGAGAGAGAGGAGAGAGAGAGAGAGGGGAGAGTAATTGTTTAGAATTATATTACATACGTTAATACCAGGCTAAAAGATTGATTAGAGGAAGGGCTGCAACGTGTGTAAGAGGAAGGTAGCGAGAGAGATAGTGGCAGTGTAATGATAGTGATGATGATACTGCTGCTGCTGCTGCTACTGATGCTGCTGCTGCTGCTGCTGCTGATGGTGATACTGATGATGATGATTAGAGGCAATTGGAACAGTAGTAGTAGTAGTAGTAGTAGTAGTAGTAGTATAGTAGCAGTAGTAGTAGCAGTAGTAGTAGTAGGAGGAGGAGTAGGAGTAGTAGTGGGAGTAGTAGTAGGAGTAGCAGAAGTAGTAGTAGTAGCAGTGATATTGTTATTCATTGCTTTTTATACCTGTATGTAAGCGTACCGGATTAAAAAGGTTAATGAAAAGAAATGCTTCTTCTCGGTTGGAAGGGGAAAGGAGTAGAATGAGGATTAAGTGATTTTTTTTCCCCCCAATTTCTTTAAATTGTTGTATGCTGGATAATGCCACACCGAGAAATTGATCAAGAGCAGAGGGTTCAACGTGGATGAAGGGGAAACGGCGGGAGAGGGGGGGGGTAATTGATCTATTTTTTCATTGCTTTGAAACGTTGTATGTTCGTTGATGCCGAACAAAAAATTGATGAAGAGAAAGACTTTAAAGGGATGGAGTTAAAATAGGGGATGGGTGGGGGGGGGGGGTGGGTGGTGGGGAGTGACTGATATTTTTTCCATTGCTTAGAAATGATTGTGTGTGGGTTGATGCCAGACTAAAAGATTTACGAAGAGAAAGGCTACTGCCTGATGTGAAGGGGATGGAGGAGAAGAGAAAAAGGTGGGGGTGGGGTCGACTTAGAAATGTACTATGAGGGTTAATGCTGGACTGTAGGATTGCTGAAGAGAGGCTGCAACGTTGGGTATGGGGGGAGACGTAAAAAAAGGGGGCAGTAAAAAACAAATCGTCGCTTTAAATGATCGTTTAAAGGGGGGTAGTTCCGGACTAAAACTTTAATGAAACTGTTTTGTCCTCGCCCACTGATGAAGTCATCTTTGGATCCTCACCTACTGACGAAGTAATCATTTTGTACTTGGCCACTAATGAAGCAATGTTTTGTCTTCGCTCACCAAAGAAGTAAACTTTTGTGTCCTCGCCCACTGACAAAGCAATCATTTTTGTCCTCGCCCACTGATGAAGTAATTTTTTTGGTCCTGGTCCACTAATGTGTAAGTTTTTTTTCGTTGCACATGACGAAGTAGCCTGTTGTGTCCTCGATCACTGAGAAAGTAGTCGTTGTGTCCTCGACCACTGAGGAAGTAGTCTGTTGTGTCCTCGACCACTGGGAAGAAGCCTGTTGTGTCCCGACCACTGAGGAAGTAGCCTGTTGTGTCCCCACCACTGCCGAATTAGTCTTTTGTGTCTTGCCCACTGAGGAAGTAATTTTTTGGCCTCGCTCGCTGATGAAATAACCGTTTTTTCTTTGCCTGCTAATGAAGATTTTTTTTTTTCTCGTCACTGATGAAGTATCTTTTTGTGTCCTCGCCCACGACGAAGTACTTTTGTGTATCCTCGCCTACATATGAAGTAATGTCTTTTTGTCTTTCCCACCAATGAAGTAATTGTTTTGTCCCCGCCAAATGATGAAATATCCTTTTTGTGCCCTCGCCCACTGAGAAATATCCTTTTTATGTCCCGCCCACTGAAGAAATATCCTTTTTAGTCCTCGCCCACTGATGAATATCCTTTTTTGTCCTCGCCCACTGATGAAATATCCTTTTTTTGTCCTCACAACTCATAAAATATGCTTCTTGATGTCCTTGCCCACTGATGAAATATCCTTTTTCAAGTCCCCGCCCACTGATGAAATATCCTTTTTCAAGTCCTTGCTCACTGATGAAATATCCTTTTTCAAGTCCTCGCTCACTGATGAAATATCCTTTTTCAAGTCCTCGCTCACTGATGAAATATCCCTTTTTCAAGTCCTCGCTCACTAATGAAATATCCTTTTTCAAGTCCTCACTCACTGATGAAATATCCTTTTTCAAGTCCTAGCTCACTGATGAAATATCCTTTTTCAAGTCCTCGCTCACTGATGAAATATCCTTTTTCAAGTCCTCGCCCACTGATGAAATATCCTTTTTCAAGTCCTCGCTCACTGATGAAATATCCTTTTTCAAGTCTCGCTCACTGATGAAATATCCTTTTCAAGTTCTCGCCCACTGATGAAATATCCTTTTTCAAGTCCTCGCTCACTGATGAAATATCCTTTTTCAAGTCCTCGCCCACTGATGAAATATCCTTTTCAAGTCCTCGCCCACTGATGAAATATCCTTTTTCAAGTCTCGCTCACTGATGAAATATCCTTTTTCAAGTCCTCGCCCACTGATGAAATATCCTTTTTCAAGTCCTCGCTCACTGATGAAATATCCTTTTTCAAGTCCTCGCTCACTGATGAAATATCCTTTTCAAGTCCTCGCTCACTGATGAAATATCCTTTTTCAAGTCCTCGCTCACTGATGAAATATCCTTTTTGTGTCCTCGCCCACCCACTGATGAAATATCCTTTTTCAAGTCCTCGCTCACTGATGAAATATCCTTTTTCAAGTCCTCGCCCACTGATATCATATCCTTTTTCAAGTCCTCGCTCACTGATGAAATATCCTTTTTCAAGTCCTCGCCCACTGATATCATATCCTTTTTTTAAGTCCTCGCTCCCCTGATGAATATCCTTTTTCAAGTCCTCGCCCACTGATATCATATCCTTTTTCAAGTCCTCGCTCACTGATGAAATATCCTTTTTCAAGTCCTCGCCCACTGATGAAATATCCTTTTTCAAGTCCTCGCCCACTGATGAAATATCCTTTTTCAAGTCCTCGCTCACTGATGAAATATCCTTTTTTCAAGTCCTCGCTCACTGATGAAATATCCTTTTTCAAGTCCTCGCTCACTGATGAAAAAATCCTTTTTCAAGTCCTCGCTCACTGATGAAATATCCTTTTTTCAAGTCCTCGCCCACTGATATTATATCCTGTTTGTGTCCTCGCCCACATGACGAAGGATCTTTTTTGTCCTCACTCAAAT
>CM031625.1:39156640-39189140 GCA_018398815.1 Conus ventricosus
GAGGAGAGGAGAAAATTTGACAGAGAGAGAGAGAGAGAGTTGTGTGTGTGTGTAAACTATATGGTAACTGATACCTTTTAGCATATCTTAATATATATATACAACAAACTAATAAATTCCAAGGATAAGTACCGCACCGTTCCAGCAACTTACAGAGCAGCTTGGTGTTGCAATGACTGCAAAAAATATGAATTATAAACAAAGCTTGCTCTTATGTCTTAGATTGAAGAATAGGGGAGATACGCATTCAATCTGCAGTGGTAGATGATTCTGCCTAACTAACAGTATGTGCATGAATGGGTCATGGGGAAAATAAAATAAATGCTTCTCAAAATGAGCCTTCACAAGCTTATATTCTCCAAGAGGGAGACATCCTCCAATAGGAGGGAAACTCACCAACATATAACTCCTGGTCATGGGCCTATACCAAATATTTCGAAACTTGGTGGTTTCTCCTCAGTGACCGCGGAAAGTGGTAATTTGACTCCTCTGCCTTTTCAGTTTTAAGAAGAATGCAATCCCAGAAAAGGTTGGTGTGCAATACCGTAGTATGTTTGTTGAGTTTTCAAAAAACCAACCAAAGGTGCCATCTAAGAAGCAAAAGAAAATCATAAAAGAGCAAAACAAACTACATTTTCTTGTGAAAAATAGAAAATATAAAACGATATCCTCTAAGACACAAGTGCTGAGGGCTAGTTCTTGGAATGAATCCGCAAGGGACTAAAATACAACAAACTAATAAATTCCAAGGATAAGTACCGCACCGGTTCCAGCAACTTACAGAGCAGCTTGGTGTTGCAATGACTGCAAAAAATATTGAATTATAAACAAAGCTTGCTCTTATGTCTTAGATTGAAGAAATAGGGGAGATACGCATTCATATCTGCAGTGGTAGATGATTCTGCCTAACTAACAGTATGTGCAATGAATGGGTCAATGGGGAAAAATAAAATAAATGCTTCTCAAAATGCCTTCAGCAAGCTTATATTCTCCAAGACGGAGACATCCTCCAATAGGGGGGGAAACTCACCAACATATAACTCCTGGTCATATACCGATATTTCGAAACTTGGTGGTTTCTCCTCAGTGACCGCGGAAAGTGGTAATTTGACTCCTCTGCCTTTTCAGTTTTAAGAAGAATGCAATCCCAGAAAAGGTTGGGGTGCAATACCGTAGTATGTTTGTTGAGTTTTCAAAAAAACCAACCAAAGGTGCCATTGACCCATTCATGCACATACTGTTAGTTAGGCAGAATCATCTACCACTGCAGATATGAATGCGTATCTCCCCCTATTTCTTCAATCTAAGACATAAGAGCAAGCTTTGTTTATAATTCAATATTTTATAATATCAATATTATAATTCAATATTATAATTCAATATTTAAAATTCAATATTTTATAATTCAATATTATAATTCAATATTTATAATTCAATTATAATTCAATATTATAATTCAATATTTATAATCCAATATTTATAATTCAATATTATAATTCAATATTTATAATTCAATATATTATAATTCAATATTTATAATTCAATATTATAATTCAATATTTATAATTCAATATATATATATATATATATATATATATATATATATATATATAGACACAATGAAGTAAAAAGGCAAACAAGCAATGTAAACAAATATAATCCAATATTTCGAGCGGCTGCTCTTTTTCAAGGACGACAGACTGTGTAGTCACGTCAAAAGTGGAGTGACATCATCAGGTCGATGCTAAAAAAAACTTGCGTCATGACAGTAATGTCCTCACCAATGATGCAAAGTCTAACACACCATCCTGTTATTATTTTGTCACTCCCCACCCCCACCAATATACTAACAGCCCCCACCCCCTCTCTCTTTCTCTTTCTCTGTCTCTCTCATTCTCTCATTCTCTCTCTCTCTCTCTCCTCTCTCTCTCTCTCTCTCTCACTCTCTCTCTCTCTCTCTCTCTCTCTCTCTCTCTCAGGTTTTTCACTTTGCTAGTTGTACCAGGGGGAACAACTGAGTCACTATAAAATGCAAGGGAACTCGGTGCGTGTCACTAATAGTTAGTCATGTGTGTTCAGGCCTTGTGGGTGCTTTGTTTGTAGTTTACGAATCCAGAATTTTCCCTGAGGTCTCTATGAATGTCACTGTCTATGTACTGTTTTTCAATTGGCATACAACGCATGTCTTGAAGTGAGTGGTTGTGCATGTTGAAATGATGTGTGACGTGGGTGCCTGTATTGTTCTGGATGTGTGACCTATGTAAGTAAAAGCGTTGTTTGAGCGAGTTGCGTGTTTCTCCTACGTATTGAGCTCCCTTGCATTTGGTGCAGTAGAGCAGGTACACGATGTTTCTTGTCTGCAGGACATCTCATGGCGAATGGTGAATGTCTCGCCACTAACATCACTGGTGAACTGACGTGTCTCTACTACATGCTCCTTACAGATGACACAGCGTTTTCGAATACATCTGTGGCTTCCAGGGTTGTCAGTGGATGGTTCTTGTGGAGGAAGCATGGAAGGCATCAGATGTTTCGTAGACTATTTGAATTTCTTTCTCCTACTATGGGGAGCTCTGGCATGGCTTGTTCATCTTGTTGCTTTCATGTAAAGCTGGTTGCTGTTGTTGCAGCCACTGACGTAGAGGAGGGTTGGCAGGGTTGTGAGTTATGATGAATGGGACCCTCTTTTTGGGGAGTTTGGGGCCTGTATTCGAGGGTCTCATTACGTGGGATGCTGCTGACTCTTTCCATGGCTTTCTGGATGGTGTAAGGTACTGTACCCTCTACGTTGAAAGTGCTTGGCGATCTCTTGGCAGCGAAGGGTGAAGGCTTCGTCTGTCGAGCATAACCTGCGAGCGCGTAGCATTGGCTGAATGGTATGTTGTTTTTGCATACCTTGGGATGACAAGAGGAGCATGTAGGTATGCATGGGCGTCTGTAGGTTTTGAGAAAAGATCTGTATGGAGGAAGCCTTACCTTGAGGATGATGTTGATGTCCAGGAAGGGGATGGAGACAGGTGATGACTGATAGGGGAACTTGACAGTGGGATGGAAAGTGTTGATGAATTCAATGAACTGATCAAGTTCCTCCTGAGTTTTGGTCCACAATAGAAAAATGTCATCTATGAACCGTTTCCAGAAGCAGCTGTCGACGATGATGGGGCTCTGAGTGAGCAGGCTGTCCTCTAACCACCCCCATGAAGATTTTGCCACGGGGGGGGCCATAGGGGTTCCCATTGCTGTCCCGAATTCTTGTTTATAGATGATGTCCTCAAAGTGGAACACGTTGTTTTGTAAAATGTGTCTCACCACTTCAAGGACTCTCTCAATTGGGGTGTCTTTGTCTGCAGATGGGACTGTAAAAAGTACCTGATGGCAGTTTCCATGTCTCCATGTGGGATGTTCGTATAGAGGCCAACAACATCAATGGTAACGAGCAAGGTACCACTCTTGAAAGGCCCATGAGCCGTATTCCAGTCACGTAGCGTTTTTTAACATATGAGTTGTGTCTTTGACGTGACTTGGGAGGGTGGTACAATATCCTGAAGCCAGAAGTCAACCAGTTTTGAGAGATTTTCAGTTGGGCCATTTACTCCCGAACAAAGATTGGGCGACCTGGAGATTCTGCAGGTCTTGTGTATTTTTGGCAAGTGGTAGAACTGATGAGTCCTGCATGCCTTTAGCTCCACTAGCGCCCATTGCTTGGTGTTGTCATCAATATGGCCGTCGCTGTGGAGATGTTCTACCAACTCGTTTGAAATCTCTGCTATTTGAATGGTAGGATCATTTGGGAGCTGCTTGTAATGCAACTGGTTGTTTAGTAGTCTTTTGGCCTCATGATGTAGTTTTTCGGTGTCTTGACAACAACAAACACCCCCTTTGTCCGCTCTGCTGATTCTGATGTTCCTGCTGAGGACTAACTGCCGTAGCTGTTTGTAGGCTGCTCGTAGATTTTGCCTCAGGTTGTCCCTCTGGTGTCCAGAACTGCGGTATGTGTCAGTCAGGTTTTCTAGAGTGGCACAGTACGTATCCAGAGCTCTGTCTCTTCCGACGGGTGGCTGGTATCCCGTCTTCTTATAAAATTTGGGTACAGGACTGTCTTCTTCATCTGCAAAGAGCTCTCTGAGTCTAACTTTCCGGCACCCTTCCCTGACGTCTATTTTAAGTTGGTTTGGTCCAGCGTTCGAGGGTTGGACAGAATTTGGGTCCTAAGGCTAATACTTTTATTCTGTGCTGGTGTCAGATCATGATTTGACAAATTTATTACCCCATTTGGGGCGATTCTGGGTTCAAGCAGTTATATGTATGTATATATATATATATATATATATATATATATATATATATATATATATATATATACATACATATATAATGTGTGTGTGTGTGTGTGTTGTGTGTGTGTGTGTGTGTGTGTGTGAACTATTATGGTAATTGATACATATTTTATGCACTATATGCTCTATCTGTAATATATATAACGTGTGTGTGTGTGTGTGTGTGTGTGTGTGTGTGTGGTGTGTGTGTGTGTGTGTGTGTGTGTGTGTTGTGTGTAAACTATTATTGGTAACTGATACATCTTTTATGCACTATCTGTAATATATATATATCTCAACACTCTCTGACTCTCCTAATTGGTTAGGAGGGAGAGAGGTGAAATGGGGAGATAGTGGGGGGGGGGGGGGGGGGGGGGGGGGGGGGGGGGGGGGGGATGGTAGGGGGAGAGAGAGGGGAGATAGGACAGAGACGGGCGATAGGGTTGGAAGGGGGAGGTTTTGAGCAGACGGCCCCATGTGCCAGTGACAAACTCTTTCCCCCGGGTCAGAGAGGGAGATGTTGAGGGGAGAGTAAGAGATGGCCCAGGGGCTGGGTCAGGGACCCAAGAGTGGACGGCCTGGGAATGGGATGGGGACCTTGGTGGGCAGGGAGGTGGGGTCCCTGGGTTTTAGGGGGTGGGGGAGTTTAAGGGTCTTGGGTACTTGGGTCCCCAGGGATAGGGGAATACAAATAATTAGGGGTCCCGGGGGAGGGAGGGGGAGGGAATGGGGGATGCGTGACTTGGGGGCTAGGGTGATGGGGGTGGGTGTTTTGCTGGGGGGAGGTGGGCGAATGAGTGAATGGGTGGGGTGGATGGGGAGTTGGATGGGGGTGTGGAGTCCGGGTGATTTGGGGGCTGGTGTGGGTTGGGTGTGATGGTGAGGGGCCTGACACCCCCCCTGAATTCCCCCCCCCCCCCAATCCCCGCCCCCTCCGCTCCTCCCCAGCCTTCTTAGAAAGAAATTGAAAATTTGCGACGTGGTTTTCACTGTGAGCTTGACGTCATTGTAGGGTTCATAAAAAAACGTCATTATACTGATAATGATCTCTGCAATAATATAATAATAATAATAATAATAATAATAATAATAATAATAATAATAATGTATAATTTCGTATATAGCGCATTTCTTGTTGTACAACTCAATGCGTCTTAATCCACCATTTGCACTTATTCATACAATATTGATGCACACAGCAAAAAGAAAATACACAATGGCAGACGCACCTACATGCCTCACCGAACTAGTTGTGCAATGCATCCCCCCCCCCCCCCCCCCCCTCCGCTCCTCCCAAGCCGTCTTAAGAAATGAATTTGCACGTTTATCTTTTGACTTCCCCCATTTTCATAGAAAACGTCATTATACTGATGATGACTCCCATGCGTCCACTGTCATACATCGATAAGGCAATCGCCTCGAAAATAATTTGCAGTCGGAAATGTGTTGTTGTTTTGTTGCGTTTTCTATGTGTATGATAATATATCATATAAATAAAATTTATATTATATTTATGATATATATATATATATATATATATTAATATATATATTATATATTATAATTATATTTATAATATATATATCCAAAAGAAAAAAAGACACAAGAACAACAAGCTGTTGTGGTTATAAATGAAATTTTCGGCTTTATTTGCCTTCGTCAGCACATGACATCCTCCCTGAGTGCCAGCAGGTAAGGTAGTGAGGGAAGAAAACGTAAATATTCAATATGACTAATATAAAACAAATTACGTAACTAGAATGATAACGTAACTCGACAGACGTGTCACAGGTAGTACTTCGAAAGGAAGGAAGCTGTGTGTGGTGTGTGTGTGTGTGTGTGTGTTTGTGTGTGTGTGTGTGTGTGTGTGTGTGTCTGTGTGTGTGCGTGCGTGCGTGTGTGTGTGTGTGTGTGTGGGGTGTGTGGGTGTGGTGTGTGTGTGTGTGTGTGTGTGTGTACGTGATGTATGTGTGTGCGTGTGTGTGTGTGTGTGTGTGTGTGTGTTGTGTGTGTGTGTGTGTGTGTGTGCGTCCGCGTGTTGGTGTGTGTGTGTGGTGTTTTGTGTGTGTGTTTGTGTGTGTGTATGTGTGTATGTGTGTGTGTGTGTGCGCCCCCGCGCGCGCGTGCGAGTGCATGCGCTCGTATGTGCGTGTGTGTGTGTGTGTGTGTGTGGTGTGTGTGTGTGTGTGTAGTCTCAATTTAATGTCTATTCCCCGTTATGTGGTCGGACACACAAAACAGAAGAAGGCAGCAGCACTAAAACATACCAAGTAGCATCCAATAAAGAACAACATCTACATCTCTTTACAGGTATGTAAAACTCGGACGCCGAGTCAATGTCATTGTCACATAGTATTTGAGGACTTACTTAAAATTTCATCCAGGGAAGATTCAGCTAAGCAAGAAAAGTCTTTTTTAAAAGAAACAGTTCACATCTTAGTAGTTTCTGCATATTTGGTATCTTTTTCGCCACAGCTGTATTTATGTCATTTGAAATTTTTTTTTTAAAACCATTAAGTTTTAAGTCTGTAGATCAAGGAGGTCATTGGACCTTACATGAAGTGTGTGTGTGTGTGTGTGTGTGTTTTGTGTTGTGTGTGTGTGTGTGGGGTGTGTGTGTGTGTTTGTGCGTGCGTGCGTGGCGTTTGCGTGCGTGCGTGCGTTTGTGTGTGTGTGTGTGTGTGTGTGTGGTGGTGTGTGGTGTTGTGTTTTGTGTGTGGGGTGTGTGGGGTGTTTGGGAGAGAGAGACAAGAGACAGAGAGGACAGTGAGATTGTTTTGTTAAATCATCCTCATAACTTTTATAATATGTTTTCTGTTTTCAGGATAGCCTCCCCACCCCGCACCCCAACCCACCCCCTACACCCAAGGAAAAAAAAAAACCAATAACAAAAGAAAAGGAGGGTGGGAGGGGGGGGGGGTTATAAAAACGTCGTTCGGGGTCATCCAGGAGGAAAAGGGCAATCAGACTCCGCCACAAAACGACGGCAAAAGCATGCTGCCACTGGAGAAGAAACCAGGCCCCCGTGATAAAACGATGGCCAAAATCATGCCACAGAAGCATCGGCCTCCAAAAACATAACGACGATGAAAACACCCTGTTTCAGATAAGTATTCAGGCCCCGCTCCCAAAACGACGGGGGGAAAACTTTTTTGCCACAGGAGAAGCATCCACGATCCACAGCAAACGACGGCGGAAAAAACATGGCCGCCACGGGAAAAAACACTCCCGAATCCACAACAAATGACAGCGAAAGTGTGTCTCTACATGAGAAGTATCCAGGCTCCACAACAAACGATGGTGGAAAAACGCTGCCACAGGAGGAGAGTCAGAATCCACAGCAAACGATGGCAAAAACATGTTGCCACAGAAGCATCCGGGCTCCACAAAAACGTGACGGGGAAGACATGCAGTCCCCGGAAAAAGTATTTCAGGCTCCACAACAAAATGATGGCGACGACATCTTGCCACAGGAGAAGTATCCGGCCTCCACAACAAAATGATGGCGACGATATTTTGTCACAGGAAAAGCATTTGGGCTCCACGACAAAATGCTGTGGAACATGCTGTTGCAGAAGAAGCACCTGGGCTCCAAAACAAAATGATGGCGAAAACATTTTGCCATGGAAGAACCATACGGCTCCACTACAATGACGGTGAGAACATGTTGCCAAAAGGAGAAGCATTCCGGCTCCAGGACAAATGATGGCGAAAACATGTTGCCCACAGGAGGCCCTGCAACAAACAATGGTGAAAACCTGTCTTCGCAAACACGCACTCAGGCTTTTGCAACAATCGATGGTGAAAACATGTTGGCACAGGAGAAACATCAGGATCTTCAAGGTACTCCGGCTCCACACAACACACACACACACACAAAAAAAAAAAAAAAAAAAAAGGGTTCCCGGCAAACGTGTCACTGAAAAACTGTTCAAACCCGGGTGGATGTAGTGTCTGCAATTACCTATCCAGAATGCCTCCCGCTGCCGTCGTTTTTTGTTTTGTGTCAGAGTGCATTTCTCTATTGGGTTTAAGACATTTTATGTTGGGAGAGTGAGTTTTGTGGCCTGTTGAAGTTAAATGTGATGGGGTGTGGCCCGTGTTCTTATTTATTTTTTGATCTGTGTTGGTAGAGCCTTGTTTTGAGACTTTTTCTTTGTCCTCCCCAAAACATATTGTGCGTCAGTGCACATGTCACAGAACAGCAGGTAGGACGATATTGCTTGTTTCGCATGTCATTCTGTTGCGGAGCCTGAACAACTCTCCCGTTCTGGATGATCTGAACGAATTGGATTCTACAGGTGGACCTGACACAACACACACTTGTCTTTCTCACATTTGTAGGATCCAGGACAGTCGTCAACAAGAGCTGGTAGGCAAGAGGGCATGAGCATAGTCCTAAAGGGGAGAGTGGCAGTTCCTTTCTGCCACTAAAGGAGGTTTGAGGGACTGCTTTTTTCACCCTCTCGCTGTTGGTGGTGAGGCTCTGATGTAGCTCTCGTTTTCCAGGATCTCAATGGTGGGTTGGCAGGGTTTGTGTGTCACGATCAGAGGTGGGCGAGGTTCTGATACTTGTTTTGATTTGTACTGGGCGCCTCTTGTCGGGAATCCGTTCGAGCCTTTTCTAATGCTGTTTGGACAACGTCTTGCTTGTAGCCACGTGCCGGGAAGCGTTAGACATTTCCCGGACCCTTTCTTAAAACACAGCATTGTCTGAGCACAGTCTCTTAAGCCTCAGGAACTGGCTAAATGGAAATTTGCTCCTGTGTACATGTCCAGGATGACATGACTGGGGACTCAGATAAGAATGTGCATCAGTGGGCTTTGTATAAAGATCTGCTTGAAGGAATCCATCTTTAAGGAAATGGCTATATCCAGGAAGGGATACTGCATGGCGATGTATTGAAGGTGAACTTGATGGTTTCATGGAACGAGTTTATGTGATCCATAAACTGTTCCAATTCATCTTCTGATTTCACCCACAAGACAAAAATTCATCTATGAAACGTTTCCATAGATGATCGGGCAAAAACCCCGGGACTGGAGGCTAGTAATGTGCTGTTCCACCCACGCCATGAACAGATTCGCAACTGCAGGGGCAAGTGGGGGGGCCCATCGCTGTGCCAAAGATTTGGTGATACACGTTTTCATCAAAGCGAAAAACCTTATTTTTTAGCACATGGTCTGCCATTCGGACAACTTCAGTGGCTGGTGGGATATCGGTCTGCAGTGGTTGCCCAAAGAAGTAGTGTAGTGCTGTTTTGAGATCGTCATGAGGAATTTTTGGTGTACAGGCCAACAACATCGATTGTCACCAACCTCGGTCCTGATGGAAAGGCCCATATGCTAGATTCCACTGTTGTATAATGCGGAGCTGTGCTTTGGAATCCTGAATATAGGTTGGAAGGTTGGTGACAAAAGGGTTGTAGCCAGCTGTCTACCAGTTTGGGAGATTTTTTTCCGTTGGTCCGTTTTATTCCTGAGACGATCGGTCTTCCTGGAGGTTTAAATGGATGCTTGTGTATCTTGGGCAGGGTTTTTAAGAATCTGTGACATGTAACCTGGGAAGGCTCTGTCTCTGCCCATTTTAAACGTGGTGTTACTAATGTATCCTTATTTATAAAATATCTTTCAAAATTTGGTTGGATTTTTTGGCGATTTCACAAGTTGGGTCTTTAGACAGCTTTTGTTGAGTGATTTTGATTGCTCAGTTGCCTGTGTGCCTCTCCATATAATCCTGTACTTTGTACGATACTTTGCCTCCCTTATTCTGCCTCTGTGATACGTATTTTCCGGCTCCTGCACCATGTCTTTGAGCTCTTTCAGGGCTTGTCTTCTTCCTGTTTCAGGTTATCTCTAGGAGCCCTTGACTTGGAACAGGTGAGCACGACTCTGTAGTATCTGGCAGAAGCTGTCAAGAGGCGATCAGTCCAGGGGTGGGCACCATCCTGTTGGTTTGTAGAATTTAGGGGCTTCAGAGTCCTCAGCGTCTGATTCATCATCGTAAAAGTATTCTTGTAGTCGTACTCGTCTGCATCCCTCTTCAACATCCAATCCAGTTGTTGTTTGTCCAGTGAGCGAGGAGTAGGGCAGAATTTAGGTCCTAGAGATGAACTTTCGATTGTGCCTCAGATAGAGAGCTGTTGGAAAGATTTAATGAAAACTTTTGGTACAGTTTTCATTGCTGTCTTCGCCAGAGGGAATAGTTTCATTCCGAGTTCTTTTTCCGACGCCTGAAGCGACGTGTTTGCGTTTAGATGGGGGTACTCCTTTGCTGAGCGTTGTTTTTGTCAGCTTCCTTTAAAAGAACTTGTAGCTTTTTCTTTTTTTTCTTTGCGGACTGCACTAGGGGGGCTTGCACTCAGCTTTTTTGGGCTTTGTAGAATGGCTTCAAATTCTTCGTAGTTAGTGTTTTGTTGTTAAAATCATACAACAGTTCATGAATCTTCGATTTTTCTTCTGTGATTAACATCTGCCAAGAGTCTCTACACAAACTCACTATTTCCTTACTGGCACATTCCAATTTTTTTTGTCGACCACCGTGTGTAGGTAGTCAACCTTTGGGGGAGCTGCTTTTCCAAATCCGAGTCTCTTTCCTTTTGGGAATTACTCCATGTTTGTAAACAGGATGTCAGAAAAGTAGCATGGGAGCTATATCTGGTCAGTTTATTTCGTTCCCTTGCCAATGCCTTCAAAGCACTGTCAAGGTTGGATGATGCTATGGTACTGGATCCAACAGGGGATGCACTGGAGATCATCTTTAGGCGAGAAAACGAACAGCACCACGCTCACAACGAAATAGTACGAGAAACCAAGCTTGGATCAACAATTTGATGCTTGCCTTGTGCATTCTATAACTATCCAAAAAAAAAAGACACAAGAACAACAAGCTGTTGTGGTTATAAATGAAATTTTCGGCTTTATTTGCCTTCGTCAGCACATGACATCCTCCCTGAGTGCCAGCAGTAGGTAGTGAGGGGAAAGAGACGAAAATTTCAATATGACGTAATATAAAACAAATTACGTACTAGAATGATACGTAACTCGACAGACGTGTCACAGGTAGTACTTCGATGGAAGGAAGCTGTGTGTGTGTGTGTGTGTGTGTGTGTGTGTGTGGTGTGTGGGGTGTGTGTCTGTGTGTGTGCGTGCGTGTGTGTGTGTGTGTGTGTGTGTGTGTGTGTGGTGTGTGGTGTGTGTGTGTGTACGTGCATGTATTTTGTGTGCGTGTGTGTGTGTGTGTGTGTGGTGTTGTGTGTGTGTGTGTGTGTGTGTGTGTGCGTCCGCGGGGGTGTGGGGTGTGTGGTGTGTGTGTGTGTGTGTGTGTGTGTGTGTGTGTGTGTGTGTGTGTATGTGTGTATGTGTGTGTGTGTGTGCGCGCGCGCGCGCGTGCGAGTGCATGCGCTCGTATGTGCGTGTGGTGTGGGTGGTGTGTGTGTGTTGGGGGTGTGTTTTGTGTAGTCTTCAATTTAAAGTCTATTCACGTTATGTGGTCTAGACACACAAAACAGAAGAAGGCAGCAGCCTAAAACATACCAAGTAGCATCCAATAAAGATACAACATCTACATCTCTTTACAGGTATGTAAAAATCGGACGCCGAGTCAATGTCATTGTCACATAGTATTGAGGACTTACTTAAAATTTCATCCAGGGGAAAATTCAGCTAAAGCAAGAAAAGTCTTTTTTTAAAAAAAACAGTTCACATCTTAGTAGTTTTCTGCATATTTGGTATCTTTTTCGCCACAGCTGTTTTTATGTCATTTGTAAATTTTGTTTTAAAAAACCCTTAAGTTTAAGTCTGTAGATCAAGGAGGTCATTGACCTTACATGAAGTGTGTTTTTGGGGGTGTGTGTGTGTGGTGTGTGTGGGGTGTGTGTGTGTGTGTGTGTGTGTGTGTGTTGTTTGTGCGTGCGTGCGTGCGTGCGTGCGTGCGTGCGTTTGTGTGTGTGTGTGTGTGTGTGTGTGTGTGTGTGTGTGTGTGTGTGTGTGTGTGTGTGTGTGTGTGTTTTGGGAGAGAGAGACAGAGACAGAGAGACAGTGAGATTGTTTTGTTAAATCATCCTCATTAAATTTATAATATGTGTCTGTTTTCAGGATAGCCTCCCCACCCCGCACCCAACCCCACTCCCTACACCCAAGGAAAAAAAAAAAAACCAATAACAAAAGAAAAGAGGGTGGGGAGGGGGGGGTTATAAACACGTCGTTCAGGTCATCCAGGACGGAGAAGCAATCAGACTCCGCCACAAAGCGGTCCTGCAATCATAATGGAACATCAAATGCATATATAATGTGTGTTGTGTGGTGTGTGTGTGTGTGTGTGTGTGTGTGTGTGTGAACTATTATGGTAATTGATACATATTTTATGCACTATATGCTCTATCTGTAATATATTAACGTGTGTGTGTGTGTGTGTGTGTGTGTGTGTGTGTGTGTGTGTGTGTGTGTGTGCACGCGCGCGCGTGCGTGTGTATCTACAAGACAGATTTAAAATCAAATTTGGGCTGATAGAAAGAACAGTTTTATTGTGAATCTTAGAAGAATTCCATTAATATTCCAGTGCAGGAAGATAAAAAATTTTGAATGTGTATTATTTGATTCTATCTCCGTTATCATGCAAAACATGTTACTTTTGTTACAAAATTCTCGTTACGTCTTCATGATCCGACACTGACAGCTCTCTCTCATTAGGATAAAACAGGAATAAAAACACTGTCATCGCTGCTACACTTTTTCTTTCGTAACCACCCACTATTGTTTTTCCCCTGTAGCACCACTGCTTTATCTGAAATATGTCTCTGCTCTACATTCAAATCACCCTTGTTCTTGGCTCAGTTGGTGTTTATTGTCCCTCAGACGAAAAACATGCCCTTTTTTTTTTCCATTTCATAACAAACCTTTCACTATGATCAGAAGAAACAAAATCTGAAAGCTGGTTATTCAATACATTTCCATCACATTTACAATACAATCAAGCCCGGCCCCCACAGAACCCCATGTTTACACTATCAGAGGCAAAATGTTCGCTCACTGTGGCAGCGTCATTGTCCCCATCGCACACTTCCTTCTCTGCACGGGAATTTTGCACGCACCACACTGAAGAAACCGGTGTCACTGTAGGACGGCCTCCCGCCCCTCCCCCTTTTCTTCCCCCTCCCTTCCTACTATTTCCTTGACGTTTTTTCCATCACCTGTCGTCAAGGCCATACTTCTTCCCATCGCGAGGGGAGAGAGAGAGAGAGAGAGAAGAGAGAGAGAGGTAGACGAAAAGACAGACAGATATGGGTGGGGGAAGGAGGAGAGGCACAGACAGAGAGAGAGAGATAGATAGAGAGAGAGGAAAAGAGAGAGAGAGAGAGAGAGAGGGGAAAAGAGGGGAGAGAGAGGAGAGAGAGAGAGGAGGGGGCAGACAGACAAAAAAGTTAAAGGTGCGGAAAAAGACGGAAACGCAGAGAGAGAGAGAGAAGAGAGGAAGAGAGAGAGAGGAGAGAGGAGGAGAGAGAGAGAGAGAGAGGCAGAACAGACAGACATGGGTGGGGAAAGGAGGAGAGAAACAGCCAGACAGAGACAGAGAGAGAGAGAGAGAGACAAAAGAGAGAGAGAGAGAGAGAGAGAGACAGACAGACAGACAGACAATTGTAGGTGCGGGAAAGAAAGGAAACGCAAGAGAGAGAGAGAGAGAGAGGGGAGAGAGAGAGAGAGAGAGAGAGAGAGAGAAAAGAGAGAGAGGGGAGAGGCGACAGACAGACCCAAATTTGGTGCGGGAAAGACGGAAATGGCAGAGAGACAGAGAGAGAGAGAGAGAGGAGAGAGAGAGAGAGAGAGAGAGAGAGAGGGGAGAGAGAGAGAGAAGAGGGGGGGAGAGAGAGAAGACAAGACATGTCAAGACAAGACAAGACAAAATTCTTTATTTACGAGGATAATAGATAAGCACTGACGTGCTTTTTTAACATCCAGTCCTCACCCTGAGTAGGGTCTAAACATGCAGTGAAAATGAAATAATGTAAGAAGCAAACAAGCAAACAAAGCGGTCCTTTCAATCATAATGGAACACAAATGAAAATAGAAGAGAAATGAAAAAAAAAAAAAAAAAGAAAAAGAGAGAGAGAGAGAAGAGAGAGAGAGAGAAGAGAGAAAAGGGGAAGAGAAGAGGGGGAGAGGGGAGAGAGAGAGCAAAGGGACAACATGTAATCATTTTTCGTAAGGCATGAAAATACGTAGAAGGTATTTAGCAAAGGAAGATGGAATTGGGAGGGGGGGGGGGGGGGTGGGAATTGGGGGGGGGGGGGGGGGGAAACCAAATTAAACAAACAAACAAAAAAAAGAGAGACAGAGAGAGAATTGAGGGAGGAAGAGAAAATGACAAGTAGACGACGCAGAGTGAGACAAAAAGAGAGAGAGAGAAGAGAGAGAGAGAGAGAGAGGGGGAGAGAGAAGAAGAGAGAAGAGAGAGAGAGGTAAGACTGCACAGTATGTTGATAATTGTGGCTCACATTGTGGTGAATGCTTAATTCAAAGGCCTTTCACTGACGCTGCTGCTTCTAATCTCTATTTATATATTCTGTGCATTTCCACATGCACAGGCGCCCACGCCCGAGCGCGCGCTCACTACCCCACACACACACTTCATACAGTGCATGTAAAATACATCATGACCATAATAGCACACACACTTTTGCACGCGCCGGGGCACACACACTTATGCACGTGCGCGCGCGCACACACACACACACAGACACACACACACACCCCACACACACACACACACACACACACACACACACACACACACACACACAAGAATCAGTTTATTTTATTAAAAGTTACAATTACTGGAAGGTGGTCGCTTCCCAGAGTATCGTCAAAGGTAGACCAGCTACATTCAGATGCTAATGCAGGGGATATCAAGGTTAAATCTATTGCTGATGCCCTATGAGTTGGAAATGTCTGGAATTCTAGTTATGCTGCCATCATTAAGCAAGTATAAACACGAATCAACAATATTTTCTACAAATCGGTTACTAGTTACAGATGTGCAATCCTTGTCCAGTCCCAAAATGGCGAATGGGCGTTAAAGTCCCCTGCTATTAACCATTTTTTCATTGTCTGGTAGAGTGTTAACCATTCTGTATTAAATTCATTTGGTTTCCCTTTTGGGAAGATATGTGAATACTATGTTTATCATAAAATCTTCCCTTAATTTAATTCGAGCTGCACACGAGTAATAAAGTTGGAATATTGCTTGGGGCAGGGGACGGGTAACTTTATTAAATCTGTTTCCCTTTTTAATATATATAGCTGTATTGATTTTAGTAAAAAGCATCTGTTTGTTCATGCACTGGTGGGGGAATAATAACCTGATAATTTAGGCAGTTTGTTTCGTTTCACATTTAAGATTGTAAAATAAGAGCTTGGTAGGAGTTTTCGCAAGATGTTGAACTAAATAAGGCAAGTTTGTTTGGGAAAAAGATCTAAAAGTTCCACTGCATAAACTTCATAAATTGAAGATGTTTAGATGGCATCATGTAAAGGGTGGGAAAAAAGCAATTAACGAACGTAAGTAAAAAAAAATCAATAGAATAATGAAAGGAAATCTGAAACACGCTCTAAAAACACAACGATTGTTAGAACAAAAAATAAACAATACGCCTACGTTAATCAGAAAAAATATGACAAAAATGAAAACAGACGATTGTCCTTATAGGCATACAAGGGTTACTTAAAAAATTCTCTTTGTCTATAATGATTAACAGAATCTACAATATTCTAAATTACAATGCTGAACAGTCATTAATGGCGAAGTGAACGTGGAAATTTCTCAGCAGTCCCAAGTTTGCAGGTGGAACAAAAGTTGACGTCCAAAAGGGGCCCAGTCGTTCAGGGCAAGGTAAGGGTTGAACCATACGATGTGGAAGGTCCGGAGTGGGGGACGAGGGTGGTAGAACCTTGCAGAGCGTGATGGCTTCCTCGGTGTTTCCCAGAGGAGGGGTTTCGAAGATGACGCCGATGTTACTGGCGAGGATGCTGGGGCCCTCTGGAGTTGGGGTGGATGGCGTCCCTCAGGTTGTACCGCTTGATGTTGTCATTCCTGACCCAAGGAGATGTTGGGCACTTCGTGAAGCTCTGAGGTGACCATTGCGTTGTACAGCTGCCTCTTCACTTCCAGACTGGAGTCTTTTACGGCGGTGGAGTTCTACCCAAAAAACTTTATTGTAGGGTGTCTTTTGGCCATGCTTTCAACAGAGGTAAGATCATTTTCATGCTTCTTTGGCATCTTTGGCTTTTAAGTCATTTACGCCACAGTGGATAACAAAAGCATCTGGCTTGTCAAGAGAAGAGCAGGCAGTTTTCAGTCTGTTTTGGGTGTCTGACAGAGTGTAGGTACTTTCTTTGCAGGCTTTGAAATCATAGGATTTACCTAGTCCGTTTGGCTGTACGGATTCAGCACAGGGGTCATGCAGAATGAGCACTTTTGGTAGATCTGATTCCTCGCTTTTTTCTTGTTCTTCTTGGAAGACGCCGAGTACGACTTTTTTGCGATTTGCGTCATCCGAAGTAATTCGTCATGCGAAGCGGGCGACTTCTGAAGAGATTTGGAACTTTCGTGCATGCATTATTGGCCTACCTTTCTTCTTCGGATCTGCCCGTGCGTATGGTTCCGCTGCACCAGGTGTGGAGGGCGATTTTGCTTACCTCCGCGAAAGTTCGTACTGTAGGCTCTTGCATCTTCAGTCTGCGTTGACTGTGTAACAGTAGAACGGCGTTCCATTTTGGCGCTCTGTACCGACTCCTGATACCGAAGCACAGCCCCTTCCAAGGAAGATACCCGATCGCAAAGGGTCAAAATCATTTGCCTCAAATCAGGATCCGCACCCCCATAGAATCGGGCGTCTCCGGCCGGCACCGCACGGCTGATCGCTGATCGAAATGTTGCGTTCCGAAGTCTTGGCGATAGGTTGGTCCGTTGATGGTGCAGACTGCTCGGTCCGGACTCCCCAACTCGCTGCAGATGTTTCCGCGCTCGTCCAGCTGCCCTAACATTTCGTGCAGTCACCCGGTCATACTTGTAGCTGATCGCGTACATCCACTTCTAGTCTTCATCCCGGGACTTCTAATGCGACAAACTTTTGCCAGGAACAATTTGAAGCTGAGTGTCTCCGCCATTTTGAATCTCGTCCCCAATTTTTGTTTCAAGAAGACATAAACCCAAAATATAACTATAAAAACAGTGATTGGGAAAAACCTTAAAAACAACTAGCTACATACAAGACTGTTGATATTGATATTGATAGCGTTGATCAGTTATATTCGTATTTCACTGATGCTATCCTTAGTGCGGCAGATGTAGCCATTCCAAAATTTCGCCCAGTTAAGTCAAACAAACACTCGGGAAATATCTGGTGGGGCACCCGCTTGTGGACTCAGCCGTTAATAACAAAAAAAAGTTGTTAAAATATATTTAAAAGACAAAACACCAGAGAATCTAATAGCCAAGAACAGAGCGAATCACTACAGTAACATGGTAATAGCTCAAGCTAAAAGGCAATATTGGTCCTCTTTCTGCTCTGAGATTTCGAATCATAAAGATTTACAAAAAGTTTGGAAAAAGTTTCATGAAATGAAAAGGGGTTTCTTCTTCTTCTTCTTCTTCTTCTCCTGTTCACGAACAACATCATTATGCTGATGACTCTGTCGTATACTTGGGGGTTTGCGAAGATTTGCGCTGTGTTTGTCAGACATAATTTTGATTTCAGCTTAAGGGGTGGGTGGGGAGGAGGTAGTGGTGATGAGTAGGAAGGGTGGGGGGGGGGGGGGGGGTTGGAGGGATGGGGGGTGCAGAGGGAGGCGAGGGAGGGGGGGGGGGGGGGGGGGGGGGGGGGGGGGCTGGATGTTGTCGTTGGTATTATTGATGAGAGGCGAGTCTGGACCTGAAGCGGACCAGGGTCTCCGCCCGTAACCACAACTTCGGTAATGAGTTCCACTCTGGATCGGTCCTGGGAAAGAATGACATTTGTCGGTAGTCTCTGTCCCTGCATTGTGGGGAGTCGTTCTGCCAGCTGTTGTTTATCTTGTACTTCTTCTGGTCTGGGATTTCAGGCAGGTATTTGAAACTTCGATGTCATACATGGACGGTGGTGGAAATTTATACATCATTTCGTCTTGCATTAGTCTTCGTTTCTCTAATGGGAGGCCCACTTAAGAGTGTTAAGGAGTTTCATCTTAACGGTTGTTGGGTCTGTGGCTGTGTGTGAACCCATATGGACACGGGGACTGCTCTACGCGGATCTTTCTTCAATCTCTGGATTCGTTTTGGTGTGCGGCGGTCCCAAACGCATGAGCTACTAACAATCGGTCGACAAGGGTTTTGTATGCAGTGTCTTCATCTTCTTGTTTCCAATTTTGGAGGTTCGTCGAAGGAAGCCGTGAGTTTCTGTCCCCGATGTTGCACTCAGTGTGAGCACTTTTCTGGATGGAAGCTCATGGACACTGCTCTTCCCACTTTGTCAGGGAGTGTCAAAGGTCGTTTTGTAGTATCTGTTGGTCAGATGCTTTCTTTAATTGGGTGGCAATGCAATAGTGTCATCTGCGAACAGGCGGACTATGGAGTGATCCATGCTGGGAGGTCATTTATGTAGTAGAGAAATGGTTGGTCCTTAGGATGAGCCTGTTTAGGGAAATCCTGAAGATCCTAAAATGGGACGTACAGCGATCTCTGTACTTCTACAGCACTGCTTGTTGTCTATCTGTGAGGAAGTTTTCTATCCCAAGCATTTGTTCGTCCTTTGAATTCCATAGCGACGGAGTTTGTGGATGAGGAGGGGTTGGGCTGACTTTATCGAATGCTTTGGAGATGTCGAGTACAATTGTTGTCTTCTTGATGGGACCCTTATGACTTCTTCAGTGGGTTCGTTCCACAAACCCTTCAAATGGGTTTTCACACGAACGGTCCGCGTTGAAGCCGTGTTGATGGGGGAACATGATGTGCTTTTCTGCATGTGTCATGATGTGGCTGGTGAGGATATGCTCCACTCATTTTGGTTTGCGATGCACGTCAGTGAGATAGGGCGGTAGTTTGATGGTTTGTACTTCTCGCACTTTTTAAAGACAGGTGATGTGGGGCCCCGTTCCAATCACTAGGCACTTGTCGGAGTTGTATGAGCAGAGAGGAACAGGAGGGTGAGTGATGGGCTATTTCGTCAGATACGGTTTTCAAGAGTAGAGGAGGTATGTTGTCAGGTCACATGCTTTGGCCTAATGAGGGCCATGCTGGGCTTTTTAACACCTGTTTCTGTGTGTTGACTCTTCGCAGTCTGGTATTGGAGCGGGAGTTTGGGTTTGGGGGGCAGCGTTGAATGAATTGCTCAGGGGTGAATTTTGTTCTTGGAGGCCTGAAACACAGACTGAAACTGTTTGTTGAGGAGTTCTATAGTTCAAGTTAGATGAGAACAGAACGAAGATGATGCAGTACTGCTTTTTTCTGTGGTCGTTCTTGTGTCAGTTGCCCTCCATTCTTACAGTGGGGAGACTCGGTCCCTCTTTCAGTCTGGACTTGATGAAACTCCAGAATTCTTTTTAGGTGTTGTCTGGTCGGGTTGTCTTCACATATCTGCTCCGCAACCTTGCTACTTCCAGTATTGGACGCCGGAGTCGGTTCTGCACTTGTCTTTTTAGTGTTGTAAACTGCACTGGGCGGGCTTCATCTCCTGATTATTTTCCACTGCTTGTTGCAGTCTGTCCTTTGTTTGATGTGTTTTTTGTGTATCGTGAGTGTCGATCCACGGAGGTTGTGTTTGGATCTCACTTTTTTTTGGGGGGACATGGTCAGAGACGGCCTGAGTAAGGCATCACGGATTTCTATCAGATGTTGCTTGCGTTGCTGTCCTCGTTGAAAAGTCGATTGTAATGTGGCTGTAAGTTGTGCTGCTGCCTCTTTCAATGCACTTCACATTTTGCTGTTGATAATGGGATTTTTCTCTGTGTTTGGGGATTTTTAGGGGGGTATATTTGTAGTTCCATGATGGTCGCGTCATGGTCTGAGTTTACTGGAAGGTGGTTCTGTTCTGGGGACTGAGGTTATGGGGTGGTTTGTGAGAGGAGGTCAAGAATGTTCCCCTCGTGTGGGTTTTTGGAAAGTTGTTCCCACCCGAAAAGTCTCGTATGTCGTCTCCATATTTAAACTGGCGGTGGAGTTCAACGTATGGGCATTTTTGTTTTGGGTTTGGGTGGGGCCAATGCCAGCCCTGGAAGGTTGAAGTCACGCCCCACCACAATGTTGTTGTTGGTGGTATTGGGCTCGACGAGCAGACTTGGTGAATGCCCTAGGCTGTCCGCATCTCGTGTGTGTGGATTGTATTAGCAGCGATGAGAAGTGATCAGTCTTTCCTGTTGTTTTATTTTCACCCACTAGGATTTCACAGTTTGTGCTGAGTCTGGTTCTCTAGTGCGGTAGATCTGATGATACGGCAATGAAGACACCTCCACCTCCTTGTGAGTGCTGTCTTTTCTATAGATGTTGTATGCCAGGGGCGGAAGATTCGTGTTCTTATGGTCTTTCGTTACGGAATGTTTCTTGGTTTCCATGATGATGTCAGGTTTTACACTATGGGACAAGCATTATCAAGGTCTGCGCTTTGCTATGATGGAGTAACAGTTCATGGGAGACAATGCGGAGGGGTCTCCTGGTTGTGTTTATTTTTGTTTGCTTGTGTCTTCATCTTGTCCTGGTGTGTTTTATTTTGTTGCTTGTCCTGCATCTTGTACTGATCAAGCTGAAGAACAAAGATTTCACTTCTAATTCAGAAAAACAGAAATCATTCGCCGATATGCTTTTCCGAATCTATGCTTTTGGAAGGTCTGGATTTAAAGATAAAACATTCCAGAACAGAGGAGAAAATAAAGAGATTATATAGATCAGTTCAATGATATAATAGTCAATTCATCAATGTTTTTTTTACCTCCAATTACTCTTGATGAAGAGAAAGATACAATTCTATCTCTTCTAATAAGAAAACTTTTTTCCGTGGGACTAGATAAGTTGCCAATGTATGCTTAAACACCTGCCTGAATATATTGTCTTATTACTGCAGAAATAGTATTCAAAAATGTTGGTTGAGGGCGTAATGCCAGAACAATGGAAACAGTCTATCACTGTACCAGTTTTACAAGCAAGGTAAACCTCCAAACAGATAAGATAGTTTACAGACCAATAGCATTAACTCACATAACTGGAAAAATATTAGAGAGAAGAGTTTTGAGAAGATTGACGCAGTATTGTCAAAAAAGAAAGTTATGCCAGTTAATCAAGCAGGCTTCCAAAATGGCAGGTCTGCCTATTGAACAATTTAGTGAAACTAACAACGAATGTAAAACAACAATTTGCAAGAAGAAGAAATGTTCTAGCGACCTTTTTTGTTACCAAGCAAAGCTTATGACCAAGTTCTGGCACGCAAGGCTCCTTTACAAATTGACAAACAAATCGGGGATTCGGGATCATTTATATCACACATTAATATGCTTTTTGAATAAAGAAGCATGCGTGTCGAGTAGGGAATCCCATACTCCAATTCTAGTCTTTACATATGGGTGGGAATGCACAAGGGGGGGGTTTCGGGTATCGCCCTATGTTATTTAACATCTTAATGTCACGATTTGCCTTCGCTGTTATCAAGCATGTTGTATACGTACAAAATGCTGATGATTTATGCATCTGGATGAATGTTACAATGAAAGAAAAACAATCAAAAAGGGAATTGAATACATCAAGATGATCTCATCAAAGAGAGCTCGATCATATATTTACTTATATGGACGAAAAATGGTCTGGACTTTATGTACAGAAAATCCACTCTGATTCTCTTTAATAATGGCAGCATCCATCAGAGCTGCACGTTTTTACAAATGGAAAATACGACCTATTTCCTGTATAAAGATATCGTGATTTTCTAGGTATCTATCTTACACCAAAGTTGTCGTGGATTGCCTCATATCAACTCATCGTTACTAAGCCAAGGAAATGTTTAAAATCTATTAAAGATTATAAGCAAAAAACAAGCCTGGGGACAAGATTGCAAAGTTTGGAAACACTCGCTTACGTCGCTGATTAGATCAAAATTGTCCTATGGACAAGAGTTATTTTTTAGTGCCCCCCCAATTATTTTTTAAGAAACTTCGAAAAGCATAGATTCAAGGGTTATAGGCTTGCTCTTGGTGTGCCTGTTCACGCATCAACGCTTGGAACTTTAAAGAAATTGGGAGAACTGCTTTGACTGAGTACCGAAGTCTTGCATGCGCTCTAAATACGTTCTTAGAAGTTCGACAAGTAACAACTTTGATTAAGAGGAACTGAAAATTACATCTGAAAATTCTTTCCTAAAACGAGATAAGCGTTATCATCATTGTAACCAATTGCCACTTACGTATCAGATCTACTCAAAGGTTCTAATATAAAATCCAAGTAATATCGACACAATCAAGCGGCCTCCCCTGTCCTGTTGGGAGATGAATAAAGCGCAGTTTGATATTAATTATTCGGACATGAAGAAAAATGAGAATCCAAACAGTATGAAATCTGAAGTCCAATTACATATACAGTACACTTATCCAAATCATTTAAAGATATATACAGATGGTTCATCTAGAAGATCACGGGAGTTCTGCTTTTGTAATACAAGCGTTTAAAAAAGGAAAAGTTCATACTACATTGGCAAAAATCGATCCATCTTTACTGCTGAAAAAATTATTTTTTTGATATTCTTATGGCTCTCAATTACTTAGTTGATTTTCATTATAGTTATTTCAAATCTTATTTTGTGTAGATTCTCAATCGGTTCTCTATGCTTTAAGGTCATAAGATTACAGAAAAAGACCAAGAATTATCTTAGAAATCCCCCCCAGTCAGTTAATCATGTTCTTAAACTTTAAAGGGGACCCAACGTTTCCTTCTGCTGGGTTCCTTCATATCTTGATTCTCTTCAAATGAGGGGGCTGACAAAGTAGCGAAAAAGGGCCGCATGGCAAGCACAGAATCGACTGAAATTCATGTTCCCTTATCCATTCAGGAGGGTTATCCACTTGCTCGGAACAGCACGTCTGGAGTAGAATTAAAGATATACCCTGAGAAAAAGATTTAGGACTGTCCAAGAATAAGTATACTGATTCTCGGGTTTGGATTAACAAATCATTACTTGAATCATACTGGCGTAAATCTAATTCAGACTGATTAGTTCGCTATCGTAAAGGATGAACTTAATGCGTTCATTACAATATACAGCAAAAATGTTAGATGTTTATGTGGTGATCAAATTTCTAGCAAGCACATCTTTTTGAATGTCAGTGGTTAAGACCTATCTTACCAGTGATTTCTGAAAATTGTATTAAGGCGTTTTCGAAAATGCTACTAGCTTGTTTAAATATTGCAAATTTTTACTTCATATCCTTGGGGACATTTTTTATAGACTAGTGATTGGAGTTTTTTTAATCTTGAAATTTTTTGTTAATGTCTTTTTTCTGTTTTTTTTTTTCTCCCCTTTTATCAAAAGACATAAACCACAATAGGTCCCCATCCCCCCCTCTTCCCCCCCTTTTCCTTTCCCTCCCCCCGTCTAATACCTATTGGATAGACTTTAAAAATTGAAGACAACAAAAACACACACACACTCAAAATTGAAAAGTAAGATTCGTCAGTGACCTTTAAAAAACGCGTGCACGGCGCGCATGGCGAACTACCACAACCACACACACACCACAAAACACCACACACCACACACACCACACACCACCCACACACTCACACACCCCCACACACATTGTTGCTTTTCTAGTAAATGAATACACCCAATGGTTCATTTCCATGCCATATGATCCCTGACCGATTAAATCGGGAAAAAAAATGAAAAAAACTAAAAAAAAACGGGGTTAACAATTGCAAACCATTGTTGAATTGTCTTCCCCAAAAATGCGCACAAGACAGCCTTTTTAAAAAAAGAAGAACCTCCCTTACAAAGTCTGTGGGGAAAATAAAAAATGGGGGAACACAGACGACTGAACCCCAGAGAAAACCACGGAGGCGATAAAGTAGACGGTCAAATGAAACCAAAAGAGAGAGACTGCGCGTGTGTAGCCACTTGCTTTTCCAACCATTTCCCTTTCGCATTTTCCAACGGGACAAAAAAAGGGGGAGGGGGTTTGATGGGGAGGGGGGGGAGGGGGTTTGAAAAAAAAAAAAGAAAAAAAACCCAAGGAGGGGGGGGAAAAGAGAAAAGAGAGAGAGAGAGAGAGGAGGAGAGAGAGAGAGAGAGAGACGGTGAGGGAGGAAAGGGGAATGGGAAGAGGGGGACAGTTAATTAAAATACACCAGCTGTTTGATTTGGGAACGCTTAGCCTACTATAATCCCATCAAAAAACATCGTGGAGGGGGGGCCCATGCATATGAACCGACACGAAGAATATCGCTATATTGAAGGCCACACAACACACACACACACACCACACACACCCACACACCACACACACACACACACACACATCAAAACCCCCGCAAAAAACACAAATTTTGTACGCGTTCAATGAAATAAAAGAAAAAAACCCAAAAATGGTACATTTATGCCAATGCCCGCCCTTCAAATAAAAAAAAAATGAAAACTAAAAAAAACGGGAACAAATGACGTAACCGGAACCCCAAAAGGGCCCAAAACATAAATTTTAAAAAAAAAGAACCCCCTTGTAAAAAGTCTTTTTGGGAATCCCAACGGGACACACAAAACCCCAACCCGAAACCACCCCAGAAAAAGAAAAGGTGAAAGTGAGAAAAAGAGAGAGAGGGGGGGGGGGTAAGGGGGGGGAAAGGGGGAGGGGAGGAGTTTGAAAAAAAAAAAGAAAAAAAAGAAGAGGGGGAAGGAGAAGAAGGAAGAGGAGAGAGGAGAGAGGAGAGAGAAAAAGAGAGAGAGAGAGAGAGAGAGAGAATTGCGAATGCAAATGCGAATGGTTTATTCTTGGCCATACCCCCTTTTTGGGGGGGTGAGTAAAACCAAAAACTCAAAAAGAATTTTAATGAATGGGAAAATTTAAAAACCCTTTTTACAGGAAAAAAAATTTTTCTCAAAACTTAAAAGCTTTAAACAAGAAAAGCGATAAATTCCAAACCAGTGTTTAAAGGATGCCAAACAAGCGGGTTTTTAAAACAAAAGGGGCTTTGATAATATTTGCTGGGAAAAAATTTTTTTCCTTAATTTTACAAAAAGGCTGGAGCAATAAAAAAAAATGAATTCATTTTCCCTTTAAAATTTTTTGCATAAAAAACTTTTCAATTTGCTTCTTTGTGTTTCTGATTAAAAATGATCACCACTACTCGAAATCCCCAGCCAAAATTTCCGTTTTATTTTTTCAAAGACTACCATTTAAACAAAAGGTGTGTTTTTATTTCGTGTATTACAAAAACCCTAAACATATTAAATCTTTCACGTTTTGAACATGTCATGCCTTTTTTGCCATTGCAGTCAATTAACGTTGCCAAAAAAAACCATAAAAATCCTTAATTTTTCCACCCTATTCACCACACTTCCCCAAAAACCCAATTCGAATAAACATGTGCGTAACCCGATACCCAATTTTTTTTTCCCCTTTCTTATCAAAATTCAAAAAAAAATTTTTTATATTTTAAGATCAAGCGACACTACCCACGGGACAAAAAAAACCAATAACGAATACACTGAACACAAATTTAAAATAAAGGATATATTTGGTTTACCATAACTAAATTTTGGGGTGACCTTGCTTACACCCAAAAATTTTCTTTAAAGCAAATAAGTGCAAAATTTCAGAAAATAAAGCACTCTTTTGGTCCCCCAGTTCCGAGCCTACGTTAAAAGGGGTTTTGAAAATTGAAAATAAATATTTTAACAAATAACGTCAACGTTTTTATTGTTGAAGATAATTTTTTCATGTGCCAAAAAACCCCCTTTTTGCTCTCTAGCAAGACCTTGAAACAGCGTAAAGCTAAAAGAGGGGAAAAACAAAACCCTAAGTATTTTACCCTTTAAACTCCCGGCATTAAAAAAACCCATTAAAAGTCCATTTCCTCGCCCCAAAAAAAAAAACCCCTTTTCCAAACACAGATTTTACTTTTTTCCATTTTAACTTTCCAAAGTGCCAGTCTGAATTTTTTAAATTTTTTAAAAAAGCGGGGTCGAAGGCCAATGATGGTTTCGACAATAAACTTTTCATCTGCCGTAAAAGAATAAAAAACCAAATGCTCAAAAAAACATGGCCCCATGCCTCCTTATTAAATATTTCTGGGGGCCTTTTCATTTATAAAAATGAGAATAATTAGGGGGCTGACACATCACCCGCTTCACCCCAGCGGCATTAATATTTCAGTCAGTTGGAGCCACCCAACCTACTTTTAAACTTTTATCATCTCTCCTAATACCTTGTCAATTTACCTCTTCACCATTTTTTTCAAATTGCCAAAAAAAAATTTCTTTTTAAAATCAAATCCCTTCCAAAAATTTTAAAATGCTACATACATTTCGTTAAAAAAAAATTTTTTTGTATCAAGGCTAAAAAAAGTAAAATGTGTCTAAGTTGAATTTTTTTTTAAAAACCATTTGATGTCCCGTGTATTATGTTCTTTTACCCTTCCTGCAATCTAACATTAATTTTGTACTTATAATTTTTATACTAATATCACAAAGGGATATCCCTCTGTAATTGGGGATTATTCACTCACCTTTCTTAAAAAAATGGTAAAACTATAGATTCCTCCAATCTCAGAAAGATACCCTTTCAAACAGTGTGTTAAATATTTTTAAAAAACTGGAGACTGACACAAGAATTCTTGATAATTCACAAAAAAACCTCGGTCCCCTGCTTTGCGACTTTTTAACTTTCAAAGCGTTTTAAAAACTTCTTCCACCGAAATTTTGGGCGATTCATGAAACCATCAACATCACAGCTCCCCTAAGCTTTCGTTCGTACAAAAACCCAAATTTTTTTTTTTTCTAAAAAGATTTAAAATGTTAAACCGGCCAACATTTAAGTATTTCTTGGGTTTTTTTCTTTTTAAAGGAAAGTTTATGTACATTATCCCAAACTCTCTTTGATTACGTAGGAATCCAAGATGTCCAATGCACTTATAAAGAGTTTTCTTTCTTTTCAAAAAAGTTTTTTTTTCACTCTTGCTATTTTAATTTTAAGGAGGGTGTAGTGTTGCTGGACGTCTGTTACAGCATAGCAATTTTCAACATTTTTTTATTGCTTCACATTCCTGGTCGAACCTCATCCTTTTTATCAGTTTTTATTAACTAAAAATTTTTTTTATACATTTCCCCCCATCCCTCATACATTATTAAACTCCCAGCGCTTGTTTATGTCAACTCAATTAAAGTCATAGCTTTTTTAAATCTTTTAACACAGTTTTTGACAACAAATTTTTTGAAAAAATTCCCATTTTCACTGTTCCCCAAAAAACTTTTCAAGACCGGTTAACGTGTTTTTTAAACCCTATTTTCGTTGGAAAAACAACAGAAAATAAACAGGCATTTTGGGGCAATCAAACGTTCGCAAAACAAATTTTACAGGGAAACGCACACACAGAAAATCATTCGACAAAAAAAAATAGTTCCCCCCCCCCAAAATTAAAACCCCAACCCAAACACCCCCCAAAAAACAAACCAAACCACAAAACAACCCAAACAAAAACATCCCACACACCCATAATTAAGTTTTAGTGACTTTTACATTTAACATCATTTAAAAATAATCGAGACAATTTTAGCTTTTCCTCTTTTTAAGCACCACAAAAATAAATGGTCCCCTTAAATTTTAACATCCTGTAAATTTCTTAACAAAATATTCCTTTTAAAACAAATAAAAATAAAAAGGATCCTTCTGGGGGAAACTAATCAAAAAGATTATTTCATTTGTATAAAAGTTCTTTTATCAATCAAAAAAAACCCAAAGCGTTTTAAAAAAAATTTCAATTAATTTTTTTGTATAAATGGGGAAATGTATCTTTAACAAACAAACAACCCTCCTATCCTCCCCCGTTTGGACATTTTTTTAAGGGGGAGGGTTTTTAAAAAAGGCTGTGTAAACAAAAAAAAATCGTTATCAAAACTCCCCCAAAACGTTTCCACCAAGCAACGAAAAAAATTTTTTAAACATTGTCAAAACCCGACTTTGATTTTAGATGATCACCGTTAACGTCCTAAAAGAAAGGAAAGGGCTTTATTTAATTACTGGCGACGCTTGAAAGGGAGAAAGGCTAGACAATTCGGGAAATTCACAAAACTCAGTTCATCAACACAGATACCTCCCCCCCTTACGTGTGACTCGATCCGAACTGCACGTGCCACACACTCTGCAAAACCCGGCTGTCACTCGACCGGACGAGTTCCACGTACACCTCGACAAAATAAAAAAGCTCCGGGGGAATTTTTAACTTTACCCCCTCCCATTTGCCAGGACGTGGCAGGGGTTTTTACGGAAAAAAATGGGCGGGCCCGGGGAACATTTTTTGAATTTTGCAGTTTATCATTGCCATCCAAATTTTAAAAATTCTGCCCCTCAATAATGAGATGGGCATAGACCTACACACCTCTGCCTTTTCTTTGGCAGCTTTAAATGTGGGGTCAACTTTCGCTTATTCCAACACCCACGGAAATCCTCTCCAATAAATACATCACTCCCTTTTTTTTTCTTTTTTTCCTTTTAGAATTCGAACTTTATCCTTTTTTAAAAAACAAAATCGGAAATTACAGGGGAGCTTTTTACCATTCAGGCGATGGCCGGTCAAATTCAATTCTTTGTATTTCCAAATGGGCAGTGATCAAGTCTTTTAAACTTTCAACCCGCCTCATCGTTTCGCCCCCACTCCTTTTAAACCCTGGAAGTTTAATTGTTGCGTTTCGATTTCCCCCTTTTAATCGCCAGTCTTTTCTCAAGCGCATCAATTTTAACCCGAAATCAGCATTAGTTTCATACTCCTGTTTTTGGGTGGAGTAATTATCCTCCCTCATTCCCCCCCCAAACCCCCCTGGGGGTCCGCAAACTGGTCTCGATTCATTTAAAACTGTGCCCACATGTCCCAAATTTTCGTTCATGTTCGTCCTGGATCCCTCGGCCATAGTCCCCCAAGAGGGGGTCCGAGAAGGGGGGGAAGGAGGCCCCGGCCCGCTGCCTGCTGCACCACCTCTTCCCCGCCTGGTCCGGTCCACTGCGGGTGGAAGTCCCCGGCGCTTACTGCTGATCTCAGAGGTCCGGGGTTTTTTGCCCACTCACCACATTAAAACAGCCACCCCCAAAACATCAGGGGAGGGGAAAGCCCAGGGTGACACCCTCCGCACACAGCGCGGTGTCAACAGGCGAAGCGCAAAACTCTTTTTTCCCGCCCCTTTAACAAAAAGGCCTGAAATTCGGCTCGAAGCCCACAAACGCCTAAAAACAAAAAGGGGCCGATGGCATGGTCCTTACTCCCACCCCAAAGACATGCTGGGACACTGCCACAATCCTTACTCTTCGCTAAATACTGCGGGAAAAGGAAAAAGACACTTGCGCAAAAAAACCTCCGTTCACCCCCCCGAGAGAGAGAGAGAGAGAGAGAGAGAGAGACGGTGATGGGAGGAAAGGGGAATGGGAAGAGAGGACAGTTATATAAATACACCAGCTTTTTGACTTTGGCATGCATATTAGCCCTACTATAATACCATCACAAACAGTCGTGGAGGGAGGCCATGCATATGAACCGACGACTGAAGAATATCCCCTGATATTGAAGGCACACACACACACACACACACACACACACACACACACACCACACACCACACACACACACACACACACACACACACACACACACACACACACACCCCACACCACACACACACGCACACACACACTCACTCTCTCTCTCACAACACACTCACCACCAAGACTTGCACACTTACGTCTGTGGACTCAAAGTAACACGCCTGCATGACCCACTGATGAACCCCACACAGCGCACACACGTCTACAGTATACGCTGGGGGCCCTGAGAGATTAAAAGTCTTATCTCAGTTGACATGTATTTGATCATTTGTGTCTTTTATTGGAAAGGCCCCAGTATGAATTTGCCCAACCTCTAGGAGTCTTTGCAGTGTTGGCCTTGGGATTTGAGGGAAAAACGTTTTGATCGATTGCTGTTTGATCCCTGATTTGTATATTTGGACATTTTTCTTGTCAGTGATTGTGCTTTCCTTAAATTGCATACTTTGTTATTTTTCTTGTTATTACTTGTACTTTTGATTGGCTATTCTTTTCTGTATTATTAAGTGATTATTGTTGTTCTTTGATTCATTCCCTTGATTCGTTCTTAGAGCTTCTTGCTTTTGTACTTCTATACTCTTTGGTTCATTTGATATCGATTTTGCCCAGATGCCTTTCTGAGCCTCCCACAGTTTTGGGTGTGCGTGTTTTGCGCGTTGTGTTTAGATCATACTTGAACTTTAAGTCACTACTCTTTGACAGAGTGCTCTGTCTTTCATCTACGTGGTTTCCTTGATACTTGTGGTTTTTAGATTTGATCCTTTGTTTGATTACTTCACCTTGTCTTTGATTTTTATATGATTTTTTTTTTTCATATAAATTACTAGAATTTCAATAGTTAGGCTACTGGTTTAGAAATGAATATTTGTTCTATAAATAAGCAGTGATTTATCTAAGTGTTCCTCCCACCATTTTTTTTAAGCCATATCTAGTGATATAAAATTTGTAACATGCCTATGACTTTAGGACACAGGGCCCATCCAAGCATGGACTTCGTGTAGGGTACCTTAACATCAATAACGCAACAAACAAAAAAGATGACATTGCAACATACTTCGCAGTGATGGAAACAGTTTTCATGTATTTTGTTTTCGAATCCGGTTTCTTCTCACATAATCAGATGCGAAATGGACATCCCAGGATTATTAAATAATGCGACTAGACCCATAAAAACCCAAAAAATCCACTGGCTTACTTATATTTGTACTTCCTCATTAAAATGTAAAAGGCTAGTTAAATTTTAAAAAATTATGGTGTTGAAGCTGTTGGACTGAAATAAGTATGAAAAATGGTCAACCGCTTGAAATAGACTTTGTCTATAGAAACCCATCAGAAACCACTGATTGGCAGGACAGTTTTTAATGCAATAATGGATGAAGAAACCCATTCTAAGTTATGAGACAATTATTTTAGGAGATTTTAAAAATTGGGATCTGTTAAAAACAAAATCAAAGGGGTTTATCAAAACTATTATCACATAATTTAGAAAACTAATCGATTAAACCAACACGTATAACTGAAAATTCCGCTACTTTAATAGATCATTTTACACAAATGAAAAAACAACCCATTATCGAATTTTTGTTCCCCTCCTATGGCTGTAGTGATCACAACCCAATTTGCCTTACCTGGTTCAAAAAAAACCCTGTAAAAATTCCAAAAGTAGGTCACAAAGTTTTTTTACTACAGGAGCTTTAGAAACTTTAAAGAGAAGATTTCCTTACTGACCTTTTGAAACACAGTTTGACCCCATCTATCAAATCAGAGATCCAAATAAAGCAGCTGAATTTTTGGATTGATACGTTTTTACCTCTGTATATAATAAACACGCCCTTTTATAAGAAAAAGGATTAAACAGGAAACAAAACTCCATGGGTAACTAAAGAAATTGACACGAAATTAAAAAAAGAAATCATTTGAGTAATTTCGGAACAAAAGAAGAATTTCAGAAAACAAAAAAATAAAGTGACGTCATTAAAACGGAAATCGAAACGTTTCTTACTTTAGAAAAATGTTTTTAACTCTTCTACCAAAGATACCAGGCAAATTGGGGAAAGCAATTAACATATTAATAATAAACATGTGTCAAAAGTCAACAAATGAGCTCAGACATATCGCCCGATCAACTAAATAATCATTTTGCACCATAGCAGATAGAATCATATTAAATGATAAATCTGTGAAAATGATCTCAGTTTTTTAGACAATACATCCATTCTAAGGATATTCGTGTTCCATTTAGTCTGAAACCCATGACCGTTTTGATGTTAGTTAAAGTTGTCTACTTCAACCCAATCAAATACTCGTGATTTAGATGGTATCGAGACAAAAAATATTAAGTTGTCATGTCCTGTTATCACAGATACTTTGACATATTT
>CM031625.1:39194140-39210175 GCA_018398815.1 Conus ventricosus
TGTTGGGAGGGGGGCGGTGACTGATTTTTTTTTTCCTCACTTTAATTCTTTTGAATTCAAAACTAACGGTCACTACTGCTAGATAAAGACAAAGGAGTCGATCCATCAGTGAAAACCCTCAATACCCCAATTTCTTAAAATGCTTTTGTTTTTGAACAACGTGTCAATATTGATTGACACTTAAGGATTCTCCACAATACATCTGACATTGTTACAGAATTTTGTTTTGATTGAGTTTAAACGAAGTCTATGAATAAGACTCTCATCTCTCTAGATGAGCAAATAAAACGCTTGGGTGGTCGGTTTTTTTTGTCTCTGCCATGTTGATTAAAACAATTACGACTATACTGTACGTCTGTATTAACAAAAAGAAATTTTTGCATTTTCGTGGGATTTTCTATTAATAATTGAATAGCATTCTGTTAAATCATAATGGAACATTTACGGAAACAGCATCATTACTATTTTGGGCTGCTTGTTTTGCAGCTCGATCTACTCTTTCGTTTCCATATATGCCGCAGTGAGAAGGCACCCAGCAAAAAGTCACAGTAATTCCTTTGATTGAAAGAAAGTGTATTTATTTCAATTATCATATCTTGGCGTATGCGTGAATTAGGAGACTTTATCGAAAGAAGCCCTGCTTTCGAATCACCACATATTAAAAGTTGACTGTTGTGTGTGTGTGTGTGTGTGTGTGTGTGTGTGTGTGTGTGTGTGTGTGTGTGTGTGTGTGTGTGTGAATGCGCTCGCTTGTGTACGTCTTTGCATGCTGCGTGCGTCTGTGCGTACATGTGCGCTTGTGTGTATTTGTGTATGTGTGAGTACATGCATGAGTGCACGTGTGTGTGTGTGTGTGTGTGTGTGTGTGTGTGTGTGTGTGTGTGTGTTGCTCACTTTTGAATTATAAGTACAAGGGTTAATTCTGGGCAGAAAGGTTGGTGAAGAGAAAGGTTCCCGCGGGGAGTGGAGGGAAGACAAGGGGGTTTTCGGGGGAAACCTTTGTTTACTTCTCTTTGTTTTAAAAATTGTTCTTTTTGGGGTTTTAATACTGGTACAAGTTGGGTAATGAAAAAACCCTTGCGTTGTCAGGGTAAACCGAGAGGGGGGGGAAAAGGGAATTTTTGTGTGTGTGGTTTTTTTGTGTGGTTTGTTTTTTTTTCCCCCGGGTGTCTTTAAAGACGCCTGCTTGCCCTCTTTTTTGCCCCCTTTTCCCACTTTTTTTTTCTTAAAGCCTCCCCAAATTTGAATGGTCGGTTTTTTTAAATTACAACGTGGACATTCGCTTTCTTTTTTGTTTTTTTTGCATTTTATTAAAACGGCTCTTGGTTTTTTTATGTTCAAATTTTTTGTGGAAACAACTTTCTGTTGCATTTACCCTCACCCCAAAAAGGGAAACAATTAAAAAAAAAAGCAATGACTACAGTTCTTGAAAAGGGTTAACGTGTGTGGGTGGTGGTGTGTGTGTGGTGTGTTGTGTGTGTGGGGGTTTGTGTGGTGTGTGGTGTGTGTGTGTGGGTGTGTGTGCGTGCGCCGCGTGGGGATGAGAGAGAATGTGTGTGGTGTGTGGTGTGTGTGTTTTTGGTGTGTTGTGTGTGTGTGTTGGGTGTGTGTGGTGTGTTTTGGTGTGTGTGTGTGTGTGTGGTGTTTGTGCGCGGCGTGACAGATGAGAGAGAGAAAACTCAAACTCAAACCGCAACCCCCCCCCCAATCTTTAAGGGGGTTTTTTAGTTAAGCGGGAAAGTTTTTTTTACACTAGGGCCCTCAAAAATAACAATAAATAAAAGGGGGAAAAATTTAAAAATAAATTTCCAAAATTAAAAACAGCAATAAGAAAAAAAAAAACAAAAAAAAAAACTTTTTTTTTTTTATAAGAAAAAAAGTAAGCAATTTCTTTATTTTTAACATTTTGAAAACACCCAACCCCAACCACACAACACCACACACACCACACAAACACCACACACACAAAAGGAAAACCCTAAACTTTTGTAAACATCGCAAGGCATCTTTTAAACATTTCAAAGTCAATCATGGATATGGCAAACCCCACCCAAACCACAAAGTCCTTTTGGGGAAAAAGGGGAATATAAAAACTTGGGGTTTTTAACATTTTGGTGAAACTTTAATTTACTTTTTCCCAAGGGAGGGTATTTAAAAATTTATGTTTTTTTTAAAACGCTTTTAAAAACTATTTTTTTTTTTTAAATTTTGTGGGGAATTTCGTTCCTTTAATTTTAATCCCGAGAAAGTAGGGAAATGATTTAAAAAGATCAGTTCGTGGTCGAGGGGTTTTTTTGGATAGTTTTTGCCTCGAATTTTAAAAATTGGAAATTTTTGGATTTGAAGAAAAGGTGGCGCAAGTTTTATTAAAATTTTTTTTACAAAAAGAAGCTTTTTTAAAAAGCGGGCATTTTAGTTTCGAATGGAAAATTTTTAAAGATTTTTATAACCCCATAGCTTTGAGGATTTCAAGATTTATGTGTTAAATTAGGCGTTGTACATGCTTTCTAGGGGTTTTTAAAGAAAATTTTTTGCTGGCAAAATCCCAGCCTGAAAGAAGCTTGGGGTTTTTCAAAAGCAAAAAATATAATTTTTCTGGTATGTTGATAAAGGAAAATTTCTTGATTGGGTTAAAACAAGAAAAATTTTTTTAGAAAAATCTTTTGGGAAAAATTTAGAAAATGAATCAGCCCAAAAAAGAATATTATCAACTGAAAGGCCTAATAATTTGTGTATTGAAACTTTCCTTCTAAGACTTTATCTTGTATGGAAATTTTAAAAATAAATGGGTTTTTTAATATTCTGCCGTTTTTGTCTGGTTTTTGTCATAAAAATTTTAGTTTTTTGAGGGGGGGGGGCCATAGGTTCAAATTAGCCACTTTGCAAGTTTTTTTAAGATCTTTCTGTAAATTGTTATTAGAGTCAAATCTTTCCTTATTGGGAGATTTGTGTCATCGGGCCAAAAAGCTCACATGGAAAAGATATATGTAAGGAAGATCATTTTTTTAATAAACTAAAGAAAAAGATAGGCCCCGGGATGCCCCTTTGGGGAAAAACGCCAAAAATTTTTACTGGCAAAGAAAATGAAAAAACCCAAAATTTTTTAAAAAAAACCCCTTTGTCCCCCCTACATTTTGAAAAAATAAAGGGATATGAGTTTGAGAGCTTCGGGGGAAAAAACCCCTTTACAAGCTTTTTTTCTTAACGGGTAAATTTGGTTCATAGTGCCCAAATTTTTTTACGAAGTCGACAAAAAATTTTTCCCTGTGGGGAAAATCTTTTGTTTTTTTTAAAAAGCCATTGTTCATTTATATTAGGGGCCCAAGGGTGCCCCCCCCAAAATGATTTTCCCCCCAAAACCCGCTTTAAATTAAAGAATGTAATAAATTGTATTTCATAAAATGTTTTTGGTACTATATTTTAATGGGGTTTTTTAAAAGGGGGTTTTTAGTTTGAATGTTGGGATGTTATAGGCCCTGTTTTTTAAAAGGTTTCAAGGGGTTTACCAGATTTTAAAAAAGGTAAAATTTTCATTTTTTGAAGGTTTTGGGGAAAACCCAATTTTTAATTAATGGAAAGTTTAAAAAATTTTTTAAAGATGCTTTGATATAATTGGGCAGCAATTTAAAATTTTTTTCCAATCTTTATCATAAAAACCCTCGGAACGGCTGATTTAAAGAACATTTTTCCCTTATAAACACCCTTTGGAAACCAATAAACTCGTTTTTGAAGCTTTGATTTTATTTTTTTTTCGATACACGGGTTCGTTTTTAGCTCAATAGGTCATTTTTCTTTTGAAAGTCAGCTTTGATCGTTTTTCGAACAGTTTGAAGGGGTTCATTTAAAGTTCAGCAGACAATTTTCCCTCTCAGAAGGAGCCCCAGAGGGAAAGGTTTTCCCGGGGTCTTAAATTGAAAAGTTTTCCCCAGATCGTTTTAGAATTTTCTTTAGGGGAAATAAGGTCACTAAATATTTTTTTTTGGGGGGCTCTTTTCTTTTGGGGTTGCCTTTTTTTTTTTGCTTTTAAATTTTTTATCATTTTACCTTTTTGCTCGTAAATTTTTTGGCCTTATCTTTGTTCTTTAATACCACGGGGCTTACCTCTTGGTTTGACCGTTTTTTCCCCCAATGGACGGGGTTTTTAAAAGGCCCAGGAAAAATTATGTCATACCAAGAAAGTAAAAGGGGCTCCATCAGGGTCTTTGTGCTGTTTAAACCTCAAAAAAATTTTGCGCTCACAAATCGGGCAAGAAATTATTAGAATCGAATTTCCTATAGCTTCGAAAGGATATACATTTGTGAACTTTTCGGGGAATTTTTAAACCCCCTTTTGGCCAGTTGGGAAAATTTGGGAAAAAAGTACACTGAAAAGGGTATCAGGCACAGTTTTTTTCTATAATTTTTAAATGGGTTTTTTGCGTATTTGTGTTAAATTTAGTGTTTCGGAGGAAGAACTTTTCCTACGGTGATTTTTTTTTAACTGTGTAAAATTTTCGGGTAATTCAAAAACCCTTTTCCCAAATTTTCATTTTGGTTTAATTTAATCAATTTTAAAAACTCCAAAAAATTAAAATCTCAGCAAAAACCGCTTTGGGAGACATCCCCCAAAATCATATTTTTCAAAAACCGTCGAAACCATTCAATACGTTCGGTAGGTTTCCTATATAAACACCTAAAAAAAAATGGGTTTTTTAGTCCCCCTTACTTAGATTTCATCCATATGCATTCTTTTTTTTATTTTTTAAAAAACTGTTGTTTCCTGTTTTAAAATTAAATTTCGAGTTGTGAAAAATTGGGTCACTAACCCCTGTTTAAACTTTGTCTTTGGATCTCTTTTATGTATCAAACCTTTGGGATTGAAACTGTTTATCGGGTACAAAAATTAAAAATTTCGAGATTCTAAAAACAAAAAAAAATGGCAACAGTTTTTTGGGAAATTTGGATAAAAAGCTAGGCACTTTCAGAAATTTTTTTTTTAAAAAGATGACACCTTTTAAATAGCCTATTTTAAAAGGCCGAATTTTAAAACAACCTTTAAATTCATTTAATGAATTTAAAGGAAAAAATTAAACTCTAAATTGGGAAAAACACTATAAATAAACGAGTAAAATTTAATAGTCAAAAAACAGGAAAAACCTGTTTAGGTAATTTCGCAACAAAAAAAGGCAGAAAAGATAAAACTGCCGAAAACAAGTCAAGAAGGATAATTTTATAACTACAACAATTTGCGGAAAAAAATCAGCAAGAAAAAAAAAAAAAAAAAAAAAAAAAAACGATAAGAAATTTCCCGGGGAGGAAAAAAAAACGCCGTAAAAACCAAAAAAGAATTTTTTTCACTTGCCATTCCCGATCCCCCCAGGGGGGGGAAAATCAACAACACAAAATTCCCTTCCCCGAAACGGGGCCCCTGCGCGCGCACTCGGGGCGCTAACATTTACGTGAAACTTTCCCACATACACAAAAGGCACTCACATACCCTCCCCAAAACCCCTTTCCTTTCCCCTTCCCTCTCCCCTCTTTTTACTCTCTCTTTTCCCCCCCTTTCTCTTCTTTTTCCCCTTTTCTTTTCCCCCTCCCCCTCTTTTCTCTCCCCTCTCTCTCTTTTTCCTCTCTTTTTCTCTCCTCTCTTCTTCTTCATTACATAAAAATGCTTAATTGTAATAAATTTTGGGTGAACATTTTTAAACCCATGACTTTGAATTTTTTTGTTTTAAAAAACCAAAAAAAAACAAAAAAACCAAAAGGAAAACAAAAAAAAAAAAAAGGGGGGGAAAAAAAAAGGAATTCCATTGTTCCCTTTCATGGTAACCTACATTTAATTTGCATTTTTTTACTCAAACAGGGGAAATTTTCTCCACATTTAATTTTGACAGTTCCCATTTTCCCTCCTTCATTTTTCTTGCCCCCCCCCTTTCCCCGCTCCCCGCTCCCCGCCCCCCTTGTTAAAATCCCCCCCCCCCTTTTTTTTTTACAATCCCAATAAAAAAAACACTTGGCACATGGGGCGCTTTGCGCGAGTGCACACACCCCCAACCCCACACACACACAAACACACACACAAACACACAACCACCCCCACACCCCAACCCAAACACAAAAACGCAACTACCCCATAAAAAATAATTTTCCCCCCTTTTTTTTTTTGGGCCCAGTCATATAAGGGGGTGGGGGTATAGGGAAAACAAACTGAAGTCTTGACTGGTTCAGTAGCTGGGGGGCCCCAAATGTTCAGCTTTTTGGAAAGGGCGTACTCTCCGTTGCGGGGACGTCCCTCCCAACCCCCAAACAGGGGTTTGGGGGGAAAGGCACAGCTCCCACGGGTTTCGGGAAAGCTTCGCTGGCAGTTGGGGGGGGGACAGTCCCCCATGCCCCTCTGTGGAAAAAGGGGATTCTAGAAGGGGGAGGTGGGTTTGTTTCCGGGGGCCACCAGGGTTTTGGAGGGGGGCCGGGGGACGGTTGGGGGAATAGGGGGTAGGGAGCAGGGCCCGGGCTTCTTTGTACGGGAAATCCTTTTGGGCCTTTGGGGCCGTCTGGTGTTTCGATCGCTAAAAAGGCCCCTCCCCCAACGTCGGTATACAGGCTGTGAAAAGAAAAAGGCCCCCGTTGAAGGGGGCTAAATGGGGCCTCAGTGGTGTCGTAACGGGCTGGGGGGGGGGGAACCGGCTCTCTGTTGAGGGGGGGCCCTAAACGGCCTGGGAAAACGGGGGGTTCGTGGGCGTTTGTTGGCGGAAACGTCAAACCCGGAACGGGGGTCCTCGGGTTGAGCCGGGTTTGTAGCCGGGGGTTTGGGGCCATCCCCCCCAAAGGAGGAGAGCGAGATGGGAGGAGAGAGAGGGAGAGGAGAGAGAGAGAGAGAGAGAGAGAGAGAGGAGAGGGAAAGGGAAAATTGACAACTTGACCTTGCCCCGCTTTTTAAACGCCCGCCTTTTATTTTTGGAAAACAAAGGTCTGACCCAAGAGTTCGCGGGCGCCCAAATTTTTTCGATTTTTCCAAAAAAAACAGTATAAAATAAAAATAAAACCCAATTTGAAACATTGTTCTCGTTCGCTTGATAAATTCAGTCTCAGAAAAAGCTTATTTTTCCCCCTTTTGGGCCCGGCCTGGAAACACCCCCAAAATTTTTTTGTCGGGAAACCAAAAATTCTGCCCAGAGAAAACTCCCCTTCCCCCCCTTAAACCCAAACTGTTTTTCCCTCAAAGGGGGATATTCCAAAAAATTTTGCCAACCTGTTTTTTTTCCATCTCAGTCGGCAAAAGTTTTTTGGGAAAAATACGGGCCCGAGAAAGAAATTTTGGGAAAATGACGCTCCCCGAGTGTCCTTTTCTTTTCCAAAGTGTAAAAATAGGCAACAAAGTTTTTAAACACGAAACTGACTGAAAGGCCACACCAGGGGAAATCAACCAATGAAAACTTGGGCCCCTTGGGCTGGCTCCCCCCGCACGCGTGAAGGGCGCGAAAAGAGCAAAAAAGGGGAGGAGCTTCGCTTTTTTCTGTATAATTTCGTTGAGCGTTTACATTGTCGAAAAAAAACTCCAGTCACATTTATTTTTAGAGGGTTTTCCCAAAAAGCATTTTTCTTTAAGGGGCGAAAGACTGCCGGGATTTTTCCCACAGTTTCCATAGTGTAAAACCTTTGCATAAAAGGGACGCCACCTAGAAATGGGGTTTTTCCCGATTTTCCCCCGCTAAGACCTTGTTTTCGGGGGTTTTTTTTTTTTCTTTTTCTTTTTTTTTCCAAAACTCGTTTTTTTTTTAGGGTTTGGGTTAGGAGGGGGTTTTGGGTTTTGGGTTTAAATTAATGTAGTGTCTTCATTGCAATCAAAAACAAACCGAAAACCATCCTAAATTTTAAGTCAGTAATAAAATTTTGTAGAATTCAAAAAATATACTAGACGATTTTTTAAGGTTTTGATGGCAACACTATTGTCACCAACACTTACAATATCCTCAAACCCTTTTGAAATACTTGCCCATCGGAAAAAAAATTTAAAGAACGGGCCCTACCTTTTTCCTCTAAAAATTAAATTTTTCCCCGTACCCCTGGGTCCCCAGGGGAACCCACGGGGGAATTTTTTAATTGAAAAAAAAAAAGTTTTAAAAAGCTTTTTTCACTAAATTTTATGCTTTGTAAAATAAGCAAGCCCCATTAGTCCCAAAATTTTTCTTTGTTTTTGCCCAAAACAAAAGGAAAACAAACAAAAAACGCCCCCAGAAAGTGGGTGGGTCCGAGGGACCCAAATACTTTAAAGAAAAAACCCTGAGCGCCGTACTCGGGGGTTCCGAGCGGCCCCCATGCTTTAAAAAGGGAAAAAACCTTGAGCCCCCGTAGGGGTCGGGGGCCCGAGCGGACCCATGCTTTAAACAGAACAAACCTTGGCGCCGTACGTCGGGGGTCCAGGGGAAACCCAAATGCTTTAAAACATTTAAAAACCCTTGAGCCCCTTTGTTCGGGGGCCCCCGAGCGGCCCCAAATTGCCTTCTAAAGAAACAGAATCTGAATCCCCCCCGTTCGAAAACCTTTTCCCCGGCAACGCGCTCCCTCAGCGAATGGCTGCCCTTCACAAAATTTAAACCCGCGACTGCTGCGCATGCGAAATTGGTCAAATTTTGCTACAGGGGCCGGGAACGTCTCTTCTCTCTCCAGGGTGCCGGGGAATTTAAGTTCGAGGGCCCAAATTTTTCAAATTTCGCATTCTAAATTCTGAGGTAAGTGCTTTTTTAATCTATTAGCTTTACAACCAAAAAAAACAATATCTAGGGAATAAAGTTTTTTTTTGGGAAATGCAATCGTACAGGGGGCAAAAAATTTTAGGGTTTAAAAAATATTATTAATAATAATGTTTAAATTTAAAACAAAAGACTGTCAAGAAGACGCCTTTTGTGCTTTCCCAAAAATGTTTAATACATGTTTTCCTTTGACAACGGCGATTTTGAAAGCAGGGTTGAGTGACCAATTATCAGGGGTTACTGTGTTTGGGTATTGTAGGCCTAAACACTATTTGGGAAAAGGGTACTGAAATGAATACCAAACGTCTCTTTTTTTTTTCTTTTTTTTTCCCCAGCGGGCAGGCCAAAATCTGGTAACATAAACATCCTCCTGGTGCCCCATTCTGTAGGCCAGTGTTAGTGTGTCCCCGGTCAAAAAAGACCCCAAAACCAAAATTTGTGGTCTTCCCCCCCCCCAAACCCCCCCCCCCAAGTTGGAACCTTAAAACTCTAAAAGCAAATATTCTGGGGGCAGGCGGGGCCCCCCCCCGGGCCCCCTGGTTTTGGATCCCGGGGAATTAACAAAGGGGGGGCTAATTTCCCATCCCCCCCACAGAACGGGCTGTTTAAAAACCCGCCCGGGGCTAAAAAAGCTGAAAAAACCCCATTCCCCCCCCTGTCGCCTCAGCCAATTAAAGGCTTTTTTTCTCTGTGGAGCCCGACTGTCTGCTAGACGGACTAAACTGTTGGCCGATTTTCCGTTTTGGGTTTGGGAAAACCAAAAGTTTTGAAACCTTTCCCCCAAATCATCTAGCCCCTTTGAGTGACCAGTATCCACGAGTTAAGCCCCCAAAGGCGCCCCGGTTTAATAGGAAAAAGGGGGGCAGGTAGTGTGTGGTGGGGGTGAAATCTAGCTAATCAATTAAAAGGGCCGATTGCCCCCAACCGAGAGTAAAAGGGGTGTAGGGGTGCGTCATGATTTGAATATCCAATGGAATGGAGGGAGAAGTTCGGGGGAAATAGGCTCTCGCCCACAAGAAGGGAGGTGATGAGAGGAACAGGGAAAAGGAGGGTGAGGAGGTTTGGGAAAAGTCTCGCAGGAGAGGAAAGGCAGGGAGATAAGAGAGAACGAGGGGGGGAAAAGAAAAGAGAGAACAGAGAGAGAGGTCGAGTGTAACTCCCGGGGAGGAACGCAGGAGATGGGGGAGGAGAGAAGAGAACCACGTTGAGGATTAGAAAAAAATAGTCTTTCAGAGGAAGGCCCGAGGGGAGAGTGGAGAAGAGAGAGAGTTGAAACTAATGAAGAAGAAAAAAAAAGAAAAGAAAAAAAAAGAAAAGAAAGCAACCCCTGTCCATTTGATAAAAAGCAACTAGAAAAAAGAGACGAGGGAGAGAGAATGCGTTAATGCCCGGGGTTTTGGGGAAAAAATCGATGTTGATAGCCCCCTGTTTTTATACCTAACCGGGGGGTTCGGCCTCATACCTGGGAGCGCCTTCGCCAAGCAAAACCCCAAAAACCCCGCCAAAAATCCCACCCGACCCGGGGCCATCAGACCAAACCCCGTGCCAGCGTTGTGTTTGTTTGTGAAAATTTTACAGTGAAAGAAAAAAAAAAAAGGGAAAAAAAAAAGACAGTGATTCGTGAAAAGGTTAAAATTTTAAAAAAAAAACCGGGGCCGGTAAATAGAAAACTGTTTATACCCGGGTTAGTTAATGGGTGGGTTTTTGATAAATTTATTTTTGAAGTTAAAGGGAAAAAAGAATGTTTTATTTCATTTGTTTCCTTTTGCATTGTTTTTTCGGTTTTTTGAACAGGAGTAAAATTTTAACTTTTCTAGTGGTTTGATGGACGAATGGGATGATATATGAAGAATGTAAGAAGCTGTGAGTGTGTTTGGGCTGTGCCTTTGTCCTTCCTCCATGACAACACCCCAAAGGGTTGGGCAATTTATTGGCGACTTGCCCGGATATTCTGGCCCCTTTTTTTAAAATTGTTCAACTTTCAGAGAGGGGAAACGGGTGGGATTCAAGTTTTGGGAAACCTAAAGGGCAAGGGGGTTTTTTAAATGTATGTTCCCAAAAATAGTTAAAACTAGGGTTGCATTTCAGCCCCAGAGTACTTATTTCGCCCCAAAATTACCTTTAATTTGCTTTTCATTTGTTGGGTCAAAGGCCCCTGGGCGTTTTTAAAAACAAAATTTCGTTGTCCCCAACTAATTTATTTATTTTATAGGATTGTGCATTAAATCACCCCGTGTCGGAACCCCCCATTTTTGGGGGGTCGTTTTGTAATAAAATCTTGTTTAAAAAAAAAAAAAAAAGAGATATAAAGGCGGGAAAAAAAAACACCCCTTTGAACAAATTGTGAGCGCGCCGTGTTTTAGGTTACTCAGGAATGAAGTTTCCCGGATTCGTTGAAAACCACAAAAAATGGAAAGGAAAAAAAAGTGCGGAAAGAAAGCCTTTTCGCAGTAGAGGCGCAGGAAACGAAAAATTAAGGATTTAGGCTAATGTAAATTGGCCCAGGGGAAGAAACGAAAAGAATTTAAGCAGGAGCCCGAAAAAAATAAGGGAAGCGAGGGAAAAAGAAAAATTTAAGGGGAAACGCAGGGGAAAAAGAAAGAAAAAAAGCAGGAAAAAAGAAAGATTTTTAAAAGGGTTTAATTTAAAAGTTGGAGAAAGTGAGAATTTCAAAAGGGGGCCCCCCGAGGGTGGGGGTTTAGTTTTCCCCCTGACTCTGTGGCAATTTGTCCCCCCCCAAGTTCCAAAATTTCCCCGAAGGGGACCCCCATTCGAATTTGGAAAGCATACAATTTATTTGTTTTGAAAAGTTTTTTCAACCGGGCAGGGTTGGCCCCAGAAAGTGGGGGGCAGTCATTTTTTCGGCGTTTTACTGACGGGTAAGGCATTACAAATTTTTAACTGCGTTTCCCGCAGAACAAAAAGTCTGATTTTTTGGCGCTTTTGAAGGAAACATTGAAAGAAGGGTTTTTAACCCCAAAGAGGGGGGGTTCAGGAAGGAAATTTTTTTCCAAACTTAAAATTAAAAAAGCAGGGGGAAAAGTACACTCATTTTGGGGGCACGCAAATTTATAATTTTTTAGAAGTGGTTAGAGTTGAGCGGGACAAGAAGGAAATTCGGCCCGAATTGAAAGAAACTGGGTTTTGAAAGAAAAGATTTTTGTCCCGGTTGCGGCCCTGGTTAACCCCTTCCCTTTGAAAGAGAGACAGCCAAAAAAGGAAAAGTGGGGGTTGTTGAATTCGCAAAAGGGGTATAGAGGGCACGTTTGGGGACGAAGGTGCAGGAGAAACCCGGTGAAGGGACAGGTGAGAAAAGAGGGAAAAAGGGGCTAGGGGAGTTTTCTGCAAAGTCTGCAAACCCAATTGGGGGGCAGAAGGAAGGGCAAAGGGGGCATTAGGTGGGTTTTATTTTTCACAAGAAGGACATTTGGGGAGGTTTTTTCGCAGAGGTTTCCAGAAGGGAGCAGCCTTGCAAGAGGGGGGGAAAGGGTCGTCAAGGGGAAAAAACCTGCAGTGGAAACCCAAAAAGGGGTTCAGTTTGGGAAAAGGGGTTTGGGGTGCAGCCTATGGGGTAGCACTGGACACAGTCAGTGTCAGGGATAAAGGGGACTAGGGTGCGTTGGGTTTGTTCCAGTGGGGAAAAAGGGTGGAAAATTGGGCCCCGCAGAGGGGGAAAGTGTTACGAGACAATGGGGTTTTTCATGCGGGGGTTTCGAACAACGCTGGTCCGGGAAAAAAAGGGGGTTTTGACAGGGCAAATCCAGACCTGTTTCTCTAAACGATGGGACGGAGGGGTTTTCCCGTTCTAAGATAGAAGTACGTAAACCCCCCTTTCTTCCCCAGGGGAGTTTTTCTGCGTTGGTGATGGAGAAACCCCTTCACGATTTGCCCTCCCGGGAAAATTCCGGGCCCAAAGGGGTCCAGGGGAAAACCGAGTTGTTTTTATTACAGGGGGACAGTTCGGGCCGGAGCAAAAGGAGGAAAAGGTTGTTTAAAACCCTTAGTTTGTTCCGGCAAGGGAAATCAAAGGGAAGATTGTTTCCTGATGGTTTAGAGCCGCGGGAACAAGACCCTTCGCTCGTGGAAAATCGTGGGAGTTGGGCCCGAGGTGGAGAGAAACAGGAGGTTTTTGGGGGGTGAGACAGAATTTCTTGTGGAAAAAAGGGGGGGTGTTGTACCCATTTTCCCAAGGGGGGGAAAACAGGGAAGGTGACCCCCAGTTAGAGGTAAACCCCGGTTTTTTGTGACACTGTCTTGTTTAATGGGGCCCCGAGTTTTGCTCTGGGGGTTTTCTCGGCCCCACAAAACCGCTGACCGAAATTTTTATGACTTTCATTGGCCCCGGGGCAATGGCCCAAAATCAACGTTTTTTTTGCATTTCATTTTGACGGGGGTTTTTTCCAAAGGTCACCACAAGAGGGTGAAAAAGGAAGGCACCTCTTAAAAATCCCCCTTTAAAATTTACCCCAACCGTTTTTAGGGGGGAAATGGCTGTTTCTGGTTGGCCCAAACTGCCCTTTTTCCCAAAGGGGGGCACAGGTATGAGCGGGTTAAAGGGTTTCAAAAAGGGAAAATTTGCAGAAGGCTAAGGGGCTTTCAAAGAAGCAAAAGTGGGCAAAAGGGGGTGAGGAAGCAATCCCCCAAGGCGGGAGATCAAGTCCTTGGGACTGGGTTTTCCCACGGGTCAAAACCCAAAAAGCTGAGGGGAATTTGGGAAAGGGGCCATTCACCTCAATGGAAAGGGAGGTGGGGTTACCGAATTTATGTGAAAGGGAAAACCCAAAAATTTTCCAAAGAAAATTTCCCCCGCAAATAAAAATTCAGGTTTAGACCCCAGCACCTAGGGGGCCCGCAGCAATCTTGGGGTGGGTGAAGGGGACCCGCAGAAGAAAGGGGAGATTTTGTTACCTAAGTTTCCAGAAGAGTCAAACGGGATGTGGCCCCTGTTTAAGGGCTAGACATAGGAGTTCCCAAATTTTGTTGTCAGAGGGGACACAAAAACCGCCGGGGAAAAAGAAAAGGGGGGAAAAAATGAATTTTAGAGAGACCCCAAAAACCAAAAAGAAGTCAGGGGTCTGCTAGGTTTTAAAGGGGTTTTTAGGGAGTTTTTTCCCCCAAAAATTTCTTTTTTTGGGGGTCCCCCCCCAGTGTTTTTGGGCAAAAGGGAGGGAAAAAGGGGTGGTCGGTGGTCAATCGCTGCAGAGCAAAGCACTGCAGGGCGGGGTTGGAAAAAAAAAAGGTTCCCTTCCCCTCTTTTAAGCTACCAGATTTTTTCCAAAACCCTTTTGTTTCGGACAGATCATAGGGGGTGGGGGGTTTGGTGCAGTAATTTTTACAGGGGGCAGGAAGGGGTGAGTTCCCCGTGAGATTTGCCCGCAGGGAAATTTAAAAGTGGAAGAAGGGTACGCAACGGGGGGAAAAAGGAGGTTTTTATAGCTGTCGTTGGGGGGCCCCTGCAGAAATTCCCCAAATACTTTTTATGGGGAAAAAGTTGGGGATAGAGACCGTCACCCCAAATCAAATTCCCGCAGGAGGGGAGGTTGAAAAACAGCAAGGTTTCTGCGGTGGGCAATGGCATTGCAGCCCTCAGGTACCGAGGGGCAGTACATTCCCCGGGCGGGCAAAAGTCGGAAACTGACTATTTTAAAACCGTTGTTTTTGTCTAGCAAGCTGCAAATCAGAGGGGTCGTTATATTTCCCGGGGTGCTTTGTTGATAATATGTGTTGATGACAGTTATGTTGATTGGATATGGGTTCATTCCCAGTTGGCTATGGTTCATATTTTTTGTGTGAGACTTGTTCATATTTTCTTTGTGAGACTTGTTCATGTGAATGTAGTTATGCTTGGAGCATACAGTCGCTTGGGTAGTGATACATTATTTGCAATAAGTGAGGATGGAGATTCCTCAGTGAAGTGTCATGGATCGTGATCATACTACATTGTGCTTTTCATAGGAATTGTGAAGAGAAGATGTGGCAAATCCGCAAGTAGGGGATTGCATAAGTGCGCACAGAGGTCGTTATAAATGAGTCGAAATAACGCAAGAGTGCACGTCAATGATAACTCATTGGAGTGGTATTCACTAATGATATATTTTATAATTTGTAAACCGGTTGTTGTAAAGTATTTTTCAAACTTTGCACGTGTAGCTGTGGGTCAGCAAATTCGGTTGTTGTCCTTTTTGTACCGTTGTTTTGAGACAATGCGGAGCATGGTCTTTTGCAAGGGGGAAATTGTCACGGTCAAAAATGAACTCAACCAAATTCGTGGTCAATCGCCACCAGCCCAGTTGGACTTAAGCTCTAACGCAAATATTCTGGGCGTCAGGCGGACGGGCCCATGGTTCGGATCCGGGCAATTAAGCAAAGGGGAGGCTAATCCTCATCCTCCACAGAGACGGTCTGTCCAACCAGCCGACTAAATAGCTGACCGACGCATTCACCTGTCGCCTCAGCCAATTAAAGGCTATTTTTAGCTCTCGTGGAGACAGCACTGTCTGCTAGACGGACTAAGCTGTCTGGCCGAATGTCTCGATTGGTCTGCCAAGCCAACGTCTTAGAGCCTACCCAGACTCATCTAGCCACTTTAGAGTGACCAGTATCCACGAGTTAAGCACACACGGCGCCAGTTAAGTAGGAAAGGGGGGAAGGTAGTGTGTGGTGGGGTGAAATCTAGCTAATCAATTAAATGACCGATTGACCACCACAGAGAGTAAGGTGTGTAGGCGTGACTGTCATGATTTGAATATCCAATGGAATGAGAGGAGAAGTTCGGGGAAGTAGGCTCTCGCCTACAGAAGGCAGGGAGATGAGAAGGAACAGGGAGAGAGAGATGAGGAGTTCTGGTATAGTCTCTGCAGGAGAGGAAAGGCAGGGAGATGAAGAGCAGAACGAGGGGAGAACGAACAGAGAGACAGAGAGAGAGAGGTCTGAGTGTAATCTCTGGGGAGAGAAACGCAGAGAGATGAGGGGAGGAGAGAAGAGAACCAAGTTGAGAGATTAGCATGAGATAGTCTGCAGAGGAAGGACTGAGGGAGATGTGGAGAGAGAGAGAGAGTTGCTAACTAATGAAGAAAAAGAAAGAAAAGAAAAAAAAGAAAAGAAAAGCAACCATGTCCATTTGATAAGAGCAGACTAGAAGAGAGAGAGAGAGAGAGAGTATGCGTTAATGCAGGAAGAAAGAAAGGAGAACAGATCGAGTTGATAGTCACTGTTCTATCCTAACCGGGGTTCGATCACCTGGCAGGACTCGCAGCGAACGACCAACGCCAACAGTTCACCTGACCAGCGATCAGACCAAACAGCC
>CM031625.1:39211175-39221175 GCA_018398815.1 Conus ventricosus
GACAGAGACAATGGCTGTACGTAACCATGAGAGAGGAGGTGGGGCAGAGTGGGCAGAGACGAACATGTCTTCGACGTCGTATTTTTACGGAAAATACTGTCTCAGAGCGACAACTTTTCTACGGCAGCAATTTTTTACATGAAATGCTGTCGCTGCGACATGATTTTATTTTTAGGCAGCGACACGATTTTATGGACATTTCTCGTGAAATCCTGTCGCGCTACCAATTTTTATGAAATTATGTCGCTCAGCGATAATTTTTCTTGAACCAGCTGCAGTATTTCCCGGGAAATACTGTCGCTGCGACACGATTTTTACGAGCGACAGTATTATATACGACACCTGCCCGCCCGTGTCCTCCCCCCCTCCCCCATCACAGCTGGAGCGCAAGGGAGGGTAGGAGGCGGGTGGGGGGGAGACCGGGAGCCGCACGGGGCGCGCCGGCCGGCAGCTGTGCCCGACATCTCTTGTTGCTGTCCAGCCCGCCCACCCTGCGTAGCCGCCCCTCCCCCCCCCCCCCCCTTTCTCAACAGGAGCGCAAGGGAGGGGAGGATGGGGGTGGGGGGGGGGGGAGACCGCGATCCGCACGGGGCGCTCCTGCCGGCAGCTGTGCCCCAACATCTCTTGTTGCTGTCCAGCCCGCCTGCCCCGCACCAGCCGTTCTCCCCCCCCCCCCCCCCCCCACTTCACAGAGGTAGCGCAAGTGAGGGGAGGAGGGGGGTGGGGGGGAGACTGTGAGCCGCAGGGGGGGGGGGGGGTGCCGGTGTCGTATATAATACTGTCGCTCATAAAATCGTGTCGCAGCGACAGTATTTCCCGGGAAATACTGCATTTTATGGACAGCTACAATATTCTATGGGACATTTTTCGTGAAAAGTTGTCGCGCGACATTTTTTTCCAGCAATTATTGTCGCTGCAACAATATTTCACGTGAAATGCTATCAAATGCGATACTATTCCACGGCGACAGTATTATATACGACACCGGCTGGCAGCTGTGCTCCAACATCTCTTGTTGCTGTCCGGCCCGCCCGCCCTGCACCCCCCCCCCCCCCCCCCATCACAGCTGAAGCGCAAGAGAGGGGAGGAGGGGGGGAGGTGGGGAGACTACGAGTCGCACGGGACAGCTGTGCTCTGACATCTCTTGTTGCTGTCCGGCCCACCCACCCTGCATCGCCGCCCTCCCCCTCCCCCTCCCCCCCCCCTTCACAGTGGGAGCGCAAGGGAGGGGGTGGGGGAGAGAGACCGTGAGCCACACGGGGCGTACTGGCTTGCAGCTGTGCTCTGACATCTCTTGTTGCTGTCCAGCCTGCCTGCCCCGTGCCACCACCCTCACCCCCCATCCTTCACAGCAGGAGCACAAGGGGGGGGGGGGGGGGGGGGGGGGGAGGTGGTGGGGAGACCGGATCCGCAGGGCGGCCCCGGGCAGCTGTGCTCCGACATCTCTGTTGTTTCTGGCCCTCCCCCCCCCCCCCCCCCCCCCTTCACAGCGGGAGGACAGGGAGGGGGGGAGGGGCGGGGGAAACCGTACCGCAGGAGCGCACCCCCGGGCGCTTGCTCCGCATCTCTTGTTTGCTGTCGGGCCGACCGCCGACCCCTTTCCCCCCCCCTCACCCCCCCCCCCTTCGCAGCGGGAGCCGGGGGAGGGGAGAGACCATGAGCCCAAATGCCAGGCCGCATGTGCTCCGACTCTCTTTTTGCGTCCCCCCGCCCTGCGTACCCCCCCTCCCCCCCCCCCCCCTTTACAGGGGGGACACGGGGAGGGAGGAGGGGGTGGGGACCGCGACCGCCCCGGGCGGACACTTGCCGCATCCTTGTTGCTGTCCACCGGCCCGCCCGCCCGCCCCAGTCATACCCCCCCCCATCACAGCACAGCGCAAGGGGGGGAGGAAGAGGGCGAACCGCACCCGAATGTGCAGCTTGCCCGAAAACTCTTTTTGCGTCCCGCTCGCCCCCCCCTGTCCTACCCCCCCCCTCCCCCACGGGAGGCAAAGAAAGGAGGGGGGACGAACCCGAGCAGCAGGGGCACTGGCTCCGACACCTTTTTTTGCTGTCGGGGCCTCCTGGCGTCAAAATGAGACACACCACATCCTAATGCTGTGGTGTGCTCAGCACCAAGGTGCAAAAAAAACCAAAAGGCACCCCCAAAGCACCCAGTAAAAGGGGTAGTTGTCAGAGTGGGGCCGAATTTTCTCGACCCTTTGGGCAAAATAAGGGTATTTTGCTGTTGTTGAGAGCAAGTCCTTGGGTTTTTCTTCAAGTGTCGTTTTCAGGCACACCAGAGGGAATCCCCCGAGTCGCTACAAAAGGGGAGGGAGGTACCGAAGTATTTCGCATGTCCGGGGGAAGGACAAGTAGTTCGCCCTCCCGGTCCTGGGTAGGGGAGTGCCAGTCCGACCACTGGCTGACTTTTCACGGGGTTCTCCAGGGGGCCTGAAGGGAAGGCGATCGTGTCAGGTGCCGCACGGTGGGTGACCGTCAGCCTCGGGAGAGACAGCAAACCTTTCATCTCCTTGTTCGAGGAAGAATGGAACGCGGCCAATTGAGTGGTTTGCGCCTTGTTGTCTATAGAGGGTAAATACTAAAACATCATAGGGGCTGGTAAGAAGTCCAGCTGTTTTACAGTGGGTAGCTTGGGGGAACGAACATAGTTTGAATGGAGGTTTGCTTTTAAACCACTGGGTGCCCAAGTCTTTGTTGCGCACAGCTGTTGTGTTGTGATGTGTGGTGACTGGGGATTCCATTGGTGGAAAAAAAATAATTTGGGAATTTTATTGAACAAATTTGTGATGTGTGTGTGCCCGTGTTTCCATTGTTGACCGTTTAAAATCGGGGTTTTCTCTTGTTTAGAATGAATAAAGGGGCTTGGAAAACCAGGGAGGGGGGCCACTTAAGGAAAGTGAACTCCCCGTCTTTCTAGGGCTCAAAAAAACAGCGTAAGCAAGGTTAGCTGTCGCCTCGTTGCTCCGGTGGGGGCGTAAGACAGTGGAGGGTGCTGTAGCCTCGAGCCGCGAAGAGAAAATTGTCCCCCCCTGTGGGACGGTCGACAGCAAAACGTGTTACCTGTTGGAGCCAGACGGGAGCGCCAGACAACATGGGGTGTTTTTCAGCCAAAGGGAAAACCTGTGGAGAGGCCGACAGGACCCCTTTCCATGGAGAGGGCAAGTACGGGGGTCCAGGAACTCGGTGTGGGGGCGACCAAGCTACTTGCCAGGGCCCCCAACTGGGATTTGGCCAATCGGGAGGACACAACGGTGTGGCAGCTTTACTCGTAACGCCAGTGGGTGAAAAACTGACGATCAACCGAGGAAAGCGGCAAGTTACGGAACGTTTTATTTGTTCTTTAATTTATAAGTGTGCAACAAATTGGGAATATTTCTTTTTCCCGGCTAAGTAAAATAACTGAAGGAAAAGGGGGTGCGATTTTTTGAGATTGTCTGATGATTTTACATTTTTGAAATACAGATAGTTTGTTGGTTTTGTGACGGTGGGGGCTCGGAGTCAAGTTAAATAAAGTTGATTATTTTTTTATAAAGTTAATGGTTTTCCCTCACCTTTGTGCGGCCCCTGGAGTGACAGAGTGCGTGTGCCAGCAGAGCGCATTTTGGTTTTTGAAAGCGAAATACTTCTGTCTATAACCCCCCTTCTCCCCCAATATGAAAAACATATTTTAAAAACGAGGGGAGCGTCGGGGACCCGCACAGTAAAATGAAACCAAACGAAAATGTGGGGAGGAAAAAAAATGCTGAAAAACTAAAACATTTTCAAATAGATCAAATTAGGGGACAATCTTTGAGCTTTACTTGAGGATCCACCCAAAGATGCAAGGGGGGGATCAAAAGACAAACACACAACACAAAACAAATACATAAAACCTCAATTTAAACAAAAAAAAATTGGAAATGAAATGAGACAGGAAAGTAAAAAAAATAAACAGTAAACAAGAACACCACATATTTTGGACTGTGGGTTTCCTATTTGACCCAGGACGCAGACAAAACCACCTGCTCCCTGATATTCCGACCCAGCGGACGAAAGGCCTCGGAGCAGGCATACAAATAACAGGTCGAACTTTTAATTTAAGACCACTATAAAACAGTCTCACAAAAAAAGAAAAAAAAAACCGACAAACGACAGAGAACTTTATAAATTTTAAAAATTTCATTATCAGTAAAAAACATTTTGTCACTTTCATTTAAAAAATCATTCTTTTTCTGATTAACGGGGAGCCTGAATGAGACACCCCCCCCCAAAAATCAAAAAAGAGTGTTTTTTTGCAGCGATCAAAAAACCCAGGTCCCCCCTCGTCGCCACCAGTCCACACAGCGCTGCCTCATGGTGTTGACTTTCTTGTAATGATCCTGGGGGGGGGGGGGGGTTGCCCCCTCCTGCGCAGGGGTTTCAGCAGCTCCTGTCGATTTGCCGGAACAGGGGGATTTTCTTGAACTCTCCCCCAAGCTGGGGCCCCCGATGTTCTCAATGGGTTCAGTCCGGGCTGTTTGCCGGCCATGGCATCCTGGTGATGCCAGCTTGCACCACAAAAGTGTTCACGGTTCGACAACGATGTGGGTGGCATTATCGTCCATGAACACAGCCTGAGCCCCAATCTGCTGGAGTGCTGGGACAACCAAAGGCCGTAAAATCTCCTGCAGGTAGCGTTGGCCGTTCAGGTTGCCATCCACATGGTACAGGGGAGTCTTGGGGTGACTGCTGATGCCCCACCCCCCCCCCCCCCCCCATACCATGGCGGAGTCACCACCAAAAGCGACGACCTCCTGGATGACGTCATCTGCCAGCTGCTCCCTGGGACGGGCCCCACACCTGAATGCGTCCATCTCGTGGCTTCAACTGGAACTTATACTCATCGGTGAAAAGCACCATCCACCACTGAGCGCGAGTCCATGTTCGATGAGCTGTGCACCAGGCCAGGCAACGTGCCCGTGGGCCTTAGTCAGTTTTGGTTTCCGGACTGGGCGCCTTGCTTGAAGGTTTGGCAGCATTGAGGCACCGCCGTATGGTCATCTCACACACTGCTGTGTTAGTGGCAGCTTGGAGCCGATGCCTGATGGTGTTGGAGGTGGTGGTCCTGGTCCGAAGAGCATGTCTGCGGATGAACCTGTCATCTCTTGCAGTGGTCTTCTTTGGCTGGCCTGGACGGAGTCTCCCCTTTGACAGTTCCAGTGGCTTGAAAACGTTCTCTCAGCCGAATGATGATGGAGTGGGACAGTTGTAGTCTTCTGGCCACTTCTCGAACGCCAACTCGATCCTGCAGCCATGCAATCGCCCGGTCCGGTAAAATCAGACAGCTTGCGTCTTGGAGGCATTTTTGTGTTATGAAGAATTATGCACGTTGGGCTGCTTTTAGGGGCATTCCAGTCAGTAAAATGCTCTGCAATGCATTGGTTTTTGCACGTGCATTTGGAATTTCAGTGCAAAACCGTTTGAAGCAGTGTTCACTCTTGCTTAAAAAACAAGCAATTTTGACAACAATCTGCAACTTTCAACCCCCCCCCCCCCCCCCCTCTGCATGCCGCACGTGACAATAAGACAGCTTTCGCAAGCTTTGCGGAATACTCTGTTAGCCCCTTAAACCTTTCCCAGTCGAATTCTTCGAAAAAATGCATTGCTTGTATTTTTGGCCAATTTAAAAAGAAAGGGCCTTTTTTCGGGTGGTCCTTAATTAAAGTTCGACCCTGTAGGATGGTGGTAGTGGAAGGCCAGATGTCTCTTGAACAGCTATTGACACTGGAAAACAGCAAAGTCAGGTGCTGAGGCACGTTGTCTTTAATATGAACAATATTCTTCAGTTTCGGTTCGTGTGCGTAGCCCCTTTTCACAATGGTTTGAAAGATTACTGTGAGAGGTATAACATAACATTTCAAATTAAATAAAAAAGACTGACATCGTTGACATAGGTCTTCCTTTCGCCACCCTCCTCTCCTTCCGCCACCTCTCTCTCTCTCTCTCTCTCTCTCTCTCTCTCTCTCTTCTCTCTCTCCTCTCTCTCTTCTCTCTCTCTCTCTCTCTCTCTCATCTCTCTCTCTCTCTCTCTCTCTCCTCCTCATCTCTTTGTCTGTCTGTCTGTCTGTCTGTCTGTCTGTCTCTCTCTTTCTCTCTCTCTCTCTCTCCCCTCTCCCCTCTCTCTCTCTCTCTCTCTCTCTCTCTCTCTCTCCATTCACCTCTCCTTCCCATTCTCCCCCCCCCCCCCCCCACGACATCTCACCCCTGTCCTGAATCTGTTTCTCCCACGTGAATATATGACAGCGTCAGAGAGAACGTGTTACCTGACACAACACAATCTACCATGTGCTCAGACAGTTACTTGCGTCTGTGACGTCAATGCTTTCAGTCACATCGTCGCGTTCCTCTGTTGTCGTCCTCTTTCCGACTTTGTACAGGTGGGGCATTTTGTTTTAACTGGCATGTATTGTGCATGTTTTGTGAAGACGTTTCAAACAATACGTGCTTGTTTGTTGGTCCCGTCTTCCTTTCTTTTCTTCTTCTTTCATATCCTTTGTTCAGGTATCAATTTACATGAAATGACATGCCATGTGGCTAATACTTTCTGTTTACACACGCGCCCACAAATGTGTGTGTGTGTGTGTGTGTGTGTGTGTGTGTGTGTGTGTGTGGTGGTGTGTGTGTGTGTGTGTGTGTGTGTGTGTGTGAGTGTGTACGCACGCACGCGTGAATGTGTCTGTCTGTGTGTGCGTGCGTATGTGCGTGCGCGGGATCACGCGCATGTTCGTGCGTGCGAGCATGTGTGGAAATGAGAGAGGGGGAGGAGGAGGAGGGAAACAGAGAAAGAGAGACAGAGAAGACAATGAGACAGAGAGACTGATAAATACATACAGCTATGGCTGCTGTCGCTGCTGCTGTAACTACTACTACCACAACTTCTGCTTCTACTGTTGCTGCTATTGCTGATGCAGCTATGGGTGTAGCTGCTACTTCTACAACTACCGTGCCGCTGCTACTGTTTCTCTTACTATCTTTTCTAGTTCTGTTTGTTACTGCAACTGGTGCTTCTGCTGCTCCTCCTACTATTGATTCTGAAGCTGCTGCTACCACTGCTGCTGCTGCTGCTACTACTACTATTGGTATTGCTGCTTCTACCACTACCGCCAGTGCTCTTCTCATTTCTTCTTCTTCGTCGCCTTCTCTTCTTCTTCTTCTTCTTCTTCTTCTTCTTCTTCTGCTGCTGCTGCTGGTGCTACTGCTGCTGCTGTTGGTGGTGGTTGGTGCTGCTGCTGCTTTTCCTGTAGTTTTTTTGCTGCTGTTACCACTACAACTGTTAATAATCAGCTGCTACTGCTGTTCCTGCAACAACAATAACAGCAGCAACAACTATCTACTGCAGCTAGTGTTGCTGCCGATACTAACTCTATTACTATCATTACCTTTAATGCATCATCGACAACAAAATTAATGCTTCTGCTCTTCCTGCGTCTGGTAACACTGCCTATCAAAGTTCGATAACTCAAACGGAGACAATTCTTTGTATAGTTAGGGTTGCTTCCCTTCTCTCCTCTCTCTCTCTCTCTCTCTCTCTCTCTCTCTCCTCTCTCTCTCTCTCTCTCTCTCCCATCTCTCTCTCTCTCTCTCTCCTCTCTCTCTCTCTCTCTCTCTCTCTCTCTCTCTCCCCACGACAGACTCCCCCAGACAACAACAGCGAAAAGGATGACGAACAGAACACGGACATTGGAATGACAGACAACGTGACAAACCCAGTTAACCAAAATACACATGATAAGACATACACACCAACTGGACAAGTGCAAGAACGGACAATAACTGAGCGGAACAAGGACGACCGATCTACCACAGCCTCGACGGAGCGATTGACTCGGCCCTCGGTAACAATATTGTACGCGGCAGACCTGTAACTCGGCTGAGGAGTAGTTCCACGAATTCCACAGCTAAACGCCAAGCAACCATTCAGGAAACCACTAAACACAGTAAAACTACACAACGCAGCGATTTATAGGGACTCGGCCAGGCTCATGTCATGCAAAGTCTCAAGTTCATGACCTACAACATTGAAGGTCTGTCTCGGATTTACGATCCTGAGGTAAGGTCTTATATTGCTGAATTTGACTTTAGTCTTGTAGTCGAAACATTTGCAACTAGATTTCCTGATCATTTGTTTCCAAAACATAGTGCTTACGTCATACCAGGCGTTTAAACTGTCTGACGGTGTAACGGCTAGATTATCAGGAGGATTGACTCTGCTAGTGAAAAAAGACCTCGTTAAGTACATTGAAAAGATCGATGTGGATTATGACAATATTATAGTGTTAAACTGTCTAAGGACCTTTTTGCACGATTTCACCAGTGATTCTGCTTGGTGTGTATGTACCGCCTAACAACTCTTCCTATTACCATGATACGGACATAACAAATGGTATTAGGATGTTGGAGCAGTGTATTATGGATGTGATAGAGTCTTTTGGAAACTTACCATTCATGTTGCTCGAGGACTCAATGCACGGACTGGGGTGAAAAACAGTACAGATGATGATGATGACGATGAAAGGATGTGCCCTTTGCATGAAGAAAAACGCTGACAGTGTTGTTTTCCGTACCTCAAAAGATGAGATACAGAATGATTTTGGAAAATATTTGTTAAATGTCTGCAATTCTTTTGATTTGTTTATACTTAATGGTGCCATTCAAGGTGATATTGACTTTGGCCACTTTACCTACGTTTCTCCTACAGGATGCAGTATTGTTGATTATGCCATTGTGTCTCGATGCTTGTTGAATTATTGTGTGTCATTGAACATTACGCCAAGAGTAGAATCTAAACATATGCCAGTTGAAGTTTTATTTAATGCTAATGTCAAACGTAGCTAACCAACAGAATGCAATATGTAGTACTTTCAAGTTCGAAAAGATTGTCTGGAACCAAGACAGAATTGACGATTTTAAAAACAAATTGTCAACTACTGAGTTTAGGAATTAAAATGACAAGAGCGTCTGACCTTGTTGATATTGATATCAACGAAGCAATACAAGTGTTCAATGAGTCACTGATTGATACCAGTTCATGTATGAGAAAGTCAATTACTGTTGGCAAAGAAAGAAAAGACCCGTGGTTTGATAAGGAATGCTCTCAATACAAAAAGGAACTCCGTCACGATCTAAGACGATACTACATAAGTAGAGATGACGACGAGGAAATTAGAAATACTTATAACCAGAAGCGGAGAGACTACAAAGAGCTTCTGAGACTGAAAAAGAAGGACCATCGTGCAAATATAGTGAAGATTTTACACGATAACGTAAACGATTCTGCCAAATTTTGGAGTAAGTTGAAATCTCTATCATGTAAAAGACCTGTTCAAAATAATATCAGCAAGGATAAATGGTACCAACACTTCTCACAAGTATATCAGCCTGGTCTGTCCTTCGATGAAACTATTGAGACTGTTGATGAGAGGGAAGAACAAATCGATGTAGACCAAAACCAGTTTAATATAGATTCTCTTGAATGTGATATTTCAGAAAGTGAAGTGTATGCTGCAATTCGTTCTCTAAAAAATGGTAAGGCTGCAGGCCCTGATGGGATTGTTGGAGAGATCTTCAAAAACTCTGTTACAGTGATTGTTCCGTTTCTGATTGTTCTGTTCAATAAATTGTTTTCTACCGGAGATTATCCTTCACAGTGGTCAGAAGCTATCATCCAACCGTTGCATAAAAGGGCGATCGAAATGTACCTGATAATTACCGAGGAATATCATTATTGAATGTGTGCAGTAAATTATACAGCCACATACTTAACGAACGATTGAATAGTGGATCGAAGAGAATGATGCTATCAACGAAAGTCAGGCAGGCTTTAGGAAAAATTACAGTACCATTGATCATGTTTTTACACTGTTTGCATTGCTCAAAAGCAGTTACTGTTACACAAAAAAATGTTTGTTGCATTTTAGATTTCAGAAAAGCTTTTGACTCCATTGTTCGAGCAAATTTATGGCGTGTTTTAAAGAAAAGA
>CM031625.1:39224314-39245624 GCA_018398815.1 Conus ventricosus
TCTCTTCTCCTCCTTCTTGTCCTCTCTGTCTCCTCCTTCTCTCTCTCTCTCTCTCTCTCTCTCTCATCTCTCTCTCTCTCTCCTCATTCACCTCCCTTCCCATCCCCCCCCCACCCCCACGACATCTCACCCCTGTCCTGAATCTGTTTCTCCCACGTGAATATATGACAGCGTGAGGGAGAACGTGTTACCTGACACAACACAATCTACCATGTGCTCAGACAGTTACTTGCGTCTGTGACGTCAATGCTTTCAGTCACATCGTCGCGTTCCTCTGTTGTCGTCCTCTTTCCGACTTTGTACAGGTGGGGCATTTTGTTTTAACTGGCATGTATTGTGCATGTTTTGTGAAGACGTTTCAACAATACGTGCTTGTTTGTTGGTCAGTCTTCCTTTCTTTTCTTCTTCTTTCATATCCTTTGTTCAGGTATCAATTTACATGAAATGACATGCCATGTGGCTAATACTTTCTGTTTACACGCGCCGCACAAATGTCATGCAGGTGTGTGTGTGTGTGTGTGTGTGTGTGTGTGTGTGTGTGTGTGTTGTGTGTGTGTGTGTGTGGTGTGTGTGTGTGTGTGAGTGTGTACGCCACGCGGCGTGAATGTGTCTGTCTGTGTGTGCGTGCGTATGTGAGTGCGGCGGGATCACGCGCATGTTCGTGCGTGCGAGCATGTGTGGAAATGAGAGAGAGGGGGAGGAGGAGGGAAACAGAGAAAGAGAGACAGAGAAGACAATGAGACAGAGAGACTGATAAATACATACAGCTATGGCTGCTGTCGCTGCTGCTGTAACTACTACTACCACAACTTCTGCTTCTACTGTTGCTGCTATTGCTGATGCAGCTATGGCTGTAGCTGCTACTTCTACTACTACCGTGCCGCTGCTACTGTTTCTCTTACTATCTTTTCTGTTCTGTTTGTTACTGCAACTGGTGCTTCTGCTGCTCCTCCTACTATTGATTCTGAAGCTGCTGCTACTACTGCTGCTGCTGCTGCTACTACTACTATTGGTATTGCTGCTTCTACCACTACCGCCAGTGCCCTCTTCTCTCATTTCTTCTTCTTCGTCTGCTTCTTCTTCTTCTTCTTCTTCTTCTTCTTCTTGCTGCTGCTGCTGCTGCTGGTGCTACTGCTGCTGCTGTTGGTGGTGGTGGTGCTGCTGCTTTTCCTGTAGTTGTTGCTGCTGTTACCACTACAACTGTTAATAATCAGCTGCTACTGCTGTTCCTGCAACAACAATAACAGCAGCAACAACTATTACTACTGCAGCTAGTGTTGCTGCCGATACTAACTCTATTACTATCATTACCTTTAATGCATCATCGACAACAAAATTAATGCTTCTGCTCTCCTGCGCTGGTAACACTGCCGATCAAAGTTCGATAACTCAAACGGAGACAATTCTTTGTATTAGTTAGGGTTGCTTCCCTTTCTCTCTCTCTCTCTCTCTCTCTCTCTCTCATCTCTCTCTCTCTCTCTCTCTCTCTCTCTCTCTCTCCTCTCTCCCCATCATGATTGGCATCACTCTGATGTTGCCAGGAGCTGGAACTTCCATGCTTTACTGCATCTACAACGTTTGGTGATGTTGCTTCCACACAACTGCAATGGCTGCTGCTCCTGCTGCAACGGTCACTACTGCTGCTGCGATAATGCTGCCGCTACCAAAAAAAAAAAAAAAGAAAAGAAAAAACCTCATTGCCACTGCTACTTCTTTTACTGCAAGTAGGGCCTGCTGTTGTCGCTCCTATTACCAGATAAAGGGGAAAGCTTCATTACTACTTCTACTACTACTACTATGTCTACCATTGCTCTGCTGCTGCTGCTGCTACAATTGTCTTCTACTGCAGCGTACTACGCTTTTGTTGCTGCTACTTTAACTACTGCTCCTCTGATATGCTTCTGCTACTTCTGCTGCTGCAAACTACTGTGACTACTGCTAACTACTTCTGTTACTACTATTGCTGCTACTGTAACTACTGCTACTACTTCTACTACTTAACTGTTGCTGCTGTACTGTAATTACTGCTACTACTATCTACTACTACTACTGTTGCTGCTGCTACTGTAACTACTGCTACTCCTTCTACTACTATTGCTGCTGCTACTGTGACTACTGCTACCCCTTCTACTACTCTAACTGCTGCTACTGTGATTTACTGCTACTCCTTCTACTACTGCTGCTGCTGCTACTACTGTAACTACTGCTACTACTTCTACTTCTACTGCTGCTCTACGCTACTTAACTACTTCTACTCCTACTACTAACTGTTGCTGCTGCTACTATAACTACTGCTACTACTCTTCTACTACTACTGCTGCTGCACTGTAACTACTGCTACTCCTTCTCCCTACTGTTGCTGCTGCTACTGTAACTACTGCTACTCCTTCTACTACTCTGCTCTGCTGCTACTGTAACTACTGCTACTCCTTCTACTACTGTTGCTGCTGCTACTGTAACTACTGCTACTCCTTCTACACTACTGCTGCCAATGATTTTGCTGCTACCGTTTCTATTACTAATATCACAAGTTCTGTTAATACTAGTGATGCTGCTCTTATGCTGCTGTTACTGCTGCTACTTCTTCTGCTAAACCTGCTTTTTCTGTTACTGCTGCTTCTACAACTGCTTCTGCTGCTGCTGCTGCTGCTGCTGCTGCCGCTGCTGCTGCCTACTACTACTACTACTGCTGTAAATAGCCTACTCAGCAGCTACTACCACAACTACTTTTGTTGCTGCTGCTGCTGCTGGTCTCGAGTCTATTACTATGATTATATCTAAAGCATCATCGTCGTCCAGTGCTTCTGCTCTTGCTGCTCATTCAGTTGCTCCTGATAACACTACGAATCAAAGGCCGAGAAGTAAGAGGAACAATTCTTTGCATCAGCGTACTTGTCTCCCTCCTCTGTCTCAGTTTTGTGTTTAGGATTTGTCTCAATTTCTCTGTCTCTGTCACTGTCTCTCACTGTCTCTGTTTCTCTGTCTGTCTGTCTCTCTCTCTCCCCCTCTTTTCCCTCTCTCCCCCCCCCCCCCCCCCTCTCTCCCCTCTCTCTTCTTCTCTCTCCTCTCTCTCCCTCTCTCTCCTCTCTCTCTCTCTCTCCTCTCTCTGGTCGTCAACCAGGCCCGAGAGATAGAGACACCTGCAATGTTTGTCAGGAAAGTTGAGTCACACTCTTAGAGACGCATCAATTACGTGGATGGAATTCGACTGTGTGTAGTCACAGTCTTCCCAATGGAGCCCATAACAAACTCACTTCTGGGTGGGGGCTTGTCGGGGCAGAAAAAATCTACAAATAAAATTGGGGGGTCTGATGGGAATCGAACCTAAAGACCCCCCCCCGTTTTGCGTCACGGGGAGGGTGGTATGGATTTTTTCCAAATTTCCAGTTAAACATACATATAAGAACTGGTGTGGATGGGGTGTTTTGTGGAAGGGGTGTGGGGTGTGTGTGTTGGTGTGTGTTTTGGGGGTGTGTGGGGTGTTGGTGTGTGTGGGTGGGTTTTTGTGCGTGTGTGGGGGGGTGTGTGGGGTGTGTGTGTGTGTGTGGTTTTGTGTGGCATGCGGGGGTGCGGGGTGGCATGCGTGCGTGCATGCATACATGAGGTGTGTGTGTGGTGTGTGTGTTCGGGGCGGCGCGCATGCGGTTTAGTAGAAAAAGAGAGAGAGAGAGAGAGAGAAGAGAGAAGAGAGAAAAGAGAGAAATGTGTGTTGTGTGTGTGTTTTGTTGTGTGGTGTTGTTTTGTGTTGTGTGTGTGTGGTTTTTGAACGAAGATTTTTTTAAAGACAAAATTTTTTTACGATCGTTTTCTCGATCCTGTCTTTAAACTCTCCATTTTTCGGTCCCCCTTCCTCCAAAAAATTTTTTCCCTCAATCACTCCCCACCATCAAGCACCCCCACCCTAACCCCCACCCTTTCTTTTCTTGTTTATGTAAGAGGGAAACTTTGCATCCTCCCGTCCCCGTTTCGTTTTACAGTTTTTTTTGTTTATTATTTAGTTATTATTTATTGTTTTGTGTGAGTGGTGTTTTGGTGTGAGAGTGAGAGGGGGGAGTGGTGGGTTGTGTTGTGGGGTGTTTTGGTGGGGTTGTGTGTGTTGTGTGTGTGTGTTTTGTGTGGGGTGTTTTGTGTGTGGTAGTGTGCGTGTGTATGTTTTGTTATTTTGTGTGTTGTGTGTGTGTGTGGTTTGTGTTGTGTGTGGTGGTCCCAAAATCAAAGTCAAAAAATCAAAATTTTTTTTTAAAAATGGAAAAAAATTGAAAAAGTAAACCCAAAACGCTTTTTACATCAAGCCCCCTATAAAAAAAAAATTTAAAAACAAAACAAAAAAAAAAAAATTTACATCGGTACAAAAAGCTTTCATCAAAGAAAAGTAAACATACCATTTCCCACCCCCCCCCATCTCCCCCCCCTTTTCCTCCTCGCTTCCATTCCCCGGGAAAATATCAATGCTCTTTTCCCCCCCCTAGGTTTCATTCACGAACTGTATAACTTTACCATGTTTTTCTTTTCTGCACAGATGGACATTTTTCAGTATCATATGTGGTTAACGATTCATGAATAATCTTTCAATTTTTTCTTAAATGTGTGTTTTATATTCTTATTAACGTTTTGTGAGTTTATTCCACAGATTTCCCCCTGAATATACAAAACTGGATTTGTATAAATTGTTGCGTGGTCTAGGAATGGACAATAAATGATTATGTCTATGACAATTGACTCTAAATGTTTCTGTAATCTTTTGGGGAGCTGTTCCATTAATAACATTATGCATACAAAGGGCTTTATTGAAAAAGAGTCTGTTTGGGAAGGTTAGCATTTTGAGTTGTTTGTAATCTTCATCAGTTAGGGAGCCGATTTTAACAATACTAATTTCAATGCTCGTTTGTACAGACGATTATTAATTTCAAATTATGTTCACTACAGTTGTCCCAAAGGGTTGATGCATAATCAATTAATGACAAAATATGTGCACAGAAAAAAAGTTTTCGAGAGTGGCCATCGAGAAATTTTTTATCCGAGACAACTGAAATATTTTTTTTGAAAGGCGTTTTGCTAAGAATGTTATATGTTCTGTCCAAGATAAATCTTTGTCAATAATGACACCTAGTGTTTTGTGTGAACAGACTTCCTTAACTTTATTGTTGGATATGAGTAAAGGCTGAAAATTTGATTTCATTTTTTGTCGTTTTTGTCTTGTAGACACGTACATGCACTTTGTTTTAACAGCATTTAAAGACATATGGTTAGTTGTGTCCATTCAGTAAGTTTATTGATATCTGCTTGAAGCTTGATTGTTAATTCATAGCATCAGAGTCGTTTTCGTGAAGAGATGTATACATCTGCAAACATTTCGCATTTACATTTAACAAAACAAGGCAAATCATTTACGTAAATAGTAAACAAAAGAGGTCCTAACACAGAGCCTTGTGGAACACCATATTTGACAGGCATAAATGTTGACAATTTGTCAGCTACAGCTACTAATTGTTTTCGGTCACATAAAAAAAAGATGAAATAAGACTTATGAACTCTGGAGTCAGTTTTGTAAAGTTCAAGTTTACGGCACAACAAAGAATGGTTAATGACATCAAATGCTTTTTCAAAGTCTACGAAAAGAATACCTGCAAATTATTCTCGTTTATGCTACAAAGAAGACTGTCCAAAGCTGTAGAGGGCTGTGTGGCAAGAATGATGTTTTTCGAAAGCCCGACTAGACTTTCGTGGAGAAGTTTGTTATCAGCAAAATAGAATACAAAGACTTATGCATGTGTTTTTCGATCGGTTTGCTATGGCTGATAAAATGGATATCGTCTGTAATTTGATGGGTTTGAAGAATCTCCGGTTTTATACAGAGGAATAACTTTAGCTTCCTTAAATTTTAGAGGAAAAATTTGTTTATCTATGCATAAATTGTATAAATATGTCAAAGTATCTGTGATAACAGGACATGACAACTTAAGTATTTTTGTCTCGATACCATCTAAATCACGAGTATTTGATTGGGTTGAAGTAGACAAGGCTTTACTAACATCTAAAACGTCATGGGTTTCAGACTAAATGGAACACGAATATCCTTAGAATGGATGTATTGTTCTAAATAACTGAGATCATTTTCACTAGATTTATCATTTAATATGATTCTATCTGCTATGGTTGCAAAATGATTATTTAGTGATCTGCAGATATGTCTGAGCTCATTTGTTGACTTTTTGACACATGTTTATTAGTTAATATGTTAATTGCTTTCCCAATTTGCCTGGTATCTTTGGTAGAAGTTAACATTTTTCTAAAGTAAGTACGTTCGATTTCCGTTTTAATGACGTCACTTTATTTCTTTGTTTTCTGAATTCTTCATTTGTTCCGAAATTACTCAAATGATTTCTTTGTTAATTTCTGTGTCAATTTCTTTAGTTACCCATGAGGTTTTGTTTCCTGTTTAATCCTTTTCTTTATAAAAGGGCGTGTTTATTATATACAGAGGTAAACGTATCAATCCAAATTCAGCTGCTTTATTTGGATCTCTGATTTGATAGATGAGGTCAAACTGTGCTTCAGAAAGTCAGTAAGAAATCTTCTTCTTTAAAGTTTCTAAAGCTCCTGTAGTAAATAACTTTGTGACCTACTTTTGGAATTTTTACACGGTTTTGAACCAGGTAAGGCAAATTGGGTTGTGATCACTACAGCCATAGGGAGGGAACAAAGTTCGATAATGGATTGTTTTGCATTTGTGTAAATATGATCTATAAAGTAGCGGAATTTTCAGTTATACGTGTTGGTTTATCGATTAGTTGTTCTAAATTATGTGATATATAGTTTTTTGATACCACTTTTGATTTGTTTTTAACAGATCAATATTAAAATCTCCTAAAATAATTGTCTCATAACTTAGAATGGTTACTTCATCCATTATTGCATTAAATCTGTCCTGCCATCAGTGGTTTCTGATGGGTTTCTATAGACAAAGTCTATTGCAAGCGGTTGACCATTTTCATACTTATTTCAGTCCAGACAGCTTCAACACCATAATTTTCAAAATTAACTAGCCTTTTACATTTTAATGAGGAAGTACAATATATAAGTAAGCCAGTGATTTTGGTTTTATATGGGTCTAGTCGCATTATTTAATATCCTGGCATGTCCATTTCTGCATCTGATATGTGAGAAGATAACCGCGATTCAGAAAAACAAAATACATGAAAACTGTTTCCATCACTGCGAAGTATAGTTGCAATGTCATCTTTTTTGTTGTTGCGTTATTGATGTAAGGTACCCTACACGAAGTCCATGCTTGGATGGCCATGTGTCTAAAGTCATAGGCATGTTACAATGTATATCACTAGATATGGCTTAAATAAAATGGTGGGAGGGAACACTTAGATAAATCACTGCTTATTTATAGAACAAATATTCACTTTCTAAACCAGTAGCCTAACTATTGAAATTCTAGAATGATATGAAAAAAAAAAATCATATAAAAATCAGAAGACAAGGTGAGAGTAATCAAACAAAGGATCAAATCTAAAACCACAAGTATCAAGGAAACCACGATAGATGAAAAGACAGAGCACTCTGTCAAAGAGTAGTGACTTAAAGTTCAAGTATGATCTAAACACAACGCGCACACACGCACACCCAAAACTGTGGCAGGCTCAGACGGCATCTGGCAAATCGATATCAAATGAACCAAAGAGTATAAAGTACAACAGCAAGAAGCTCTAAGAACGAATCAAGGCAATGAATCAAAGAACAACAATAATCACTTAATAATACAGAAAAGAATAGCCAATCAAAGTACAAGTAATAACAAGAAAAATAACAAAGTATGCATTTAAGGAAAGCACAATCACTGACAAGAAAAATGTCCAAATAATACAAATCAGGGATCAAACAGCAATCGATCAAAACGTTTCCATCAAATCCCAAGGCCAACACTGCAAAGACTCCTAGAGGTTGGGGCAAATCATACTGGGCCTTTCCAATAACAGACACAAATGATCAAATACATGTCAACTGAGATAAGACTTTGAATCTCTCAGGGCCCCCAGCGTATACTGTAGACGTGTGTTGCGCTGTGTGTGTTCATCAGTGGGGTCATGCAGGCGTGTTACTTTGAGTCCACAGACGTAAGTGTGCAAGTCTTGGGTGTGTGAGTGTGTGTGTGAGAGAGAGAGAGTGAGTGTGTGTGTGGCGTGTGTGTGTGTGTGTGTGTGTGTGTGTGTGGTGTGTGTGTGTGTGTGTGTGTGTGTGGGGTGTGTGGTGGTGGGTGGTGTGTGTGTGTGTGTGTGTGTGTGTGGTGTGTGTGCCTTCAATATCAGCGATATTCTTAGTCGTCGGTTCATATGCATGGCCTCCCTCCACGACTGTTTGTGATGGTATTATAGTAGGACTAATATGCATGTTCCAAAGTCAAACAGCTGGTGTATTGATATAACTGTCCTCTCTTCCCCATTCCCCCCCCTTTCCTCCTCATCACCGTCTCTCTCTCTCTCTCTCTCTCTCTCTCTCTCGAGGGGTGAACGGAGGTTTTTGGCGCAAGTAGGTCGTATTTTCCATCTTCCGCAGTATTTAGCGAAGAAGTAAGGATTGTGGCAGTGTAACCAGCATAGTACTTTGCAGGTGGCTGAGTAGAGGACCATGCCATCGGCTCCTTAGTTTTTAGGGCCGTTTGTGGCTGCTTCGAGCCGATATTTCAGGCCTTTATGTTGAAGGGGGCCAGGGCAAAAGCAGCTTTGCGCATCGCCCATGTTGACACCGCGCTGTCGTGCGGACGGTGTCACCCTGGGCTTGCTCCTCACCCTGATGTTTTGGGGTGGGCTGTTGTTGAGATGTGGTGATGTGGAGCAGAACCCCCGGACCTCTGAGATCAGACAGTAAGCAGCCCAGGACTTCCAGCAGCAGTGGACGCAGGACCAGCGCGGGGAAGACTGGTGGTGCAGCAGGCAGCGGGCAGTCGGCCTCCTTCCCTGTTCCTTCTCAGGATCCCCCTACTCGGTGGACGTGATGGCCAGACGGGACTCCATGGACAGCAACATGAACAGTAAGTTGGACAATGTGGAGCACAGTGTTAATGAACTCAGAGACCATTTTTGCGGACCTCCAGGGAGAGTTGGGGGACTGAGGGAGGAGTTGGTTATCTCACCAAAAGAACCAGGAGCTGATGAAGACTAATGCTGATCTTCTGGATAAAATTGATGCGCTTGAGAAAAAGACTGGCGATTTAGAAGGAGATCGAAACGCAACAATTTAATCTTCCATGTTTAAAAAAGACGTGCGGGCGAAACGACTGAAGACTGTGAGAATGCTGTTAAAGACTTGATCACTGACCAGTTAGAAATAGCAAAAGATATTGAATTTGACCGTGTCCATCGCCTGAATGGTAAACCCCGACTCCCCTGTAATAGTCCGATGTTGCTTTTATAAGGATAAAGTTCGAATTCTGAAGGAAAAAAGAAAACTTAAGGGAGTGATGTATTTATTGGAGAGGACTTTCCGTCGAGTGTTCGTGACATAAGACAAAGTTGACACCACATTTGAAAGCTGCCAGAAGTAAAGGTCAGAGGTGTGTCATGGTCTATGACCATCTCATTATTGATGGGCAGAAGTTTTATCTGGATGGCAATGATAAACTGCAAAATTCAAAATAATGTTCTGGCCCGCCCATTTCTTTCCGTAAAAACCCTGCACACGATCCTGGTACAAATGGGAGGGGGTATAAAGTTAAACTGTCACCGGAGCAATGTTTATTTGTCGAGGTCGTACGTGAGAACTCGTCCGGTCAGAGTGACAGCCTTGAGTTGCCAGAGGTGTGTGAGCACGTGCAGTTCGGATCGACGTCACACAGTCAAGGGGGGAGCGTATCTGTGTCTGATGAACATGAGTTTTGTGACATATTACCAGAAATGTCAGTAGCACGTTCTCCCTTTCAAGCGTCGCCAGTAACGGGTAAATAAACGCCCCTTCTCCTTTCTGTTATGGAACGTTAACGGATGATCATCTAAAATCAAAGATCGGGACTTTGTATCATATTTTGTAAATTTGATTCGTGTGCTTGGTGGAAACGTTTTGGGAGAGTTTTGATAACGATTTATTTTCTGATTACACAGCCTTCTTTAAGCCTGCCTTTAAACTGTCCAAACAGGGGAGACGATCAGGAGGGGTTGTTTGTTTGTTAAAGAGTACATTTGCCCCATTTATACAAATAATTAATGTGAAATTTGTAAACGCTTGTGTGTTTTTGATTGATAAGCAACTGTTTGGCACTACAAAAGATATAATCTATTTTTGTACTTATGTTCCTCCAGAAGGATCACCTTTTTATTCTACTTTGATCTTGAAAATGGAATATTTGTTGGAAGAAAGTTTACAGGATTGTCTAATGGAACGGGATGCGCATTTTAAATTTATGTGGTGACTTAAACAGTAGGATAGCTAAATTGTCTCAGATTCATTTTTCAGACCCTGCCATAGATACAATGTAAAAGTCACTCACTTAATTATGGTCGATGCTCAGAAGACTGTCATATAAATAGTTATGGAAAAGCATTGTTAAACATGTGCACTGCTTTGAGTTTGAATATTTTAAATGGAGTGTGTAATGGTGACCTTGAAGGTCACTACACATACATTTCTGAAACAGGTCGTAGTGTAACTGATTATTTTATTTTGTCGAATGATCTGTTCTCTGTCGTGTGCGATTCCTTGAACTTTGTGTTGCTGAACGTATTGACTCTGACCACAGCCTGTTGTATTTTCTGTTGTTTTTCCTAACGTAAATATGGTTGAAGATAACACTGTTAACAATCGGGTCATTGAAAAGTTTGTGTGGAACAGTGATAATGGCGAATTATTTCAAGATAATTTGTTGTCAGAAACTGCTAGTATAAGATTTAATATAGCTATGACTTTAATTGATGTTGACATAAACAGAGCGCTGGATGAGTTTAAATGAATGTATGAGAGGATGTGCGGAATGTATGAAAAAACATATTTATGTTAATAAAACTGAAAAAAAAGGATACTGGTTCGACCAGGAATGTGAAGCAAGTAAAAGAAATGTTCGAAAATTGCTATGTCATTGTAACAGACGTCCAGCAGACACTACAGCCTGCTCTGAATATACAATAGCAAGACGTGAATATAAAAACTTGTTGAAAAGAAAAGAAAAGCTCTTTAATAAGGTGCTATTGGACAGTTTTGAGAGTTCCATACGTAATCAAAGAGAGTTCTGGGATAATGTACATAAACTTTCCTTTAAAAGAAAACAACCAAGAAATAGCATTAATGTTGAGACCTGGTTTAATCATTTTAAATCATTATTAGAAAAAGAAACATTGGATTGTAGTACGAACGAAAGCTTAGGGGAGAAATGATGATGTTGATGGTTTCATGAATCGTCCAATTTCGGTGGAAGAAGTGTTATACGCTTTCAGAAAGTTGAAAAGTCGCAAAGCAGCTGGACCTGATGGTATATTAGTGAATTATACAAGAATTCTTGTGATCACGTGCTCCAGTTCTTCTTAAAATTATTTAACACACTGTTTGATAAGGGTATCTTTCCTCGAGATTGAGTGAATCTATAGTTTTACCATTGTTTAAGAAAGGTGATGTGAATAATCCCAACAATTACAGAGGTATATCCCTTAGTGATATTAGTAGTAAATTATATAGTACAATTATTAATGTTAGATTGCAGGAATGGTAAATGAACATAATATCACAGGTGAGCATCAAGCTGGGTTTTAAAAAGGGATATTCAACTATAGATCACATGTTTACTTTGTTAGCCTTGATACAAAAACAATTTTCATTTAATCGTAAACTGTATGTAGCATTTATAGATTTTGAGAAGGCATTTGATTCTATAAATAGAAATTTGCTTTGGCCAATCTTGATAAAAAATGGTGTAAGAGGTAAATTGTACAAGTGTATTAGGAGCATGTATGATAACGTTAAATGTAGGGTTAGGTGTGGCTCTCAACTGACTGAATATATATTAACTGCACTGCTGGTGTGAAGCAGGGTGATGTGTGCAGCCCCCTATTATTCTCATTGTTTATAAATGAACTGGCCCTAGAAGTATTGAATAATGGTAGGCATGGTGCCATGTTTTCTTATGATGCATTTGATTGTTTATTCTTTTACTGGCAGATGATATTGTTCTATTGTCTGAAACCATCATTGGCCTTCAGACCCAGCTTAATAACTTAAGAAATTCAGCACTGGCACTTCAGTTGAATGTTAATATGGAAAAAAGGGAACATCATAGTGTTTCGGAAAGGTGTTTTTTTGGTGCGAGAGAAAGATGGACTTATAATGGTGTTTAATGCCGGTAGTAAACGTGTATAAATACTTAGGGATTTTGTTTTCCACTCGTTTAAGCTTTACTGCTGCTTGCAAGGATCTTGCTAGTAGAGCAAAGAGGGGTCTGTTTGGCATCATGAAAAAATATCTTCAATCAATAACAATTCGTTGACGTTATTTGTTAAAATATTTGATTGTCATGTGCAACCTGCTGTACAGTATGGCTCGGAACTGTGGGGACTCAACAGAGCTGCTTTATTTTCTGAATCTGTGCACTTATTTGCTTTAAAGAAATTTTTTGGGTGTAAGCATGTGTACACCCAATGATTTAGTTTATGGTGAAACCAATAGATATCCTTTATATTTAAATTCTGCTGTTCAGTGTATTCGTTATTGGTTTAATTTGCTCCAGATGGATGAGTGCGCTTGCCTCGTAAAGCATATAATATGTTGTTTGAATTAGAATAAGAAAGGAAAGCAAAATTGGTATCGGATGTACGCACATGTTTATAAAGAATATGGTTTTGGAGAAGTGTGGATGAATCAGGGCGTTGGCAATGTTAAGGGATTTATATGTGTTTTTCGTCAACGTCTAATTGACTGCAGATGGCAAAAAATGGCATGATCATGTTCAAAACAGTGAAAGATTTAATATGTTTAGGATGTTTTGTAAAACACATGAAATAAAAACACACCTTTTGTTGAATATGGATAGTCATTTGAAATATATAACAACGAGATTTAGGCTGGGGATTCAGAGATAGTGGTGCATCATTATAGATACAGAGAACACAATGAAGCAAATCTGATATGTTGTTTATGCAAAAATTCTAAGGAAGATGAAGTTCATTTTGTTTAAAGCTGCCCAGCTCTTAGTAAAATTAGAGAAAAAAATTTATTCCCAGCAAATATTATCAAAGCCCTTGTGTCTTTAAACTCTGCTTGTTGATGGCATCCTCTAAACACAGTGATGTTAGGAATTTATCGCTTTTTCTTGTATAAAGCTTTTAAGTTTAGAGAAATTATGACCTCGTAATCGTGTATTTCAAATGTCCTATTTCATGAACAAGTTCATTGTTGATGTCTTGTGTTTACTCCCCCCCCTTCATAAGGGCTATGGCCTAATGAATAAACCATTCGCATTCGCATTCGCATTCTCTCTCTCTCTCCCCTCTCTCTCTTTCTCTTCTCTCTCTCTCTCTCCTCTCTCTCTCTCTCTCTCTCTCTCTCTACTCTCATCTCTCGCTCTCTCCTCTCTCTCTCTCTCTCTCTGGGTGTGTGTGTGTGCGTGTGGGTGGTGTGTGTGTGTGTCAAACAGCCCTGCCCCCGTCCCAACATCTGAACCACAACAGCAAGCTGGCTACCACACGCGCAGTCTCTCTCTCTTTGTGTCTCACTTTGCACCTGTCTACTTGTCATCTGCCTCCGTGGTTTCTCTGGCTTCAGTCGTCTAGTCGTGCTCCTCAGTTTTTTGATTCCTCACAGACTTTGTACAGGTGAGGCTTCTTCTTTTTTAAATTGGCATGTCTTGTGCGCATTTTGGAAGACAATTCAACAATAGGTTACTGTCAATTTGTTACCTGTTTTTTCTAGTTCTTTTCATTTTTTTTCCTGATTTGAATCGGTCAGGTATCAAATGGCATGAAATGATACCATATGGGTGCTACTTCATTTACATATGAACGCGAACAAGTGTGTGTGTGTGTGCGTGTGTGAGTGTGTGTTGTGTGTGTGTGTGGTGTGTGTGTGGGTGTGTGTGTGTTGTGTGTGTGTGTGTGTGTGTGCCTTCAATATCAGCGATATTCTTCAGTCGTCGGTTCATATGCATGGCCTCCCTCCACGACTGTTTGTGATGGTATTATAGTAGGACTAATATGCATGTTCCAAAGTCAAACAGCTGGTTATTGATATAACTGTCCTCTCTTCCCCATTCCCCTTTCCTCCCATCACCGTCCCCTCTCTCTCTCTCTCTCCATCTCCTCTTCTCTCCTCTCTCTCTCTCTCTCTCTCCTCTCTCTCTCTCTCTCTGTGGGTGTGTGTGTGTGTGCGTGTGGGTGTGTGTGTGTGTGTGTCAAACAGCCCTGCCCCCGTCCCAACATCTGAACCACGCGCTCCCAATTTTCTGTCACGTGAAAATGCGAGAGTGAAATGACGTTGGCACAACAGCAAGCTGGCTAACCCCACGCGCAGTCTCTCTCTCTTTGTGTCTCACTTTGCACCTGTCTACTTGTCATCTGCCTCCGTGGTTTCTCTGGCTTCAGTCGTCTAGTCGTGCTCCTCAGTTTTTGATTCCTCACAGACTTGTACAGTGAGGCTTCTTCTTTTTTAAATTGGCATGTCTTGTGCGCATTTTGGGAAGACAATTCAACAATAGGTTACTGTCTATTGTTAACCTGTTTTTTTCTAGTTCTTTTCATTTTTTTTCCTGATTTGAATCGGTCAGGTATCATATGGCATGAAATGATACCATATGGGTGCTACTTCATTTACATATGAACGCGAACAAGTGTGGTGTGTGTGTGCGTGTGTGAGTGTGTGAGTGTGTGTGTGTGTGTTGTGTGTGTGTGTGTGTGTGTGTGTGTGTGTGTGTGTGTGTGTAGTTCGCCCATGCGCGCGCGTGCACGCGTTGTAATGGTCACTGACGAATCTTACTTTCTGCAATTGTGAGTGTGTGTGTGTTGTTGTTGTCTTCAATTTAACGTCTATCCACATAGTGATATTAGACGGGGGGAGGGAAGGAAACGGGAGGAAGAGGAGGGGATGGGGACCGTATTGTGTGTTTATGTCTCTTTGATAAGGGGAGAAAAAAAAAGTCAGAAAAATGAGCATTAACAAAAATTACAAGCATTAACAAAACTCACAATCAACTAGTCTATAACAAATGTCCTACAGGACTATGAAGTAAACATTTCGCAATATTAAACAAGCTAGTAGCATTTTCGAAAACGCCTTCAATACAATTTTCAGAAATCACTGGTAAGATAGGTCTTAACCTCTGACATTCAAAAATGATGTGCTTGCTAGAAATTTGTTCACCACATAAACATCTAACATTTTTGCTGTATTTTGTAATGAACGCATTAAGTTTCATCCTGTAAGATAGCGAACTAATCTGTCTGAATTTGATTACGCCAGTATGATTCAAGTATGATTTGTTATCCAACCACGAGAATCAGTATACTTATTCTTGGACAGTCTATCTTTCTCAGGGTAAGCCTTTAATTCTACTCCAAACTGCTTGTTCCAGCAAGTGATAACCCTCCTGAATGGATAAGGGAACATGAATTTCAGTCGATTCTGTGCCTTGCCTTGCGCCCTTTTTTCGCTACTTGTCAGCCCACTCATTTGAAGAGAATCCAAGATATGAAGGAACCCAGCAGAAGGAAACGTTGGTCCCTTTTAAAGTTAAGACATGAATTAACTGACTGATTTCTAAGATAATTTTGGTCTTTTTCTTGTAATCTGATGACCTTAAAGCATAGAGAACCGATTGAGAATCTACACAAATAAGATTTGAAATAACTATAATGGAAAATCAACTATGTAATTGAGAGCCATAAGAATAGCAATAAGTTCAGCAGTAAAGATGGATCGATTTTTGCCAATGTAGTATGACTTTCCTTTTTTAACGCTGGTATTACAAAAGCTGAACCTGCCCGGTGATCTTCTAGGATGAACCATCTGTATATATCTTTAAATGATTTGGATAAGTGTTCTGTATATGTAATTGGACTTCAGTTTTCATAATGTTTGGATTCTCATTTTTCTTCATGTCAGTATAATTAATATCAAAACTGCGCTTTATTCATCTCCCAAGCAGGACAAGGGGAGGCCGCTTGATTTGTGTCGATATTACTTGGATTTATATTAGACCTTTTGAGTAGATCTGATACGTAAGTGGCAATTGGTTTCAATGATGATATCTGCTTAGCTCGTTTAGGAAAAGAATTTTCAGATGTAATTTTCAGTTCCTCAGATGCAAAGTTGTTACTTGTCGAACTTCTAAGAACGTATTTAGCGCATGCAAGACTTCGGTACTCGTCCAAAGGCAGTTCTCCAATTTCTTATAAGTTCCAAGCGTTGATGCGTGAAAAGGCACACCAAGAGCAAGCCTATAACCCTTGCAATCTATGCTTTGAAGTTTCTTAAGTAAATAATTGGGGCACTAAAAAATAACTCTTGTCCATAGGACAATTTTGATCTAATCAGCGACGTAGAGAGATGTTTCAAAACTTTGCAATCTTGTCCCCAGGCTTGTTTTGCTTATAATCTTTAATAGATTTAAACATTTCCTTGGCTTAGTAACGATGTAGTTGATATGAGCATTCCAGGACAACTTTGGTGTAAGATAGATACCTAGAAATTTCACGATATCTTTATACTGAATAGTCGTATTTTCAATTTTAAAAAACGGCAGCTCTGATGGATTGCTGCCATTATTAAAGAGAATCATATGTGTTTTCTCTGTACATAATGTCAGACCATTTTCGTCCATATAAGTAAATATATGATCGAGCTCTCTTTGATAGATCTTCTTGATGTAGTTCAATTCCCTTTTTGATGTTTTTCTTTTCATTGTAACATTCATCCAGATGCATAAATCATCAGCATATTGTACTAATACAACATGCTTTGATAACAGCGAAGGCAAATCGTACATTAAGATGTTAAATAACATAGGGGCGATAACAGAACCTTGTGGCAATCCCATATGTAAAGATCTAGAATTGGAGTATGCATTCCCTACTCGAACACGCATGCTTCTTTTATTCAAAAAGCATTTAATGTAGTGATATAAATGTCCCGAAATCCCGATTTGTTTCAATTTGTAAAGGAGCTTGGCGTGCCAGACTTGGTCATAAGCTTTCTTGATATCAAAAAAGGTCGCTAGAACATTTCTTCTTCTTGCAAATTGTTGTTTTACATTCGTTGTTAGTTTCACTAAATTGTCAATAGCAGACCTGCCATTTTGGAAGCCTGCTTGATTAACTGGAATAACTTTATTTTTTTGACAATACTGCGTCAATCTTCTCAAAACTATTCTCTCTATAGTTTACAGGTATGTGAGGTTAATGCTATTGGTCTGTAACTATGCTTATCTGTTGGAGGTTTGCCTTGCTTTAAAACTGGTACAGTGATAGACTGTTTCCATTGTTCTGGCATTACGCCCTCAAACCAACATTTTTGAAACAATTTCTGCAGTAATAAGACAAAATTTCAGGCAGGTGTTTTAAGCATATCATTGGAAACTTTATCTAGTCCCACGGAAGTTTTCTTATTAGGAAGAGATAGAATTGTATCTTTCACTTCATCAAGAGTAATTGGAGCATTGATGAAATGACTATTATCATGAACTGGATCTATATAATCGTCTTTATTTTCTTCCTCTGTTCTGAAAGTTTTATCTTTAAAGGACAGACCTTCCAAACGCATAGATTCGGAAAACATATCGGCGAATGATTCTGTTTTTTCTGAATTAGAAGGAAATTCTTTGTTCTTCAGCTTGACAGGACAAGATGGCAGGACAAGCAAACAAAATAAACACACCAGGACAAGATGGCAGGACAAGCAAACAAAATAAACACACCAGGAGACCCCTCCGCATTGTCTCCATGAACTGTCACTCCATCATAGGCAAAGCCGCAGACCTTGATAATCTTGTCCAAAGTGTAAAACCTGACATCATCCTGGGACAAGAATCATTCCTAACGAAAGACCATAAGAACAGCGAAATCTTCCCCCCTGGCTACAACATCTATAGAAAAGACAGGACTCACAAGGAAGGTGGAGGTGTCTTCATTGCCGTATCATCAGATCTTACCGCACTAGAGGAACCAGACCTCAGCACAAACTGTGAAATCCTGTGGGTGAAAATAAAACTAACAGGAAGACGATCACTTCTCATCGGCTGCTATTACAATCCACACACTCGAGATGCGGACAGCCTTAGGGCATTCACCAAGTCTGCTCGTCGAGCCAATACCACCAACAAATCATTGTGGTGGGCGGTGACTTCAACCTTCCGGGCTGGCATTGGCCCACCCAAACCCTAAAACCAAATGCCCATACGTTGAACTCCACCGCCAGTTTATGGACGACATACGAGACTTCGGGTGGGAACAACTTGTCCAAAAACCCACACGAGGGGGAACATTCTTGACCTCCTCCTCACAAACCACCCAAACCTCGTCCCCAGAACAGAACTCCTTCCAGGATTCTCAGACCATGACGCGACCTTCATGGAACTACAAATATACCCCCTAAAAATCCCCAAACACAGAGAAAAATCCCCATTATCAACAGCAAATGTGAAGTCGCATTGAAAGAGGCAGCAGCACAACTGAGCAGCCACATAACATCGACTTTCAACGAGGACAGCAACGCAAGCAACATCTGGATAGAAATCCGTGATGGCCTTACTCAGCCGTCTCTGACCATGTCCCCCATAAAAAAGTGAGAGCCAAACACAACCTCCCGTGGATCGACCACGATACCAAAAAACTCATCAAAAAAAGGGACAGACTGCACAAGCAGTGGAAAAAAATCAGGAGATGAAGCCCTCCAGTGCCAGTTTAAAACACTAAAAAGACAAGTGCAGAAACGACTCCGGCGCCAATACTGGAAGTACATGGAGAGCTGATATGTGAAACAACCCAGACCAGACAACACCTAAAAAAGTTCTGGAGTTTCATCAAGTCCAGACGGACAGGGGACCGGAGTCTCCCCACTGAAAGATGGAGGGAAACTGATCACAGACCCACAGAAAAAAGCAGAACTCCTCAACAAACAGTTTCAGTCTGTGTTCAGCCCCAAAGACAAAATCACCCCTGAGCAATTCATTCAACGCTGCCCCCCAAACCCAAACTCCCCCCAATACCCAGACTGCGAAGACGTCAACATCACAGAAACAGTGTGAGAAAGCTACTGCATGGCCTCAGTGAGGCCAAAGCATGTGGACCTGACAACATTACTCCACGACTCTTGAAAACCGTAGCTGACGAAATAGCCCCAGCACTCACCCTCCTGTTCCGCTGCTCATACAACTCCGACAAGTGCCAAGTGATTGGAAACGGGCCCACATCACTCCTGTCTTTAAAAAGGGCGAGAAGTACAAACCATCAAACTACCGCCCTATCTCACTGACGTGCATCGCATGCAAAATGATGGAGCATATCCTCACCAGCCACATCATGACACATGCAGAAAAGCACATCTTGTGCCCCCAGCAACACGGCTTCAGACGCGGACGTTCGTGTGAAACCCAGTTGATAGGGTATGTGGACGAAACCACTGAAGAAGTCATGAGAGGTCATCAAGAGGACACAATTGTACTCGACTTCTCCAAAGCATTCGATAAAGTCAGCCATACCCTCCTCATCCACAAACTCCGTCGCTATGGAATCAAAGGACGAACAAATGCTTGGATAGAAAAACTTCCTCACAGATAGACAACAAGCAGTGCTGGTAGAAGGACAGAGATCGCTGTACGTCCCTGTAGACTCAGGAGTTCCCCAAGGCTCAGTCCTAGGACCAAGCCTATTTCTCTACTACATAAATGACCTCCCAGCAGGGATCAACTCCAAAGTCCGCCTGTTCGCAGATGACACGATGTGCAGCCACACAATAAAGAAAGCATCTGACCAACAGATACTACAAAACGACCTTGACACTCTGACAAAGTGGGAAGAGCAGTGGTCCATGAGCTTCCATCCAGAAAAGTGCTCAACACTGAGTGCTACACGGTGACAGAACTCGGCTTCCTTCGACGAAACCTCAAAATTGGAAACAAGAAGATGAAAGAAACTGCATACAAAACCCTTGTTCGACCGATTGTTGAGTACGCGTCATGCGTTTGGGACCCCCACACCAGAAACGAGATCCAGGAGATTGAAAAGATCCAGCGTAGAGCAGCCAGATGGGTCACACACAGCCACAGACCAACAACCAGTGTAGATGAAATCCTACACTCTCTGAAGTGGCCCACATTAGAGAAACGAAGACATAATGCAAGACTGGAAATGATGTATAAATTCCACCACAGTCTTGTTGACATCAATTCCAAATACTGCCTGGGAAATCCCAGACCAGAAGAAGTTCAAGAAAAAAACAACAGCTGCAGCTACGACATCCCACAATGCAGGACAGACTACCGTCAAATGTCATTCTTCCCAAGGACCATCCCAGAGTGGAACTCATTACCAGAGGTTGTGGTGACGGCGGAGACCCTGGACCGCTTCAGGTCCAGACTCGCCTCTCATCAATAATACCAACGACAACATCCCAGCCCCCCCCCCCCCCCACCCCCCCCCCCCCCCCCTCCCTCGCCTCCCTCTGCACCCCCCATCCCTCCAACCCCCCCCCCCCCCCCCCACTTCCTACTCATCACCACTACCTCCTCCCCACCCACCCCTTAAGCTGAAATCAAAATTATGTCTGACAAACACAGCGCAAATCTTCGCAAACCCCCAAGTATACGACAGAGTCATCAGCATAATGATGTTGTTCGTGAACAGGAGAAGAAGAAAGAAGAAGAAAGAAACCCCTTTTCATTTCATGAAACTTTTTCCAAACTTTTGTAAATCTTTATGATTCGAAATCTCAGAGCAGAAGAAGGACCAATATTGCCTTTTAGCTTGAGCTATACCATGTTACTGTAGTGATTCGCTCTGTTCTTGGCTATTAGATTCTCTGGTGTTTTGTCTTTTAAATATATTTTAAACAAACATTTTTTGTTATTAACGGCTGAGTCACAAGCAGGTGTCCACCAGATATTTCCCGAGTGTTTGTTTGACTTAACTGGGCGAAATTTTGGAATGGCTACATCTGCCGCACTAAGGATAGCATCAGTGAAATACGAATATAACTGATCAACGCTATCAATATCAATATCAACAGTCTGTATGTAGCTAGTTTGTTTTTAAAGGTTTCCCAATCAGCTGATTTATAGTTATATTTGGGTATCTCTGAAACATAAATTGGGACGAATTCAATGGCGGAGACACTCAAG
>CM031625.1:39246624-39281619 GCA_018398815.1 Conus ventricosus
GTAAGACGATGACAGTGTTTTTATTCCTGTTTATGCTAATGATAGAGCTGTCAGTGTCGGATCATGAAAGACGTAACGAGAATTTTGTAACAAAAGTAAACATGTTTTGCATGATAACGAAGATAGAATCAATAATACACATTCAAAATATTATATCTTCCTGCACTGGAATATTAATGGAATTCTTTCTAAGATTCACAATAAAACTGTTCTTTCTTATTAGCCCAAATGTGACTTTATCTGTCTTGTAGATACACACGCATTCGCGCGCGCGTGCGTGCACACACACACACACACACACACACACACACACACACACACACACACACACACACACACACACACACACACACACACACACACACACACGCGCGCACACACGTTATATATATTACAGATAGAGCATATAGTGCATAAAATATGTATCAATTACCATAATAGTTCACGCACACACACACACACACACACACACACACACACACACACACACACACACACACACACACACACACACACACACACACCCCAATTATATATACTACGCACAAAAAGTTAAGGATCGGTATGTGAAAACAGGTGCGTAATAAACTCAGTTCGCTACTGTTGTTTACTTCTTAGTCCAGCCAAATTGTCATGAATTCTTGTTCAGCTGTAAGTGGGCGATGTTTGTGTTAGTGCGAAAATTGCACGGATTCTCTACTACTGAGCTGGGCCGCAAACGGAAAAGCAGAAACTTGTGAAAAATGACCTTGTTTTGGACCGTTCTGCCTGAACACATTGCACTTGTCAGATGGAAAAACCATTATGCACGTGCAAGCACTGCTGTTTATGTGTGAGATGCTGTCGCTCGCTTGGCTTTATAAGAAGACATTCCACCATAGTAAGCCTGATCTGACAATGCCTCCACGACGAAAATTAAGCGAGTTGGATACGGGACGAGCTGTTGCATGGTTCCAAGATGGTGTTCCCAAGCGAGAAGTGGCCAGGCGACTTCATGTGTCCATCTCCGTTGTTAGTGTGAGTGTGTGTGTGAGAGAGAGAGAGTGGTGGTGTGTGTGTGTGTGTGCGTGTGCGTGTGCGTGTGTGTAGTGTGTGTGTGTGTGTGAAATGTTTCAGAGCTTTGGTGACAGAACCGTCAATGTACTTCACAATATCATCTATTTCAATAAACATCACCAACCAAACAAACATGGAATAATCTCAAGGCCAACACCGCAAAGACTCCTAGAGGTTGGGCAAATTCATACTGGGCCTTTCCAATAACAGACACAAATGATCAAATACATGTCAACTGAGATAAGACTTTGAATCTCTCAGGGCCCCCAGCGTATACTGTAGACGTGTGTGCGCTGGTGTGTGTTTCATCAGTGGGGTCATGCAGGCGTGTTACTTAGAGTCCACAGACGTAAGTGTGCAAGTCTTGGTGTGTGAGTGTGTGTGTGAGAGAGAGAGTGAGTGTGTGTGTGTGTGTGTTGTGGTGTGTGTGTGTGTGTGTTGTGTGTGTGTGTGTGTGTGTGCCTTCAATATCAGTGATATTCTTCAGTCGTCGGTTCATAATGCACGGCCTCCCTCCACGACTGTTTGTGACGGTATTATAGTAGGACTAATATGCATGTTCCAAAGTCAAAAAGCTGGTGTATTGTTGATATAACTGTCCTCTCTTCCCCATTCCCCTTTCCTCCCATCACCGTCTTTCTCTCTCTCTCTCTCTCTCTCTCTCTCTCTCTCTCTCTCTCTCTCTCTCTCTCTCTCTCTCTCTCTCTCTCTCTCTCTCTGTGGGTGTGTGTGGGTGGGTGGGTGTGTGTGTGGGTGTCAAAAAGCCCTGCCCCCGTCCCAACATCTGAACCACGCGCTCCCAATTTTCTCTCACGTGAAAATGCGAGAGTGAAATGACATTGGCACAACAGCAAGCTAGCTACCACAAGCGCAGTCTCTCTCTCTTTGTGTCTCACTTTGCACCTGTCTACTTGTCATTGCTCCATGGTTTCTCTGGCTTCAGTCGTCTAGTCTGCTCCTCATTTTGATTCCTGAAATTGTACAGTGTTTTTTTTTAGGTGGTTTTTTTGTGTGTGAGAGGGGGAAAAAAGTTTTTAAAAATTTTTTTTTTTTGGTTTTCCCCCCCGGTCCTGGGGGGGGGGTTCCCGGGTTTTTTGTTTGTTTGTTGAATGTTTCCCGGGGCCCCCGGTTACGAACCCGGGGGGGTTGTTTTTCACAATCACGTTTATTAAACCCCCAACAAGGGGGTTTTTGGAGGGGGGGAAAAAGGGGGGGGGGGGGTTTTTTTTGGGGGGGGGGTTTTTTGGTTTTTAAAAAATTTTGGTTTTCCCCTTCATGGTTTTAAAGTTTGACCCGTCCAAAACTGGGGGGTGGTTTTGTTTTCCCCATTTTTCAGGGTTTTTTCCCCCCCTTTCCCCCCCCGGGGGGGGGTTTTTTTTTTTTGTTGTGGGTTTGTGGTGGTGGGGTGGTGTGTGTGGTGGGTGTCAAAAAGTCCCCCGTCCAAAGCCACGCGCTCCCATTTTTTTCCGGAAAAATGGGATAAATGAATTCCAAAGCAAGCTAGGAAAACGCATCTTCCCTTTTTCCCCTTTCCCTTCTACGCTTCTCCTCCTTTCTCTCTTCATCTCTTCTCTCCTCTTTTTGTTCCTAAATTTCCTTCTTTTTTTTTGGTGTTTGTGGTTTTGGGGGCAAAAAAAAGTTTCGCCCCATTTTGAACCGGTTCCTTTTTTTTTCCTAGAAAATTTCTAGAGAAATAAACCTTTGGGGGCACCAAAAGAACGCGAAAAAGTTTTTTTTGTGTTTTTCTGTTTTGTTTGTTGGTTTTTGTGGTTGTGGTTGTTTTTGGGGTTTTTTTGGGGTGGTTTTTGGCTTTTTTTTTTTTTGCCTGTCAGTGCCGCTTTTAAGCATACAATTACTTTTCAATTGTATGTTTTTTTTTTTTTTTTTTTTTTGTTTGGGTGTGGTTTTGTGTGTCCCGGGCCATATTTTTCTGAACGGGGCAAGTGTGGGTTTGTGGGGTTTTTCGTTTTTAGTGTGTGTGTTGGTTTGGGGGTGTGTGGGTGTGTGGGGGTTGGAAGTTTTGGGTTGGCGAGGTGTGGGTTTGGTTTTCCCCAAAAATGTGAGCCACTTTTAATACGGGGCATCTTCCCTTCTCTTTTTTTTTTTTTTTTTTATTTTTTTTTTTTTTTTTTTTTTTCCCCCCCCTTTTTTCTTCACCTCTTCTTTTCTTTTTCTCTATTTTACTTGCCTGTTATTGTTTTTTTTCCCCCTCTTTCTCTCCTGTTTTTTTTTGGGTTTGAAATTTTGTTTCCCCCCCCCCCCCCCCATCCGTTCCCCCCCCCCCCCCTTCCCAAATTTTCCAATTCCTTTTGCCCCCTTCTCTTTTTCTCCTTCGTTTCTGTTTCCTTCTCCCTCTCTTTTTCTCTCCTCTCTCTCCTCTCTTCTCTCTCTCTCTCTCTTCTTCTTCTCTCTCTCTCTTTTCGTCACTGCTTTGTATGATTTTCTCTTTTCATTTTCTGTCTTTTTTTGTTTTTTATTTGTCTTTCCTTTTCCCCCCCGCCCCCCCCCCCCCTTTTTCCCCCCCCCCCTTTTTTCCTTCTTTTGTTATTTTATTTTTTTTTATTTTTTTGTTTGTTTTTTCCCCTTTTTTTTCCCCTTTTTCTTTTCATTTCTCTTCTTTCATTTTTTTCTTTGGGGCAGCCCGGTTTGTTGTTTTTTTTCTTACTTTTTTTTTACTGCTTTGTCGTTTTGGGGTAACATGAAAAAAGCCTCATCTTTTTTTTCCCTTTCGTAAATAAAAATTTTGTTTGTTTTTTTTCTTTTTCTTTTTTCTTTCTTCTTTCTTTTCCCCTTTTTTCTCTCCCCTTTTTCTTTTTTTCTTTTTCTTCTCCTTTCCCCCTCTCTTTTCTGATTTCCGTTTTTTCCCCGATAAAATTTTGTCTGCCCTGTTGACTCTCTCTCTCCCCCTTCTTCCCCCCTTTCTCTTTCCTCTCTCTCTTCTTCCTCTCTCTTCTCTCTCCCCCCGCTTTCCGTTTTTCCCGCCCTAAATTGTCTGTCTGCCTTTTCTCTCCCCCCTCTCCCCTCTCTTCCCCTTTTTCTCCCCTCCTCCCCCCCCCCCCCCCCCCCCCCCCATCCCCCTCCCCCCTCTCTCCCCTCTTCTCTCTCTCTCTTTTTCTGTCTGTCTGTCTCTCTTCTCTCTCTCCCCCCTCTCTCTTTCCCCTCCTCTCTCTCTCTCCCCTCTCTCTCTCCTCTCTCTCTTTTTCCGTTTTTTTTTCCGCATTTAACTTTTTGTCTGTCTGCCCCCCCCTCCTCTCTCTCCTCTCTCTCTCTCCCCTCTCTTCTCTCTCTCTCTCTTTGTCTTGCTGTGCTCTCCTGTTTTCCCCCCCCCCACCCATTCTGTCGTCTGCAACCTCTCTTTTCTTCTTTTTCCCTCTCTCTCCTCTCCTTCCTCCTCTTCCTTCGCGAGGGGGAAGAAGAGGGGCTGACGACAGTGATGGACAAAACATCAAGGGAAAAAAGTGGGAAGGGGGGGGGGGGGGGGGGGGGGGGGGGGGGGGGGGGGGGAAGGGGGGAAAGGGGGGGAGGGGGGGGGGGGGGGGGAGGGGGGGCCCCCCGCCCTAATGACCCCGGGTTTTTTCAGTTGTGCGTGAAAAAATCCCGGCAGAGAAGGAAGTGGCGATGGGGACAACGACTCTGCCCAGGGAGCAACATTTTGCCTTGCAGTGTAAACGGGGGGGGGGGTTCTGTGGGGGGGGGCGGACGGATTGTTTGTAAAATTGTGAGGGAAAATGTATTTTTTACCCAGTTTCAGATTTTTTTTAGTTTTTTTTTTCATAGTGAAAGGGATTGTTATTAAAAAAAAAACAAATGGGAATGTTTTCGTTGTGCAATGACACAACTAGAAAAGGCGGGGGTTATTTGAAATGTAGAGCAGAGACATATTTCAATAAAGACTGGTGTACAGCGGATAACAATAGGGGTGGTTTCGAAATAAAAAAGTGTACACAAACAGGTTTTTTTTGGGGTTTATGTAAGAAGAGCTGTCGGGGGGATCGAAAGGGATAACGGGTAATTTGTAAAAAAAACATTTTTTGATGTTTCGAAGTTAAACAATAATACAACATTAAAATTTTACGCCTGGGAAAATTAATGGGAATTTTTTCTAAGATTCACAATAAAAATGTTTTTTCATTAGCCCAAAATTTTACTTTATCTGTCTTGAGTACACACCATTCGCGCGCGCGTGCGCGCCACAACACCACACACCAACACACACACCACCACACACACACACACCACACACACAACACCACGCACGCGTTATATAATTACAGATAGGCAATAGGCATAAAAAAAATTTCAATTACCAAAAGTTTTCCCCACACACACAACACACACACACACACACACACACACACACAACACACACATTATATATAGTTATATTTATATATATATATATTATTAAAAAATTTTAAAAAATTAATATAATAATATTATTACGATAGGCACATAGTGCATAAAAGATGTTCAGTTACCCAAAATACAGGTCGAACTTTAATTAAGGGCCACTATCACGTCTCACAAAAAAATAGAAAAAAAAACCGCAAAAGACAGAAAACTTTATAAATGTTTAATTTCATTATCAGTGAAAAAACATTTTGTCACTTTCATCGAAAAAAAAATTTTTTTGATCAACAGGGCAGCCTAATGAGACTACCCCCCAAAAAAGCTTCACAAAAAAGGGGTTTCTTTACATCTACAAAACCGAGTGTGCCCCCCCGTGCTGCCCACAATCCACCAGCGCTGCCTATGGTGTTTACTGTTCTTGTAATGATCTGGGGGGGTTTCCCACTCCTGGCAGGTAGTGAGGCTCCTGTGATTTGCCCGGAAAAAGGTATTTTCTTTACTCCCTCCCAAGCTCGCCCCAATGTTTCTCAATAGGGTTCATGTCCGGGCTGTTTTGCCGGCCGGGGATCCGGGATGCCCGCTTGCACCCCAAAAATGTTCACGGTCGCAAGAGTGGGGGGGCATTATCGTCCATGAACACAGCCCGGCCCCAATCTCTGGATGCTGGGGCAACCCAAAAGGGCCCTAAAAAATCCCGCAGGGAGCGTTTGGCCGTTCGGGTTTCCATCCACTGGGACAGGGGGGTCCCCCTTTGGTGACCTAATGCCCCCCCCCCCCCCCCCCCTACCCTGACGGGAGCCCCACCAAAAAGGCGACCCCTGGATGACGTCATCTGCCAGTGTCCCTGGGACGCCGCCCACCCGAATGCTCCATCCGTGGCTTTAACGGAACTTGGACCATCGGTGAAAAGCCCCATCCCGCATACCATCCTTTGATGAGCGTGCACCAGGCCCGGCCGTGCCCTGGGGGCCCCAGTCAGTTTTGGTTTTTCCGGCTGGGGCCCTTGCTCGAAGGGTTTGGGAGCATTGGGGCCCGCCGTATGGTCCATCTCACACATGCTGTGTTTGTGGCAGCTTGGGGGCCGACGCCGATGGTTTGGGGGGGGGGTCCGGGCCGAAGACTGTTGCGGATGAAACCCGTCACTCTTCAGGGTCTTCTTTGGGGCCCGGACGGGGGTCTCTCTTTTCAGTTCCATGGGTTGAAAAAAGTTTTTTCTCCGAATGAGACGGGGTGGGACAGTTTAGTCTTCTGGCCCTTCTCAACCCAACCGACCCGCACATCAATCCCCTGATCCTCAAAAACAGACAGCTTGCGCTTGGGGCATTTTTGTGTATAAGAATTATGCAGTTGGGGTGCTTTTAGGCATTCCAGCATAAAATCCCGCAAGCATTTTTTTGCCTGCTTTGGAATTTCAGTCAAAACGGTTTTAGGCAGTGTTTTTCTCGCTTAAAAAAAAAAGCAATTTTTACAACAATCTGCAACTTTCACCCCCCCCCCCCCTCTGCATGCCGCCGTGACAAAAAGACAGCTTTTCAAGTTTTCAATCTCTGTTAACTCCTTAAACCTTTCCCCTCGAAACTTCAAAAAAAGCATTGCTTTATTTTCGGCCAATTTAAAAAGAAAAACGCCTTTTTTTTGGGGGGGCCTTAAAAAAGTTCGACCCTGTAGTTTTTCACACCCCACACGCACGCAGACGCCGCCAACACACACACACACACACACCACACACAAACACACCCCACACAAAAACACACACCCCACACTCTCTCTCTCTCTCTCTACTCATCTATCTCTCCCTTTTCTGTTTTCCTCTCTCTCTCTCTGTCAAATTTTTTTCATGACTTCCCACACCAAGTACTTCCTCACCCATAGAACAGGAAAAAAAACCGATTCTAACTCACCCTAGCCCTACCTAGGGTTTGGGGCTAGGGCGACCTAAACGGTGTTTTCCTTTCCTGACAAATAAGGGCTTCAAAAACCAAAAAATAACGATTATCTACAAAAAACATACTGTTAGGGGTCCCCTTTTCAATACTAATTTCTAAAAACCTTTTTTGATTTTTAGTTTTTTTTTAATCCTGTGTTTTTCTTGATCATTTTTAATAACATCATTTTTTACCAAACATTTTTCAAATGCTCTCTGCTTTCATTGAAATACACTACAGTCTTTAACTGTTTTCTAAAGTCTTTAAAAATGGTTAATTTTTTACATAAAACCCCCACTATCCCAGCAGCTTTTGCTAAAGGCTAGTTTTGACAAAGGTTTCTCTTTTTAAAATATTCTCTTTCTCTGAACATCCTAAATAAAGTGTCTCGTTCCTTCAAACAATAAAAAAAAGCGTTCTGACATCACCAGTTTATTTCTAGGTTTAAATAAAAATATGTTATCTTTAACCATATAAACCTTTATATGAATGCTTTGTTCCATTTTAAGTGTTGGGGAGAAAATTCAATAGATCAAAATTATAACGAAAAAACGTTTGAACAGGTTAGGATAAATATTGTTTTTCCACAAACCTTTGTCCCCAAATTTTAAAGAACAATGAGGGGTTTTTTCAAAAGTTTAACTGCTCCCTAGTTTTTTAAACGAATTAATCTAATCCCGTTTTTTTTTTATCATACCCCCGTAAAACTGTTCGATAATAAAAAACCCATGGGCCTAAATGTGTAAGTTAACCCAAATTTAGTCGTAAGATTGTTTTTATTTTAAATCAACTTATTTTTTTTGCTGTTGTTAGATCTTTATCCTCACCATTTTGAAAAACGACGAGTAACTTAAGGGGTTTAACGTCTAAGTTTTGCCAGTAATTTAATTCCTTTTATAAGGGCCCTCACTACGCCACAACCCCATTTTCCAATACGACTGCCCTTTTTTTGGAAAGAACGAAATTTTGTAGAAGCTTTCTTTAAAACCGTTTCCCTTCTGGGAGATTACTGTTTTTCCCCAACGGCGTATTTCAATTCTTTCCACTATTGCGTCCGGCATAAGACTTACATGTAAAGGGCCAGAGTTGAATGCTTTTCTGAAACTTTTTTGACGGCTAAAAATGTAAATGGGCTTAAGAATTCAAATTTTATTTCCCATTCTAAAATGGTTCTAATTTGCCATTTGCTGTCAGGTTTTCGAACTATTTTTATTCATACTGGCCAGAAATTATTTGCTTCTACATTGCGTAGTTGTTCTAGTTTAGGAAACTTTTGTTGTCCCCAAACCCCCTTTGCGTTTAAACACCATCTTTAGTGTACTCAAAACCAAAACAAAGCGCCTATCTCACCGTTCTGTTAAAAGTCTGTAACGCCCTGCAAGGTCTTTTAATTCTAAAGTTATACACCTCAAAAGGCGCAATGTAACTCCGGATTCTTCTGGCCCACGCGACATTTTTTAGTACAACTTATTATTTTATTTCCAAAACAATGTGCAGGTTATCACATTTTACGACTTTCCCCGTTTGTCTGTGATCTTTAAATATTAAATGATCCGACCCTCCCACAAACTAATCTTTTAAACTGTAAATTGGGGAAATTGTAAAAATTTTCAAATCGCAATATGCAGCTTTTCCTGATGGAAAGCTCTTAAAACAGTTGAGGCCTTTAAATCATATAAGTTTTCATCAGTGCTTAGCTCGCCCAAATGAACATAGAGTAATGAATGTAATTCAAGATCGAGCGGATTTTTTCCCTCAAATAGTTTTGTCGGGTGTAACAATAAATCTTTTAGTGTCCTGACTGTCAGCTTCAAACCAACTTTTAGCTAGCTCTTTATCAAAAAAGAAATTTGCTTCTTCAGGCTTGAATTTTAACATTGTTTTTAGATTTGCATTGTTAATTTTGAGAGTAATGTCTAAGTTACTCATTGCTTCTTTTAGTGAGAAAAACCCGTAATAACCATCAGGTAATGTTAACGGGGCTAAATTCGTTGCTTCCCCTTTCATATTTTTTAATTTTATTATTCCCTTGGTTTTCAGTTATATTAAACCAAAACAACTTTGTAGAATATTTCATGGAGCGCGACCATTTTGGTTCCACAATCGTTATCAATAGCAGTTCTAAAGACGGAGGACTGTCTTGAGTTGTTATTGTTACAAACATTTTTTAAACAAAATAAAAATGAGTGCGTTCAAATATACTAAAGATGCAAAATATTCTGTTGGGGGCCGCACTACAATCTTAAAAATATAGCAACTGATACTCTTGACATTGCCTGTGACCCAGACTGTCACTTTCATAAAAAGGTGAGTACTCCATTAAGCAGATTCTTAACCCCCTATTAAAAAAAAACTACATCGCAAAAGTGTGTTTAGCCAACCGAGGGCAGTTTTTCAGAACCAGTTAAACTTTGCTGTGTTTTTGTGCAACAACTGGGTGTGGAGTATCGATGCTAATCATTTAAATCATCCTGATCCTTTGGTGAGGTCAGTGTACAGATTCATTTTTTTTTCACCTTCAGGCGTATTTTGACTGAACTGCGAGCGCCATTACCAAATGACAAACCGTTTAATTCCATTCAGCAACCAAATAGATATGAAGGCTTTTGAAAGGATTTGTAACGAATTCAATATTAATGTTAAGACAGACTTTAGACAAAAGTCGGATCTTAATCATGGCTTAGGCACTCCTTATTTGTGGGGCGTGCACAAAAAGTATAACTATACTGGAATCCTCCTTACACATCTTTCTCTTCAGGCACAGGTGTTCACCTCCGGGTCCATAGAGCAAGAGCATAAAACATCATGGAAAACATTTATCTTAGACATATCTGGGGGCTTAACTAAAGGGGGAATAGAACGAATAAACGACTCTATTCGTACTTACGTTTGGTGTTTGCTAGTTCGCAAGCACAAGCGAATCGAGCATAACTGATTCTTCTACTGGGTTTTGGGTGCACAAAAACAGTATTGGCAAATTTAGAGGACGCCATTAATTCTACATTGATTTACCTTCAAGTATAAAAAGGGACCAAAATGTTTTACAATACGCAAGATCGAAAGTAGACTTTGCTGTTGGCACTGGTTTATACATGCTGCCTTCTGACCTCAGACTCCAGTAGGAACAATAATAAACTACAAAAATGAAATCCTTGTAGGCAGGTAATGAACAGAAGGTTGGGAAAAACGACATAAATTCTGGGCCAGTAATATTACAAACAATAAAAAAAACCCAAGATTAACTCATCCCCAAACCCCGAGGTTCAAAGCCCAAAGACTGTTGAAAGACGTGGACTTTGTTCACGATGACCATGAATATGAAAAGACAGCACTTGTTTTTGGATTAACTGGCCTAGGATTACTTGGTCTTTATCTTACTAAATTAGTAACCCAACTATTAAGAGAACTAATGCCCATAAGTGCTCGGCCATAAAGCCCAAATACTTTGCTTGCAGTAGACAAAAGCCAGCTAATAACACTCCCTAATTACCAGGTTTAAAAAGTCTATAGCTTTACCACTAAATTTTTTAATAAACTCGCAAGATGATTTAAGCGTTTTTTTTACCCTTTATTATCAGGAAATGCGATGGAGGCACTGAACTTTGCCCTCCACCACCGCCCGTAATAGCCATCACCAACGTACTTATTGCAAATCCTAAGGGCCGTTTATAACGCTCGCTAATGTGACACCTTCTCTCTAAAAAAGTGTTCGTATTCGTTCTGCTAGCGTTGTGTCTTCATAAAAAATTTTTTCGATAGTTTCTCTTATTCTATTCACTAGTTCGTATAGGTCTCGGTTAGTATCACACTTTGTCTTGTGCTTTCTGCTCAGATTTTTTTGTCTTTGGGCTATCTTTCTTTATATCAGCCCACGTGCGTCGTCATCTCAGGTTTTCTTTTCTCTTTTATTGCCCACTAGTTCACTAGTTTGTACATTGTTTGTTAATTCGCTTTGAGGTTTAAGTACGACTAAGGCTAAAATTCTCTTGCGCTATATTTAAGCTGTTTCCTTCTTCTTCAGTGGTCTGCTCTGTATTTACTTGTCCACTGTTTATAATCTTCAGGTTTTGTGTTTCATTTGGTTTCTGTTGGAGTTCTGTGGCTGTTTTGAACTCTCAACGTTCCCTTTTTAATTTTGGGGTTTAGGATGCCAAGGCGATTAGACTTTTGCCTTAAGTCTTTGTTAATGACCTAACTCAACTTTGAGGCTCTTTATTTTAACTAAAACGTTTTCTTTTCTCTTTAAATACAAATGGGGATTTCTCCGTTCAAATCATTAGGGTCTAAAACTCGGGGTTTTATGTCTAAACTTTTTAAATGCTCGACGTATTCTGTTAAATTTACCCGCATGAAACGCCAGCGAGCTGTGTTAAAGGAGTCCTTTACCATGCGTCTCAGGGTCAATATCAAATCTCAAGTCATTCCGCCTTTTTTTAAATAATTAATTTTTATTTTGTTTTATAAAAATGCACAGTTAGGGCCGATTTTGACCCCCCCTAAAAGCTGAAAGAACCCATGGGGGAAAGGGAAATAAACGGAATATTACTTTTCCCAAAAATAACCCACTACTTTGAGCGGATCAAATTTTACTGTTAATTTTTCCAGATAGGGCGGATGATTTATTGTGCCAGGCCGAGGCTATTTTCAAAATAGAACTCGTTTCAACAACAGACCCAAAAAGAACAGTTGTCCAGAATCTAGGGCGGGCAATCGTTAAGAAAATTTCTATAAAATTTGAGGGAAAAAATTTTTTCTTTACACAATGCAGATATTTTTAACCTATTTCTGATCTATGGCAAAACGCGAATAAAGGGAAGATTTTTGCGTTTCAAAATTGGTAATGAAAAACCTAAAACTAGAATAGACGCCGAACTCGCACCAGATGCTAAAAGCAGAAAAAAGGTTTTAGCGTAATTTTGCTTTGAAACGCTTTTCCTTTCCCCCCAGATTTTGTGTTAAAAGCGCTGCCCTACCTTCAAGGGCATTAAAAGACAGTTGTCATCGAACAACTTTAAGATACAAACGTGTTACAAACAACAGACACCGAAGCAAATACAGCATTCTGACATTCGTTTGAGTTTGATGTTTAGGACTTTAACATAAAGGGCCGATCACGAACGAGTGGGTTCTTTAATCAGGGAAGGCGACCAAGTTTACCCCTTTGGGGGGTTTGTTTTATTGGCTGTGTTCATTAGCGTAGGTTCTACAAAAAAATAAAAAAAACTAAAACTCCAAAAGCAAAAACCCCCCAGCCATATTCAACTTTAATAACAGCTAAACTTCGTTTCTTCAAACGATAATAAATAAAGCACTTTAGCTACTCAACATCCAGATGAAGAAAAAATTTAATCGTTTTTCAGGCCGATTTTGATGACTACAAAAAGACAAAAGTTTGTTCCTTCAAAGAAAGGCGAGGACAAAGTTTTTTTCTCAACCCGCCCAGACCCCGAGCAGATTAAAAAAAATGCTTTTTAAAAAAAAGTTTTAAACGAAAATTAAAAAAAAAATCTCTCTAAACAGCTCACATTAACAACGCCAAAGGGGGTTTATACTTTGTTTATGAGTCCAAGCGCAAAAGACCTCGATTTGATTAAATTTTTTTTTTGATTTTAAAAAAATATTTTTAGTTAGAAAAGAATCAGCAGGATAAAATTTAAAAAGGGCCAACGAAAATTTTTTTAAACAATGCAAGAAGATTTATCAGAGCACTGAATGAATTGATTTAGAATCATTGAAACCCAAAAAACTACAGGCAAATGTTGCCTGCTATTTCTCAAGTTCCAGGTAAACTAACAATAGACCCACCAGTTAAAAAAATGTTAGCTGTTTTAATCGACTATATAACAATAAATGAAGAAAACCTAGAAGTCTGGGTCTCGACGAAACAACAGACTATTCTTTCTCATAATGACTTAACACCCGGTTGGGGCAGACCAGCTGCTTACACAGTTTGATGTGGCCGCCGAAGAAGCCAAAATGAGAGGCTCTGGTTGGTCAGAGGGTGAAAGTCTTAGAGATTAGATTAAAACAGGCTAAGTATGCGCCGATTGTAGGCAAGTCTTACATTCCACTACCTCCAGCATTAGTTGCAAAAGAGCAGTTCTAAACATAAAGAATACAGACAACAAATGTTTTATGTGGTGTGTTCTCGCAAGGCTGCATCACGCCCGCAAAAACGCAGAGAGAGTGTCTAACTATCACCCTTACATCAATGATCTTAACTTTAGTGGAATATCCTTCCTGTTAGCGTGGACACCATTGATCAGTTTGAAGAACAAAACAAACCAATAACTGTTAATATCTACACATGGGATGAGGAAACAAATCTACAGCCTATTAAAGTGTCCAAGAACAGTCCAACAATAGGCGAGCCAGACAAAAATCATGTTGACTTACTACTAATGTTTTCACCAGCGGGGCTACCCCATTACACATTGATACGCACAATGAGTAGATTATTGGCTCATACTTCAAAAATTGGGCATAAACAAGAATTCTGTAGAAAATGTTTAACAAGAATGCCATCCGTTCCAGCCGCGCTTGAACATAAAAAACATTGTATCGGCCCAGTTGACTGTAATACAGAACTAATTACGCCCCCACCCGGATCTAAAGTTAGTTTTAAGAACTGGAAACGACTGCAAAATTCTCCATACATTGTTTACGCAGACTTCGAGTCGCTTATTGTTCCTTATGAAGGGCCAGCGCCACAAAAACTTCGAAAAACAGTCTTAATGAGTAATCATCAGATTTGTTCATTTGCCTTCATTATTGTCAGGTCGGATGGCGCTCATTCAACGCCAGAATTATACAGAGGACCAAATGCGGCTAGAAGATTTTTACAGCGCATGCAGCAAGTGCGTAACGCCTGTTCTAATAATCTAAATTTATCTGAAATCATGATGACACCTAAAGACCAACAACAGTATGACTCAGCCACACATTGTTGGATTTGTGGTTTAGAACTCAGTGAAGAAGCCAATCCAAAAGTAAGAGACCATGATCACATTAGTGGAAAGTTCAGAGGAGCAGCGCACAACAACTGCAATCTTCAACTAAAGTTTGAACCAAAGACATGGAAGCTGCCTGTATTCTTTCATAACTTGCGAGGTTACGACTCTCATCTTATAATGAAAGCAGTGGGCGATGCCTTCGGGGTAGCATGCATTGCACAGTCATCAGAAAAGTACATGTGTTTCATTTTTAAATAACATGTCTTTTATGACTCTATGCAACACATGATGGGTTCATTAGAGTCGCTGGCTATGTCCTTAAAGTCCTGCCCAATAACGGAAGAATATTTTGATCCAACTCTCGTTAGAAAAGGTGTTTACCCTTATGAGTACATGAACAGTTGAGAAAGGTTTGATGAAGATACACTTCCACCTAAAGGCGCGTTCTTTTCTAGTCTTAGAGGAAAGGACATCAGCGACTCCGATTACCAGCATGCTCAAGTTGCGTGGCAGAAGTTAGAGTGTAAAACGATGGGAGACTGTCAGACTCCTACTTGATGGCAGATACATGTTTTGTTGGCGGACGTCTTTGAAAATTACAGAAAGACCTGTATGAAACATTACAGTTTGGATCCCGCGCATTATATTTCTGCACCCGGGATGAGTTGGGATGCTTTCTTAAAGTTTACTGGAGTACAGTTTTGATTTATTGTCTGACCTACCAATGATTCAGATGATTGAAAACGGATTGCGTGGGGGTATTAGTATGGCGTCGCATCATTATTGTAAAGCAAACAACAAATACTTGGACGACTATAATCCGAGTAAAAGGTCTAACTATCTCATGTATTTAGATGCAAACAATCTGTATGGTTGGGCTATGGCGCAATCGCTTCCATTACGCAACTTTAAAATGTACACAGAAGACAATCCGAAAAATATTCAAAAGGCATTAAAGTGGTTGGGCAGTTTGACGCCGGGTCAACAGCGTGGATACATTCTAGAAGTTGACTTAGAATATCCTCACAAACTCCATGACCTGCATAATGACTATCCATTAGCAGCAGAAAGTCTAAAGATGGCAAAAACAGAGCCGCCTAAACTTGTGCCTAATCTTCGAGGCAAAAAAAATTATGTCTGTCATTACAGACTTCTACAATTTTATTTAAGGCATGGTCTGAAGTTGGCAGCTGTTCATCGTATAATTGCTTTTGATCAAGAACAGTTCATGAAACCATACATCATGAAGAACACTGATCTCAGAACTAAATCCACAGATGCTTCAGAAAAAGACTTTTTCAAGCTGATGAACAACAGCTGTTTCGGAAAGACTATGGAGAATCCGCACAAGCGTAAAGATGTCAGATTGGTCACCAAAGAGAACGAAGCAATTAAGCTGATTTTCTAAACCTAATTTCAGGACTTCAGAAGATTTCATGATCAGCTTTTTGGCATAATGATGAAAAAAAAAGAAAGTCAAATTGGACAAACCTGTATTTATTGGTTTACTGTTTTAGAATTATCAAAGCTTTTAATGTTATAGTTTCTTTATGACTACTTTAAACCCTCGTATCCAGAGTCCAGAGTACTTTACACAGATACAGATAGTTTTGTTATAGATATCCCTACTGAAGACATCTATAAAGACATGGAATTAGAAGTAGCTAAAGGGCAAGCAGGATGGTACGACACATCCGATTACCCTAAAGATTCGCCTTTACATTCAATTACTAACAAGAAGGTTTTAGGAAAGATGAAGGATGAATTATCTGGAAAGGTGATCAAGGAGTATGTTGGGTTAAGGTCGAAAATGTACAGTATTTCGAGCCAGGAGAAAACATTAAGAAAGCAAAAGGAATATCTCGCAGTGTTGTGCAGTCAAACATATCACATGACAACTACAAAGAAGCATTGTTTGACAATAAGACTTTTCATCATGACAACGTAAAAAATGCGATCTAATCTACATGAGATCAACACAACGGTTGTAAAAAAAGAAGTCATTAGATAGAACAAACACAAAACGTGTGTTTGTTAATCCAGAGTTTTCCTATGCATATGGACATTGGAGAACAGTATAAACAGGGGTTTACATTTTCCAATCATCTTTAAACGAAAGTTTAATTATAGCTTCATCCAATTCATCAAAATCTTTTCTCATGTTTGCTTGATGTGCTTGAATTTTTCTATTATTTCAAGATATCCTTTTTTTCCCAATTTGGGATTTTGGATTTTATGTGATCTAGATAGATAACCATGTATTGATTAATCTCCGTAAATGTTTCCCTAATAGCAGAATTTTTTTCAAATAATTCCTGTATCAATTCTGCGGTCTCTTTCTTTATCATACCTGTTTCGTTCTGCGCTTCCTTCTGAGCTTCCATTTTAGACTTAAATATATTTATGTAAATTTAAAATTAATTAAAGCGGAAAATGTGTCTGGTGGGATTATCTGCAGTTCTTCTTTCACAAAAGATCTTTGAGGAGCTGGTTGTTTTGTTGTGTCAGTTTCTCGTAAATAATACACGGGCGGATTCATCTTTACAATTCTTTTATTTCGTATGGATCAACACTCCAAACTGGATCAGTTGCCCTGATGCGAGTATCCCCTTCTGCTTCCCCCGGTAAATAAAGGTACCTTACTTTCAAACCAAACGGCAATAGTTTGCTGGATGAAGACTCTCCTTCAACAACATTTATTGTTTTTCTTTTGATTGCTTGTACTGGTTTTAGCCCTTTAAATTCTTCATTATTCATTGCGCGCAAAACTGAGGGCAGTCTTCTAACCCATTCTGTGTTGCGAGAATTGTCAATCAGCTCTCTATGATACTGGTAGGAGAAAAGTCTTTCAGATAACTGTTTGTTAAAGTTTTCAACCAAAGCCTGTGATCTGTGAACTCCTGGAATGCCTCTTTTAATAGTAAACTCTATGTTTTAACAATAATTGATTCACTTGGCCTTTAAATTCTTTTCCATCATCGACTTGAATCATGCGAGGGTAAGTTAGTGGACCTCGTTGGTATATCAGTTGTATAGCAACAGCAACAGCAGAAGCACTCTTTTGTGTTAATGGTTCCGCATCTTTGTATCTTGAAGCTATGTCAATGGGGTTAAAAAGTTCCCTCTTGATGTCTAACGTTTTGTTCTTTACAGGGCAACCTGACTTATCACCACTCTGGGGTTTGGGGAATTTATTCTTTACGTCCCCCACACATTTTCTTATTTCTGTGCTACACACAGTGGGATCTTTTCCTTTCAGATCATTCAGCCCAACGTGTAACACCCAAAACAATCAGGATCTGGATCATCCCCCTCTTGAATCACAGAGCTGCATTCGTCCAGAGTAAAAGCTTTTCTTTTCGCAACACGCAGGCCATATGACAGACCCAAGCGTCTCCCGTCAACTTTGGACATGATGAATCTCCCAATAAAAGAACACGGGAGTGTCGTCGAATTCTCCTGACGTAATTTTAACCTTGGGTTTGAGTTTGACGTCTGCTTCGTTGTGGTCATGTTCTTTGATGACGTCACTTTTTTTACCAGATCTCTTCTGAGTCTGTGTAGAGGCCTTGTTCCGTGAAGGTTCCTGCTGCACGGTGCGCGATGATGGCTTGGAACCCCCCGGAACTGCAGCTGGTCTTACTACCACCTCAGCGTAAGTCGGGGCTGCTATGCTGCCACTGTTCGTTTGTGTGCCTATGGTCGTCAGGTGACGGATTTCTTTCTCTGGCACTGGGCGCAGTTCTTCTCGCCATGCAGGGTTTTCTCCAGGGAGGAAACACGATCGCACAGTGCCGAAATGATGTTTTTGAGGTCCGCGATCGAAAGCAGCATCTCCCTTTCTCGTGCGGTCATAGAGACGGGCTGGGTTGTTGAAGCTTCACTTCTGGCACTAGTTAGGGCAGTTGGATATGCTTGTTGCCCGCTTCGTGAAGATTCATTAAATTCCTCTGGAATCTGAGGACGCCCAGGGCGTTTTAACTTTTTTGCTTTATGGCTGCTTACCGAAAGTGAAACAGCAGCACGTAAGCCAGCACTTCTGGTCTTCATTTCACTACACTCACGATAACTTTTGACGGAGAAAAAATTTGGAGCTGAGTATCGTCGCCATTTTTCGTAACGCCATGACGAAGTCGGAACTGGCTGGTGAAAAAGATATCAGCTACGTTGTTTACAACCATCTTCAAGCCTCCGACAAATCAATTTTGGCCCCTGACGGTATCCACCCCACTGCAAAAGGGACCAGCGTCATTGCAAGGACTCTGGGTCGTCATCTCAATGCATTGTTTTGGGAAAAACCAAAGAGGAGACGAGGTCACCCCCATCGTCACCATGCTGGTTTCTACCTTCCACACTTCATACCTCCATGGCTGTTCTAGACTGCAACGACCTCAGCGATGACCTTCTTCCTGCAGGGCATCTGAGAGCAGAACTACTTGGGCTCCTTCAACATCAACGGGCGTTATTTTTGTATCCGTCACGGTGTTACCTGTTAAATTTGCTTTCTTTCACAAGTCATAACAAATTGCTTTGAAAAGCATTGATTCTTAAATAGCGTTGAATGAACTTATCTAACAATTCTTTGAACATTTTACAATGGAACTGCAGATCAATAGTGAAAAACTTACTTCAATTAGAAAATCACATCTATTCTAATAACTATTGCATTCTGGCCTTACAATCCTTAAATGCTGAACCTTTTAAGTTACCTAAATTTCGTGGTTTTTATTATCCACCTTTATATGACTGCATTGTGTCAACTAAACGGGTTCAAACTGCAATTTATGTCAGATCAGACTTGAATTACAGTCCTCTAAAGTTATTATTCAATCCTTCAACTAATGTCACTGAAAACTTTTTTGTTACTTCCATATCGTTAAAGGTGAACAAAGATTTCAGTATAAACATACTTTCTGTTTACTATCCTAATGGGCCAAATGCTGACAATACCGATTGGATAAAACATCTTCCTAATATGAATAAGAAATGGATAATTTTGGGTGATTTCAATGCGCATTCTCCATTTTGGGAACCTGATTGCTCTGTTGTATCTTGCAATCGATTTGTTGAAAATATTGTTGATTCTAATTTAGTATTAATGAATGACGGCAGCATAACAAGAGTGCCTGATATATCAATGCATAGACCAACCTCCATCGATCTGACATTAATTTCTCCCGATTTGGCCATCAATGCTACTTGGACAACAGAAGATGATTCATTAGGGAGTGATCATTTTCCTATTGTTGTGAAAATCAATGAGCAAATAGTTGATGAAGAAGCAGAAGTTGAAGATAAAATACCAAAGTTTGTATATAATAATGCAGATTGGAGTTTATATGAGTCAACCCTTCTATCTATAGATCACAGCATTATTGAACACGAAGATATTGAAGTGTTTTATAACAACTTTAGAAAAGCTATTATATCTGCAGCTGAGAAATCAATGCCAAAGTGCAAATCTTCTATAGATAAAAAATATCGAGGAAATAGTTGGTGGAATGAAGAATGTGCAGAAGCTGTATCTAATAAAAAGAAAACATACAAAACATGGCTCAAAGATAGAACTGATGAAAACTTTATTGAAATGAAACGCGCAAAAAGCCACAGTAACAGGGTTGTCGCAAAAGCAAAACGTCTCTATTTCAATCATTTTTGTCATTCAGAAATATCTTCATATAAGGACATGCACAGAGTATGGAAAAAGGTAAAGGAATTAAAAAACAAGTATTTTCTACCTTCATATCCTGTTAAATTAGAAAAAAGTACTATTCCAACATCATCAGAGAAAGCTGAAGCATTTGTACAAGCTTTTTCAAAAAATAACTCATCAACTAGACTACATACAGATACCAAAATTTACAGAGAACTTGAGGAGAAAAAGGATACTTATTGTGATCCCACACCGGATCCAAACCATTACTTAAATGCATCTATAACATTTGAAGAATTTAAAGAAGCACTAATGTCATTCTCCTCGAATAAGACAGCTGTTGGATTAGATGGAATTTCATATCAGTTGTTATGCCACTTACCTTTGTGCTGGAAGCAATTACTTCACTCGTTTTACCAAAAATGTTGGTTAAATGGAACTCTTCCTACTTTCTGGAAGAGGATAGTTGTAATACCGGTTCCAAAACAAGGTAAACCTAGGTCTGCAATTGATAGTTATCGACCAATAGCATTAACATCTCAAGTTGGAAAGCTATTAGAAAAGATAGTTGAAAAACGCATTTTACATTATTGCGAAAAGAATAACATAATTCCCAACAATCAAGCAGGTTTCAGAAAAGGTAGAAGTACAATCGATCACCTTGTAAAACTTGCAAGTCATGTTAAAAAACAATTTGCTCGTAGAAAAAGTACACTTGCTACTTTCTTTGACATCAGAAAAGCATATGATAGTGTGTGGCATTCTCGTTTACTTTATAAGTTGAAAAATATTGGGATTAATGGCGCAATGTATCAGTTCATAAAATCTTTCTTATCTGAGAGATCAGTTTGTACTAGGGTTGGTAAATGTTACTCTTCATTTAAAGATATTGACATTGGCATCCCTCAGGGCTCCATTATTGCACCTATTCTATTTACAATTCTCATTCACGATCTTCCTAAGATACTATCTAAAAATATGCATGTAGTGCAATATGCCGATGATATTGCAATGTGGATGAATACAAACATTAAAAAACAGACAAATAAGAGAACCATATTATATATACAAAAACTATATCAAATTGAAATTGACAAACTAAATAAATATATGAACAAAAACGGACTAGAACTATCAGGAGAAAAAACACAATTAATGTTATTTAACAACGGTAAAAATCCACAAGTTTTGCCTCAACTTGTGCTAGAAAATAAAACTCTTCAATATTCCAATAATGTTAAATTTTTAGGTGTTCATTTCACTCCTAAATTAAACTGGAAATTCCATATTGAATATCTTATAAACAATGCCAGACAAAGGCTATCTTTACTGAAAATAATCAGTGCACAATCTTGGGTCAAGATACCCAAACTCTTGTGCATCTTTCTATTAGTCTGGTTCGTTCAAAATTGACTTACGGACAGGAAGTATATTTTTCAGCTTCTCAAACATTACTTAAGCGGTTACAAAGTATAGACAGTAAAGCTATTAAAGTAGCCCTTGGTGTTCCAGTCCATTCTAATACTTTTAAAACATATAAAGAAGCTAATCTCTTGTCACTTGATGATCAACGCAAACTAGCAGCAGCCAAATATGTAACCAGAAGTCTTTCTGTATCAAATTCAGTAACAAATGAAATATTTCTTGATTCCAAATCGGATTTTCCTAAAAGGGCGCAGAATATTTCTTACCTGCAGCCCATTCGAAATTATACTGATGATTTATTTAGAAAATGTGACATCAATATTGCATCCATTTCAAAACCTCCAACTATGCCCACGGTTCCTCAATGGGAGCATATTTCTCCAAATTTTGATATAGATTATACTACTCAAAAAAAAGAAGACAATATTAATTTGATATCAGTAGAAGCAAAAGAACATCTTGAAAACACATATCCACATCATCTCAAAATCTACACGGATGTTCAGTTTTAGAATCTTATACAGGGGCTGGATTTGTAATTCCCGATTTAAAAGCAAAGAAATCATTTTGTTTAGGAAAGAACTTTTCAGTTTTCACTGCTGAACTATATGCAATCCTTATGGCCTTATCTTGGATATCTGATCTTAATGTGGCAATTTACAGCATTCTAATCTGTGTTGACTCTAAATCTGTTCTTTATAGCTTACGAAATTGGGATGCAAATGTAAGGAAAGACTTAATTTTTGATATAAAATTTATGATACATTCCGTTATGGCGAAAGGAACTTTTGTAGAGTTTTGCTGGATCCCATCTCACTGTGGTATCTATGGAAATGAAATAGCTGATAAATTAGCAAAAGAGGGTGCTCTTAGAAAAATTCCAGATAGTGGATTGAAATTGGATAAACATGAAATCATTTCTCTATTAGAAAATTGTATGAGCAATGAAAAACTTCCTGCAAAAACGACAGTGTTATTATGCCAAAGATCATTGTCCAGTATAATTTATAAAATGCGTTTGAACTCGTGGAAAACCAAATTTTCTAAGGATGTAGATTGCGCTTGTGGTCTCCCATTATCTATTCAACACATTCTTTTCGAATGTCCAATTCTAACATCGTTATATAATATTCTAAAGATAGATATTGCTTCGTTAGGGGCTTTACAAGAAATACTTTACAGCCCCAAAATGATTGATATAGCAAAGGCTATATCGAGTTCTGTTATTATTCATTTGTTGTAATTGATTTATCAGTTTATAATTATTGTTTGGTCGTTAATAGGCAAACTTTCATATATTTGTCTCCGTGCGCGCACACACACACACACACACACACACACACACACACACACACACACACACACACACACACACGCACACACACACACCGCGCGCGCGCACACACACGCACACACACACACACGGGCGCGCGCATGCACGCACACACACGCACACACGCGCTCACACACACACTCATATAAGCACTTACATACATTTTTTTGTTTGTTTGTTTTTTGTTTTTGTCTAATATCACCATCGTTGTGAACAGACTCTAAATTAAATCAATCATCATCAAAAGCTATGTCAATGACTGTGAGTGCGTACTTAAATCTTTTTCGTCTAATCGTATCAGAGGGTAAATATAGAAGGTCCATTTGATGGGTGTCGTTTGGAGTTGTATTGACAAAGTGTGGTCTCTGTATTCGTCTAGGCGCAGGTAAATAAATTTGCCAAATCGCTTGTTTAGATAACCATTCTTTTGCTGTTTGTTCACTAACACCCGCTGCTTGGCTTAGCTTTTGATTGCTGTGATTCCCTTCCAATATCCTTTTGGTGAATAATAGATTTGTTTCATTTTTTATTCAGCTGATATTATGCGCAACAAAATACACGACAGTCATACCAACGACAATAAACGCAATTTCTTGCATCTTTTGTTTTTCTGATGGTTGATAAAAGTTGCTGAATTTTGGTGGGGCAATGTCTCGATTGGTTTGCCCGTTACTAGATAATACTCTTTTATTGCTTGATCAACATCTTTAAATGTGTAAGCTGCATGTCCCTGTTTTTTCAGTGTGTTATTAATAAAATCTAACTGCTCAATTCTCTGCTTTTCATAGTGATCTTGTGCAGCAGCTAGCTGCTCCACAGCTTTGTTATGTCTTTTTCTCACGCCGTCATCCCGTAGTTTACTAAATGCGTAATTACTTCCGCTAAAAGCAAGCGCATTCACCCACAGCGCCACCTATCATCATTACGATGAAGCCATTTTTTATAAATGTATTTTTTACAATATTTATATATCTCTGGAATTATTCCTTGCTTAACTAGAAAATCTTTCGTAGCAAATGAAGCTGTAATAAGCGATTAGCTTTGCGAATCCTCAAAGTCTAGTTTGCCAAGATCTGCCGGTTTTATTTTTAACAGGCTTTTACCAAGCATCGTGTATCCTACACTTAGACCGCCAATAACAGCAGAATGGTATTCACGGTTGGCGACAGTTTTTTCGGTGCTCATTTTTAAAAATAAAATAATTATAATTATAAAAAACATGAACAGCGATGATCTACTACAGCTACAGGGTGGCCTAAACCTTCCTGAACTTATGAATGACCAAGCTGATGACCAAGCTGTTATGCCCCAAAAGGAGGTTGTATTCTTTGGCAGCATGTGGAAAAACAAAACAGTTCCTCGAACTGAATTCAGCATTGAACAGATTCAACAGATGTCGCCACAAGACATTTTAAAGTATCACAACAGGTATGAAGCGCAACTAGGATCAAGAATGGTAAAAAGTGTGGGCAAACGGTTTCTTAGTTTGTACACTAAACTAGTCAGTAGATTTGCGCCTATTGATTCTGAACAAGATCTTACGTATGATTTAACGCAAGATCCAGTTTTAAACAAAGTCATTAGAGTCTCTAGGATGTGATCTATATTACAGATTTGGAACATTGTTATCGCCATTAATCATGGGATTAATTACTTTTAATCATATAGATTTTATTTCCCTTCAAAATGAACGAGTCGGAAAATCAGCAGAATCAGGAAACATTGAATCAGAAAACACTGAATCAGGTAAGATAGTAACGAGTGAAAAGCTAAAGCATCCTGGCGTGTTGCAGCAGGAAAAAGAGTAGCAGAGTTAAACAGACAAAGAAAATTAAAGTTACATCACAGAATATAACTCATAATGAAAACATAACGCCAAAACAAGTTGATTCAATGCCAGCTCCAGAACAAGAACAAGTTAATTCAAGGGCACCAAAGTCTTCATGGAATATTGAACTTAAAAACTGTTGCCATTTTTGGCGTCATTGCTGCTGCTGGGGTGGTTATTACAGTTATAAAATATATAAACAATGGCAACAAAAACCAAAGCCCGAACAATCTCCACCACTAAATATAGAAGCCGAACACAAAAGCATGCCAGCACCGCCAACAACAAAAAATCATTTTGATCCATTTAAAATGCATTAATATTTTTAAAATTTTTTGATAAAAATAAACATGGCGGATTATTATTTGTTTAAAAACCCCCTTGAGCGCCTTTAGTCAGTCAGCTGACGCGGAAATAAAAGTGCTTTCCATGTGCCTATGGCAGTCCCCTGACGTCATGCATTTTTCTTGAGTTTTCATTCGTTACTATTTCTATCAACGACTCAAATAGAGTTTGCGTAGAAAGCCTTATATGTCTGTAGTCTTAAAATAATATGTAAATGACCACACGTGAGGGAAAGCCCATTTATTCTTATCACTGACTGGGTGACCAGCCAGCACTTCATGTCTCGCTTGCAAAGATGGCGGCGAACCTTCGTTGTCGAAGCGACCAAGTCAACGTATTTACACAGCTGAGCAGGCTCTGCTGATGATTTTTGACAAACACAATAATCTTTTATTGAACGACTAACTCGAGCATGAAGGTGAGATGATGATAGTGGTGAATTGCCGACCATATTCGTCAGTTATTGAGTAGGGCTCTGTGACCTCAGTGTGCGTTCAGCTGACAGCGTCAGTCGAACGAGCCAGCCAAGTGTGTACTCTGCACTGCGTGCTGGTGTCCAGTGATGTGAATCAGTGCGAGAGGGGATCGTGGCCTGCTCGCGGCGTGACACGGTGCAGACGAAAGGTAGGGGAAGATGAGGAGTGAAAGAGAGGGTTTGAAGTTGAGCAAGGGGGTGTGGTGGGGAGGGGGGGGGCGTGGTCGTGGACTGGTCAGTCTGCATCGAGTGTGAGCGTCTTGATAGACTCCAAACTGTTTTACTTTCATTTACAGGTGTAGTGTCACAATACAAACTTTATTTTCAACTTTTTTGCTGTGTGTTCTTGTTTGGATGTGGTAAATACTATGTTTTTGATCGTGCAAAAAATCTATCCAAATCTACAAGCCTAAATACTTTTGTATTATCAAAATTAAACAAAAGAAGCCCAGATTCAAAATCTTCATTCAATTCCTTCAAAAATGATATAGATTTCATTTTTCTATCTTTTGTAGTTTCTGAGCTAGAATTTTTTGTTAATTATGACCCCCAAATCATGAGATTTCCCCGGCACCTGGGAACACCTTTGTTTGTACTATTGTGAGGCACATGAACGGTGTTAAAATGATGAAGTCAATAAATAAAGACATGGAGTCTATAAAGACATTTCCATAGACCAGAATTGTAATCAATGCGGTTGCTTAGGATGTAAGAACTTCATTAAAATCTACGCTGGCCAATCTCGCGCCAAGACGCTGAGCAAGACATTCTCGACAATGACGCGTTTTTTGAGGCGTGTGTGTACTATATTAGACATCTGCTGTTTAAAGACAAAAACATAGATTGTATTTTTTTGAATAAGAACTTGGTTGTACTTAAAGGATGACTTAGTTATAATCTTAGGTTGACTTGGGTAAGAACTTAGAAGTTACTTAATCAAGAACTTATTAAGAACTTGAAGTAACTTAATTAAAAACTTAATTAAGAACTTAATTAAGAACTTGGGTGACTTGAAGTGACTTGAGGTGACTTAAGTTAAGAACTTAAAAGTGACTTGAGTGTGTGCATGCGTCAAATAAGGGTAAAGAACTTAATGTAACTTAAGTAAAAACTTAAAAGAAGTTAAAAGAACTTAAGGCAACTTAGTTAACCTTACCAGCTAAGTCGTTCAAATGTGGGTAACAGGTTTCTCTCCTTGAGGCCCAAGTCCAATCCAAAAATCACTGTACAGATTCACAGTGCCCGATCTGTCTTTACAGACATACAGAAAGTAACACGAACCTCCTGCTCCCCCCACCCCCACCCTTACCTCCTCCCTCATTTTCCCTTCTCATGGAAAGTGTTGGAATTTTTTATGTTCCCGTTGTGTGGTCATGGGTAACACGGTGTGTATATGAAACGGTCCAAGGGAAATAAGCGCTGTGTGTGCTCTCTTTTGCTAGCATATTCAACTCTCTCTCTTATTGTCTGTCTTTGTTTCTGTCTGTCTGTCTGTATCCCTGAGTTCTATATCCATGCTCTGCCTTACTGAAGTGTGTGTGTGTGCGTGCGCGCCCGCGCTTGTACAAGGGAGTGTATGTACGTGTCCGTGTGTGTTTATGTTTTGTTCTTTTCAGTTTTAACGCGTTTCTGTTCGGAGTGGTATTGGACTCTCTCTCTTTCTCTCTGCATGTGTCTGTTTGCTGGGTAGTGTGTGTGCGCGCACCTTTGATTATTTATAAGAAACAGATGTTTCAAAATATAATATAGTTTATTACCAGTAAAAATGCTATAATTTTAAAAACAACTACAAATTATAATAAACTTACCTTAAATGTCTTGTGAATCCTCTGCCACATCCCATTGAGTATTTAATTCATCAAGAGCAGCTTTCAATTTTGTTTCTTTATCAGTCAATGTTTTTAATTTTTGTCCTTCTAGTTTTACTCTTTCTTCTTGTTTCACTCTTTGTTTCTTTATCTTTCTCAACTCTTTTTTCTTTTTCACTATTTGCTCTTCCAAATGTTCTTTTTTAAATGGAATGCTGGCTAAAAAACTTTCAACAGTTTCTTGGCGTTCCCGATGTTGTTGCCTATCCGTCATTTTAAAACTAACTGCATATCTCCAAGAACACAAAACTATAAACTATGTCAATGCCTTTTTATATGTCAACGCTAAGAAACAATGTCACAGGTCAAATCAAAAGAAACAATGTCACGCGGGTAAAAATAATGTCACGCGGGCAGAAATATGCCACACAACTTGCTTTAACATAAATATTCTTTGAGCTGTCAACGCTAAGGAAAGACTGTTTGGGTGTCGCAACGAACCTGGTCTAAGCCCCCTGCTGATTGGCCGCTGTGACATCGGCCCATCGCGTGATCGTCATGTCTGAGCACGTAGTAAGTAATCGGATAGTTCGGAGTCCTATCACATGATCCGCCCGGGACCTGTGCACACGCCAAGTCTTGCGTGATTTCTAAATTTAGGCTCTCTCTTTACTGTTCTCTCACGCCGGGGAATGGAAGAAGGGAGGGAGAGAAGAGGAGCATAGAAGGGGGTGGGAAGGTCAGACGAGTGTGTGTGTGTTGTGTGTGTGTGTGTGTGTGTGTGTGAGAGAGAGTTTGGGTTTTTATTTATTTGTCTGTGAGTGAATATATATGCGTGCTCGCGTACACGTAAGGGGAAGGGGAAGCATGGTTTGTGTGTGTCTGTGCGTGTTTGTGTGTGTGTGTGTGTGTGTGTGTGTGTGTGTGTGTGTGTGTGTGTGTGTGTGTGTGTGTGTGTGTGTGTGTGTGTGAAATGATGTTATTGAGAATGATCAAGAAAAACACAGGATTAAACAAAAACTGAAATCTGAAAAGTTTAGTAAATTAGTATTGAAAATGGACAATCCTACACAGTATGTTTGTTTGTAGATAATCGTTTTATTTTTTGGTTATTGAAGTCTTACTTGTCAGAGAACAGGAAAACACCGATTCTAGGTCGCCCTAGCCCCGAACCTAGGTGAGGGCTAGGGTGAGTTAGAATCGGTGTTTTCCTGTTCTCTCACCCTCACTTCTCTCTCGACCACCCCCCCCCCCCCCACCTCTCTCTCTCCCCTCTCTGTCTGAAAATCTCTGTCTCAGTCTCTTTCTTGTCTCTGTCTGTCTGTCTGTCTGTCTGTCTGTCTGTCTGTCTGCCTGCCTGCCTGCCTGCCTGTCTGTCTGTCTGCTGTCTGTCTGTCTCTCTTTCTCTCACTCTCTTTAGCGCTCTCTCTCCTCTCTCTCTCTCTCTCTCTCTCTCTCCTCCTCCCCTCTCCTCTCTCTCTCTCTCTCTCTTCCAAGTTTCTGTGCCTCCCCTTCTTCCCGTCTGTTCCCTGCCTGTTTGTTTGTCTGTCTGTCTGTCTGTCTGTCTGTCTGTCTGTCTGTCTGTCTGTCTCTGTCTGTCCTGTCTCTCTCTCTCTCCTCTCTCTCCTCTCTCTCTCTCTCTCCTCTCTCTCTCTCTCTCCTCTCTCTCTCTCTCTCTCTCTCTCTGTCACCCTCTGTCTGTCTGTCTTTCTCTCTTTCTTCTGTCTGTCTGTCTGTCTGTCTGTCTGTCTTGTCTGTCTGTCTGTCTGTCTGTCTCTCTCTCTCTCTCTCTCTCTCTCTCTCTCTCTCTCTCTCTCTCTCTCTCTCTCTCTCTCTATCAGTTTGACACTTTGTTTCGATTCTCTCTCTCCTCTCTCCTCTCTCTCTCTCTCCTCCTCTCTCCTCTCTCTCTCTCTCTATCTCTCTCCTCTCTCTCAGTCTCTCTTTCTCTCTTCTCTCCCCCCCCCTCCCCCTCTCTCTCTCTCTCTGTGCCTCTCTTTCTGCCTGTCTACCTGTGAATCTGTCTGCTCTGTCTTAGGCTCTGTCTCTGTCTCTTAGAGAGAGAGAGAGAGAGAGAGAGAGAGAGAGAGAGAGAGAGAGAGAGAGAGAGAGAGAGAGAGTCATCTGACATTTGGATGATTTCGTCTCACAATCCAATGGCATTCTAATCTCTTCACGAAAACTAGCACCAGTTCCATTGATAAAAGGAGACTCATTTTGTGTGTGTGTGTGTGTGTGTGTGTGTGTGTGTGTGTGTGTGTGTGTGTGTGTGTGTGTGTGTGTGCGTGCGCGCGCGCGCACGTGCGCGCACGCGCATGTAAATTAGAGTTCTGTTATAGCCATATTGTCATGTTTGAAGCGGGCACTGGCTTGATCCCTTCCGCTTATCCTCTACACCTCCCTTTTTTTTGTTTTTTTTTTTGTTGTTGCTTTAATGCAAATACAGGTGGAATTGAATTTTTAAATGGTGGCGGACCTCGTTTGTCCCATGTACAAACAGAAACATAATTCACAGAATGCAAATCTTACTAACACATCGACAGTTGGCGACACCTGACTCATTTCCTTTTTTCTTTCTTTTTTTTTTTTAAACTAGCAAGTGGTTAATCCCAGGCCAGGTAGCTGTTGCTCGCACAGAGGGATTGACTGGCTGAGGTTGCCGCATCTTCCTTCTCCCGTTCATGATATGTCCCTTATTATTTCTCTGCACATTGTTCAATGTTCTCACTTTAACGATGTTTGTTGTAAACTGTCTTTTCCACTCATTATTTGTTGACACATTTTTTTCTACCCCACCCCCCCCACCCCATCCCCCACCCTCCAGCCCCACCTACTTTCCTCCCTGTTTTTGTACTCCCAGTTCTTAAAGAACAGGGAGTACTTTAGAATGGGAACGAAGAAATGCTGTCTGTGTGTGTGTCTGTCTGTCTGTGTGTGTGGTGTCCGTGGTCAAAATGTGTTCTACTCGCTCCAGACAAAACTACTGGGCCGATCTTTCTGATAAATTTTAGGTATGTTCACTATGGGTCAAGGATGATGCCCGATGTTTAGTTACCGTTACAGCCGTTACAAACGGCTGTAACGGCCTGTAACGGTTTTTCTTCTCCAAAGAATATCTCAGAAAGTACTTGGCTGATCTTTGTGAAAATTAGCAGGGATGTTCATTATGGGTCCCGATGATGCCCGATGTTTTAGTTTACCCCGTTACAGCCGTTACTAACGGCTGTAACAGCCTGTAACGGCTTTTCTTCTTTATGGAATATCTCAAAAGTACTTGGCCGATCTTTGTGAAAATTGTAGGTATCTTCATTATGGGTAACGGATGATGGCCGATGTTTTAGATTACCGTTACAGCCGTTACTAATGGCTGTAACGGCCTGAAAACGGTTTTTCATTCTTTATAGAATATCTCAAAAAGTACTTGGCCGATCGTTGTAAAAATTTAGCAGGTATGTTCGTTATGGGTCACAGATGATGTCCGATGCTTAGTTTACCCCGTTATAGCCGTTACTAACGGCTGTAACGGCCTGTAACGGTTTTTCTTCTTTATAGAATATCTCAAAAGTACTTGGCCGATCTTTCTGAAATTTGTAGGTATGTTCATTACGGGTCACGAATAATGCCCGTTGTTTTACTTTACCATATATACCGTTACTAACGGCTGTAACGGCCTGTAACGCTTTTTCTTCTTCATGGAATATCTCAAAAAAGTACTTGGCTGATCTTTGTTAACATTAGCAGGTATGTTCATTATGGGTCACGAATAATGCCCGATGTTTTAGTTTACCGTTATAGCCGTTACTAACGGCTGTAACAGCCTGTAACGGTTGTTTTTCTTTATGGAATAATCTCAGAAAGTACTTGGCTGATCTTTGTTAACATTAGCAGGTATGTTCTTTATGGGTCACGAATAATGCCCGATGTTTTAGTTTACCGTTATAAACCGTTACTAACGGCTGTAACGGCCTGTAACAATTTTTCTTCTTTATAGAATATCTCAGAATGTACTTGGCCGATCTTTGTGAAAATTTGCATGTATGTTCATTATGGGTCACTGATGATGCCCAATGTTTTAGTTTACAGTTATAGCTGTTACTAACGGCTGTAACGGCCTGTAACGGTTTTCTTCTTTATGAATATCTCAGAAGTACATGGCCAATATTTCTGAAAATTTGTAGGTATGTTAAATTATAGTCACAGACTATGGCCGATGTTTACCAGAATAGCCATTACTAAACGGTTACACCAGTCCAAGATGGTTTTTCCCTTTATGGAATATCTCACGTGTATTCAGGATAAACTGGGAGTACGTTTATATGCTTTGCATCTTTTTCTTTCTTTCTTTCTTTTTTTTCTTTCTTTTTCTTTTTTGTTTGTTTTTTTGTTTGTTTTTTTTTCCGCGGACTGGATCCAGCTCCGCACCCACAGGCAGTTCCTGCCGGGCAAAGGGACGAAACTCTTGCCACCACCTCAGAGGTGGCGGGTTACGCGCGCGCGAGTTGTACGGGAAGCGACTCCAAACTGTTCGTGCGCTGTCACCTTCCTTCGGAGAGAGCCGCGATACGGGCGGGAGGAAACGGAAAGGGGCTGGGGGGTGGGGGTGAGGGTGGGGAGAGGGGGAGGGGTGAGGGGGGGGGGGGAGAACAGGGGAAGGGAAGTGGAGGAAGTTGGGGGTGAGGGGAGGAGAGAAGGAAAGGGTGAGCTTACTCACGGGATGAGGTGAAGTTTGTGCAATACGTGGGTGGGGTGGGGTGTGGGTGGGGTGGGGAGTAGTGTTTGTTGTTCTGTTTTGGTTGTTTTGGTTGCAGGACATGATGTGTGCATATTGACATCCGCCCAAAAAAGAGGTCATCTTCTTCTTATCCGCGTCAGCTGATTTGTTTGTTTGTTTGTGTGTTTCACTGTTTGTCCGTCAACGTGGGAAAGCAAACACTCTGAAAACGATTAGAACGAAACTCGGTGAAAAGATAGAATGCGATCCAAGAACGTTTCCTTTCAATTCTGGGGACGGATCCGTGCGAAGGACAGATCCGGATGCGTTCAGCAAGATTATCACTTTTTTTGGTGTGTGCTCTGAACAACAACGCTATGAATTTAAGTGAACTTTTCGCGAATTAGGAGCCTGTTTTTATAAAGTAATACATTCTTGTAGGAAATTACAACTTTCCAGAAGAATGATTATTATCGTTTGTATTTGCGAAACCATGGTTGGTAAAAAAAAAAAAAAAGCAAAACAAAATAGAGAAAACAAACAAAGAAAAAATGCATGGAATATAACTCTTTCACTCAACAGGGAAGTCCCTTGGTCGAAACAATTTCGTTTTTTTCTTATATATTGACTATCTTGTAGAAGCTGGAAAAAAGAAAAGAAAAGAAAGAAAGTTTGTGGCGTGCGTGCGTGCGTGCGTGTGTGTGTGTGTGTATTGTGTGTGTGTGTGTGTGGGGTGTGTGTGTGTGTGTGTGTGTGTGTGTGTACGCGCGCGTGCGCGCACGTGCTGTGTGTGTGTGTGTGTGTGTGTGTGTGTGTGTGTGTGTGTGTGTGTTGTGTGTGTGTGTGGTGTGTGTGTGGCACGCGTGGCGCGCGTGTGTGTGTGTGTGTGTGTGTGTGTGTGTGTGTGTGTGTGTGTGTTGCGCGCGTGCGCGCGCGCGCGCGCGGTGTGTGTGTGTGTGTGTTTTGCGCGCGCGCGCGTGTGTGTATAAGATTTTCTCCGTGATCTGTTCACCCGGCTCTCCCCCGCCCCCCTCCCCAGTAAGTCGACTACCTTTTCCTCTGTCGTTCCACTCTATACCATGCTAGCTACTGCCTTTCCAGACCTGTCGATCATATTACGCTTTTTTTCATTCATGTTTTTCTAGTGTTATAACAGCATTACATAGTATAGTTTGTTTGTTTTTTGTTGGTCTCTTCTTTACGCCTTTCTACAGCCACGGGCCCTTAACACCAAGCGCAGTGGTACACGCCTCTCCCTGTAATGATGCACAGCATAGCTCCACATTCCTCTGATGCTATCACTCCTGTATTATGATTGGTGTCCCTACCCCTCTTCGGACATGTACGATTCGTTTGTTTGGGTTTCTTTGTGTGACAAGACATTTCCTGTGCGGTGACGGGTCTCGAAAGCCCCCCCCCCCCCCCCCCTCCCCCCAGTGTGGTTGGCTGAGTGATGACAACGCTTGAAACTGTAACCGAGCATTTTTTTGAGTGCTTGTCGCAAGGGACCAAAGTTCAAAGACGGGTTCCGACCTGGAGATTCAGTGGTTGGCATTCTCAGTTTTTCGATTTCAAGTCAGCATGTCGAACGGGGTTCCTCCCACCACAGAGGGGAAATGGGGAAGACTGGAGACTATTTTCGTGTGTGCAGGGTCCGGTATATGCGTGCAGGGGCTGCGTCCAGCTCTCGAGCTTTTTTTTTCCCTTTTCTTTCATTGTACTCCCAGTTCTTATAGAACAGGGAAGTACTTTAGAATGGGAATGAAGAAATGCTGTCTGTCTGTCTGTCTGTGTGTGTGTCTGTGTGTCCGTGGTCAAAAATGTGTTTCACACTCGCTCCAGACAAAAACTACTGGGCTCCGATTTCCTGAAAATTTTAGGTATGTTCATTATGGATCAAGGATGATGCCCGATGTTTTGGTTTACCTCGTTGTAGCCGATACTAAAAGTACTTGGCTGATCTTTCTGAAAATTTGTTAGTATGTTCATTATGGGTCACGAATAATGCGTGATGTTTTAGTTTACCGTTACAGCCGTTGCCAACAGCTGTAACGGCCTGTAACGGTTTTTCTTCTTTATAGAATATCTCAGATAGCACTTGGCCGATCTTCCTGCAAATTTGTAAATATGTTCATTATGGGTCAAGAATGATGCCCGATGTTTTAGTTTACCGTTACATCCGTTACTAACGGCTGTAACGGCCTGTAACGCTTTTTCTTCTCCATGGAATATCTCAGAAAGTACTTGGCTGATCTTTGTGAAAATTAGCAGGTATGTTCATTATGGGTCCCGGATGATGCCCGATGTTTTGGTTTACCTCGTTGTAGCCGTTACTAACGGCTGTAACAGCCTGTAACGGTTTTTCTTCTTTATGGAATATCTCAAAAAGTACTTTGCCGATCTTTCTGAAAATTTGCAGGTATGTTCGTTATGGTCAGGATGATGCCCCAAGTTTTAGTTTACCGTTACAGCCGTTACTAACGGCTGTAACGGCCTGTAACGGTTTTTTCTTCTTTACAGAATATCTCAGAAAGTGCTTGGCCGATCTTTGTAAAAATTAGCAGGTATGTTCATTATGGGTCACGGATGATGCTGTTACAGGCCGTTACTAAAATTTGTAACGGCCTGTAACGGTTTTTCTTCTTGACAGAATATCTCAGAAAGTGCTTGGCCGATCTTTGTAAAAATTTGTATGCATGTTCATTATGGGTCACGAATAATGCCTGATATTTCAGTTTACCGTTATAGCCGTTACTAACGGCTGTAATGGCCTGTAACGGTTTTTCTTCTTTATGGCATATCTTAGAAAGCACTTGGCCGATCTTTCTGAAAATTTGTAGGTATGTTCATTATGGGTCACGAATAATGCCCGATGTTTTAGTTTACCGTTATAGCCGTTAGTAACGGCTGTAACGGCCTGTAACCGTTTTTCTTTTTTTAATAGAATATCTCAGAAAGCACTTGGCCGATCTTCCGAAAATTAATTTTGTAGGTATGTTCATTATGGGTCACGAATGATGCCCGATGTTTAAAGCGGTTTGTGTTGTGTGTGTGTGTGTGTGTGTGTGGGTGTGTGGTGGTGTGTGTGTGTGTGTGTGTGTGGTTGGTGTGGTGTGCGCGGCGTGGTGCGTGT
>CM031625.1:39282619-39285119 GCA_018398815.1 Conus ventricosus
ATAAAACCAAGCTTGCACTTCAGTAACAAGATTCTATTTTGGCTTCACATTTCCTGTGTGAGTTCGTCAGTCAGCATCGCTTCGCTCGCGATCAAACGCTCGCTCGCAGAAAAGTGGGAGAGAGAAAAACAAGTTCAGCACTCTCCGTCATAATTTTGCAAATTTTCCGGCGACGGAAGAAGAGAAATGTCACTCGATCAAAATCGTTGTCCCTATTTTTCGACTAATGGTCATGATAGTTATTTACTCAAAAGTCAAACACTTACCTTTAGCCTACACTGTGATTAACAGAAACAATTAGGGAAAAATTGGGGGTAAATCACTCATTGCAGGCGTTGCTTCATCTGAGTTTTTAAAAATCCACTTACAGTCAGTGCGGAGCGTGAGGAAAGAGATCGCCAGAAGAACCAGGAAAAGGCGTGACATGTTGCCAGGGAGGGGAGTAAGCAGAACGTGTGGAAATGCTGATGTCACGGTTGCAGCAAGAGTTTGTCTGCGAAGAAAAAAAAGTGCAAAAGAATGTTACTGTTGTCTGTTGGTTTTGGTTGATTCGTTGACTGCACAACAGAATGTACTGCCCACTGGTCACAAGACAAGTCATGATATCAAACCATAGTATGAAATAAGGAACAGCAAAGAAAGTTTTGATTTCTTCAAAAAGCAATGTGGAAAGGGCAACACAGGAGTGACGGTGGGGGAGGGGGGGGGGGGGGGGGGAGGGGGATGGGAGAAGCAACACATGTATGAAATATATAGAAAAACAGGCGAAGGGGCAAGAGGGGTGACAACATACAGAAAATAAACAATAAAAGTAATGATCATAAATAGACAGTATCTACTAGATAAAAGCAGGACATCTAATTCATCATGAATGAAACAGAGACACATACTAACATAAGAAAAAAACAAGATGCAAAGCATATAAACGTACTCCAGTTTTCCAAATCGCTTATAAATCGGCCAAGTACTTTCTGAGACAAATAACGGCAAAATAACGGTTTTTTACGGTTATTTAATCGATGTGCACTTTTGAAACTGGTATTTTAGTCCTCACTGGGCTAAAGCCTTTGTACCTAGCAAATTTCTTTCAGATCGGACAATATGTCAAGAATAACGGTTTTTAACGGTCAAATTTTGAAACACTATATTGGAAGTGCCATTTGTGTGTGACAACCTTTCTGTATACTAAATTTCATTAAATCCACCATATGTGTAAAAATAACGGCAAATAACGGTTTTAACGGTTATATAACCGAGTACACTTTTGAAATGGTGTTTTAGTCATCACTGAGCTAAAGCCTATGTACATACCGAACTTCATCCAAATCGGACAATATGTCAAGAATAACGGTTTTTAACGGTCGAATTGTGAAACACTATATAGAAGTGCCATTTGTGTGTGATAACCTTTCAGTATACTAAATTTCATTAAAATCCACCTATATATAAGAAATAACGGCAAAATAACGGTTTTTAACTTGTTTAATCGATTTTTAGCGTTACATCACTTACATATGGAAAGAGGCTCCAATTTGTCACAAGATCATCCAAACCGCTTATAAATCGGCCAAGTACTTTCTGAGGTATTCCATAAAGAAGAAAAAACCGTTTTGGGCCGTTTTGACCGACAGCAACGGCTATTCTGGTCAAATAAAACATCGGGCATCATCCATGACCCATAGTGAACATACTTACAAATTTTCAGAAAGATGGGCCAAGTACTTTCTGAGACATTCCATAAAGAAGAAAACCCGTTACAGGCCATTACAGCCGTGAGTAACGGCTATAACGGGGTAAACTAAAACATCGGCCATCGTCTGTGACCTATATTGAACATACCTACAAATTTTCAGAAATATCGGCCACGTACTTTCTGAGATATTCCATAAAGAAGAAAAACCGTTACAGGCCGTTACAGCCGTTAGTAACGGCTATAACTGTAAACTAAAACATTGGGCATCATCAGTGACCCATAATGAACATACATGCAAATGTTCACAAAGATCGGCCAAGTACATTCTGAGATATTCTATAAAGAAGAAAAATTGTTACAGGCCGTTACAGCCGTTAGTAACGGTATAACGGTAAACTAAAACATCGGGCATCATCCGTAACCCATAGTGAACATACTTGTTAATGTTCACAAAGATCAGCCAAGTACTTTCTGAGATATTCCATAAAGAAAAAAACCGTTACAGGCTGTTACAGCCGTTAGTAACGGCTATAACGGTAAACTAAAACATCGGGCATTATTCGTGACCCATAATGAACATACCTGCTAATGTTAACAAAGATCAGCCAAGTACTTTTCTGAGATATTCCATGAAGAAGAAAAAGCGTCACAGGCCGTTACAGCCGTTAGTAACGGTATATATGGTAAACTAAAACATCGGGCATTATTCGTGACCCATAATGAACATACCTACAAATTTTCACAAAGATCGGCTAAGTACTTTTTGAGATATTCTATAAAGAAGAAAAACCGTTACAGGCCGTTACA
>CM031625.1:39292619-39297619 GCA_018398815.1 Conus ventricosus
CATGTAAACATTTTTCGTAAGACATGAAAATACGTAGAAGGTATTTAGCAAAAGGGGATGGAATTGGAGGGGGGGGGGGGGGGGGGGGAGATAGAATTGGAGGGGGGGGGGGGGGGAGAGAAGCAAATTAAACAAACAAACAACAAAAAAGAGAGAGACAGAGAGGAATTGAGGGAAAGAGAAAATGACAAGTAGACAGACGCAGAGTGAGACAGAGAGAGAGAGAGAGAGAGAGAGAGAGAGAGAGAGAGAGAGAGAGAGAGAGAGAGAGAGGTAAGACTGAAACAGTATGTTGATAATTGTGGCTCACATTGTGGTGAATGTTAATTCAAAAGGCCCTTTCCCTGACGCTGATGCTTCTAATTCTCTTTTTTATATATCTGTGATTTTCCCCAAAATGCACAGGCGCGCAGCCGAGCGCCCCCGCTCACATACACACACACACACAAAAAAAATAAGTGCATGTAAAATCCATCAGTGCCCCAAAATTAGCACAAACCTTATGCCCGCGCGCACCACCCCTTTGCACAGCCCCGGGCAGCCCCCCACCCACTTTTTGCCGCGGCGCGGGGGCACACACCCACCACGGGACCCCAGACACACACAAAAACACCCACACCCCACCCCACACCACACACACACACACACAAAACCCACCAAAATTTTGCAAAAAGTAAGATTGTCATTTGGCCCATTACCCGTGGGCACGGCGCGCAGGGGGCGAACAACCCCACACACACACCACACACACACAACACACACACCCACCAAAACCCACAAAAACCACCACACCCACACGCCCACAGGAAACCACACACAACACACACTGTTCGCATTCATTTGAAAATAAAAGTAGCCCCCATATGGTATCTTTCATCCCATATGATACGGACCGTTTAAAATAGGAAAAAAAAAAGAAAAAATAAAAAAAACCAGGTTAAAAAATAGACGAAAACCTATTGTTAAAATTGTCTTCCCAAAATGTGCCAAGGGACTTTCCCTTTTAAAAAAAGAAAAAGCCCCCTGTCCCAAAGTCTGGAGGAATAAAAGGGATGAGGAGAAAGACTAGACGCCCTAAAAGCCAGGAAAAACCCATGGAGGCAGATGACAATTAGCCCGGTGCAAAGTGAGACAAAAAAGGAGGAGAGACTGGGGGTGTGGTAGCCAGCTTGCTGTTGTCCCAAACGTCATTTCACTTTTGCATTTTCCCCGTGGGGAGAAAAATTGGGAGCGCGGGGGTTCGATTTTGGGACGGGGGGCAGGGTTGTTGAACCCACCCCCCACACACCCACACACCCCCGAGAGAGAGAGAGAGGGGAGAGAGAGAGAGAGGAGAGAGAGAGAGAGAGAGGAGAGGAGGAGAGGTGGGAGGGGAAGGGGGAGTGGGGAGAGAAGAGAGAGAGAGAAAAAGGAGACGGTGATGGGAGGAAAGGGGAATGGGGAAGAGGGGACAGTTATACAAAAAATACCCCGTTTTTTGATTTTGGGAAAACCTGCAATTAGTTCTACTAAAATTCCATCAAAAACGGGTCGGGAGGGGGGGCCATGCTTGAAACACTACGACTAAAGGGAAATACGCTGAATTGAAGGCCACCACCCCACACACAACCCAAACACACAACCCAACCAAACACAACACCACACCCCCCACACACACCCCACACACAACACACAAACAACACCAACCAACACAACCACCCCACACACACACAACCCCACACACACTACCACGAAACCCACCACACACACACCCCCACCACACACACACCCCACACACACACAACACAAACACAAAACCACAAAACACCCACCCCACACACAAAACACCACACAACCACACACACACTCATCTCTCCCTCACAAATCGCTCAACTAAAAACAAAATTTAACAAATTAAAAAAATAAAAAAAAAAAAATTAGTCAAACGAAAGGGGCGGAGGATGCAAAGTTCCCTTACATAAAAAAAAAAGAAAAGGGGGGGGTGGGGGGGGGGGGGGGGGGGGGGGTTGCTTGTTAGTGTAAAGTGACTTGGGGAAAAAGTTTTGGGGGAAAATGGGACCGGAAATGGAGGGGAAAAAGAGAGAGATCGAGAGAAGATCGAAAAAAATTTGTAAAACCCCCCAAAAGTTCAGAACACCAAAACCACACACCACAACACACACACACCACACACACAACACACCACACACACCCAACACCCCCCCAATAATCTCCTCTCTCTTCTCTCTCTTTTCTTCTCTCTTTTCCCCTCCCCCTTTCTCTCTAAACCGCATGCCCCGCGCAGGCCCAAACCACCCCCCTTTTCATGTATGATGCCGCACGCATGCACAGCACCCCCGTATGCCCAACAACACACAAACACACCACACACACACACACACACACACCCCAACACGCACACACAAAACCACACCCCCACACACAACCCACAACAAAACACACCACCACCCCACACAAAACAACACACACACCACACCAAAAACACAACAATAACACAACACACCACACACACAAACACACACAAAAACCCCACCCCACACACCACAACACAACACACATCCACACCAGTTCTTATAGGGTATTTTTTTTAACGGGAAAATAGGAAAAACAACCTTTACAGCGGCCGTGACGCGAACTGGGGGGGCGTAGGTTTGATTCCCACAGAGCCCTTTATTTGTAGATTTTTTTTGCCCCGACAAGCCCACCGAAGTGATTTTTTGGGTTAAGGGCTCCATTGGGAAGACTGTGAAATTCACACAGTCGGGTTCCCTCCCCGTAATTGTTTCGTTTTCTAAGAGTGTGTTTTAAAATTTCCTGACAAAAAATTGCAGGTGTCTCTATCTCCGGGCCCGGTTTGGAAAAAAGGGAGGAGAAAAGGGGAAAAAAAAAAGAAAAAGGGGAGAAGGGAAGAGAGGAAGGGGAGAGAGAGAGAGAGAAGAAGGAGAGGGAAAAGAGAGAGAGGGAGAGAGGGGGGGAGAGAAAAGGGGGGAGAGAGAACAGCCAAAAAACAAAAAAACAGTGAGGGGAAGGGCAGTGGGCAAAGGGCAGAGAAAATTTAGACCCCAAAAACCCAAACAAAAAAATGGGGGCAGAGGAGGGGGGACAAGTACGTGTGCAAAAAATTGTTTTCCCCTTACTTCTTGGCCTTTTATTCGTAGTGGGTTTTCAGGACAAATGAATCGCAGAAAAGGCAGAAGCATGGGGAAAACGATGAGGGTTTTTGATATAATTTATAGTAAAGATCGAGCCCGCAGCAGCCAAACAGCAACAAAAAATTTTTGGGGGTTAAATAGCTGCTGAGTAGGGGTATTTCAGTTTTAGTATTAGGATAGTAGTAGTAGTAGTTGTAGCCCGTAGCGTAGCAGCGCCCGCGCCAGCAGAAACAGTTTAGAAACGCCCGTAACAGAAAAAGCGAGTAGCAGAAGAAGTAGCAGCCGTTAAAAAGCAGTAAGAGCAAAATACTAGTATTAACGAAATTGGGGATATTAAATTTAAAAGAAACGGTTTGCAGCAAAATCATTGGAAACAAGTGTAGTAGAAGGGGTAGCAGTAGTTAAAAGTAGCAGCAGCAAAAAACCCCCGTAGTAGAAGGGGGAGCAGTAGTTACAGTAGCGCAGCAACAGTTTGTAGGGTAGCGTGTTACAAAATTTGTAGCACAAATAGTAGTAGTAGGGAAATAGAAATAGTTACAGTAGCAGCAAAACCCAAAAGTAGTAGAAGGAGTAGCAGTGTTTCAGTAGCAAACAGGGAGTTGTAGTAGAAGGAAATAGCAGTTTTTTACAGTAGCGCGCAACGTAAATAGAAGGAAATAGCAGTAGTTACAGTAGAGCAGAAAACAAATAGTAGAAAAGGGGTAGCAGTAAAACACAGTAGCAGCACAGTTGTAGTGGAGTAGCAGTAGTTACAGTAGCGCGCCCGCAGTGGGGAAGGAAATGCGTTCACAGTGGCAGGGAGCAGCAGTTGTAGAAAAAAGGGGAAATAGCAGTAGTCAAGGAGCGCAGCTAAAGTAGTAGAAAGGAGTACCATTTTGTTACAGTAGCAGAAAAAAAACAAAGTAGTAGTGAAGGGAGTAGCGTAGTTAAGTAAAGCGAACAGTAGTGTAGAAGTAGTGAGTAGTTACAGTAGCAGCAAAAAGTAGTTAAAAGAAGTGGGAGCCGTAAATCACAGTAAGGGAGCAGCAACAGTGTAGCAGAAAACACTATAGGGGGGAGCAGTTGGTTACAGCAGCAGCAACAAAAAGCGTAGTCCTGGGATGAAACAAAATTTTAGCCGCAAGCCGGGGAATTTGTAGATATAGTGTTGTAGTAGCGTAGAAGTAGAATGAGGCTTTCCCCAATTTTTCTGGGAAAAGGGCGGGCAAAAAGCAGGCCCCACTTGCAGTAAAAGAAGTAGCAAATTTTCAACTGTGGGTTTTTTTTGTTTTTGTTGTTGTTGTTGGTTTTTGTTTTGGTAGCGGGCCCGCATTACAGCCGGGAGCAGTAAATGACCGTTTTCAGCAGGGCCCGGGGAGCCCCATTTTCGTTGTAGTGGAAAAACATCACCCAAAAATTTTTAAAAATGCATAAAAGCATGGAAGTTCCAGCTCCCCGGCAACTCGAGTGATGCCAATTTATGGTTTGGGGGGGAGAGAGAAGAAGGGGAAGGGGAGGGGAGAGAGAGGAAAAGGGGAGAGGGGAGAGAGAGAGAGAGAGGGAGGGGGAAAAAGGGGAAACAACGCCCAACTAATACAAAAAATTGTCTTTCCCTTTGGGGTTTTTTCGGGAAATTTTATCGGAGTTAAAAAAAGACTGTAAAGAAAAAACTTTTTTTTGTGAAAAGTCATTTTGGGGGGGTAGTCTCTTAGGGGTCCCCCGTTAAACCGAAAAAAATGATTTTTTTCGATGAAAGTGACAAAAAGGTTTTTCACTGATAATGAAATTAAACATTTTAAAAGTTTTTCGTCGTTTTTCGGTTTTCTTTTTTGTTTTTTTGAGGGTGTGTATAAGTGGTCCTTAAATTTA
>CM031625.1:39302619-39307537 GCA_018398815.1 Conus ventricosus
CCCGCACGTGTGTTTGTGGTGACAGTGTGAACTCTGTGTTTTGCCGTGTGCGAACTGACCCCTGGAAGGGAGCGTACCCGGTGGCGAAAAATTTGTAAAGGTTCCGAGGGTTGTTTGAATACCAACGTTATTTTTTTCAAGATTGCAAAAAAGGGAAAATGCCAATATCCTTTCGCACTGGAATGTTAAGGTCTGTTTTCCAAATTGAAAAGTAAAAATTGTGTTTCCATTTTGCCTTTTTATTTTTATTGCTAGTGGAAACAATTTCAGAACCCAGTTCTTTTGGTTTTTTCTGGGGTTTTAAAATTTTGTAGCCTGCTGTAAAATTCACACACAGGGAAAGTCGGGGGTTTAGAGTTCTAATCAAAATAACATTTTTTAAATACGTTGAACAAATTTTTTAAATCTCGACTCTGCGGTGCTTTTTTTGCAAAAGCAGTTGTTTGGGGAAGGGCAAAGATTTCACATATTAATTTTTTTATGTTCCCACGAGGGGGTTTGCCATATTAGTTATTTTGATCGTAAAAAGTATAGCTAGTTGGAGGATTACAAAAACGGATTTTATACGATTACAATGATTCATGTGTTGGTGTGTGGAGAAAAGAACAGTAGGGCTTCTAATGTTCCACATTCTGTCAGAGAATTTAAAATGGCAAATTTTTTAGTTGCAATGTGCAGTCACCCATTAAAAACTTGGAGGTTTTCTCAGGGAAAAAGGGTTTAATAATTATGGAAAATGTTACTAAACATGTTTACACTGTAGATTTGGGTTGCTTAATGGGTTGTGTAAAGGCAACCTTTAAAAGGCTTACAATACGTGAGATAGTGGCTGCAGGTTACCAATTTCTTTAATGCTTTTAATTGTTTGCGTGTTTTGGTGATTTTGTGGGGTAAAAGTTTACGCAGTACTGGGCAGCCCCTATGCCTTAGAACTTCTGCAGTTTTGAGACATAACCCAAACATAAATTTCATGAAACAGCTTCATCTTTAAATGTTTGCATGGAATGACGATTATATTGATGTATTCTTTAAAAACTTGTCACAAAAAGACTTTCGGGAAAAAATTTCCCCCCCCAATTTTTTTGATCTTTATATTTCGAGGGACGCGTTACTTTAAACCTGTGAAAAAAAGGAACTGCTGTCTGCATAAAGTACAAGAAAGGTAAAAATGAGGAAGAACCCAAAATTGGGGTTTATTCAATGGGTTACTGTAAAAAAGAAAAAAAAAGGGTGTTCGTTTGCATTGCAAAGGCAAGACTGAATTTTAAACATTTGCAGAAGAAAAAAAGGGGAAACAATTTACCGATACCCTAATGGCGGAATTACTTCGTCTGTGCTAGTCAGAAATAGTTTGGACACAGGAACCCGGATTTTTTTTCAAAACAAAATCACCTTTAAATAACACATATGGCACTTGGTTTTAACATTCAAAAACTCCCGACAAAAGATACAATACGATAATTTAGTGTGAATGTAAGAAGAACTGGTAAAAGATTTTTTTTTATCGCCCCAAACTCCAAAGAAGTTTTGTTAGCCATTAGGAAAATTTAAAAACCGCAAGGGTCGGGCCATGGTTTTTTTGAGAATTTCTAAATATTTTTGTAAATTGATCTCATTTTTTTAATTTTTGCAAAATTTTTAATTCTCTATTTGTCAAAGAATTTATCCTGAGAATCAGGGAGAATCCATTATTATAGCCCCCTCAAAAAAAGGAAAAGTAAACAATCCCAGTAATTTTCGGGTTCATTTTTTGCTTTTTTATGCTTTTAGAAAAGGGTACAGCACGATCTTAATTGTAGATTACAATGGTAAAGAAAAAAACTTTCGGGAGAAACCCAACTGGGTTTTAAAAAGTAATTACTCTATTTAACCCCTAGTTTACTCTGATGGCTTTTATTAAAACAAATTTTTTTTCGTTTTTAAAATCTACGTTTTCCTTTTTTGATTTGAAAAAGTTTTCGATTTTATTATAGAAGTATTTTATGGGCCGTTTGTTTAAAAATGGTACTCAGGAAAATCATATAAATGTTTAAAGTAGTATAACTGTGTAAAATCTAGAGTGAAAAGTGGTGGGAATTTATCAGATTATTTTATGGGTACTAGTGGTGCTAAACAAGGTGATGTGTGTAGTTCTATTCGATTTTCTTTGTTTATTAACGAATTAACATTTAAAATGATAAATAATGGAAAACATGGAGCCAAGCTCATGGACGACTTTTTAGAACTGTTTAAACTCCTTCTGGCAGGTGATATTGTTTTGTTGTCTGAAACAGTTATTGGTTTACAAACACAGTTGAATGATTTATGGCGTGCTTTTTCTTCTCTTCAACTGACAGTGAATATGCAGAAAAGTAATATAATTGTATTCAGGAAAGGTGGCTATCTAGGTGCAAAAGAACACTGTCATTATGATGGAATAACTATGCCTGTTGTGAATGTCCACAAATATTAAAAAATGTATTTTTCAACCAAATTAAGATTTAACTTCGCTTGTAAAGATCCAGCAAGCAAAGCAAAGGATGCTGCTTTGTGTATAATGAAGAAATTATCAAGTTTGCGGAATAAGTCATTTGAACTATTTGTAAAACTATTTGACTCCCAAGTCCAACCCATTGAGCAATATGGTGCTGGAATTTGGGGTCTGGATAAAACTGCAGTAAATTGTGAAAAAAAACATTTATTTGCCCTAAAGACGTTTCTTGAGGTTTCATTACAAACATCCAGTGATTTGGTTTATGGGGAAACTAATAGGTTTCCAATATATTTGAATTCTGCAGTTATATGTATTCGTTACTGGTTGAAACTGATAAAAGTGAACGATTTTAGATTACCAAAGAAAGCTTATAACATGTTGTGTAACCTGGATGCTAGGGGAAAAACAAACTGGGTTACAAGGTTGAGAAATAAATTATATGAATTGGGCTTTGGATATGTCTGGTAAAATTAGGGTGTAGGAGATGAACCAATTTTCATCCGAATGGTTCGTACAAGAATGGTTGATAGCAGATGGCAAGATTGGAATTCCTACATAAATGATCGTACTAGATTCAATCAGTATAGACTGTATAACTCCTTGCACCATATTCCGACTTACTTGTTAATGAAAATGGACAGATATCTAAAATTCATAATGACAGGATTTAGTTTTGGAATATCGGATGTCTTTGTTCATCATTTTCGTTATAGGCAACATTACAAATCTGATCTCACCTGTCCATTATGCAAGAATGCATGTCAAGATGATCTTCATTTTGTATTGCAGTGTACTGCCTTGAGTGGTCTTAGAAATGAATTCATTCCTCCTAAATATCATAGGCAACAATCTATACTGACTTCCATAAAAAAACCGCGAAAAATTGAAAGGCTATTTTTCGGGTGAAAAGGGGTGAATATACAATATTGAACCATTGTGGCAAGTTGTTTGGGTCCAAGACTCACGTGCAGTGAAAAAATTGTGTGAGCAACACATCATTCCCGGCATTGGATGGTCAACAAAAATGGCAAACTGGTTGCTGCATGTGAGGCACGTGCACACCATGCAGAGCAAAGTTAACCAGCGACAAGTACGCAGGCATGCAGCCTTTATAAAGCCGCGCTACAAGGTTCAGATAACGACTTGTCGTCTGAGCGCTACAGAGATGCCAAGACTACGAGCAGAGGAACGCAATCGTGCCCTAGGCCATCTGGAGGCTGGTGTGGATGCCAGGCAGGTCGCCAACATCTTTAACGTCCACATCTCAACCATCTATCGTCTGCAGCACCGCATGCGAGTCACTGGTACCACTGATGATCATCCCCGGCCAGGCCGTCCTCGGGTCACCACACCAAGAGAGGATCGCCATTTTGTTCGAACCCATCTGCGGGACAGGCGGCAAACAGCCGCTAACACTGCTCGACAGGTGCCTGGGAATCTCCAGCAACGAATCAGCCTCAACACTGTGCGGCAGCGTCTTCAGGAGAACGGGCTGGCATGTAGGCGTCCTCACAGAGGTCCGGTACTGACACCAAAACACTGGCAGGACAGGCTGCAGTGGGCACAAGCCCGAATCAACTGGCGCAGGCAGCAGTGGGGACGCATACTGTTCTCAGATGAGAGCCGTTTTTGTATTGACATGGCTGACGGTCGTGTCAGAATATGGCGTCGACCTGGTGAACGCTATGCTGACTCCTGTGTGGTAGAGCGGAACCCCTGGGGAGGCCCGAACGTTATGAAATGGGGTGCAATTGGCATTAACTACGCCATAGGACCAGTCATCTTTCAGAACATTGGTCCTGGTTGCAGACAGGGTGTCAATGCACAGCGCTACATCCACCAGGTGCTCAGACCCCATGTCGTTCCTTTTTTTGCGCAACACCCAAACTGGACATTCCAACAGGACAATGCAAGACCACACACAGCCAGGGCCACCCAGCAATTTCTTCAGCATAACAACGTCAATGTGCTGCCCTGGCCAGCCCTCAGTCCCGATTTAAACCCAATAGAACATTTTTGGGATGAACTTGGCAGACGGTTGGACCTCCTGCGTCCACGACCAGCAACAGCGGCTCAACTTCACCAGGCCATCGTCCATGTGTGGGCTGGTGTGCCAAGGGGACGCATCAACCACCTGGTCCACTCAATGAGCCGCAGGTGTCAAGCAGTTGTCCATGCAAATGGTGGCCACACACGGTATTAGGACTTCAAGCTGGTTTGTCACGTGACCTTGGATTTTCCACACAAAGACATATTGCTGATGACATTTTCACACATTACCGGTGTAATGAATCAAATCACGTTGAATTCTCGCTTCCACTCTGTACAATTGTGACCAATAAAATTCGCCCCTAACCTTCAGCTTGTTTTGCTTTCGCGTTTTTTATGGAAGTCAGTATATGTTTAGACTCATCTTACTTATGGCCTGCACAAAAGAGGAGGCTG
>CM031625.1:39308537-39331037 GCA_018398815.1 Conus ventricosus
GCCAAAGCCGAAGTGGTTTTACCCCCCATTACGCAGCCTTTCTTTTTTAGCCCTGCCCCCTCCATTCGGCTCGGCTCATTAGGTAGACTGGCACGGCACAGTCGAGTTCCTTCCACGTAATGGATGCGTTTCTGAGAGTGTTTATCAAGTTCCTGACTAACCACTGCAGGTGTCTGTACCTCTTGGACCTGGTTGACACTGGGATACATTATGAAAGCAAGCGTAAGAGAACAACCCTGCCGTGCAGTCTCAGACCACATCACATTGACGTGATGTGCAAGTTGACATTTGGTGACCTCTGGTCTTTGATGATCACACCCATGGGTCAGCGAGTGCGATTATAAACAAAGAAACGGACAAAACAAGCAACAAGAACTCCTGCTTTCTGTTGTCATGATAGCACGATCTAGGGTCTAACCGTACATTAACCAGTCAGGCCAATTTGACCTGTACCACACGAAACCCTTGCTTCACACTGGCCATCCTGACAGTGTGTAATGCCGTTTCCTCCAGAGTCAAAGTCATGAGTGATGCAAACTGATACCATGCTTTTGTCTTCCAGCAACCCAGGGCCATGATGGTGGTACGGACAAGAGCTCCAGACCTATGGCACGCGCTGCCAGAGACCACGCCTCCCCGCACTCTTCCGCAAATTCCGGGCCCGCGCCAACGTCCGCAGCCGGAGAACTGATCCTACTGCTGTTGAAGACTTTCCCGGCGGTGAGGAGGAGGAGGGTGAGGAGTGGGACGATGGACGAAAGGCTCTGCTGGCCAGAAGCTTCAAAATAAGTTTTTCCACGTCTACCGCCTTCATAAGCTGAACCGTTGATTAAACTAAGGCTCCAACAGCATACCCCAAAGTCAAAACTGAGGGAAAGTTCCTGACTAGAGAATGTAAATATGCAGGTTCAAGACCACCCATGTGATTCTGCACGAAAACCCCCTTTTTCACATACAAATCACGCCCATCACATATCAGTTTTGACCAAATTTAACCCCTGTTTTACAAAAAAAATTAACACCTCAAAACCTCTAAATTGACGCAAATTAGCACATTGAAACGGGGGTTTCTGTGCAGAATAATATGGGTGATTGTGAACGAACATATTTACATTCTTCTTCAGGCAAATAAATTAACGCCCGCGGGACTGAGTCCTTCTTACTCTTCTAATATGCTCTTCTACCTCAAGCACTATTAATAAATTAGAGCAAACAACTGGCTTTCCGTCTTGATTAGTTATTTTTACATCCGATGAATTTATAGACCCTCAACCAATTCTTTAAATTTTACCGTCTCCTCCAAAACTATATAACTGATAATCGCAAAACCCCGCCCTAACTGGATGCAATGCTCTCAGAACTGTAGATGGATAGCCATTAAACAAATTAGTATCTGTTTTCAACTGTTGTAAATGAACATACAACATTGGGTTCACGAGAAATCAGATGGTCTACTGCCTACATACTCATAAAGACCGCTTTTTAAGTACATATGTGTTTTAATTTTGATATGTTTCACCGCTATCATAAAAGCCCAAAATTCGAGCAAGGCCTCTAGGAAAAACGTACTCCCTTTCTTCAAGGTCTAGAAAATTTATAGTAATTATAAGATTTGCTTCATTAATTTTTAACATAATGTTAAAATTGCTAAATACTTCTCTTAAAGAACAAAAGTTGTAGTAACCATCGGGTATTTTTAAATGTTTTAATGTTTGCCTTGTCCGTCCTTAACATCCACCCAGTTATTCTTATTTTTTTCAGATATGTTAACCCATTTTAATTTAAAACCCAATTTCTCTAAGGGAGACACAACAATCACCGCGCCTATTTTCAATTGGGTGTGTTAAGAACACACGCTCGTTTTGCTTGTTTATATAGATGTGCATCCTTTTTATAACTATTTTAAAAAAAAACTAATTTAAAAAAATGGAACCTTTTAAATATAGCGAAAGTGCTACTTACAATGTAGGAGCGTTTTATAACCCAAATCTTTGGACTTCAGCAACTTAACCATTGCAGTAGATGGATCATACGGCTTCCAAGTTAGGCTTGTAAACCCTCTAACTAGATATTTAAATCGCCAATAAAGAGTGATAGAGTGCCATTAGCATGGTCATCCCGCCCTATGACGTTTTACCAGAATCAGTTAAAACTTTGCCATTTACTGCGCAACTACTGGCTGCGGTGTTTCATATGCAAACCATTTAAACCATCCTAATCTCTTAGTAAGGTCAGTATATAACTTTCATGTTTATTACCAGTACAGACGAATGCTAACTGAACTACACGTAGCCCTCCCAAGCGACAGCGCGTTTAATCCATTCAACAGCCCAATGGACAATAATGCATATGAAAGAATCTGCAACGAATTTAACATTAATCCCTCAACTGATTTTAGACAAAGTTAGACCGCAATCATGGGTTTGGCACATTATATTTGTGGGGCACAAAAAGAGAATATACTTATGACTACTGGCCCGGCCACACCTCTTTTCAACCAAACAAACAAGTTCGATTGGGATCCATAGAACAAAAACACCCCAATGCTTGGGCAACATTTATCTTAGATGAAAGTGAAGGCCTAACAATGCCAGGAGTGCAAAGGCTTAATGACTCCATAAGGACATACGTTTGGTGCCTATTGGGAGCACAAGCACAGACCAAGTCTAGCATAGTTGATCAGTCTACAGGCTTTGATGCTAGAAAACAATTTCTAGCTAATTTAGAAGATGCTATTAACTCTGCTGTTGATTTGCCTGCCAGCATACAGAGGTAGCAAGACGTTCTTGCACACGCTAGGTCAAGGTTGACTTTGTTGTAGGTCATGGATTATACATGCTACCCTATGACCTTAGACTACAGATTGGCATGATACAGAATTATAACAATGAAATCCTTATAGCTGGAGACGACCAAAACTTAGGGCACAATCAAGGCTTAAACACAAGGCCCGCTCCATCCATTTTAAAAAAAGTACCTAGCCCTGAAGAAAGCGATCCAGTTATAAACACCCCACAGCCAGAAAGCAGCCCAGAAAGCACTCCACCTGTTGATCTGCCTCACACTGACAGTCACACCAGCGAAAAGACAGCCCTTGTTGTATTTTTAACTTTTACTGGAGTAGCCATACTTTATTTCACTAAAAATTAATCCAGCAGCTAGCACCCCTAACGTCCACAGATGGTCAGCCATATAACCAGCAACTTTGCCTATAGTAGACAAAACCCAACTAACAATACTGCCAATTATGCCAGGCAGAGCATCAAGCGCTTTAGCAGCCAACTTCTTTAATAAGTTTGCTAGATGATGTAATTGTTTTCTAATCCAACTTTTACCAGGCTGAGGTGTTGGAGGCGTTACTGGCCCTGTTGGCGCACTGCCGGTTAAGGCATAACGAGTGTAGAGATAGCAAACCCAACAGCTGTTAATATACTAACTATTGTAATCCCTGTTCTCTGAACAGAGTTCTTATTCTTTCTGCTAGCGTAGTGTTTTCATAAAGTATTGCGTTTATAGTTTCTCTTATTCTGCCTGTTTGTGATGCTAGCTGCGCTCTGTTAGTAGACAGCACTTCAAATCTGGCCGCCCTTTGTAGCATTAAATCCTGTATTTTCTGCTGTATTCTAGCTTTTCTTCTCGCCCTAAATTTTTATCGTCTGCATCAGCCAGGTTATTTTTTTCTTCTTCTATCTCTCTATCTAGCTCACCAAGTTTTGCTAAATTGTTTGTTAGTTCACCTCTTATTGTCCGTAAAGCCTCATTAAGTCCCAAGATTTCACGCATAGGCAATGGAGAATCATTAATTGTTTTTAATTGTGTCTCCTCATTAAAACTCGTCTCAATTTCTGCTATTAGTTCATCTGCTGTTCGATTTAAATCTTCAAGAGGTATGTTTTGTATTTCAGATTGTGTTGGCAACTCTTGCCCCAAGTTTTGTAAAAGACTAACAGCTTCAGACCTTAAACCGCCAATAAAGTTTAATTGCCTTTGGTCAACAACAGGGAGATCTCTAAGAATTGTGGCCCTGCTTAAAAACTGGGTTGGATCTGGTTTTACAGTAAGTCGTACACTCTTTCCTTTACCGGTTCTTACATACAAATGATTATTTTCATCTGTTGAAAAATCAGAAACCCTAAGTGCTTCTGGCTGCTCTCGCTCCATATGGCTATATAATGATTCAATTCTATCTAGCAATCGTATTTGACTTCACCCAACTCCTTGGCCCGCTGCCGCTCCTTCAAGCTCTTCTTGCAATGAAGGACCCAGTTCTGTTTCATCTTCTTCTTCATAGGATCAATCGGGTCAAAATCTTCATCCATATTTTTTATTTATATTCTTTTTTGTTTTATAAAAATGAACTCATACGGTTGTGACCTCGATCCATACAGAAAAGAGAAGGAACCCATGGCGTAAAAGGCATAAGGCAGACTGTAATTAGTGTAAATACTCCATCAACAGTTGAGCCTGGACAAGGTTTAACAGTCAGGTTCCCCGATCTTGGCGCTGACGATGTTATAATGCCAGGCACTGCTAAACTATCATTCAAAATAGATATTACATCGACAGATCCTAATGCTACTGTTGTTGCTAATTTAGGCAGAGCTATTGTTAATCATATTGCATTAAACTGGAGGGCAGAAACGTCTTTTTACTAGGCGAGGCAGACATTTTTGCCCTCTATTCTGATCTATGGCTGCCTAAAAAAGAAAGAAAAGAGAAAGTTTATCAGGGAATACAAAGCCCAAACGGTCTCAAGCACAGGCTTAAAGCGGAAGATGCAAAGAATGATGTTAAAGATGAGGCAGTAGTAGCAGAAGCATTGGCAACAGATTCTGCTCCCTCTAGATTTTGAGTTGTTAAAGACGCATATGCCATATTACCAAGGCGCGCTAAAAGAAAAACTTACTTATGAACTGACATTTAATCCTAGCGATTCTGTTGTTCTGTCTGAAGACCCTTTAGCTAAATACACAGTTAGCGACATCTCTCTTGAGTTTGATGTTGTTACTAACCCTGAACTGGCCAGAACAATCTTAACCCAGTATAAAAGTAAAAACGGTTATTTATTATGAAAACGTTATGCACGTCGGTACAGAAAATAGAAACAAGCGAGACACTCTTTGGAACATACATCTAAATCAGTCTCTGAAGTCTTTAAAAGGGAATTTTGTTCTTATTTACTGAAGGAACAACTCCTTTTCAGAGAGAATCAGAAGCGTTTTATAATCCAAAAATTGAGAAGGTTGACTGTGCAATAAATGGCAAGTCTGATCGGCTGTATTCAGGGCGTGGACTTTTACCTCACCAAACACTTTGATGAAATAAGAAAGTTATTCGCTGGAGGTAGGCAAAGGGATCCTACAGTTGATCGCGTATGTAAAAACTTCGCCTTTATGATGTAAGACTCGAAGACTACTTAATAAATAATATGGGTTGTGGTTAGACTTTAGATCCACATTTGACAACAGATTGTTTGGGAAAGTGGAGAAGGATAGGGCAAGACGGTATAAAAATAATATTCACAAGAAAGCAGACGGAAACGGCCCAATAAAAATGCACATTTTTATGGTTTGTGATGCTCAGTTAAACATTGAAGAAAAACAGGCTAAAAGACGCGGCTGTTTAAAATGTAGAAGAAATATTCTAATAAAAACAGATGGATAGCTTGAAGTTTCTTCCTAAAGATCCGCACTGTTCTCTTATCTGCGGGATTACGGGGTGTGGGAAAACTGTCTTCGTACTTGATTTGTTACAAACAATTTTACAGGTTTCATTACGAGCACATTGTTATATTCTGCACAACCATTAAGCACAACAAGTCTTACAAAGAAAGGAAGTTTATTTGGGCAGACGAGAATATATTTTTAGATGATCCGAGCGATAAACTGAGCGACTGTTTAGAGCATTACTATAGACTATTTGAGGGAACTGAAACACTGTTTATTATTGATGACTGTTCGGCTGAACAAGACATTGTTAAAAAAAGAAAAGCTCTGTCAAAGCTAGCCTTTAGCGGCCGTCACGCCTTAGTTTCTGTGTGGCTCTTAACTCAAAATACAATGCAGTCTTAAAAGACTTTCGATCGCAGTTTAAAATCAGTTGTATTATTTTACACTAAGGACAAAGATAGTTTTGAAGAATTTTTAAGTGAAAATTATATAATAAGGGACAAAGATGAGTTAAAAAAAAAAAGAGCAGTTAGAAAAATCTAAGCACGCTAAGCTATGCTTACGGACTGACCCCCCAGTTCAATACGTTTGTTTATTATAATTTGTTTATTATTGATTGCTTATAACAATTTGTTTATTATAATTTTTATATTATAAAAAGAATGTCTCGAGGGCCAGAATCAAAAGCGCAGCTAGCTCCTAAATGCACTGCAGTAGAGCCAAAATACCTAGCAGACACAACCGAGTTTGATCTAATAGGAGTGCCAGGAAATGTTTATGGATTTGAGTACACAGATGACGGGGTTTACAAAACGAACAGCAATTGAGACAAAAAACGACAGCAGCATCCTACTCTAGAAGAGATAAGAAATTTAAGAGCAAACGACTTTGGCAAACATGAATACAAACTTCATAAAAGAGAGAATGCTTGGGCGTTGCTTCCTGAAATTGCTTGGAATTTAAAGTTTGAACTACGAAGCCCCAATGTATACTTTGATAAGAAGAACAATTTAGAAAGGCCTTAATGTAGGGCCCTATCTTGTTAGCCTAGTTCCAGGAACACAACAGAAAAAACAGATTGAAATAACTATGCAGGGTTCTGAATATATGCTAAAGAGAAAGAAGTCCGCTGAAGTGGAGAATGAAACTGTCGGCTTAGAATTTACCCGTCTCTATTGTCACTACCCAAGCAAATGACAATGATTTTTCGCTTATTTATTACTCCGAGGGAGGGCGATACTAGTTTGCCGGAACTACGTTAATCAGAGGCATACAAATAAAGGCTGAAAACTTGGATGCTCCTCTTAAGCTTAGTATTGCAATTACTAAAAACGGAGGCGAAATAAATACCCATGTATCATCTGACAAGGTTTATGTGATGGTTGACAAAGACAAACTAACAGTACTTGACTTTATTCTCATTAAGTATGTTGATTTTATTGCGTTTTACTCTGTTAGTGAAGTGCTGCCAGAAGGATTAATAAGAAGATATGTACAAAATTAATTTAAAAAATAATCTTATTTAAAAATGGAGGTTCAACAGTTTAGGTTAAAGCAAATAACTGAACTTCAAAAGGAAATAGAAAGCGACTTATATAAGTATGGGGTTACTAGAATGAAATATGCTAAAGCTTTAAATACTCTTTCTTATGTAATTACTGGCTCATCGGCTGTAGCTAGCGTAAGTGCCGGTTCTAGTGTTGCCGTTTTAGCTAGTGGGGTTGGCGCGCCAGTCTCTTTAGCATTAGGGGGCCTCGGGCTAGGTTTAGGCGCTGTGTCTATGATCGTAAGTGCTGTTTTAAAAAAATTAACTCCTAAATTACAAAAGCACACTGCCATTCTTGCCTTAGCATCAGCAAAACTTTGTTCATTAAGATTAAGAATAAGCAAATCATTAAAGGATGAAAACATTACAGACGAAGAATTTCAGAAGCTTATGGCTGACGGTGAGGATTACAGACGACAGAAAATTGAACTTCAAAAGGAGTGGAGAAAGGCGTTTACTTCACGACAGGTAGACACTGATGCAATTAAACAGAACATTGAAAACAAACACACGATCAGTTAAACCCAAAATAGGCTAAAAAAAATAATATTAACAAAAAAATAAGTTTAACAAAAATAAATACTATTTTTTTTTTGTTAACTCACTGTGTTTGGTGGGACAACTTGCAGCTCTTCACAAACAAAGGATCTTTTAGGGGCGGGCTTTTTAGACGAGAGAGTTTCTCTTAAATAATATACGGGAGGGTCTGTTTTCATGATTCTTTCAACTTCATATACATCTACGCTCCATATAGGATCTGTAGCTCTAATTCTAACATCGCCTTCTGCCTCTCCAGGAGCATACAAGTATCTTACTTTTAGTCCAAACGGCAAGAGTTTTTGAGTCCCCTGCACATCTTCAGTAATGCTAATTTTTTTTAATTTGATTGCATTCATGGTTTAAGGCCTGTTGCTTTAAATTCTTCGTTGTTCATGGCACGTAAGACTGCTGGCAATCTTCTAACCCATTCTGTGTTAGGCGTTCTGTCCATAATTTCTCTGTGATATTGATAGGTAAATAGTCGTTCAGCTAAATTTTATTAAAGTTTTCTACTAGGGCCTGTGATCGATGGTTGCCTGGGATCCCTCTCTTAACTGTAACATGATGTTTTAAAAACAGCTGGTTTACAGAGCCTTTAAACTCTTTTCCATCATCAACTTGAACCATTCTAGGATACTTTAATGGGCCTCGCATGTATATTTGTTGTAAAGCCACAGCCACAGCAGTTGAGCTTTTATCCGTTAAAGGTTCAGCGTCTTTGTATCTTGAAGCCATGTCAACAACTGTTAAAGCATACTTAAACTTTTTCTTCTAACTTTGTCATGTGGAAGATACAGCAAGTCCATCTGGTGGGTGTCATTAGGAACTGAATTAACAAATCTAGGTCTTATTATTCTTTTGAGGGCGGGCAGATATATTTGCCAAATTGCCTGTTTTGACAGCCAGTCTTTCGCATCTGATTCAGGCACTCTAGCAGCTTTACTTAGTTTTTCAATAGCAGTCTTTCCTTTCCAATAACCTTTAGGAGAATAATATATTTTGTACTTCGTATTGTCCATAAGAATGACTGTATTTTAATTGTTTTTTTTATTACATTTTAACTATAATTTTTAGATTGTTTGTGCAAGAATATAGATTGCTCCCATAGCACCCACAATAAAACCAATTTCTGCTATTTTCTGTTCTTCTGATGGTTCATAAACGTCAGACAGTTCTGGCGGCGGTGATGTAAGAAACTTCTTTCCTGTCACTAAGTAATATCATTCATTGCCTCATCAACGTCTGTAAATGTGTGCTCTGCATGTCCCTGTTCTCTTAACTTTTTATTAATAAAGTCTAAGTGAGCAATCCTCCTTTCTCGTAAGCGTCTCTTGCCTTAGCTAAATCTTCTATTGCCTTGTTATGACGTTCTCTCTCTTCATCGGACCGCAATTTACTAAACATATAATTGCTTCCAGAGAAGGCCAAGGCATTAACAATAGCTCTCCTACATCATAATACTCCCGCCATTTTTTTATAAATTATTTTCTTATGAATTAATCTTTCTATAAACTAATATTTTCTGGGATAATCCCCTGTGCAACAAGAAAGTCTTTTGACGCAATCCCTGCAGTAATTACAACTATAACCTTAACAACATCCTCAATGTCTAACCTTCCTAGATCCGCCGGCTTCATTCTAAACATGTTTTTTGCTAACACACTATAGCCTATACTAGGCCGCTAATTACAGCAGAATGGTAAATCGTATTGATAATCTTTTTTTCGCTCATCTTTTTATTGACTAAAAAAATAATTAAATAATCATAATACGAAAGGCTGTCTATGTGCTTTTTAATCAGATAATCTTTTGTTGTTAAAGCTAAAAATAAAGTTGCAACTAGTTTTGGCGAATCTTCTATCTTCCCATGTTGGGCGGTTTTATTCCTAACAAACATTTTGCAAGGGTTTGAATAAACTATAACACCAACGATAGGCACTGCATAATTAACCAGCGTTAAACTCATGGTTTTAAAAGTATTATATTATTTTTTATTGTTTTAAAAATGGATTGTGAAGAACTATTAAAGTGTGAGGGGCAAGCAGACTACCCGTAGACAACTGCCATAAAGAAAGATTATACTCTCTGGCTGCGTGTGGAAAAACTAGACAGTATTTAGGCACTGAACTAAGTATTGAACAGATCCAGCAACTGTCTACATCAGACATTGAAAAGTACTACGCTAGGTACGAAGCACAGCTGGGATCAAAAATGGTTAGATCGGTGGGTCAGACAATGATTAGTTTATATGCTAAGTTAGTAAGTAAGATGGCGCCAGTTGATTCAGAAGAAGATTTAAAATACGACTTATCACAAGATCCGGTTTTAAACAAGTCCCTAGAAACTCTTGCATGTGACATGTATTACAGATTTGGGACTATGTTATGCCCATTCATCATGGGGTTAATTACTTTTAATCATATTAATTTTGATCATATTAAATTTAATCGCAATAAAAAAAAATGAGCGATCAGGAGAAGAAGACGCTACAGGACAGTCCGCAGGACCCTCTCAGGAGCAGAATGTACACAAGTGAGTAATGTTACTAAGGCTAAAAACCCTGGACGTGTTGAGGCTGGGCGTAAACTAGCTGAATGGAACAGACTAAGAAAATCAAACCAATCAGCAAAACAAAAATTGTTAGATAGTAATACAGCATCGCCGCCAGCACCAACACCCCAATTAACAACAACACAATCACAAACAAACAATAAGATGTATTATTATGTATTTGCCGCTATTGTTGTTGGTGGGGGAGTTTTAGCATACAAATGTCTAACGCCATACTTAGCAGCAAAGTTACAAAACCCCCCAAAGCCAGTAAAAGAAGAAGAACCAACTTCTGCCAAAAAAAGAGCAACCTCCTGCTGTAGACCCATTTTCTTTGTAATAGTTTTTAAGAACTAGATAAAGTACAAGTTAAGAACTAAATAAAGTACAAGCTAAGTTAGTTATAGAAAGTACTTTTTAAGTTAAGTGCAAGTAAATTACAAGTAAAGTACAAGTAAATTATAAGTTCTTTTTTAAGTACTAGTTAGGTTCTTAAATAAGTACTGGTTAGGTTCTTAAGTAAGTACTGGTTAGGTTCTTAAATAAGTTCTTGTTAGGTTCTTAAGTAAGTACTAGTTAGGTTCTTAAGCTAAGTCAGTCAAGTTAATCTTTTAAAGTTCTCCAATGTCCTACAGCATATGAAAACTCAGGATTGACGTAAGTTCTCTTGTTATTGTTAGAGACTAGTGATTTCTTGTTAACAGCAGTTGTGTTTACTTGATGAAGAGTAGAGCGCAGATTAACATTTGTGTGATGAAATACTTTGTTTTCAAAGAGGGCTTGCTTGTAGTTATCGTGAGATATATTTTTTTTTACAATTCTTTACTTATGCCTTTAGCCTTCTTAATTACAGAAGTCTGACTGGCAACGCTATACATCTTTGACCGCAACCAACATATTCTTTTTATAACTGTCCCATTAAGTTCATCCTTCATCTTTCCAATCACTTTCTTGTTCACAGTTGAATGTAAAGGACTGTCTTTTGGATAGTCGCATGTGTCGTACCACCCATCAGTTCCTTTAGCTACTTCTGTTTCTAAGTCTTTATAGAAGTCTTCTGTGGGAACGTCTAGAATAAAAGAGTCAGTGTCTGTGTAAAGGACTCTTGCTTCTGGGTACCGCGGTTTAAAGTAGTCGTACAAAAATTCTAACATTAATAACTTTGACAACTCTAATACAGTAAAGCCAATAAACACTGGCTTGTCCAACTTAACATCTTTTTTCTTCATCATAATGGCAACCAGGCTGTCGTTAAATCTTCTAAAGTCTTGATAGTTAGGTTTAGAGGCAAACTTAATTGCTTGGTTTTCTTTTGTAACTAATTTAACATCTTTACGGTTGTGTACGTTCTCCATAGTCTTGCCAAAACAGCTGTTGTTCATCAGTTTAAAGAAGTCTTTTTCTGAAGCATCAGTGGCTTGGGTTCTAAGATCAGTATTCTTCTTGATGTATGACCTCATAAAGGGCTCTTGGTCACAAATAATTATTCTATGAACAGCTGTCAGTTTCAGTCCGTGTCTTAAGTAAAACTGTAACAGTCTGTAATGACAAACATATTTAGTTTTGTGCCTAAGATTGGGAACAAGTTTAGGCAGTTCAATAGGACTCATCTTTAATCTTTCTGCAGCTAGGGGATAATCGTTGTGGAGGTCGTGTAATTCTTTAGGATATTCTAAGTCTACTTCCAAGATTAGTCCTGCTGGATTATCAAGCGTAAGCTGCGACAACATGCCTAACACAGTATTAACATCATGAGGCCCTTTTATCATTTTAAAGTTCCTCAGTGGAAGCGGTTGACTCATGACTCGTGGATGACATCACACATTATGATGTCAGAAATTGCGTAAGATATTTATGACGTCAATTCTTTGCCCTGACCAGCCACCGAAGATGGACATTACATAGTTGCATTGTTTTGTTTTTTTCTCTTGAAAAAGGCCACGTTGCCGAAAATTAGATGAGTGGTATTGTGATTTTTTTCTAGACTTAACAATAGTTATTCAGAACCACACACGCATGCACGCACGCACAATCAATGACACACACACGTGTGCGTGCACAGAGAGAGAGTACACAGCATACATACATACAGTAACGAGCCGCCTATTGATCGTTGGCAGCTAAGGCCTATTTGAGTTTTCGGGTTTTCCCGATCCCCAGGATTTTCCGACAGCAGGTTGTTGTGTTTTTACGCTTAATTTGCTAAAGCTTTTAATACGAATATTACACAAAGTAGCTACTAAAAAGTACTTTAAAGCACAGTTGTTGTTTAACCTTTAAAAACTGTTCTGCTTTAATAAAAAAACAATTTTAATAACAGTCACACTTTATAAACCATAGAATTATAAAGCTTTCAGTTTGCACTGTATATATATTAATCTTAAAAGTATATAGGAACGTTTGACCTGCAAAGCAGGGCAGTAAACTAGGCCAAGTGATCACAAATATTTTGGCCTATAAAGCAGCGCAGTAAACTAAGTCAAGTGATCTTTGTGATCACTTAACCCAGTTGATTTTAAACCCTTAATTTTTATGCTCCCGAAGAGAATGTAAATATGTTCGTTCACAATCACCCATATTATTCTGCACAGAAACCCCGTTAAAACAAGTGTTAAATTTGGTCAAAACTGATATGTGATGGGCGTGATTTGCATGTGAAAAAGGGGGTTTTCGTGCAGAATCACATGGGTGGTCTTGAACCCGCATATTTACATTCTCTTGACTCAAATAAATTTCTAAAGTAATGCCACAGTTCACAAAACACACATATACCCAATTGATTTAAGCAAATTTAATGTGGAATTTCTTGTTAACAAAGTTTATTAAACATGCCAGTTGATATTGCAAAGAAAGTAGTAAACCAAAAGTCATAAAACATAAAGATGTTTACCCAAACCAATTCGTAAGTCTTCAGTAGACGAAGTTCACATGGAGTTCAATTTTGAATTGTAATGCTTAATTTTAGTCTACAAACTTCATCAGAAAGTTGTTTTGTTTTAACCAAAAAAAGTTCCTTGCAAAAAGTGTAAGCTATCACAAAACGTATTGGATCACTTGAATCACATATCATAAAATATATACAGGATCATTTTTAATCACATTGATCAGTTGAAAAATGAATAAGTTCCTAATTATTGCAAAGGACATATGACCCCTCTCATTCGATCGAGCAGTTGAAAATAAAGAAGTTTAACTTGCATCATTGCGTGTGATTCCCTAGAGGTCTGTATGAACGCGAGGTGTTATTTCGTGCATGCGCACGTCAATGACAGGAAATTCTGAAAACATAAAGTTTACTGGAACGAGAGAGGAGAGAGAGAGAGAGAGAGAGAGACAGACAGACAGACAGACGGAGATACGGATACGGATGATTTAATCATTATAGGCCATGGCCACTTATGAAGGGGTGGATTCCACATTGACAAAATGATATTATAGAGCAAATTGACAAAAAACGAAAACAGCGCATACTCAAGAACACACTGTGCTCCGGAATTTAAAGGCTTTGTGTAGCTACAAGAACTTTTTTGGATTAACAGCCTCCTCTTTTGTGCAGGCCATAAGTAAGATGAGTCTAAACATAGATTGTTGCCTATGATATTTAGGAGGAATGAATTCATTTCTAAGACCACCCAAGGCAGTACACTGCAATACAAAATGAAGATCATCTTCACATGCGTTCTTGCATAATGGACAGGTAAGATCAGATTTGTAATGTTGCCTATAACGAAAATGATGAACAAAGACATCCGATATTCCAAAACTAAATCCTGTCATTATGAATTTTAGATATATGTCCATTTTCATTAACAAGTAAGTCGGAATATGGTGCAAGGAGTTATACAGTCTATACTGATTGAATCTAGTACGATTCATTTATGTAGGAATTCCAATCTTGCCATCTGCTATCAACCATTCTTGTACGAACCATTCGGATGAAAATTGGTTCATCTCCTACACCCTAATTTTACCGGACATATCCAAAGCCCAATTCATATAATTTATTTCTCAACCTTGTAACCAGTTTGTTTTTCCCCAAGCATCCAGGTTTTAAAACATGTTATAAGCTTTCTTGGTAATCTAAAATTCGTTTCACTTTTCAGTTTCAACAGTAACAAATACATATAACTGCAGAATTCAAATTATATTGGAAACCTATTAGTTTCCCCCATAAACCAAATCACTGGTGTTTGTAATGAAACCTCAAGAAACGTCTTTTAGGGAAATAAATGTTTTTTTTTCACAATTTTACTGCATTTTTATCCGACCCCAAATTCCGCGCCATATTGCACAATGGGTTGGATTGGGAGTCAAATAGTTTTACAAATAGTTCAAATGACTTATTCCGCAAACTTGATAATTTCCTCATTTACACAAAGCAGCATCCTTTGCTTTGCTTGCTGGATCTTTACAAAGCCAAGTTAAATCTTAAATTTGGTTGAAAAAAATACATTTTTGAATATTTGTGGACATTCACAACAGGCATAGTTATTCCTATAAGGGACAGTGTTCTTTTGCCCCTAGATAGCCACCTTTCCTGATACAAATTATATTACTTTTCTGCATTTTTCACTGTCAGTTGAAGGGGAAGAAAAAGCACGCCATAAATCATTCAACTGTGTTTGAAAACCCAATAACTATTTCAGACAACAAAACAATATCACCTGCCAGAAGGAGTTTAAACAGTTCTAAAAGTCGTCCATGAGTTTGGCTCCATTTTTTCCCATTATTTATCATTTTAAATGTTAATTCGTTAATAAACAAAGAAAATGGGAATAGAACTACACACATCACCTTGTTTAGCACCACTAGTACACATAAAATAATTCTGATAAATTCCCCACCTTTCACTCTAGATTTTACACAGTTTATACATACTTCAACACTTTTTATATGATTTTCCATGAGTACCATTTTTCAACAGAACGGTCCATAATATTTTCTACTAACAAAATCGAAAACGTTTTCAAAATCAATAAAGGCAACGTTAGAGTTTACAACTGAAAGAAAATTTTGCTTTTGAATAAAAGCCATCAGAGTAAACATATGGTCTAAAGTAGAGTAATTACGTTTGAACCCAGTTTGGGGTTATTCCCCGTAAGATTATTTTTTTTCTACAGCCCTGTAATCTACATTTTAATTGATCGTGCTGTACAGCTTACTGGAAGCATAACAAAGCAAAAAATGAATCCGTAATTTACTGGGTTGTTATACATTTCCTTTCTTGTAGAGGGCTATAATAATGGATTTTGCTGATTCTCAGGATAAATTCCTTTGACAAAAGAGAATTGAAAAATGTTACAAGAAATTCAAAATGAGATCAGATTTACAACAATATTTTAGTATTTCCAAATAAAACCATCCGGCCCTGCGGGCCTTGCGGTGTTTAATTTTCCTAATGGCTAACAAAACTTCTTTGGAGATTGGCGATAAAAATGATCTATTACAGTTCTTCATTTACATTCACACTAACATATTATCGTATTGGTATCTTTTGTGGGGGAGTATTTTTGAATGTTAAAAACCAAGTGCCTATACTGTTTGTTATTTGAAGGCTGATTTTGTTTTGAAGAAATCCTGTTCACTGTGCCCCAAAAAACTATTTCTGACTAGTCACAGACGACGTAATTCCGCCATAGGGTATGGGTTTTAATTGTTTCCTCTTTTTCTTCTGCAAATGCTAAAATTCACGTCTTGCCTTGCATTGCAAACGAACATGTTTTTTTTTTTCTTTTTTACAGTAACCACACTCTGAATCAAACCAATTTTGGGATTCATTACCTCTTTTTACCTTTCTTGTACTTTCATGCAGACAGCAGCTTCCTTTATAACATGTTAAAGTAAGGGCAGTCCCTCGTGAACATCAAGATCAATCAATTGAGAGCATGTAAAATGTTTTCCCTGAAAGTCTGTTTGTGACAAGTTTATTACAGAATATTCAATTTAATCGTCATTCCATACAAACATTTCCAAGATGAAGCTGTTACATGTAATCTAGTGTTTGGGTTATCGTCTACACAACTGACTGAAGTTCTACAGGCATAGGTCTGACTCAGTACGTGGGGTAAACTTTTTTAGCTGACACGAATCACCAAACACGCAAACATTCAGAAGACATTAAAGAACAATCATTTAACACTGCACCCACTATCTCACACTTTATGTGTAGCGCCTTCAAGGTTGCCATTTCACATCCATTAAGCAAACCAAATCTAAGTAGTACACATGTTTAGTAACAATTTACCAAAATTTATCAATCCTTTGTCCTGGGGAAAACCTGCCAAGATTTAATGGGTAAACTCGCACATTGCAAGTAAAAAATATTGCCATTATCAATTCTCTGACGACTGTGGAACATTAGAAGTCCTACTGTTCATTCCCCAAACACAACAACACTTTGCACATCAGGGTTTAAGTCAGTTATACAATCCGTTATGTAATCCTCCAATAAAGCTATCCCGTTTTCACGATCAAAATAAAACTTAAATTATGGCCCAAAACCCCTCGTGAGGAACATAAGAATAGATATGTAGAACATCTTTGTCCTTTTCCAAACAACCTTTTTTGAAAAGAAATGCCCCGCAGAGTCGAGATTTTATAATAATTTGTTCAACGTACTGTAAAAAAGTTATTTCTGATTAGACATACTAACCTCCAGATCGTTCCTGTGTCGGGGATTTTACAGCAGGCATACAGAATATTAAACCCAGAAAACACAATAGAACTAGGTTCATGAAGATATGTTTCCACTAGCTATGAAATCAAAAGAGAAAAACATATGAAACCAAAATTTCTTATCATTCAATTTTGGGAAAACAGACCTTACATTCCAGTGCAGAAAGGATATGGCGCATTTTCCTTTATTGCAATCTTTGTAAAAACTAATAACGTTGGTATTCAATCAACCACTGGGAAACCCCTTTACAAGTTTTTCTGCCACCGGGATACGCTCCCTTCAGGGGGTCAGTTCAGCACACGGCAAATCACAGAGTTCACACTGTCACCCACAAAACACGTGCGGGCTTCGTGCCACTCACAGGTACGCCAGACGACGACACCGGTCACGTCAGCTGTCTACTCCTGGCTGAAAATCTCACGCAAGAAACGTTCCACAGGGACGGCCATCTTCCTATTTAATTTCACCAACCTCTCCGCGCTACCCACAGAGTACTTCTTGCCGTTGATTAATAGGTGATTCATATATCATTGTCACTGTTTTCCCTTCCTGCCAAGCTTTCTTTAGGTGTGGCGTCGGTCTTCTATAAAACGTCTTCACACACCTGGAGAAGTCTACGCCGACGAAAACATTCCATCCCCAGGGTCTCTGTTTTGATTCAGATGTTACCTTTTCTTTGTAGAAGGTGCACCGTGCAATGATGGGAGAATCGGGACTTCCGTTAAGCCGATGTACCAAGTCAACATCTATGTTGTCTGTCAGGCCAAATTTGTCGGCGATCAGGTCTGGAGCATTCCTTTGCAGTGAGCATTGGTCTCATTTTCCCTTCAAGGAAGTCCGTTAGAAAAGGAAAAGGATTGTTGCGTTTGGGAGGCCCTTAGATCGTCGATCTTCTTGTCACAGTCGGCAGACTCGTCCAAGGTCGTTGTTGGTCTTTTTCAGTTCCTGGTTCTCTTTTCTTAGCTCGTTCATCTCCTCTTTCAGTCCTTTCAGCTCGTTTTGCAGACCTGAGTGATCGTCGCGTAATTCTCGAATCCTCTTCACTTCATCCAACTTGGCGTTCATCTGGTCGCAATGGTTTTCATAGTCTTTCACAAACATCACTCACGGTTTAAGATCCAGGGGCTGGCAAGTTGTGGGAAGCGGTGGACTCGCTCAGACTTCCATGCTGACACTGCGACTTGCTGCTGTACTGGTCAACCGTGACTGTCGCGTGTTGCTCTTAACTGGGGGAGGGTGGTTTCCTGGATTGCTTTCAATGTCTCCACAGCGTAAAAGCAAACGCCCAGAACAGGTTAGAGAGAAGTAGTGCAAAGGTGACACCGTCCGCTTTCCGTCCAAGTTTAACAATGGCGACGCGCATGACTGAGTTGTTTTAGGCCCTTTTCGTCATGACAGGATGTAACCGGCACAACACAGCCACACACACCTCGGAGTTCTGTTGCTGCTGAAGACATGACACTTCACCACAGTCTCTGCCAAACATAGGCACCGAACAATGTTACGATTTACTATGACTTGATTTAAACCCGAGAGAACATGTAGCACGTCTTTACTCAAGAACAGCTATTCCTCCCCCGTCCCCCCCCCCCCCCCTATGCAAGAGAGGACAGACAGAGAGGGACAGAGATAGCAGAGAGGGAGAGAGAGAGAGGGGGGTGGGGTGGGGTGGGGGAGGAGAGAAAGAAAGGAGGCAGAAACATGCAAATAAACACAGGACAGATAATACGACTTACTAAACCCCACACACGCGCACGCAAACACACACCACACACACACACACACACACACACACACACACACCCCACACACACCACACCACACACAACACACAGAGGAGGGTGGGAATAGATGGGATTGGGGGGGTTGGGGGGGGGGGGAGGAAGAAGGCTTTGATATCCAGCCCAAAATTTCATTTTCAGATCTCCACACACACCCTCCAACACCCTCCCCCCTTCCCCCTTTCCCAAACAAAAAACTCAAAAACGAAAAAGCGAACAAGGTGAACAATATGTAAGTCTATCCATCAATGGTTAAAAGATGGTATTAACGTCCCATTAGTGTGAAACACTTCAGCCTATGTTGCTCACAACGGATATCTCTGTTGGATGAAAGAGAAAGGGAGGACGGTGTGGGGGTGAGAGATGAGAGAAACTGATGGGGCCACAGGCTGAAGTCCTCTCCTTGGCTTACGGTGAAGTAACGGAAGGAGAAAAAAAGGGGGAGGGTTTTATATACACAGAATACGCCCCTCACGCGCGCGCGCGCGCGCGTTTGTGTTTTGCGTGGCGTGTGTGTGTGTGTGTGTGGGTGTGTGTGTGTGGTGTGTGTGTGTGTGTGGTGTGTGTGTGTGTTGTGTGTGTGTGTGTCTTTGTGTATGGGGTATGTGCGTGTGGGGGATGAGGAAGTGGGGAGTGCAAGCATGCACGCGCATGTGGGGTATGTGCATATTTTGTTGTGTGTGTGTGTGTGTGTGGTGTGTGTGTGTGGTGTTTTGTGTGTGTCTGTGTGTGTGTGTGTGTGTGTGTGTCTTTGTGTATGTGTATGTGCGTGTGGGGGGGATGAGGGTGGGGAGTGCAAGCATTTCACGCGCATGTGGTATTTTGCATTTTGTGTGTGTGTGTGTTGTGGGGTGTGTGTGTGTGTGTGTGTGTGTGTGTGTGTGTGTGTGTGCGCGCGCGCGTGCGTGCGTGCGCGCGCTTTCTTATGTGTGTGTGCATGAGGAGAGAGAGGGGAGGGGAGGGAGAGAGGAGAGAGGAGAGAGGAAAAATGAGATGGAGAGGAGGAGAGAGAGAGCTGCATATGATGGGTGCAACTCTATGCAGAATCCCACAGCCAAAACCCGCTAATACAACCCGCCTCCTTTTTAACCAAAGATTTTGAAAATCAAAATTTTGTGTTGTCCCACAAAGCATGTGAGGACTGTGTGTATGCAGTAAACAAATGGATATCATTTGGAATTCAGCGTGTGGGTTATGAATTTGTTGCTTCTTTCTGTGTTGTGTGTGTTTTAGTGTGTGGGGTGTGTGGGGTGTGTGTGTGTGTGTGTGTGCGCGTGCGTGCATGCGTTTCGTGCGTGCGTGCGTGCGTGCGTGCGTGCGTTTCGTGCGTGCGTGCGTGCGTGCGTGTGTGCGTGGTGTGTGTGTGTGTGTGTGTGTGGTGTGTGTGTGTGTGTGTGTGTGTTGTGTGTGACTCACACGTACTACCACACAAATGCATAACACACACGTTAAAACCCCCATGAGGGAGAGTTGGGATAGGCGACAAATATAGAAAGAGTGAAAGAGAGAGAGAGGAGAGAGAGAGAGAAGGAGAGAGAAGGAGAAGAGGGGAGAGAGAGGGGACGACGAGAGGGAAGAGAGAGGGAGAGAGCAAGAGAGAGAAGGAGAGAGGGGAGAGACTGCCCGCTTTCGAAGTCAAGCTGTTGATATTTATCACCGATCTTACGCTTCTTCAAATCGTAAACACACACAACACACACACCCCACACACACAACCACACACACACACACACACACACCCCACACACACACAATACACACACACACACACACTATCCTCAATGGTGAAAGATGGTATTAACGGGCCCATTAGTGTGAAACACTTCGCGCGCCCTCTGTTATCACTTAATGTGCAAAGACGTGTAAATTTTAAGACAACAACAACACACACACCCCCACACACACACACACACACACACCCCACACACAAACCCACAACACACACAACCCTTCGGATTTGTAGTGCTCACGTGCGTGCGCCACGTATAAGCACACGCTTGGGCGCACACACATAAACACACACACACACACACACACTCTCTCTCTCTCTCTCTCTCTCTCCCCTCTCTCTCTCCTCTCTCTCTCTCTCTCTCTCTCTCTACGCGCGCGCATACCCCACAACACGCGCGCGCACACGGTTTCGACTGGATGAAGAACGGAATTTATATGGTATTGGTTGTCAGCAGCTTTTCAGTGCAATTCGTATTCCTTACAGCCCCGCTGACCCTTTTTTTAAACACAAGTATACTTCCTTGTATTGAGAAACCTAGCAGGTTTGATCCTATGTGCACGAGCGTTGGCTCGTGTTTCATATCACAGGCACACAACGGAGGGGAATGAGCCGAAGTGGGGAGAGACAGTCGGATCAGTATTATACTCAATAATCACTACTGTGCCAAAATACGACGGTGATGCTTTAAAAGCAACGCTTCTGATCACTACAACAGCGTTTTCTTGTGTACGGGGTGTGTGTGTGTTTGAAAGATTTAGGGGGTGAGGGAAACCCAAGTGCAGGCTGACAATTCCTCCACTAATGACTTGGATTTGAAGGGGGGAAGAGGCGCAGGGGGAGGGGGGGGGGGGGGGGGGGATAGAAAATGAGAATGACAAGTCGGGGAAACATAAAATCCTTCTCTAGAAGCCTATGAGGACCATATCTTGATCTTGAAAACAGAACTATTCACAATGACCGATCCGAGGATTTTCGTTCCCTGGAACGAACTCGTCTGAGAGACTTGGCTGATTGTGTCTATGCTCCATTGGCATCAAATAGAGATATACCACAGTCTACAACTGCGTGGTAATCTCACAAAACCCAAACGTTTAAAAACCCGAATCCATTAGCCCACAAAAACAGCCCGCAAAAAGTAAAACAAAAAAAAAGTGAGGTAACGAAATAAATAGCCGATATGGAAAAATCATTCGAACATCATAGAAAATATAATGGTAAAAATTTGAGCATATACTTGAGGATCCATTTAAGGATGCAAGGGAGGTTAAAAAAGTGTCAAAAGTCAGAGAGGTCAGCTCTACTGGTAAAATAACCCAAGCCTGTCAACAGCTAAGAACTGTACAGGGCAGCCTTTACGGGATATCCTAGGAAGGGTGCAGTTCCCCCTAATTCATAAGCAATGATACGTTGAACAATTTAGTAGTGGGAGAATAGGGGTGCAGGTAAAAATTCCTCCTTTATTACATTAATGACTTGGTAAAGGGTTTGAAGGGGGGGAAAAAGGGGGGGTGGGGAAGGGAATATAGAAATGATAAAGAAAAACCAGGGAAATATAAACATAAAGTCATACACTAGCAGCCCATGGGGACCATCGTAACCCATTTGAAGCAGAACTTTCATACTGCCTGCTCCGAGGCCTTTCGTCCACTGGATCAGACTGGGGCAGGGAGGCACGGCTGGTTTTTGTCGGTGCTCCCTTGGCATCAAATAGAGATACCCACAGTCTTTCATTCCAGGGTATTCTCACCACCAAGGGCTCATTTTGCTGAAGCAACCAGGTGGGAGCAGTCCTGCACCACCTTGGGGAAACCCGCATGGGATTGACATGGGGGTGCAGTACGCACAGGGTGGCGGCACCGCACTGTTTACCGCCTGATCTACGCAAAAGGAAAGCCAAAATCTCACCAGTCGCTCTGTTGTGACTAAGAAGTCAAGGAATCAACATTTAACCCTACCCGCGTTCAACAGCAGATGAACACAATCTTCATCAGCGCAAAATATGCCTG
>CM031625.1:39335014-39342514 GCA_018398815.1 Conus ventricosus
TGGTCCTAGAGAGGCAACACCTCCCCCCGATTCCCCCCAACCTCTCCCCCCAGACCCCCCCCCCCCCCCCCCCCCCCCCCCCCCCGGAAAAAAAAAAAAGGGAACGACTAAAGTGGAAACAAAAAAAGAATTTAATTTAAGAAATAATGAAAGGCAGGGGCAACAGAGAGTGGCAAAGAAGTTACAAGCTCCAAACTTCCGGAGGGAAGGGGGAGGAAAGAAAGAAAGACAGAAATTCATAAAAAGCAGATTCGGGACAGCAACAGAAATGAGGAAGTTCTAGGACATCATTTTCCACAAACAGGGAACTGCACATATTAGGATCCCCCGGAACAAAGGACAAGAGAGAGACAGGAGCGAACTAAGAAGATACAAGAAAACATGCAAAGAATAGGTCAGGAAGTGTTTATCGTCCCCGGCTCTCGGCATGGAGGTCTAAATTTCGATGCCCATCCAGAGCCATTAACTGGTGGGATTTTATGTCCCTACTGGCCCCCCTATACGCAGTTCAGTTTGCTCTGGGCACGATTAGGAGACTGGCACGCACAGTCGATTCCTTTCCACGTAATATAGATGCGTTTCTGAGAGTGTTTATCAAAGTTCTGACTAACACAGCAGGTGTCTGTACCTCTTGGACCTGGTTGACAAAGGATACATTATGAAAGCAAGCGTAAGAACCACCCCTGCCCGTGCAGACGTCATACCAACATCACATAGACGAGAGTTACAAAGTTGACATTTGTTGACCTCTGGTCATTGATGATCACACCCATGGTCAGCGAGTGCGATATAAACAAAGAAACAGACAAAACAGCAAACACGAACTAACCTGCTTTCTTGTCATTATAGCCCGATCTATGGATCAAACCGTACATTAAACCAGTCAGCCATTTGACCTGTCCCACAACGAAACCCTTGCTTCACACAGGCCATCCTGACAGTGTGTAATGCCGTTTCCATCCAGATCAAGACATGATGAGCAAACTGATACCATGCCTCTGTCTTCCAGCAACCCGGGCCATGATGGTGGTTACGGACAAGAGCTCCATACCTATGGCACGCGCTGCCAGAGACCACGCTCCCCCGCACTTCTTCCGCAAATTCCGCGCCCGCTCCAAACGTCCGCAGCCGAGAATTGGACGATGCCTGTTGAAGGACTTCCCGGCGGTGAGAGAGAGTAGGATGAGGATGGGGACCCTAATGGACGAATGGCTCTGCTGGCCCAGAAGCTTCAAAATACGTTTTTCCACTCTAACCGCTTCTAAGCTGAACCGTTGAATAAACTAAGGCTCCAACAGCATACCCCAAAGTCAAAACAGAGGGAAATTCCTGACTCAATAAATTTCTAAAGTAATGCCACAGTTCACAAACGCACATATACCCAATTAGATAAACACAAATTTAATGGGACTTTCTTGATTAACAAAGTTTATTAAACATGCAGTTGATACGCAAAGAAAGTTAGTAAACCAAAAGTCATAAAACATAAAGATGTTCACCGAAACCAATTTCGTAAAGTTCTTCATAGACGAAGTTCACATGGAGTTCAAGATTTTGAACTTGTAATGCTTAATTTAAAATCCTACAAACTTCATACAGAAAATTTTGTTTTGTTAAACCAAAAAAAGTTCCTTAGGCAAAAAGTGTAGAGCTATCACAAAACGTAATTGGATCACTTGAATCACATATCCAAAAATATATACAGGATTCATTTTTAATCACATTGATCAGTTGAAAAAAGAATAAGTTCCAAATATTGCAAAGACCAGATGACCCTCCTCCATACGATCGAGCAGTTTGAAAAAGAAATGAAGTTTGAACTTGCATCATTGCGTTTGATTCCCAAGAGTCCTGAATGAACGCGAGGTGTAAAATTCGTGCATGCGCACGTCAAATGACAGGAAATTCTGAAACGAAAAGGTTTACTGGAACGAGAAGAGAGAGAGAGAGAGAGAGAGAGAGAGAAGAGAGAAGATAGAGAAGGATTGAGAGAGAGAGGAGACAGACAGACGGAGATACGGATACGGATGATTTAAACATTATAGGCCATGCCACTTAAAAAAGGGTGGATTCCACATTGACAAAATGATATTATAGAGCAAAATGACAAAAAACGAAAACAGCACATACTCAAGAACACACTGAGCTCCGGAATATAAAGGCAATGGAAGCTACAAGAACTGTTTTTGGATTAACAGCCTCCTCATTTGGTGCAGGCCATAAGTAAGATGAGTCCTAAACATAGATTGTAGCCTATAAATATAGGAGGAATGAATTCATTTCTAAGACCACTCAAGCAGTACAACTGCAATACAAAATGAAGATCATCTTCCAAATGCTAGCATAATAGACGGTGATATCAATTTAAATGTTAATGTTGCCTATAACCGAAAATGATGAACAAAGATATCCGATATTCCAAAACTAAATCCTGTCATTATGAAATTTTTAGATATCTGTCCATTTCATTAACAAGTAAGTCGGGAATATGGTGGCAAGGCGTTAAACAGTTCTATGCTGGATTGAATATAGTACGATCATTTTAATTAGGAATTCCAAACTTGCCATCTGCTATCACATTCCTTGTACGAACATTCGGATGAAATTGGTTCATCACTAAACCCTAATTTTACCGGACATATCCAAAGGTAGCCCAAATCATAAAATTTATTTCTCAACCTTGTACACCCAGTTTGTTTTTTCCCCTATCACCAGGTTACACAACTCGTTATAAGCTTTCTTTGGTATTCTAAAATCGTTCACTTTTATATCATTCAACCGTTAACGATACATATAACAGCAGAATTCAATATAATTGGAAACCTATAGTTTCCCATATAACCAAATACACTGGATGTTTTAATGAAACCACAAGAAACGTCTTAGGTCAAAATAAATGGGTTTTTTATCACACAATATAACAGCAGTTATATAATCCAGACCCATAATCCAGCACCATATTGCACAAAGGGTTGGACTTGGTAGTCAAATAGTTTTACAAATAGTTACCAATTACTTATTCCCGCAAAACTTAGATAATTTCCTCATTATACACAAAGCAGCATCCTTTGCTTTGCTTGCTGATCTTTACAACGAAAGTTAAATCTTAATTTGGTAAAAATACATTTTTGAATAATTGTGGGACATTCACACAGGCATAGTAAAATCCATTAATAATTCCATTGTTCTTTTGCACCTAGAATAGGCCACTTTCCTGAAAGTAACAATAATATTACTTTTCTGCATATTTCCACTGTCAGTTGAAGATAAGAAAAACAACAGCCATAAATCAAATCTACCTTTGTTTTGAAAAACCAATAACTGTTTCAGACAACAACACAATATCACCTGCCCAGAAGGAGTTAAAACATTCTAAAACGTCCGTCCATGAGCTTGGCTCCAAGTTTCCATTTATTTATCATTTTAAATAGTTAATTCGTTAATAAACAAAGAAAAACAAATAGAACTACTCTCATCACCTTGTTTTAGCACCACTAGTACACATAACATAATCTGATAAATTCCCACCACTTCTCACTTCTACGAATTTACTCAGTTATACATACATCTCTTAAACCATTTATATGATTTCCATGAGAAACCATTTATTCAACAGAACGTCCCTAAAAACTTTTAACTAAAGAATCGAAAACGTTTCAAATCAAAAAGGCAACGTAGAAGTTAACAACGAAAGAAAATTGCTTTGAATAAAAGCCAACAGAGTAAACATATGGTCTAAAGTCTGAGTAAATACTAAGAAGCCCACTGGAAAACCTCCCGTAAGATTATTTTCTTCTACCATTCCGTAATCTACAGTTAATGAACGAGCTGTACACTAACAGGAATCATAACAAAGCAAAAATTGGAATCCGAAATAACTGGGATTTGTTTACATTTCATTCATTAGAGGTGTATAATATTGTATACAACCTAGAAATCTCAGGAAAAATTCTTTGAACAAAAAGAGAATAGAAAAAATGTTACCAAGAAATTCAAAATGAGAACAGAATTACAACAATAATTTTAGATAATTCTTCCTCCAATAAAACCACCGTCACTGCAGCCATCTTGCGGTGTTTAATTTTCCTAAATGGCTAAACAAAACTACTTTTGGACATTGCGATATAAAAATGATCTAATACCAGTTCATCATTACATCCCACAAAACTAATTATCAGTAATGGTCATCTTTTTGTCGGGAGTAAATTTGACAAGATTCAAAGCCAAGTGCCTATACATAGGGGGGGGAAAAAATGTTAATTGAATGCGATTTTTGTTTGAAGAAATCTGTTCACTGTGTCCCCAAAACAATTTACTGACTAGTCCACAGACGACAGTAATCCCGCCATTAGGGTATCGGTAATATGTTTTCCTCTTTTTCTTCTGCAAATCTAAAATTCACGACTTGCCTTGCGAATGCAAACTAACATGCATTTTTTTCTTTTTAACAGTAACCCACACTCAGAATCAAAACCCAATTTTGGGATTCATTACCTCTTTTTATACTTCTTGTACTTTCATGCAGACAGCCTACCTTTATAAACACATGTTTAAAGTAACGCAGTGCCACGTGAACATCAGATCAAACAATTGAGAGCATGTGAAATGTTTCACCTGAAAGTCCTGTTTGTAGAAAAAAAAAACAAAAAAAAACAAAAGTTCTTACAGAATACATCAATATAATCGTTCATTTCATACAAACATTTCCAAGATGAAGCTGTTAACATGTAATCAAGTGTTTGGGTATCGTCTACACAAGCTGACATGAAAGTACTACAGCATATGTATGACTCAGTACTGCGTAAACGTTTTAGCTCAGACGAATCAACAAAACACGCAAACAATTCAGAAGACATTAAAGAAAAATTCTTTAACACTGCAGCCCCTCAACTCACACGTATGTGTAAGCAGCCTTCAAGGTTGCCATTACACAATCCATAAGCAAACACCAAATCTACAGTATACACAAGTTTAGTACACTTTAACCATACTTATTCATCCATTGTCCTGAAGAAAACCTGCCAAGATTTCATTGTAAACTCGCACATGTCAACTAACAAATATTGCCATTATCAATTTCTCTGACAGACATGTGAACAATAGAAGTCCTACTGTTCCATACGCTCTCACAACAACACATGCACATCATAGTAAGTCAGTATACAATCCGTTATGTAATCCTCCAACTGAGGCTATACACGATTTCCCCAACGAATCAAAATAAACATAAAATGGCGAACCAAACGTGAGGAACAAAAGAAAAGAGAAGTAGAACATCTTTGTCCATTCCAAACAACTGCTTTTTGACAAGAAAATGCAGACCGCAGAGTCGAGATTTTAATAATAAAAAGTTTCAACGACTGTAAAAAAGTTATTTCTGATTAGACAACTAAACCTCCAGAACGTCTCCTGTGTTGAATTTTAACAGCAGGCAACAGAATGTATTTAAACCCAGAAAACACAATAGAACAAGGTTCATGAAGAAATTGTATTCCACTGGATCATATGAAATCAAAAAGAGCCAACATATGAAACACAAATCATTTCATACCAAATTTGGAAACCAGACCATAACATTCCAGTGCAAGAAAGGATATGGCGCATTTTCCTTTAATGCAATCATTTGAAACTAATACGTTGTAATTCAAACAAACCACTCGGAACCTTTACAAGTTTTTTTTTCCTGCACCGGGATACGCTCCCTTCCACGGGTCAGTTCAGCACACGGCAAATCACAGAGTTCACACTGGACAACATACACAAACACACGTGCGGGCCTTCGTCCACTCACAGGTACGCCCAGACGACGACACCGGTCACGTCAGCTGTCTACTCCATGGCTGAAACATCTCACACGCAAAGAACGTTCCACAGGGAACCGCCAATCTATCCTATTTAATTTCCCACCAACTACTCGCGCCCACCCACAGAGTACTTCTGCCGTTGATTAATAGTGATCATATATCATTGGTCACTGTATTATACCTTCCTGCCCAGCATTACTATAGGTGTGGCGTCGGCCTTCTATGAACTTCTCTCACAACACCTGAGAAGTCTACGCCGACGAAAACATATCCATCCCCAGGGTTTTCCGTTTCGATTTCAGAATGTTCACCTTTTCATTGTAGAAGTGCACCGTGCATGATGTAGGAGAAACTGACATCCCGGTTAAGGCCGAAGTACCAAGACCACATCTTGTTAGTCATGTCAGGCCAAATTTGTCGCGATCATGTCCTGGAGCATTCCATCGCAGTGAGCATTGGTCTCATTTTCCTCCTTCAAGGAATCCGTAGAAAGAGATTGATGCGTTTTTGGGAGGCCCATTCAGATCTCGATCTTCTTGTCTCACAGCCGGCAGACTCGTCCACAGGTCGTTGTTGGTCTTTTTCACTTCTTGGTTCTCTTTTTCTTAGCTCGTTCATCTCCTCTTTCAGTCCTTTCAGCTCGTTTTGCAGAGCTAAGTTGAACGACTCCGCGTAAATCATGGACATCTCTCTTCACTACCCAACTTGGCTTTCCTCTGGTCGCAATGTTTTCATAGTGGTCACGACACAACTCAGGTAAGATCCAGGCTGCAAGTTGTGGAAGCGGTGGACTCACTCAGGGTAAGAACCATGGGCTGGCAAGTTTGTGGAAGCGGTGACTCACTCTGGGTAAATCCAGGGGTCTGGCAAGTTGTGGAAGCGGTGGAACTCACTCATGGTAAGATCCAGTGGCTGGCAAGTGTGGAAGGACCGGTGGACTCACTCAGGGTAAGATCCCGGGCTGGCATTGTGGAAGCGGTGGACTCACCAGGGTAAGAACCAGGGCTGGCAAGTTGTGGAAGCGGTGGACTCTCTCAAGGTAAGATCCAGGTGGTCAGGCAAGTGTTGTTGAAGCGTGGACTCACTCAGGGTACGAGCAGGGGCTGGCAATTGTGGAAGCGGTGGACTCACACATGGGTGTAAGAATCCAGGGGGCTGGCAAGATGTGGAAGCGGTGGACTCACACAACACTCCAATCAGAGCCTGCGAACTTGCTGCTAGTACTGGTCACCGTGACTGTCGCCGGTTTGCTCTTAACTGGGACTGTTGGGTCCTGGATTCTTTCAATGCTCCACAGCCAAAAAGTAACCGCCCCACAACATGATAGAGAGAAGTAGTGCAAAGGTGACACCGTCCGCTTTTCCGTCCAAGTTTAACTATGGCGACGCGCATGACTGAGTTTCTTTGGCCCTTATCGTCAGACATGATGTAAAAAAACCGCACAACACAGCCACACACACCTCGGAGTTCTGTTGCTGCTGAAGACATACACGTCAACCACAGTGGCTCTGCCGAACATAGGCAACTCGAACAATGTTACGATTACCTGTGATTCTGATTTAAAACCCGAGAGAACATGTAGCACGTCCCTGATACTCCAAGACAGCTATTCACTCCCACTACCCCCCCCCCGCCCCACCCCCCTATGCAAGAGAAGACAGACATAGAGGACAGAGATATACAGAGAGGGAGAGAG
>CM031625.1:39345014-39368114 GCA_018398815.1 Conus ventricosus
CATATTTTCACCTTGTTCGCTTTTGTTTTTGAGTTAATTGTGTGGAAGGGGAATGGGTAGGGTGTTGAGGGGTGTGTGTGGAGATCTGAAAATGAAATTTGGACTGATATCAAAGCCTTCTCCCCCCCCCCAACCCCCCCATCCCATCTTATTCCCACCCTCCTCTGTGTGTGTTGTGTGTGTGTGTGTGTGTGTGTGTGTGTGTGTGTGTGTGTGTGTGTGTGTGTGTGTGGTGTGTTTGCGTGCGCATGTGTGTGTGAGTAAGAATATTATCTGTCTGTGCTTTTATTTGCATGTTTCTGCCTCCTTGTTCTCTCCTCCATTCTTTCATCTCTCAATTAATCTCTCTCCACCTCCTCTTCTCCCACCAACCCCAACCCTCTCTCTCTCTCTCCTACTCTGCTATCTCTGTCCCTCTCTGTCTGTCTCTCCTCTTGCATAGGGGGGGGGGTGGTGACGTGGGAGTGAATAGCTGTTTCTTGAGTACAGACGTGCTCATGTTCTCTCGGTTTTAAATTCATAATCAACAAGTAAAAAAAACGTAACATAGTCGGAGGCCTAAGTTTCGGCAGAACTGTGGTGGAATTGTCATGTCTTCAGCAGCAACAGAACTCCGAGGAGTGAGTGGCTGTGTTGTGGCCGGGTTATAACCATCAATGTCATGACGAAAAGGGGCCAAAGCAACTCAGTCATGCCGTCGCCAATTGTTAAACTTGGACGGAAAAGCGGACGTGTCACCTTTGCCCTACTCTCTCAAACCTTGTGGGGCGGTTTACTTTTAGGCTGTGGAGACATTGAAAGCAATCCAGGACCCACCGTCCCCCCCAGTTAAGAGCACACTCGACAGTCACTGTAGACCAGTACAGCAGCAAGTCGCAGGCTCAGAATGGAGAGTCTGATGATCCACCGCTTCCACAACTTCCAGCCCATGGGATCAAACCCTGAGTGAGTCACCGCTTCCACAACTTGCCAGCCCCTGATCTTTACCCTGAGTGAGTCCACCGCTTCCACAACTTGGCCAGCCACCTTATCTATACCCTGAAGTGAGTCCACCGCTTCCACCAACGAGCCAGCCCCCTGTATCTTACCCTAGTGAGTCCACCGCTTCCACAACTTGCCAGCCCCTGGAACTTACCCTGAGTGAGTCCACCGCTTCCACAACTTGCCAGCCCCTGATCTTACCCAGAGTGAGTCCACCGCTTCCACAACTTCCACCCCCGGATCTTCCCTGAGTGAAGACCACCGCTTCCATAACTTGCCAGCCCCTGGATCATACCCTGAGTGAGTCCACCGCTTCCACAACTTGCCAGCCCCGGATCTTACCCTGAGTGAATTCGTGACCACTATGAAAACCATCCTGCGACCAGAGGAACGCCAAGTTTGGGTAAGTGGTAAGAGAGATGTCCATGACATACTCGACGATCACTTAGCTCTCACAAACGAGCTGAAAGGACTGAAGAGGAGAATGAACGAGCTAAGAAAAGAGAACAAGAGTGAAAAAGACAAACAACGACCTGTGACGAGTCCTGGCCGCTGTGACAAAGAAGATCGACGATCTGAAGGGCCATCCCAAACGCAACAATCTCCTTTACTACGGACATCCATTTAGGGAAAATGAGCAATGCTCACTGCTAAGGATGCACCAGGACCTGATCGCCGACAAATTTGAACCTGACAGACAACATAGATGTAGACTTGGTACATCGTCTTAACGGGAAGTCAGATCTCCATCATTGCACGGTGGCACCTTCTACAAATAAAAGGTAACATTCTGAAATCCAAAACAGAAACCCTGGGATGGAATGTTATCGTCGGCTAGACTTCTCCAGATTGTGAGGAGACTTCATAGAAGACCGACGCCACACCTAAAGTGAAACTTGGCAGGAAGGAAAACAGTGACAATGATATATGAATCACCTATTAATCAACGGCAAGAAGAATCTCTTTGGTGGCGCCGAGAAGGTTGGTGGAAATTAAATAGGAAAGATGGCCGGTCCCCAGTGAACGTTCTTGCGTGGAGATTTTCAGCCAGAGAAGACAGCAGACGTGAAACCGGTGTCGTCGTCTGGCGTACCTGTGAGAGGCACGAAGCCCGCACGTGTGTTTGTGGGTGACAGTGTGAACTCTGTGATTTGCCGTGTGCTGAACTGACCGTGGAAGGGAGCGTATCCCGGTGGCAGAAAAACTTGTAAAGGTTCCGAATGGTTGATTGAATACCAACGTTTATAGTTTCAATGATTGCAAAAAAGGAAAATGCGCCAAACCTTTCGGCATCTGGAATGTTAATATACAGAATTCCAATTGAATGATAAAGATTGTGTATTCATGTTTTGCTCTTGTTGATTTCATATGTCCAGATGGAAACAAAAACTACATGAAACCTAGTTCTAGTTGTGATTTCGTGGGTTTAACATTCTGTATGCCTGCTGTAAAATTCACGACACAGGAGACACTGAGTTTAGTATGTCTATCAGAAATAACTTTTTATACATATCGTTGAACAAATTATTATAAAATCTCGACTCTGCGGAGCATTTCTTGTCAAAAAGCAGTTTTTTGGAATGGACAAAGATGTTCTACATATCTATTCTAAGAATCCACACGAGGGTTCGCCATATTATGTTTATTTTGAACGTGAAAACGGTATAGCTCAGTTAGGAGGATTACATAACGGATTGTATACTGCTACAATTATGTGCATGTTTGTTGTTGTGAGAGATATGAACAGTAGGACTTCTAATGTTTCCCAGTCTGTCCAGAGGAATGATACATTGCAATATTTTTTAGTTGCAATGTGCGAGTTACCCAATAAAACCTTGGCAGGTTTATCTCAGGAACAAAGGGATTGAAATTTATGAAAATTGTTTACAAACATTGTACTACTGTAGATTTGGGTTTGCTAAAGGATTGTGTAATGGGCACCATGAAAGCTGCTACACATACGTGAGAGATAGTGGCTGCAGAGTTACTGATTTTTCATTAAATGTCATCTGAATGTTTTCGTGTTTTGGGATTCGTGTGAGCAAAACGTTTTTACGCACTTACTGATCAGAACATATGCCTGTAGACTACATTTCAGTTGTTGTAACTATAACCCAAACACAAATTACCGAAACAGCTTCAACTAGGAAATGTTTGTAAGAAAATACGATTATATTGATGAATTCGTGTAATAACATGTCCAAACAACTTCAGGAGAACATTTCACATGCTCCTTCAATTGAATGATCATGATGTTCACGAGGCACTGCGATGACTTTAACATGTGTTATAAAGAAGCTGCTGTCTGCATGAAAGTTCAAGAAGGTATAAAGAGTAAAGAATCCCAAATTGGTTTGATTCAGAGAGGGTTACTGGTAAAAAAGAAAAAAAAGCAGTGTTCATTGCATTGCAAGGCAAGACGTAAATTTTAGCATTAGCAGAAAAAAAGAAGTAAACAATTACCGATACCAATGGCGGAATTACTGTCGTCTGTGACAGTCAGAAAAAAATAAGGTTTTTGGACACAGTGAAACAGGATTTTCTTCAAAACAAAATCACCTTCAAATAACATCAGATAGGCACTGGTTTGAAATTTCAAAATACGCCGACAAAAGATACCAATACTGTAATATTTAGTGTGAATGTAATGAAGAACTGGTAAAAATCATTTATATCGCCAATGTCCAAAGAAGTTTTGTTAGCCATAGAAAAATAAACACCGCAAGGCTTGCAGGGCCTGATGGTTTTATTGAGAATTCTAAAATATTGTTGTAAAATCTGATCTCATTTTGGAATTTCTTTTAACCATTTTCAATTCCTCTATTTGTCAAAGGAATTTAACCTGAGAATCAGGCAGAATCCATTATATAGCCCTCTAACAAGAAAGGAAATGTAAACTATCCCAGTAATTACGGATTCTTTTTTTGCTTTGTTATGCTTCCAGTAAGCTGTACGAGCACGATCATTAACTTAGATTACAGGACTGTAGTAAAAAATAATCTTACGGAGAATAACCAAGCTGGGTTCAAACGTAATTACTCTACTTTAGACCAAAGTTTACTCTGAAGGCTTTTATTCATAGCAAGTTTTCTGTCATTGTAAACTCTCACGTTGCCTTTAATTGATTTTGAAAACGTTTTCGATTCTATTAGTAAAAGTAATTTAGGACCGTTCTAAAAAGTACTCATGGAAAATCTTATAAATGTGTTAGAAGTATTTATAACTGTGTCAAATCTTGAGTGAGAAGTGTGGGAAATTAATTCCGATAGTAATGTTACAGGGTGCAAACAAGGTGATGTTTGTAGTTCTATATAGATTTTCTTTGTTTTATTAACGAATTAACATTAAAATGATAAATAAATGGAAAACATGGAGCCAAGCCATGACGACTTTTTTAAACTGTTAAAACTCCTTCTGGCTAGTTGATATTGTTTATGTAGTCTGAAACAGTTATTGGATACAAAACACAGATGAAAGATTTATGGCGTGCTTTTCTTCTCTACAACTGACAGAGGAATAAGCAAGAAAAGATATAATGAATTTCAGAAAGTGGCAATCCTAGTGCAAAAGAGAACAATGGAATTAATAAAGGAATAACAATGCCTTTGTGAATGTCCACAAATAATCAAAAAGTATTTATCAAGCCAAATTAAAGATTGTAACATCGCTTTGTAAAGATCCAGCAAGCAACGCAAAGGATCAGCTTTGTGTAATAAATGAGGAAATTATCATTTTGCGGAATAAGACAAATGAACTATTTAGGTAAACTAAAGACTCCCGGGAATACCAACCCTTGTGCAATATGGTGCCCTGAATTTGGGGTCTGGATAAAACTGCAGTAAATGAGAGAAAAAAACAGCCATTTATTTGCCCTAAAGACGTTTCTTTGAGTTTCATTACAAACATCCCGGATTTGGATTTTATGGTGAAACTAATAGTAACCAATATAATTGAATTCTGCAGTTATATGTATTCGATTTAAGGTTGAAACGATAAAATGAACGATTTTGAGATTACCAAAGAAATCATATAACGTGTTTTGTTTTAACCCTGGATGCTAGGAAAAAGCAAACTGGTTACAAGGTTGAAAATAAATAATATGAATTGGCCTTTGGGGGGGGGTGGGGGGGGGGGGGGGGGATATGTCCGGTAAAATTAGGTTGTAGGAGATGAACCAGTTTATCCATCCAATGGTTCGTAAAAGAATGGTTGATAGCAGATGGCAAGATTGAATTCTTCATAAATGAACGTACTATATTCAATCATCATAGACTGATAACTCCTTGCACCATATTCCGACTTACTTTGTTAATGAAATGGGACAGATATCTAAAAATTCATAATGACAGGATTTCGTTAATGGAATATCGGATATCATTGTTCCATACATTTACGTTATAGGCAACATTACAAATCTGATCACACGTCAATTATGCAAGAAAGCCATGTGAAGATGAACTTCATTTTGTATAGCATTGTACTGCCTTGATGGTCATAGAACTGAATTCATTCCTCCAAAATATCATAGCCAACAATCTATTTAGCTCATCTTAACTTATGGACCTGCACAAAAGAGGAGGCTGTTAATCCAAAAAAAGTCTCTTGTAGCAACACAAAGCCTTTAAATTCCGGAGCACAGTGTGTTCTTGAGTATGTCTGTTTTCGTTTTTTTGTCAAATTTGCCCTATAAAATATTCAAATTTGTCAAAGAGAATCCACCCTTTCATAAGTGCCATGGCGGCTATAATGATTAATCCCCCCGCCGGGGACCGATCCGTATCTCCGTCTTGTCTGTCCTCCCCTCTCTCTCCTACTCTCCTTCTCTCTCTTCTCTCTCTCACTCTCCTCTCTCTCTCTCTCTCTCTCGTTCCAAAACTTTATGTTTTCAGAATTTCCTCATTGACGTGCGCATGCACGAAATAACACTCGCGTTCATACAGACCTCTAGGAATCAAACCAATGATCAAGATAAACTTCTTTATTTTCCAACTGCTCGATCGAATGAGAGGGCATATGTCCTTTGCAATAATTAGGACTTATTAATTTTCAACTGATCAAATGTGATTACAATGATCCTGTATATATTTTATGATATGTGAATCAAGGAAACCAATACGTTTTGTGATAGCATACACTATTTGCAAGGAACTTTTCTTTTGGTGAAAACAAAAACAAAATTTTCCTGTATGAAGTTTGTAGACTTATAAAATTAAGCATTACATTTCCACAATTTGAACTCCATTGAACTTCGTCTACTGAAGAACTTTACAAATTGGTTTGGGTGAACATCTTTTATGTTTTTATGACTTTTGGTTTACTAACTTTCGTGCAGAGCAACGCATTTTAATAAACTTTTGTTAATCAAGAAATTCCACATTAAATTTGTTTAAATCTAATTGGGTATATTGCGTTTTGTGAACTGAGGCATTTACTTAGAAATTTTATTGATCAGGAACTTCACTCAGTTTTGAACATTGGGAATGCTGTTGGAGCCATATTTAATCAACGGTTCAGCTTATGAAGGCGGTAGATGTTGGAAAAACGTATTATGAAAGCTTTCTGCCACAAGAGCCATTCGTCCCTAGTCCCACTCCATCATCCTCCTCCTCCTCCTCACGCCGGGAAAGTCTTCAACAGCCCGTCAATCTCCGCTGCGACGTTGGCCGCGCGCGGAATTTCGGAAGAGTGCGGGGAGGCGTGGTCTCTGCAGCGGTGCCATAGTTCTGGAGCTCTGTCCGTACCACCATCATGCCCTGGTGCATGGAGACAGAGCATGGTATCAGTTTAGCATCACTCATGACTTTGACTCTGGAGGAAACGCATTACAACACTGTCAGGATGGCCGTGTGAAGCAAGGGTTTCGTAGTGGTACAGTCAAATTGCCTGACTGGTTTAATGAACGGTTAGAACCCTCAGATCGTCTATAATGACAACAGAAAGCAGGAGTTTCGTGTTTGCTGTTTTGTCTGTTTCTTTGTTTATAAACGCACTCGCTGACCCAATGGAAGTGAACATCAAAGACCCAAGGTCACCAAAAGTCAACTTGCACATCACTCAAAAGTGATTTGGTCTGAGACTGCACGCAGGTTGTTCTCTACGCTTGCTGTTCATAATGGATCCCAGTGTCAACCAGGTCCAAGAGGTACATACCACCTGCAGTGTTAGTGTCAGGAACTTTGATAAACACTCTCAAAACGCATCCATTACTGGAAGAACTCGACTGTGCGGCCAGACTTCCAATCTAGCCCATAGCAAACTGAATGCGTATGGGGCCAGTCGGGACTAAAAATCCACAGTAAATGGCTCTGATGCATCGAATTTACGACCTCCATGCCGAGAGCCTGGGACGTAAACCACTTCGCCTGACCTATTTCTTTGCATGAATTCTGATATCTTCTTACGTCGCTCCTGTCTCTCTCTGTCCCCTATGGACGCCGGATCCTATATGTTGCAGATCCTGTTTGTGAAAATTATGTCCTATAATTCCTCATTTTCTGTTGCTGTCCCCGAATCTGCCTTTTTTATGAATTTCTTTCTTGCTTCTTTCCTCCCCTTTTTACCCTCCGGAGTTTGAGCTTGTAACTTCTTTGCACTCTATGTGCCCCTGCCTTTCCATTATTTCTTAAATTCAATACATTTTTTGTCTCTCCAAATTGTTCGGTCTTTTTTTTTTTCCGGGGGGGGGGGGGTGGGGGGGGGGGGGGGGGTCCCCGGGGGAGGTTTGGGGAATCGGGAGGGTGTTGCCTCTCTAGACCATTCCCTTGCTTTGCTGAAAACGTATTTTTTTGCCGACTGCAGTAATTCAAACGCCAGCTTTTTGTTATTTTGGTTGTAGTTGTTGCCATGCTGTTGCTGCTGCTGCAGCTGTTGTTGTCGTTTTATCTGGAATTATTTTGTGAACATTTGTCCATTATTGGCAGTGTGTGTTATTCGATATAGGTTTTTCAAAAATGTATTTGTGACATTGAAATGTTTTTCAGCAGTTTTTTACCCGTGCATGGGACAAAAAAAACACAAAAAAACCTGGAGTGGAAGGGAAATTCTGCTGATATACTTTTTCTAATAACAAAAGTCTAAATAGCAAAGTCTTTTGACAATTTCAACTTAAATTTAGGTGAACATCCTCCCAGTTGACTTTCGCTGTGAATACTGTAAATATAACATTAAAGCTTTTGGACACACACACACAACACACACACTCACACACACACACACAGACACCAAATACACACATCACACACACACACATAACACACTCTCTCCTCTCTCTCCTCCTCTTCCTTCCTCTTCTAACTCCTTCTTCCTCACACTCTCTCTCTATATAGAAAAAAAAATATAAATAAAGTATAGTGTGTGTGGTGTGAGTGTGTGAGGAGTGTAGTGTGTGTGTGTTTGTGGTGTGTGTGTAGATAGTCTCCACAACCATGTTTCATAGTGATGGTAAATATGTTCAAATGCAAGGTAAAAAGATATAAAAACCTCAGCACAAATGTTTTGAAAACCCACGTGGCCAAGAGCATTGGGTGTATAGCAAATCCAACATCTACTGCCCACTGTGGCCCAAACGTTATGGCGTTTCTGTCATAACAATATGGAGATACAGACAGAGAAAGACAGAGAGGAGAAGGAGAGAGAGAGAGAGAGAGAGAGAGAGAGAGAGAGAGAAGAGAGAGAAGAGAGAGAGAGGAAGAGGAGGAGGAGGGAGATATTCATACTCATAACACACAAACAAAGGCATATAGTGGGGTGAGGGTCGGGAGGAGGAGGGGCATTGTTAGAAGGAGAGAGAAAGATAAATCCAACTTCATTCCCACAAAAATTCAGCCTTTGAAAAATCTGGCCTTACTAACGTATCCATCAAATGTTCATTGTTCAATATCTCTAATACGTCCCCAGAACAAAGTGTTTTCTTACCCTTGTTGTTGAAAACTAGGGGAAGTGTAGGTCGTGGACTCCCCGCCCCCCCCCCCCCCCCCCGTGTAGATACTACTTCATGGACTTACACCCCGCAGTGACATATTTTATAAGGTTTCAAAGTCAATGTCTATGTTCAGTGATTCAGACCGATCGTACCTCTAATAACACATATCCGAAACTTGACTTCTGAAGTTCAGTATAACACTGACTGCTCACACGCCTGTGAGTGCACAGGCCAACAAACAAAACAAACGAACACGCACACACATCCACACACACACACACACACTCACACACACACACTCGCTGCGCGCGCGCAAGCAACACACACAACACATACACACGCACACACACATAACACACACTCGCGCGCGCGCGCGCGCGTCGTGGTCTTTTTTTTTCTAATATCTACGATAAAGACAAGTGAAAACCACTGTTTCTGTGCACACAGTAAACAAATCTATAATGGCTACACATTTCCTGTGTGAGTTCGTCCAGTCAGCCCATCTCTCCGCTCGCGATCAAACGCTCGCTCGCAGAAAAGTGGAGAGAGAAAAACAAGTTTCAGCAACCCTCCGACATAACTCTGCAAATTTTCCGCGACGCAAAGAAGAGCAATGTCACTCGATCAAAAGTGTCCCTATTTTTCGACTAATGGTCTGATAGTTCTTTACTCAAAAGTCAAACCACTTAGCCTTTAGCCTACACTGTATAACAGAAACAATTAGGAAAAATATGGGGTAAAACACTATGCAGGCGTTGCTCATTCTGAGGTTTTAAAAATCCACTTACAGTCAGTGCGAGCGTGAGGACAGAGATCGCCAGAAGAACCAGGAACAGGCGTGATGTCGCCCAGGGAGGGTAAGTAAGCAGAACGTGCTGGAAATGCTGATGTCCACGGTCAGCAAAGTTGTTCAGCTATACTCCTGCGAAGAAAAAAAGTGCAAAGAATGTATTACTTGTTGTCTGTAGTTTGGTGATTCGTTGACTGCACAACAGAATGTACGCCCACTGGTCACAAGACGAATTCCATATATCAAACATAGTTGAAAAAAAGGAACAGCAAAGAAAGTTTTGATTTTCTTCAAAAAGCATGGGGAAAAGGCAACACAGGAGTGACCGGTGGGGGAGGGGAGGGGAGTGGGATGGGAGAAGCAACACATGTATGAAATATATAAAAACAGGCGAAGGGGCAGAGGTGACAACAACAGAAAATAAACAATAAAAGTACATGATAATAAATATAGACAGTATCTACTAGATAAAAGCAGAACCTCAATTCACATGAATGAAACAGAGACACATACTAACATAAGAAAAAAACAAGATGCAAAGCAATATAAAACGTACTCCAGTTTTCCAAATCGCTTATAAATCGGCCAAGTAACTTTCTGAGACAATAACGCAAATAACGGTTTTACGGGTTATTTAAACCAGAAGAGCACTTTGTGAAACTGGTATTTTTAGTCCCTCACTGGGCTAAAGCCTTTGTAGCCTAGCAAATTCATACAGATCGGACAATATGTCAAGAATACGGTTTTTAACAGTCAAATTTGAAACACAAAATGGAAGTACCAATAAGTGTTGACAACCATTCTGTTACAAAATATCATTAAAATCCACCACAATAAGTGTAAAAAAAAACCCGCAAAATAACGGTTTTAACGGTTATATAACCGATGTACACTTATGAAACTGTTATTTTAGTCATCACTGAGCTAAAGCCTATGTACATACCGAAACTTCATCCAAATCGACAATAGTCAGAATCGCGTTTTTAACGGTCCGAATGTGAAACACTATATAAGAAGTGCCATTTGTGTGTGATAACCTTTCAGTATACTAAATTCATTAAAATCCACCTAATATAAGAAATAACGCAAAATAACGGTTTTAAACTATTAATCGATTTTATCGTTACAATCACTTACAATATGAAAGAGGCTCCAATTTGTGCACAAATCAACCAAACCGCTTATAAATCGGCCAATTACTTCTGAATAATCATAAAGAAGCAAAAACCTTTTGGGCCGTTTTGACCGACAGCAAGCGGCTATTTCTGGTCAAATAAAACATCGGCATCATCATGACCCATAGTGAACATACTTACAAATTTTCAGAAAGATGGCCTCAAGTACTTTCTGATAATATTCCATAAAGAAGAAAACCCGTTACATGACCATAACAGCCGTGGAGAAACGGCTATAGCGGGTACACTAAAACATCAGGCATTATCCGTGACCCATAATGAACATACCTGCTAATTTTCACAACGAACGGCCAGTACTTTTCCCCCACCCTGAATAGATATGCCATAAAGAAGAAAAACCGTTACCAGACCGTTACAACCGATAGCCAACAGTTATAACGGTTTAACTAAACATCGGGCAATATTCGAGACCCAAATGAACATACCTATCACTTTTTCAGAAAGATCGCCACGTACTTTCTGAGATATTGTATAACGAAGAAAACCCTTTACAGGCCGTTACAGCCGTAAGAAACGGCAAAAACGGGTAAACTAAAAACATCGGCATCATCCGAGACCATAAAGAATGACCTGCTCATTTTTTACAAGGATCTGGCCAATTATTACTGAGATATTCAACAAGAAAGAAAAACCGTTTACAGGCGGTTTGGCGTTACATGCCGTTAGTAACAGCTTATAACGGTAAACTAACACATCGGCATCCATCCGTGCCCATAACGGAACTACCATCCCAAATTGTCAGAAAGAATGTCCAGTATTTTTGTCTGGAGGGAGGAACACATTTTGACCACGGACACACATACACACACACAACACCACACACACACACACACACACACACACACACACACACACACAGCATTTCTTCGTCCCATTCAAAAGTACTCCCTGTACTATAAGAACCAGGGAGAACAAAAACAAAGAAAACAAAAACAAGATGCAAATCATATAAAACGTACTTCCCAGTTTATCCTGAAATACGCGGTGATATTCCATAAAGAGGAAAACCGACCTTGTACGGTGTAAACGATAGTAATGACTATCCTGGTAAACATCGGCAACGTCTTAGACCTATAAAGAAACATACTTACAATTTTCAGAAGAACGGCCAAGAACTTACTGAGAGTTTCCATAAAGAAGAAACATTATGGGCCGTTAATAATGGCAATAAAATAATAATAATAATAATACTAATAACTAATAATAATAATAATAGATAATAATAAAGATAATGAATATTTCTATAGTGCAAACCATAGATTAGCTCTAAGCGCTTTACCTACAAGGACTAACGAAAACACGCACGCACACACACACACACACACACACACAGCACCACACACACACCCACACACACACACACACACACACCACGCACGCACGCACGCACGCACGCACTCACGCACGCACGCACGCCACGCGCGCGCCGCACACGCACACACACACACACACACACACACACCACACACACACACACACGCACAAACCGCATAACGTTAAACATCGGCATCATTTCGTGACCCATAATGAACATAACCTACAAATTTTCGGAAAGATCGGCCAAGTTCTTTCTGAATATTCTATTAAAAAAAAGAAAAACGTTTACAGGCCGTACAGCCGTTACAAACGGCTAAACGGTAAACAAAAACATCGGCAATTATTCGTGACCCATAATGAACATACTACAAATTTTCAGAAAGAATCGGCCAAGTGCATTCTGAGATATGCCATAAAGAAGAAAAACCGTTACAGGCCGTTACAGCCGTTAGTAACGGCTAAAACGGTGAACTAAAATAACAAGCATTATTCGAGACCCATAATGACAGCCTACAAATTTCAAAAGATCGCCGAGACTTTCAGGATCTTCTATAAAGAAGAAAAAAACCGTTACAGCCGTTAGTAACGCTGTAAACGCATCATCCGTGACACATAATGAACATACCTGGCTAATTTTTACAAAGATCGCCAATCACTTTCTGAGATATTCCGTAAAGTTAGAAAAACCGATACAGACCGTTAATACACCGATATAACGGCATTAACGGTAAACTATAACTTGGCATCATCCGACGCCAAAACAACATACTTATTGCCGTTATCTATAAATTGAGAAAGATCGGCCAAGTACTTTTTGAGATATTCCAAAAAGAGGAAAAAGCGTACAGGCTGTTACAGCCGTAGTAACGGCTATAACGAGGTAAACCAAACATCCAGCATCATCCGGGACCCAGTAATGAACAAACCTGCTAATTTTCACAAAGATCAGCCAAGTACTTATCCTGAATATTCCATGGAGAAGAAAAAGCTTTCAGGCCGATACAGCCGTTAGTAACGGCTGTAACGGTAAACTAAAACATTGGCATCATTCTTGACCCCATAATAAACATATTTACAAACTTGCAGGAATGATCGCCAAGAGCTATCTGAGATAATTCTATAAAAAGAAAAAGCGTTACAGGCCGTGAAAGCCGTTGGTAACGGTTGTTACGGTAAACTAAAACAACACGCATTATTCCGTGACCCATAATGAACATACATATTTTTCCAGAAAGATCAGCCTAGAAACTTTTTGAATATACTATAAAAAGAAATACCGTTTCAGGCTTGTTACACCCAATAGAAACGGCTGTAACGGGTAAACTATAACATCGGCATCATCCGAGAACCCAAATGAAGAAACCTGCTAATTGTCACAAAGATCGGCCAAGTAACTTTCAGAGATATTCAAGGGAGAAGAAAAAAGCGTTAAAAGCCGTTACAGCCGTTAGTAACGGCAGTAACGGTAAACTAAACATCCGAGCTTCATCCTGGATCCATAATGAACATACCCTACTAAATTTCAGAAAGATCGGCCCAGTAGTTTTGTCTGGAGCGAGTTGAGACACATATTTGACCGACAGACACACACACAGACAGACACACAGACAGCATTTCTTCGTTCCCATTTCTAAAGAACTCCCTGACTATAAAAACTGGCTTACGAGACCGTCACCGCACAGAAAAGTCTTTGTCACACAAAGAAACCCAAACAAACGAATCGTACATGTCCGAAGAGGGGTATGGCCAACCAACTCATAATACAGTAGTGATAGCATCAGAGGAATGTGGAGCAATGCTGTGCACATTACAGGGAGAGGCGTGTACCACTGCGCTTGTGTTACGGGCCCGTGGCTGAAAAATGCGAACAAGAGACCAACAAAAAAACAAACAAACAATGTAATGCTGTTTTACACAGAAAAACATGAATGAAAAAAGCGAAATATATCGACAGGTCCCTGGAAATGCAGTAGCTAGCATGGTAAAGTGGAACGACAGAGGAAAAGTATGTCGACTTACTGGTGCGGGGGGGGGGGGGATAGCTGGGTGAACAGAACACGGAGAAAAATCATATACACACTGCCGCGCGCGCGCGCGCACACACACACACAGAGCACGTGCCCGCACAGCGCGCGTAGCAGACACACACACACCACACACACACACACACACACACACACACCACACACACACACACACACACACGCACGCAAGCACGCACGCACCACACACTGTCTATCTTCTCTTTTTCTTTAACTTTTTCCCAGCTTCTACAAGAATCAATATATAATAAAAAAACGAAATTGTTACGACCAAGGGACTGCCCTGTTGAAGAAAGAGTAATATTCCTGCATTTTTTCTTGTTTGTTTTCCTCTATTTTGTTTGCTTTTTTTTTTTATCCAACCATGTTTCGCAAATACAAAACGATAATGTTCATTCTTCTGAAAGTTGTAATTATTCCTACAAGAATGCAATTACTATTATAAAAACAGGCTCCCTAAATTCGCGAACAGTTCACTAAATTCATAGCGTTGTTGATCAAGCACACACCAAAAAAAGTGATAACCTTGCTGAACGCAATCCCGTGTTCTGGTCCTTCGCACCGGATCCGTTCGCCCAGATAATGAAAGGAAACGATCTTGGATCGCATTCTATCTTTTCACCGAGTTTCGTTCTAATCGTTTTTCAGAGTGTTTGCTTTCCCACGTGACGACAAACAGTGAAACACACAAACAAACAAACAAATCAGCTGACGCGGATAAGAGAGAAGAAGATGACCTCTTTTGGCGGAATGTCAATATGCACGCATCATTTCCATGCAACCAAAACAAACAAAACAAACAACAAACACAACATCCCTAATCTACCACCACCCACACCCCACCCCACCACGTAATGCACAACTAGACCTCATCCAGTGAGTAATCTCACCCTATCCTTCTCTCCTCCCCTCAACCCCCAAACTTTTCCCCCTCTCACCCTCCCCATCTCCCCACCCTCAACAGAGATGATTGCCCCACCCCCCGGCCCCATTCCCGTTTCCCTCTCCCGCCCGTATCGTGCTCTCTCCGAAGGAAGGTGACAGCGCACGAACAGTATTGAGTCGCTTCCGGTACAACTCGCCGCGCGTAACCCGCCACCTCGAGTGGTGCAAAGTTTCGTCCTTTGCTGGCAGAAACTGCCTGTGTGTGCGGAGCTGGATCCAGTCCCGCGTAAAAAAAAAAAAAAAAAGAAAAAAAAAAAAAAAAGACTGCAAAGCAAAATAACTACTCCAGATTATCCCTTAATACACGGAGATAATTCGCATAAAGAGGAAAAACCGTCTTGGACTGGTGTAGCCGTTTGAATGCTATTCTGGAAAACATCGCCATCGACTGTGACCAATAATAACATACCTACAATTTTCAGAAATATCGGCACGTACTTACTGAGATATTCCATAAAGAAGGAAAACCGTTACAGCCTTACAGCCGTTAGTACCGGCAATAACTTTAAACTAAAACATTGGGCATCATCAGTGACCCAAAAGAACATACAAGCAAATTTTCACAAAGATAGGCCAAGAACAATTCTGAGATATTCTATAAAGAAGAAAAATTGTTTACAGGCCGTTACAGCCTTTAGTAACGGTCTAACGGTAAAACTAAAACATCGGCAACATCCGTAACCATAGTGAACATACATTTAAATGTTCCACAAAGATCAGCCAAGTACTTCTGAGATATTCCTAAAGAAAAACAAGCCGTTACAGGCTGTTACAGCCGTTAGTAACGGCTATAACGTAAACTAAAACATCGGGCATTATTCCCGTGACCAAAAAGAACATACCTGCTAATTAACAAAGATCAGCCCAGTAACTTTTTAGATATTCCAGAAGAAGAAAAGCTTTACAGGCCGTTTACAGCCTTTATTACACGGTAGTATATGGTAAACTTAAAGCATCGGACATCATCTTGACCCCTTATGAACATACCTGCTAATATTCACAAAGATCGCTAGTACTATTTGAGATATCTATAAAGAAGTAAAAAACCGATAAACAGTCCGTTACAGCCGTTTAGTAACGGCAATAAACGTAATCTAAAACATCGGCCATCATCCGTGACCCATAATGAAGATACCTACAATTTCACAAAGATCAGCCAAGTACTTTTTGAGATATGCTATAAAGAAGAAAAACCGTTACAGCCGTATAACAGCCGTTAGAACGGCTATAACGGGTAAACTAAGCAACGGACATCATCCTGTGACCCATAATGAACATACCTGCTAATTTTCACAAAGATCGCACGAACTTTCTGAGAAAAGTAGGGAATATATGAAAGAAATATAGGGAGAAAAGAAAAGGAAAAAAAGAAATGAGAGAAAGAAGAAAAAAAGAGAAAAGCCAGTAACATACATAGGACATACGAACAGCTACGAGAAGTGATAGCGAGTCTACTCAGTTCATTCCTTAGGAATGATATATAATCCATAAAGAAGAAAAGCCGTTACAGGCTGTTACAGCCGTGAAGAAAGCTGTAACTGGGTAAACTACAACATCGGGCAATCCACCGTGAACCCATAATGAACATACCTGCTAATTTTCACAAAATCAGCCAAGTACTTTCTGAGATAAACTATGGAGAAGAAAAACCGATTACAGGCCTTTACAGCCGTTATGTAACGCAGTAACGGTAAACTAAAAACATCGGCATCATCCTTGACCCATAGTGAACATACCTACAATTATATCAGAAAGATCGGCCCAGTAGTTTTGACAGGAAGCGAGTAGAAACACAAATTGACCACGAGCACACACACAGACAGACAGACACCCCACAGACAGCATTTCTTTCGTTCCCATTCTAAAGTACTCGTGTTCTTTAAGAACGGTGTACAAAACAGGAGGAAAGTAGTGTGGCTGAGGGTGGGGGTGGGTGTGGGGGGTGGGGTAGGAAAAAATGTGTCCAACAAATATTGATTGGAAAAGACAGTTTACAACAAACACGAAAAAAGTGAGAACATGAACAATGTGCAGAGAATAAAAAGGGACATATCATGAACGGAGAAGGAAGATGCGGCAACCCTCAGCCATTCTATCCCTCGTCGAGCAACAGCTACCTTGCCTGGGATTAACCACCTTGCTAATTATAAAAAAAAAAAAAGACAAGAAAGAAAGGAAATGAGTCAGGTGTCGCCAACTGTCGATGAGTTAAGTAACATTTGCCAATCTGTGATAATGTTTCTGTTTGTACATGGGACAAACGAGGTGCGCCTACCATTTAAAAATCAATTCCACCTGTATTTGCCATTAAAGCAACAACAACAACTACAAAAAAAAAGAGAGGTGTAGAGGATAAGTCTGAAGGGAACAAGCCCATGCCCGCATCAAACATGACAATATGGCTATAACAGAACTCTAATATACATACACACACACCCACACACACCACGAACACACCCACACACAAAATGAGTCTCCTTTTATCAAAGGAACTGGTTGCTAGTTTTCGTGAAGAGATTAGAATGCCATTGGATTTTAGAGACAAATACAACCAAATGTCCAGATAGACTCTCATCCTCTCACCTCTAAGAAGAAACAGAGCAGAGACAGAACCTAAGACAGAGCAGACAGATTCAACAGTAGACAGCAGAACGAAGGCACAGAGAGAGAGAGGGGAGGGGGGAGAGAGAGAAAGAGAGACTGGAGAGAGAGAGAGAGAGAGAGAGAGAGAGAGAGAGAGAGAGAGAAGAGAGAGAAGAGAGAGAGAGAAACGAACAAGAAAAGTGTCAAACAGATAGAGAGAGAGAGAGAGAGAGAGAGAGAGAGAGAGAGAGAGAGAGAGAGAAAGCAGACAGACAGACAGACAGACAGACAGACAGACAGACAGAGAAAGAGAGAAAGAAGAGACAGACAGATGGTGACACAGAGAGAGTTGAGAAGAGAAAGAGAGAGAGAGAGAGAGAGGGAAGAGAGACAGACAGACTAGACAGACAGACCGACAGACAGACAGACAGACAGACAGATCAATCAGCATGGGAAACAGACGGGAGAAGGGGAGGCAACAGAAACTGGAAAAGAGAGAGAGAGAGGAGAGAGGAGAGAGAGAGAGAGAGAGAGAAGAGCGAGAGAGAGAAGAGAGAGAGAGAAGAGAGAGAGCGCTAAAGAGAGCGAAAGAAAGAGAACGACAACAGACAGACAGACAGACAACAGGCAGGCATGCAGGCAGGCAGACAGACAGACAGTCATACAGACAGACAGACAGAGACAAGAAATAGATGAGACAGAGATTTACAGACAGAGAGAGAAGGTGGGGGGGGGGGTGGGTGGTCGAGAGAGAAGTGAGGTTGAGAGAAGAGTACAGGTATGTGAGAGAGTCAGTGAGAAAATTTGACCGATAGAGAGAGAGAAAAGAGAGAGAGAAGTAGAGAGATAGAGAGAGAGAGAGAGAGAGAGAGAGAGAGAGAGAGAGAGAGAGAGAGAGAGAGGAGAGTGTGTGGTGTGTGTGTGTGTGTGGTAAACTACATGTCCGAACTTTCATTAAGGACCACCCCGAAAAAAGGCCCTTTCTTTTTAAATTGCCGAAAATACAAGCCATGCAGTTTTCAAGAATTCGACTGGGAAAGGGTTTAAGGAGATTAACAGAGTTTTCCGCAAAGCTTGCGAAAGCTTTGTCCTTATTGACCCTGCGGCATGCAGAGAGGGGGAGGGTTGAAGTTGCAAATTGTTTCAAAATTGCTTTTTTTTTATGCAAGAGTGAACACTGTTTCAAACGGTTTGCATGGGAGAAATTCAAATGCACCGTTCAAAAACCAATGCATTGCGAGCATTTTACTGACTGGAATGCCCCTAAAAGCACCCAACGTCAGAATTCTTTCATGACACAAAAATGCCTCCAAAGACGCAAGCTGTCTTATATGACCGACCAGGCGATTGATGGCTGCAGGATCGAGTGGTGATCGAGAAGTGGCCAGAAACTACAAGTGTCCCACTCCGTTTCATCATTCGCTGAAGAGAACTTTTCAAGCCACTTGGAAACTGTCAAAGAGAGACCCGTCCCAGGCCAGCCAAATAAACCACTGCAAGAGAAGACAGTTACGAACCGCAGACATGCTCTTCGGACCAGGACCACCACCTCCAACACCATCAAGCGTCGCTCCAAGCTGCCACTACCCATGCAGTGTGGAGGATGACCATACGGCGGCGCTCAATGCTGCCAACCTTCGAGCAAGGCGCCCAGTCCGAGTACCCAAACTGACTGCGGCCCACCGGCCTTCGCCTGGCCTGGTGCACAGCTCAACGAACATGGACTCGGGCACTCAGTGTGGATGGTGCTTTTTTCACCGATGAGTCCAAGTTCCAGTTGAAGCCACGAATGGAAGCATTCGGGTGGCGGCGTCTCCAGGAGCACTGGCAGATTACGTCAATCCAGAGGTCGTGCATTTGGTGGTGGCTCCGTCATGGTATTGGGGCATCAGCTCACCACAAACTCCCCAGACCATGTGGATGGCAACCTGAACGGCCAACGCTACTGCAGGAGATATACCGGCCTTTGGTTTCCCAGCTACTCCAGCAATTGGGGTTTTTTTTTTATTTTTCCTCAGGCTGTGTCATGGACGATAGATTGCCACCCACATCGTTGTCGAGCCGGGAACACTTTGTGTGCAAGGCTGGCATCACCAGATGCCAAGGCCGTCAAACAGCCACGTACATGAACCCCTATTGATAACATCTGGGCCCAGCTTGGAGGAGAGTTCAAGCAAATCACCCTGTCCGGCCAATCGACATGAGCTGCAGCACTACTGCAGGAGGAAGTGGGCAAACTCCCTCAGGCACACATTACAAGAACAGTCAACACCATGAGCACGCTGTGTGGAATTGGGGTGCAGACACGAGGGGGCACACTCGGTTTTGATCAGACTGTAAGAAACACTCTTTTGGAATGCCATTTTGAGGGAAGACTCATTCAGCCTGCCCAGTCAAATCAGAAAGAATGATTTTTTCGATGAAGAGTGACAAAAAGTTGTTCACATATAATGAACTTAAACATTTATAAAGTTTCTGTCGTTTGTCGGTTTTTTCTTTCTATGTTTTGTGAGACTGTGTATAAGTGTCCTTACTAAAAGTTCGACCCTGTATATTGAACTGAAACATCTTTTATGCTCAATGTGCACATCTGTAATATAAATAAAAATCTATAAAAATAAAATATATATCTATATATATATCAAATATATATATATATCTATATATATATATCTAATCTACACACAAAAAGTTAAGGATCACTTTTACAAACATTCATAACTTCAAAATAAGAAAGACCAATGCGTTGAAGTATGGCAACAATTTAATACATTCTTTAGTAAAACGATACACCATTAGCCTCATAATCTCGAGCAATCGTTTGGTGAGAACATTAGATAAAGTGGTACGATCCAAAATGAATACCCAAAGTCATAGAAATCACAAGGACAGGGCATACTGATGTCCCAAGAGCTCCGAAAAGCGTGTAACCACCAGGCTGTTCTGGCACCACGCAGCGAGTCCTCAACGATTGACCAGGTTGGTGAAGATCCTCTGTGGAAGCGCTGCACTCAGCCTGCAGCATCTGGTAGAGGTGTTGGTCATCCCTGGAGGGGGTGTGGCTCCTCATCTTGCAAACCAGCTCAACCAGAGGTTCTCAAACGGTTGAGATCGGACTGCATGCTGGACCTAGAACAATTCTGTTGACTCCAGACTGCTGCATGAATTCGTATGACTCACCCTTGCCTGTGGGGCGAGCGTGTGTCCTCCTGAAGACAGCCCACTGTCCCCATCTGCTGCAGTGTAGCACAGCCCAGCGGTCGAAGGAATCTCATCCCGGTATCGAGCCAGACATGTTGCCCTGTATACAGAGAAACAAGGGTGTTCTGTGGTGAAGAGCTGAAGGCCACCCAGACCATTACAGAACCTCCACCAAGCACCTTTTCCTTGGACAGTGACGTCAATAAAGCGTTGCCCTGGCACATCCAGACCCTCAGTCGGCCGTCGTTGTGGTGAAGGTGAAGCGTGATTCATCACTGAACAGGACCTGGGACCAAAGCTGACGTGACCACCTCACTGTGACGTGCGCAGAAGCGCGCGTGGCTGCTGCTGCCCTATGGGCTTGAGTTAAGTGTGGGCCGTACTGCTGGTGCACGAGAACGGAGATTAAACCCATGTAGGTGGTTCCATATGGTCATGCTGCTGATGTTGATGTTAGTAAGCCACCTGAACTGCTTGAATGATGCTGGAAAAAAGAGGCTGTCTTTCTGCAGGGCTTGTTGTTCAATGAGACGATCGACACGTGGGGTGTCTTCTTCGGTCGACCAGATCACGACTTTCATGGACAATCCCCCCAGTGGCTGAGAAGCGTTGAATCATCCAGACAATGACCGAGATGGACACATGAAGTCGCCTGGCCACTTCTCGCTTGGGAACATCAACTTGGAACCATGCAACAGCTCGTCCCATCCAACTCGCCTTAATTTTCGTCGGGTGCACTGACAGCATCAGGCCTACTACTGGTGTGGAATGTCTTCTTAAATAGCCAAGGGAGCGACAGCATCTCACACATAAACAGCAAGTGCTTGGCTCGTGCATAAAGTTTTTCCATCAGGCAAGTGCAAAGTGTTCAGGCAGAACGGTCCAGAAAACAAGGCATTTTTCACAATTTCCGCTTTCGTTTGCGGCCAGCTCAGTAGTAAGAATCCCGTGCAATTTCGCACTAACACAACATCGCACACTTACACGAACAAGAAATCATGACAATTTGCTGGACTAAGAAGTAAATAACAGTAGCGAAACTGAGTTATTACGCACTGTTTTCACATACCGATCCTTAAGTTTTGAGCGTAGTATATATAATGTGTGTGTGGTGTGTGTGTGTGAAGGTGTGTGTTGTGTGTTTGAACTCTAAAGGAATTGATACATAAAAAATGCACTATATGCTCTCACTGTACTATATATAACGTGTGCGTGTGGTGTGTGTGTGTGTGTGTGGTGTTGGGTGTGTGTGTGTGTGTGTGTGTGTGCGCGCACGCGCGCGCGAATGCGTTGTATCTACACGACAGATAAATCATATTTGGGCTAATAAGAAAGAACAGTTTTTAATTGGTGAATCTGAAAAGAATATTCATTAAAATTCCAGAGCAGGGAAGAATACAATAATTTTTGAATGTGTATTATTGATTCTAACTTCGTTATCATGCAAAACATGTTTACTTTTGTAACAAAATTCTCGTTACGTTCTTTCATGATCCTACACCGACAGCACTCTCATCAGCATAAACAGGAAAAAAAACCTGTCATCGCTTGCTACACTTTTTTTCCCCCCCCTTTCGTAACTCACCCCTATTGTTTATCCGCTGTAGCACCACGTGCTTTATCTGAAATATGTCACTGCCTCTACATTCAAATCACCCCTAGTTCTTTGCTCAGTTAGTGTCATTGTCATCAACGAAAATATGCCCATTTGTTAATTTTCAAACAAACCTTTCACGATGATCAGAAGAAACAAAATCTGAAAGCGGTATTCAATACATTTCCATGACCCAACCCTTTTTTATTATTTATTTTTCAAAGTTCCAGCCTTCTTTTGTTTAAAAAACAAAAAAACAAAAAACAAAAAAATCTGTGTAATTAGACAGCCCTTACAGAACTATAGTGAAATTCTCGATTTTAAATCATGCAAGGCCAAGTCCACTGATCAGTTTATCTTTAACAATGGAAGATAGGCGACACCTAACAGAATGGTGACACCAAAAATGTGTGAACAATGGTGAACTGGCAACTCTACACACAGCAGAATGGACAGCTGGTGTCCACTCAGGACTCTTTCACACCTGGTCCACACGACTACAACCAAAAGCTGGAGCAGCCTATAGTACT
>CM031625.1:39374114-39434361 GCA_018398815.1 Conus ventricosus
GAAGCCCAAAGTGGGTTTCAAAGCTTATTAATATACTTTATGAGTTGGATTGGGAGAGGGAGGTTGATAGAGAAGAGTTAAAGAGCAGATTTGAAAAATTAATTACTGACTTTTGAGCGTATAAAATACCAGATTCTTACCCCACCACTATAAAGTTGTTTGCCAATTTTTCTAGATAATATGGCTCCTGAAGATGTTAATCTGACTGTTTCAAATAGCCCTGAAGGAGTAGCTATTCGCTTTAATGAAGATCGGGTTTTACGATTAGAAAAGGCTATGAATTAACAGCGAATTTACAATTAATTTTTTATTTATTTTAAATTTAAAAATGGGGTGCCGAATCAGTGAATCTGTTTAAAGAATTGTAAAGAACTATTTGACGAAACAATGAAAGTATTAAACATTGATTTTAGTGAATTTGGGTTGAGAATGATGTTAAAAAATATAATAAAAGATCATAGTGAACTATTTTAAAGAGGCAATTAAATGTATGAACATTAACTGCAGTGATTCAGAAAAAGCTAAAATATGGCGGGTGTTATTGTAAGGTTAAAAGGTCTTGAAGTGTTACAACGCTTGGGTTACGCGTTTTACTTAGTTTTATTTACTTTATTTTTTTTAATTTACGTAAATATTGTGGCTTTAAAAATGACGACCACAAGTAAATTCGAGGATGGAAAACTATTACGAAGGAAAAGAAAAAATTTGGTAGTGACAAACAATTAAACAATACGTTTAGTGAAGTAGATATGGGCATCATTAACCCCTTGAACGTTTAGAAAGGTTAGCACATGCTATCCCCTAAAATCCCAGAGTCTCTTCAACGCGAACCTCCAATAAAAGTGCTGTTGGCTGTTTCTGATTGATTATATAATGCCCGATGATAGTAACATGGGAAATCTGGGTTTCAACTAAACAGAAGGAAGTAATCAAATATCAGACTTTAAAACTGACTGGGCTGATTACATGCTTACACAGTTTAACCATGCAAGTGAGGAGGCAAAGTTAGGGGTTCTGGTTGGTCTGAAGGGACAGTCCTTGAAATCAGATTGAGACAAACAAAGTTCTATCCTATAGTTGGCAATTCTTACCTTCCTCTCCCAAAAGAGTTAGAGTTAAAAGAACAGTCTTAAACATACATAATTCTGACAACATGGTTTTATGTGGTTTTGTTTTAGCTCATTTTTCATCCTTCAAAAATCATGCAAACAGAGTATCTTTAATATGAACAATATAAGCAAGAGCTGAACTTTGATAACAAAACTTTTCCCAGTAAGTATAGAAAGTATATCTCAGTTTGAAGAGCAAAACAAACCAATCACTGTAAGCGTATACACATGGTTGTAGTAGACAATCTAGTGCCTTAAGGATTTCTCCAAAAGCTCCCAACTTTAGGCGAACCGCTTGACAAAACATGTAGACTTGATACTGTTTGCATATAGTACAAAGAGTCAAAATGATTAATCAAAACAATAAGCAGACTTATGGCCTACGTCAAAGGCTCAAGCTAAACAAGGGCTTTGAGAAGGTGTCTGTTTTAGAATCCCCCAACTATATCAGCAGGAGAGCTGCCAGTCATAAGAAACCATGTAACCGTTTATTGGTAGACTGTGAAACCGAACTCCTCCTACCTAAAACAGGGTCTAAAAGTTAGTTTAAGAATTACACAAAATGGGCAGATGAGCCCGTAACGAGGTTTTATGATGCTGACATGTGAATTGCTCTTACAACAGTACTATACGGCGGCCCACACCAAGAACAAAAAACCAACCTATTAACCCACCATCAGATCTGTTCTTATCGTTTATTGTTGTTATTCAGATGGGGGACAACACGCCGTCCCAGAGATTTACCGAGGCCCAATGCAGCTAGTAGATTTTTAGGAGCAATGAAACAACTTCGTCATCAGTTACCAACCAACTACATCTTTCAACCTTGTTATACCATGAAGACCACAGAACGTATGACCCATCCTACCGCTGTTGATATGTAATACAGAAAATTATTAGGTGACAACAGTGAGCGACCAACGATCACATTACATACTGGAAAGTTCAAGGGGGGCCCCCGCGCACCACAATTGTAATCTTTTCAGCTTAAAGGTTGACCCTAAGACAAGGATACTGCCTATCATCCGTCCCTAACTTGGCGAGGCTTACGATTCTCATTTTAAAATCATGCAAGCAAGTGACTTCAGAATATAAGAGGTTCACCTGCAATGGCACAATCTCAGAAAAGTAAATGACTTTTTACCCCTGACTGTTTTATCCTTTACTGGACTCTCTGTTTAATTTATGACTCTGCAGCCCAACATCTGATGGGGAGTTTATAGATAAGTTACAGGATCGCTACAAGACTTTCCAATCACTAAACAATATTTGAACCATCTTGTGCGTAAAGGCGTTTATATCCTTATGACTACATGAACTAACTTCGTGGGACAGGTTTTGACGAAGACTCGCTTACCTCCACCTAAAGGTGCTTTCTTTTCTAGTCATAGAGGCAAAGACTAAAAAAAAACTGCTCTGGACTATGAATAAACGCTCAAAAGGCATGGACAGAAAATTACACTGTCCAACAATGGTTGACTATCACGATCCAATATTTATTGGCTGATGAAACGAGTGTTTATTTCGGCATACGTTTTTTATTCAGAATTTCAGATCTACATGCATGATACATACAGCTTAGGACTCATCACAAAACATCCTGCCCCAGGGGGGAAGTCCTTTCTTGGATGCTTTTCTTAAAGTCTACAAACACCGATTGACTTAATTTCGGATCAAACCCACACTTCAGATGATTGAAGAGGGCTGAGGGGGAGTTATTAGCATGCGCGTCGACATACCTTACGCCAAAGCAAAAAAAACCCCAAGTATTTTTAGACGACTATGATCCCACCAAACCAACCAAAAAACAAAAACCAAACATCGCCAACTATCTAATGTACTTAGAACGCCAACAATCTGGTACCGATGGGCCATGAGTCAACGCTTCCACTGAGAAACTTTTAAAAAGGACCTCATGATGTTTAATACTGTGTTTGGTGTATGTTGTCGCACTTTCCTCTTGATAATCAGCAGACATAATCTTGGAAGTAGGCTTAGAATATCCTCATGAACTACATTCCCACCACACACAACGATTATCCTCTACCGCAGAAAGATTAAAGATGAGCCTGAGCCCCATCGAACCTCCTAAACTTGTTTCCTAATCTTGTCATAAAACTAAATATGGAGTGTCATTACAGGCTCCTACAGTTTTACTTAAAGCATGGATTAAAGCTGTCAGAGCCGATCAACTGAGACTCATTGCCTTTGATCCAAGAGCCCTTTATAGGCCATGCACATCCAGACGAATACTGATCTTAGAACCCAGCCAACAGACGCATCAGAAAAAAGACTTCTTTAAAAAAAAAAAATTAAAAACTGATGAACAAACAGGTTTGTCTTTGGTAAAACCATTGAGAACGTACCACCAATTCGTAAAGATGTTAAATTAGTTACAAAAGAAAAACCAAGCAATAAAGTTGGCCCTCTATACCTAACTATCAAGACTTTAGAAGATTTAAAACGACAGCCTTGTTGGCATTATGATGAAAAAAATGAAGTTAAGATTTTGGACAAAGCCGACGGGTTTAATGCTTTACTGTATTAGAGGGTGTCAAGTTATTGATGGTAGAATTTCAGTAAACACTTTAAACCACGGTACCCCGCCAGAAGCAAGTTCCCTTTCCGGGACAGACACTGGACGCCTCTTTAATTCCTCGAAGAACGTTCCCCACAGAAGACTTCTATACAGCCTATAGAAATAGAAGTACTAAAGGAGTTGATGGGGGTACGACACATTGCGACTAAATCCCCTTATCCTAAAGACAGTCCTTTACACAGTTCCAAACTGGGATGAACAAGAAAGTGATTGGAAAGATGAAGGATGAACATTAATGGGGACAGTTTATAAAAGACTATTTTGGGTTGCGTCAAAGATGTCTAGCGTGCCATCCAGAAGACTTCTGTATAAAATAAGGCAAAGGGCCTAAGTAAAGAAGATGTCGTCAAAAAAAAAATAAAACTCAAACCACGATAACTACAAGGCAAGCTCATTCGAAAAACAAAGTATTTTATACAAACCAATGTTAATCTGCGCTCTACACTCTTCATCAAGTAACCACAACGCTGTAAACAAAAAATCACTAGTTCACTAACAAAACAAGAGAACTTACGTCATAATCGCCTGAGTTTTCTCATATGCTGTAGGGCATTGGAGGACCTTTAAAAGATTAACTTGAGCATGACTACATCCGGCGATCGCCCTAACGTTACGGGACTGAGTCCTTACATTCACTTTTCTATATGCTCTTGCTACATTTTCCAGCACTATTAATAAATCGAATAAATCAACTGGCTTTCCTTTCCGTCTTGATTAGTTTATTTTATATCAAAATGAATTTATATAGATTCCCTCAATTAAATCTTTAAATTCACAGACTCCATCTCCACAATGTTATATAACTGAAAATCGCAAAACCCTGCCCCAGTTTGCTGGCAGTGCTGCTCGACTAGAAAACAGTAGACCGGGTAACCATTAAACAAATTAGTAGTTGTTTTAAACTGTTGTAAGGAGGACATACAAAATTGGTTTAACCGCGAGAAAATCAGAAGGGTTATTACCTTCAAATTGATAAACAGTCCTTTCACTTGTACTAAATCTATAAGCTCTACGCTAATGTGGAAGGCCCAAGATTCCGAGCTAGGCCTTTAGGACAAGTTTATACTCTCTTCTTTCTCTTCTATTGGAAATATATAGTAATTCTGAGTGTATTGCTTTCGGTTTGATTGTTAGCAATAATACCAAATTTGCAAGTACCTCTCCCGGGGGGGGGGCTCTTTTTAAAGTAACAAAAGTTGTATATAACAACCATCAAGGTATTTGTATATGAGTTTTATTTGATTGCCTTGTTCGTCCATTAACATTGTATCCAGCTATTCTGAGCTCCTTCAGATATTTTCAAGTTAACAACTTAAACCCCATTTTAACTTTAAAATCCAATTTTTTTTTTTTTTAAGTGCAACCCTACAATCGCCTCGCCTAATGTCCAATTGAGTACGTTACGGAACACAACGCTCGTTATGGCTTGGTTATAAGATTACCATCATCTCCTTATTTAAAACTATTTAAAAAAACCAACAAAATTAAAAAATGGAGCCTTTTAAATATAAGCGAAAGTACCAACTTACAAAGAAGGAGCGTTTTATAACCCAAAACCCAAATCTTTGAACTTCAGCAATTTAACCATTTGCAGAAATGGGTCATACGGCTTCCAAGTCAGACTTGTAAACCCGCTAACTAAATATTTAAATCCCCCAATAAAGAGTGATAGAGTGCCATCAGCATGGTCATCTCGCCCTATGACGTTTTACCAGAATCAGTTAAATTTTGCCATTTACTGCGCAACTACTGGCTGTGGTGTTTCATATGCAAACCATTTAAACCATCCTAATCTTTAGTAAGGTCAGTATATAACTTTCATGTTTATTACCAGTACAAACGAATACTAACTGAACTACAAGTACCCCCTTCCAAGCGACAACACGTTTAATCCATTTAAAAGCCCAATGGACAATAATGCATATGAAAGAATCTGCAATGAATTTAACATTAATCCTTCAACTGACTTTAGACAAAAGTTAGACCGCAATCATGGGTTTGGCACATTATATTTGTGGGTGTAAAAAGAGAATATACTTATGACTACTGGCCTGGCCACACCTCTTTTCAACAAACAAACAAGTTCGATTAGGGTCAATTGAACAAAAACATCCTAATGCTTGGGCAACATTTATCTTAGATGAAAGTAAAGGCCTAACAATGCCAGGCGTGCAAAGACTCAATGACTCCATACGGACATACGTTTGGTGTCTATAGGAGCACAAGCACAGACTAAGTCTAGCATAGTTGATCAATCTACAGGCTTTGACGCTAGAAAACAATTTCTAGCCAATTTAGAAGATGCTATTAACTCTTCTGTTGATTTGCCTGCCAGCATACAAAGGTATCAAGACGTTCTTGCACATGCTAGGTCAAAGTTGACTTTGTTGTAGGTCATGGATTATACATGCTACCCTCTGACCTTAGACTACAGATTGCATGATACAGAATTATAACAATGAAATCCTCATAGCTGGAGACGACCAAAACTTAGGACACAATCAAGACTTAAACACAAGGCCCCGCCACCATCCATTTTAAAAAAGTACCTAACCTCGAAGAAAGCGATCCAGTTATAAGTGCTCCACAGCCAGAAAGCAGCCCAGAAAGCACGCCACCTGTTAATGTGCCTCACACTGACAGTCATACTAGCGAAAAGACAGCCCTCGTTGTATTTTTAACTTTTACTGGATTAGCCAATACTTTATTTCACTAAAAATTAATCCAGCAGCTAGCACTCCTTAACGTCCACAGATGGTCAGCCATATAACCAGCAACTTTACCTATAGTAGACAAAACCCCAACTAACAACACTGCCTATTATGCCAGGCAGAGCATCAAGCGCTTTGGCAGCTAACTTCTTTAATAAGTTTGCTAGATGATGCAATTGTTTCTAATCCAACTTTTTACCAGGCTGCGGTGTTGAGGAGTTACTGACCCTGTTGGCGCACTGCCGATTAAAGCATAAACAAGTGTAGAGATAGCAAACCCAACAGCTGTTAATATACTAACTATTGTAATCCCCTGTTCCCTGAACAGAGTCCTTATTCTTTCAGCTGGCGTAGTGTTTTCATAAAGTATTCTGTTTATAGTTTCTCTGATTCTGCTTGTTTGTGATGCTAGCTGCGCTCTGTTAGTAGACAGCACTTCTAACCTGGCCGCCCTTTGCAGCCTTAAATCCTGTATTTTCTGCTGTATTCTAGCCTTTTCTTCTCGCCCTAAATTGTTATCGTCTGCATCAGCCAGTTTATTTTTTTCTTCTTCTATCTCTCTATCTAGCTCACTAAGTTTTGCCATATTGTTTGTTAGTTCACCCCTTATTGTCCATAAAGCCTCATTAAGCCCCAGGATTTCACGCATAGGCAATGGAGAATCTTCAATTGTTTTTAATTGTGTCTCCTCATTAAAAACTCGTTTCAATTTCTGCTATTAGTTCATCTGCTGTTCGATTTAATTCTTGAAGAGGTATGTTTTGTATTTTAGATTGTGTTGGCAACTCTTGCCCTAAGTTCTGTAAACGACTAACGGCTTCGGCTCTTAGCTCTAAAAGGTTTAATTGTTCTGCCTTAGCAATAGGGAGTTTTCGCCTAACTGTACTTAGTTTTAAAAAACTTGTGTGGGTTTTGCGTTGAAGTAGCTTTTACACGCACTCCTGCGCCAGTTTTTTATATACAAATGCCCGCCATCTTCCTCAAAATCGTTAGGATCAAGCACGCCTGGTAGCTCTCGTCCTATACTTCTATAGAATGATTGAATTCGCTGTTGCAATAGTTCTTGACGCTGTCTAGAGAGTAAAGACCCTGCTCCTTCAAGCTCTTCTTGCAATGAAGGGCCTAGTTCTGTTTCACCTTCTCTTCTTCAATAGGATTAATCGCGTCAAAATCTTCATCCATATTTTTTATTTATATTCTTTTTTGTTTTATAAAAAATGAACTCATACGGTTGTGACCTCGATCCATACAGAAAAGAGAAGGAACCCCATGGCGTAAAAAGGTATAAGGCAGACTGTTATTAGTGTAAATACTCCATCAACAGTTCAGCCTGAACAAACTTTAATAGTTAAGTTCCCTGATCTTGGCTCTGGTGATGTTATAATGCCAGGCACTGCTAAACTATCATTCAAAATAGATATTAAATCGACAGATCCTAATGCTACTGTTGTTGCTAATTTGGGCAGGGCAATCGTTAAACATATGGCAATCAAACTGGAGGGCAACGAAGTCTTTGTACTAAACGAGGCAGATATTTTTGCCCTCTATTCTGATCTATGGCTGCCTAAAAAAGAAAGGAAAGAGAAAGTTTATCAGGGAATACAAAGCCCAAACGGTCTCAAGCACAGGCTTAAAGCGAGGATGCAAAGAATGATGTTAAAGATGAGGCAGTAGCAGAAGCATTTGGCAACATATTCTGCATTCCTCTAGATTTTGAACTGTTAAAGACGCATATGCCATATTACCAAGGTGCACTGAAAGAAAAACTTACTTATGAACTGCATTTAATCCTAGTGATTCTGTTGTTCTGTCTGAAGACCCTGAAGCTAAATACACAGTCAGCGACATTTCTCTTGAGTTTGATGTTGTTACTAACCCTGAACTCACCAGAACAATCTTAACCCAGTATAAAAGTAAAACAGTTTTATTATGAAAGAGTTATACACTCCACTACAGAAAATAGAAATAAGCGAGACACTCTCTGGAACATACATCTAAATCAGTCTCTGAAGTCTTTAAAAAGGAATTTTGTTCTTGTTTACTGAAGGAACAACTCCTTTTCAGAGAGAATCAGAAGCGTTTTATAATCCAAAAATTGAGAAGGTTGACTGTGTAATAAATGGTAAGTCTGATCGGTTGTATTCGGGGCGCGACGTTTACCCCACCAACACTTTAATGAAATAAGAAGGTTGTTTGCTGGAGGTAGGCAAAGGGATCCTGCAGTTGATCGTGTATGTAAAAAAAACTTCGCCTTTATGATGTAAGACTCAAAGACTACTTAATATCCAAATATGGGTTGTGGCTGGATTTAGATCTACATTTGACAACAGATTGTTTGGAAGTGGAGAAAGGATAGGGCAAGATGGTATAAAAATAAATATTCACAAGAAAGCAGACGGAAACGCCCCAATAAAAAAAGCATGTTTTTATGGTTTGTGATGCTCAGTTAAACATTGAAGAAAAACAGGCTAAAAGACGCGGCTTATTAAAATGTAGAAAAAAAAATATTCTAATAAAAACAGATGGATAGTTTGAAGTTTCTGCCTAAAGATCCGCACTGTTCTCTTATCTGCGGATTACTGGGTGTGGGAAAACTGTCTTCGTACTTGATTTGTTACAAACAATATACAGGTTTCATTACGAGCACATTGTTATATTCTGCACAACCATTAAGCACAACAAGTCTTACAAAGAAAGGAAGTTTATTCGGACAGACGATAATATATTTTTAGTTGATCCCAGCGACAAACTGAGCGAGTGTTTAGAACATTACTATAGACTATTTGAGGGAACTGAAACACTGTTTATTATTGATGACTGTTCGGCTGAACAAGACATTGTTAAAAAAAAGAAAAGCTCTGTCAAAGCTAGCCTTTAGTGGACGTCACGCCTTAGTTTCTGTGTGGCTCTTAACTCAAAAATACAATGCTGTCTTAAAAGACTTTAGATCACAGGTAAAATCAGTTGTATTATTTTTACACTAAGGACAAAGATAGTTTTGAAGGGGACTTGACTTCCGCTCGCCGAAGCGGTCGGACGTGTCTGACGAGTGCTCCGCAACACGACAGGTTTTCAAGGCTTTTTTGTTACCTCTCCATGTTCTGCAGTCTGTGAAAGAAGTTGTTCCTTAGTTGGATTATGTGCATGGAAACTACTGTGCAGGAAACGGCCGATTTACTTTCTGTGAAAACAGTGACATGTTTGTTGCCTTCTGTGTGGCACGATGGAGTAATGCAAATGTTGGTGGTGAGGTGAGCGTGGCGCAGCATTTTTTCCCTCCATTTTTTTTCCCTTCTGTTTCTCAAAGAGATGGGCAACTAAGATTCCAAAGACGCAAACTTTATTAAACCAGAAGATGTGCTATGGCAGGAGAACATAAGGAAAATGACATCAACCATTTCTAAATATTTTTCTGGAAGAGGAGGTGAAAAGCGGAAACCATCTTCGTCGAGTGAAGCGAGTGTCACCAGCCCGAACCAAGAGAGCAAAACCATGAGCAAAAAACAGAAACAAGATTTAGATAGCAGTGCAGACGAAATGACAATGCATGAGACTTTATGTGAAAGCAGCTTTGACGAACTGTCTACGAAGGAAGATGTTCACCAGCTGAGAGAGGAGATGGAGAGACTGAGAACCTCGATTGCCCAAACAGGATAGAAGTATTAGAAGGCAGTGTTATGGACCTACAAAATGAAAGAGACAGACTTTCCTGTGAGATTACCAAAGCTCGCGCGGAAAATTCAGAACTAAAAGCACAGTTGGCCGAGATATCCAAGGAAACCAGCTCTTTAAAAAGTGAACACAATGACATGAACAACACGGCCGTTCGTGGAACGTACGTGTGTACGGTATCAGAGAGGCGCGGGAGGAGACAGCGGAGGAATGCGTCAAGAAATGTGTTGACGTGTTTACTCAAAAACTAGGCGTCTCTGGTCGGCAGCTGATGTGGAGGTGGCCACCGGTCGGGGAGGATGTCCACGGGAGGCGCGAGGCCGCGCCCCATCCTTCCTCGATTTTTTTCACGGAGGAAGCGCGGAGAGGTGTTGACCGCCCGGAGAAAACTGAAACAGACCGGAGTGACTGTTGCAGAGGACTTGACCCAGGCCAACTACAAGCTGTTGAAGAAAGCCAGTGCCCACTCTGCAACGATGGCCACTTGGTCATCAAATGGGAAAATTTTGGCAAAATTGAAAAATGGAAAGACTCTGAAAATAGATTTAAAGATGGATATTGACTCCTACTTCAGGAGAGAAATGGCGTGAGTGAATTTGAAATTATCATATACAGATTTTTGTTGCTGTTGTTGTTGTTGTTGTTGTTGTTGTTGTTTTGGTTTTTTTGATATAGCAAGAATGTGTGTGTGTGTGTGTGTGTGTGTGTGTGTTGTGTGTGTGTGTGTGTGTGTGGTGTGTGTGTGTGTTGTGTGTGTGTGTGTGTGTGTGGTGTGCGCGCGCGCGCGTCCGTGCTCGTATATGAGTGTGCACATATGAGTGAGGGAGTGGGTGGGTAGGTGAGGGGTGTGTGTGTGGGGGGGGGAGATGTGTATGTGCGTGTGTGTGTGCGTGCGTGCGTGTGTGTGTGTGTGTGTGTGTGTGTGGTGTGTGTGTGTGTGTGTGTGTGTGTGTGTGTGTGTGTGTGTGTGTGTGTGTGTGTGTGTGTGTGTAAAAGGTGGGGAGGCATCTGCTTATTGTCGGTTTAATTTTCAGTACATGAATTAAGTAGTTCTTTCCCTCGTCTTCTCTTTATTTATCCATTTATTTCTGCGACCCCCCCCCTCACTCCTCTCTCTCTCTCTCTCTCTCTCTCTCTCTCTCTCTCTCTCTCTCTCCCCTCTCTCTCTCTCTCTCTCTCTTCTCTCTCTCTCTTCTCTCTCTCTGTCTGTCTCTTCTTTCTCTTTCTTTCTCTGTCTTCCCCAACAACCCCCGGCCGTCTCTCCTTTAGAGAACAGCATTTTACCAATTCTAACTCACTTGCTCCGCCACCAAGTTTTTGGGCGAAAGTGGCCTAAAAGCCGCCTTTTCCAGTGGCGGAAGAGAGAGAGGAGAGAGAGAATCACCGGCAACCCTGACAAAGCCCGTTAAGGTCAAGTTGCCTCAGAACAGACAGACAGACAGACAGACAGAGAAGAGAGAGACAGAGAGAGAGACAGACAGACAGACAGAGAGGCGGGCAGACACACACACACACACACACACACACACACCACACACACACACACACACACTCTTTCTCTTTCTTTCTCTCTCAATTAAATGTCATAAAATCCGCACACTTCTTCGTCCTCCTTCCCCTCCCAATCCTCCCTCCCCCCTTCCCCACCGACCCGGGGCTGAAACCTGATCACTTAATTTACGGCTCGCGGCCTTCGTTTACACAGCGCAGGCTAGGCGCTCTGGTTGCAAACTCACACTCGGCTGGGTTTGCATCACATTGCATCAGAAAATGATTTGGAAAATTCTAGATTGCCACGTCGACAAAACCGCATCGAGGCTGTCACGCGACACGACCGGGTTCGCCATTGCTTGCTCGGACTTGGGAAAGAAGGTTGTGTTTTGACTGCGCTCTGGTGTGCCCACTGTGTTTTAATTGTGTTATTTTAAAATGGCTAAAAACGTTACTGAAGAACAGGTTGTGATATTTGAGACCATAAGTTTTACTTTAACTGCATGTTAGAGTATTTGTTGAAAGAAATAGGCGAAGCATGTTGTGAAAACCGGGAGAAATTGTTTTCTAGAAAACGAAAAAAGTGAACTAACTGCTTTAGAAATGAACGACTATCTTAAAGGTTTGTTGGTTCAAGGAAATGAAACAAGATGTAGCCAGTTTTGATACGTGTTTGACTATTGATGAGATGGTTCCTTATTAATAAATGGCGCTGCATGTTGAAAGTGGCCGAAGCAAAACAAACCATCACGCGTTGATTGTTGGGAGCTGGCTTGAGACAGCTAAAGCCATGTTTAAAAACATGGCGTTCATTTCTTAAGGCGGAGGTAAACACGGCTGATTCGTATGCTAAAAAAACTTATATTTGAAACATTTTTGCTGTTCCTCCAAGTAAAAATGTTCTTAGTTTGTATCAGACTTGATTGATTGTTAACTACAGATTCAGTGTTCATGTGGCAGGCTGATCTGTGTATTAAGATGTGTATACTTTTCTACTTTTCTAATTCTAACCAGTTCATCTGCCTTCAAGTGTGCCCTTATGCAACTGAATGGCGATTTTTTAATGTTCTGGCAAACAAACTAGATAGGGTTAGGCAGACCTTAGTACATCTACTAGTAGGAGAGGAGTAGTGTGGGGCCGGCACTATCTTCATATAAATGCTCCAAATATACAATGACGGATGTACTATACTGGCGATTAGAGCCGCCATAAAAGCTGGCTACAGCAGTAATTGCTGTAACTCTGCCAAAGCAAGTTGCAAGCCTGTTTGAGAAAGAGGAGCACAGCAAACTAGGCCAAGTGATCATATATGATCACTTGACCTGCAAAGCGCGGCAGCCTGCCGCCAATGACGTCAGCACGGAGCACCTGCAAAGCTCGGCGGAAAACTAGGCCAAGTGATCATATATGATCACTTGACCTACAAAGCGCGGCAGCACCAGCAAAGCTCAGCGGCAAACTAGGTCAAGTGATCACATATGATCACTTGGCCTAGTTGATTGAGGTTGCGAGCAAGACACAACCTGTTTAGTCACAAAGCAAGAAGTGGTCCTAGTAGTTTCACTTTTTGTTTGTTTGTTGGTGTTTGTGTGTTTTGGCCTACCCCACGCACGCACGTCCTCCACCCCACCCCTGGACTGTTTATTGTGTGTTTGTTGTTTGTTTGTGTTTGTTGTTTGTTTTGTCCTACCCCACGCATGCACACCCCCTACCCCACTCCACCCCACCCGCCCCACCCCCCACCCACGCATGCACACACTCAAGTTCCTTCTAAGTTTTTAACTTAAGTTACTCCAAAGTAAGTTCTTACTCAAGTTGTCTTTAAGTCATCCTTAAGTTATCCACAAGTTCTTACTTAAGTTACTTCTAAGTTTTTATTAAGTCGCCCCAGGTTCTTAATAAGTTCTTGATCAAGTTCTTAAGTAAGTTCTTAATAAGTTCTTGATCAAGTTCTTGATAAGTTCTTGATTAAGTCATCCTCTAAGTACAACCAAGTTCTTATTTAAGTTATCTTATAATTATCAAAAAAATACAATCTATGTTTTTATCTTAAATAGTAAATGCCTAATATAGTACACACACGCCTCAAAAAAACGTGTCATCGTTGAGAATGTCTTGCTCAGCGTTCTCTGCATAGATCTTAATGAAGTTTTTACATCCGAAGCAACCGCATTGATTACAATTCTGGTCTATGGAAATGTCTTTTATAGACTCCATGTCTTTATTTATTGACTTCATCATTTTATAATACGCCATGATCTATTTTTATTAAAAAATTTAAAATTAAGTTCTTAAAATATTATTCCATCTGAATGGAATCAAAATGATCTTTTGTTGTTGACGGTTCTGGCGTGCAGTTGTCTTTTTTTGTATTTAGTGGTTCAGATTTTTTTGATTGCTTTTGTTTTGGCTGCCATTTCTTATATATTTTATAACCGTAATAACCGCCCCCAGCAGCAGCAATGGCGCCAAAAATGGCAACAGTTTTAAGTTCAATATTCCATGAAGACTTTGGTGCTGTAGGCCTTGAATCACATGGAGTTTTTATAGCTGGCATTGAATCAACTTGTTCTGGCGCTGGCGGTGTATGTTTTCATGATGAGTTATATTCTGCAACAATTAATTTTTTTTGTCTGTTCCACTCTGCTAATTTTTTCCTGCTTTAACACGCCAGGATGAGGATGCTTTTCACTGGTCTCCACCAGATTCAGTGTTTTCTGCTGATTTTCTGGCTTGGTTACTTTCTCCACCTGATTCAGTGTTTTCTGATTCTGCTGATTTTCTGGCTCGGTCATTTGAAGGGAAATAAAATCTATTGATTAAAAGTTATTAATCCCATGATTAATGGCGATAACAATGTTCCAAATCTATAGTATAAATCACACCCTAGAGACTCTAATGACTTTGTTAAAATCTGGATCTTGCGTTAAATCATACGTAAGATCTTGTTCAGAATCAATGGGAGCAAATCTACTGACTAGTTTAGTGTACAAACTAAGAACCGTTTGCCCCACACTTTTCACCATTCTAGACCCCAACTGCGCTTCATACCTGTTATGATACTTTAAAATGTCTTGTGGCGACATCTGTTGAATCTGTTCAATGCTGAATTCAGTTCCGAGGAACTGTTTTGTTTTTCCACATTTCTGCCAAAGAATACAGCCTCTTCCTTTTTGGGCTAATAGCTTGGTCATCAACTTGGTCATTCATAAGTTCAGGAAGGTTTAGGCCACCTTGTAGCTGTAGTAGATCATCACTGTTCATGTTTTTTTAATAATTATAATTATTTTATTTCTAAAAATGAGCACCGAAAAAAACTGTTGCTAACCTTGTATACCATTCTGCTGTTATTGGAGGTCTAAGTGTAGGATACTCAATGCTTGGTAAAAGCTTGTTAAGAATTAAACCAGCAGATCTTGGCAAACTAGACTTTGAGGATTCAGCAAAGCTGATTGCTATCATTGCAGCTTCGTTTGCCACGAAAGATTTTTTAGTCAAGCAAGGAATAATTCCAGACAGTATAAATATGTAAATAAAAAATACATTTATAAAAATGGCTTCACTCGTAATGATGATAGGCGGTGGGTGTGGTTAATGCGCTCGCTTTTAGCGGAAGTAATTACGCATTTAGTAAACTGCGAGATGAAGGCGAGAGAAAAAAGACATAACAAAGCTGTGGAGCAACTAGCCGCAGCACAAGATCGCTATGAAAAGCAGAGAATTGAGCAGTTAGATTTTATTAATAACACACTGAAAAAACAGGGGCATGCAGCTTACACATTTAAAGATGTTGATCAAGCAATAAAACAATATTATCTTGTAACAGGCAAACCAATCGAGACATTGCCCCACCAAAATTCAGTGACTTTTATCAACCATCAGAAAAACAAAAGATGCAAGAAATTGGGTTTATTGTCTTTGGTATGACCGTTGTGTATTTTGTTGCACATAATATTGGCTGATAAAAAATGAACAAAATCTATTATTCGCCAAAGGATATTGGAAGGGAATCACGGCAATCAAAAAGCTAAGCCAAGCAGCGGGAGTCAGTGAACAAACAGCAAAAGAATGGTTATCTAAACAAGCGATTGGCAAAATTTATTTACCTGCACCCCAAAAGAATACAGAGACCACACTTTGTGAATACAATACCGAACGACACCCATCAAATGGATCTTCTATATTTACCCTCTGATACGATTAGACGAAAAGATTTAAGTACGCACTCACAGTCATTGACATAGCTTCAAGATACAAAGATGCGGAGCCATTAACACAAAAGAGTGCTTCTGCTGTTGCTGTCGCCATACAACTGATATACCAACGAGGCCCGCTAACTTATCCTCGCATGATTCAAGTCGATGATGGAAAAGAATTTAAAGGGCAAGTGAATCAATTATTGTTGAAACATAGAGTTACCATTAAAAGGCATTCCAGGAGTTCACAGATCACAGGCTTTAGTTGAAAACTTTAACAAACAGTTATCCGAAAGACTTTTTTCCTACCGTATCACAGAGAGCTTATTGACAATTCTCGCAACACAGAATGGGTTAGAAGACTGCCCTCAGTTTTGCGCGCAATGAATAATGAAGAATTTAAAGGACTAAAACCAGTACAAGCAATCAAAAGAAAAACAATAAATGTTGTTGAAGGAGAGTCTTCATCCGGCAAACTATTACCGTTTGGTTTAAAAGTAAGGTACCTTTATTTACCGGGGGAAGCAGAAGGGGACACTCGCATCAGGGCAACAGATCCAGTTTGGAGTGTTGATCCATATGAATAAAAGAATTGTAAAAATGAATCCGCCCGTGTATTATTTACGAGAAGCTGACACAACAAAACAACCTGCTCCTCTGTCACGACCGACCCCTGGAGGTCTGCCCTGACAGGATCGGTCTAGGTGGGAGTGAAGGGAGTGACTGACCTCACACGCTCCGCAAGAGACCACACAATAAAGATTACGATACAACACCCCATTTATTTCACACCAGCAAAATAAACATTCCAACACACGCACCATGCACGATCACAATAAAGCACTCCAACGCACACAACATGCACAATCACGATCAAGCACTCCAACGCACACAACATGCACAATCACGATCAAGCACTCCAACGCACACAACATGCACAATCGCAAACAAGCACTCCCACACCCACAAACATGCACGATTATAAATAAATATTTCACCATACGACGTACACAATCACGATTACAGCATTCCAGCACATATGACATGTACACAAATATCAAGAAATATATTCCAGTGATGACCCTTCTCAACAACCCGGAGAGGCTCCACATCCCTGCCCTGTCAGTCCGCAGGGAGCACCCTGTCGCAACATAGGTGCTACTCGAGCTCGTGTTGTTCTCGCAGGGAGTCGCCCAAAGACCGACACCCTCGACTCCCAAGCGGGCGGTGAAGAGAGCGTGCCCGGGGGGGGGGGGGGGGGGGGGGGGGACGTAGCTGTTACTGGAGGTCCTGACGGGGGTCCAGGCCGGCCAGTCGAGACGGCGGGCCCCGCTACAGTCCACGGTCCCCGACCAAGGACTTGGCCTCGACCAGCGCGTGGCTCCATCTCGTCCGGTCTCCCACCAGAACGGGGCCTCGACAGCACGTGGCACCATACAGTTCGTGCTCCAGGTGAGCCCCGGGGAGGGGGGGAGGACGCTAGCTGGGAGGAGAGTCGAGAGGAGGCAAAGAATAAATGGAAGGAGAAGGAAGAAGGTACTGAACCCTGCCGCAGTACCGTCTATCATTGCTGTCAAGTCTATCAGCCACACGCATGATGGGCGAGGGAAGTTGGTAATAAACGCACACAGTACACCTATGAATCAAGTCTTCTCACACGATGCAGGTAAAAAGACTGCATTAATTCAACTGGTTAAAAACAAATATGAATTATCTTCACCTACTCTCACTCACGCTTAACGTTTTCCTTCCTTAGGAAATAAATCAACACAAGCGACATCGCTTAATAACGGCTGCCACCTCATCTGCCAATAATAATTCAATGGCATAACTGTCACATTTTTAATAAAACACATTTCAAAATAACACAAATCTTCCAACCACGCATCCGAACGAACAAATCATTGCGTACGCACGTCTCGTGAACATAAAACTCGTACGCCTTGCACACACAAACAGACGGTGGCCGAAGGATAAAAGTCCGGGCCATGTGACAGGGCGGACGAGGAGACCAAGCAAGTTCCAACCCTGAATCACACCAGGTTCTCTCCCTTCCCCCCACGCTGCCGGACTACCGCATCCACCACGATACAAAACAGGAGAAAGAATTTTTGAAATAATTTAGAATGGCGCAGGTTAAGATTGGAAAAAATGCATTAACCAGAGAAAAGGTTCTCACACAATATTCCTCTACAATTTCGAAAACAAAAGAAAATTGCGCAAAAGGAAGACAAAGCCGCTAACAACAACAAAATCAAAAACAAACAGACCACGAACGAGGCTTACCAGCTACCCGAGGGTGACCCCGAAGAGGCGTTTAAAAGACTCGTTCTAAACCCTTCCTGTCCAGTCGAGGGACCAGGCGGGGCGAAGATGCCGAAACAGCAAAATGATAGTCCCTCTCCTACAGGCCGACTGGCAGGAATTGAAAGTACTGGACTGTACTCTCGACGATAAGGTAAAGAACGCAGGACTGGAGCAGGCGCCCCAGAGGACATCTTCCCGCGAGTGAAGAGCTAACTCCCTCAGCAATGGCTGCCAACATGCCATGCTGCGTCAACAGAGTGAGTATACTTCAACCTAAAAGAACAAAGCACTGCGACAGAAAAAAAGAACACGCGAGAGCCGATAGAAGACAGAAGTTCCGAGAGAAAGGTACCGGGGCCACCCGTGAACGTGGGCAGTTGAATAGCACGGGCGGTGGATGAGGAGAGAGAGAGAGATTATAGGGCAGACCGAAGTTGACTGACTCTACTCAAGGTGCAACTGCACCACAAGGAGCCACCCTAAGGACGATAACACGACCAAACAGCATCACAATAACAACTAAGTATTTCCGCCACCCTAGGTGGGGTCGATACTCTCGTATAGTGCCTCCTCGAGACAACTATCTCGTGACAAACCCCCTTCTAGTCTGCGATCAGCTGTTTCGAGTTCTTTCTCATAGATACAGTGCTGCCTTTGAACCTTGTCGCATGTGGCAACTTCACAAACAATGGGACCGAACCCAATCTCGTGATCGACCAGCGTACGATGAAATCCAATACAAACATTCCACGATAGAATCACACGGGGAAATACATAATACTACATTATCAAACAACTACGCTAACCTTTCCAACCATGAAAGTACAGTATCCGAACCATTGGTGAGCACTACCGTTAACCGCACTGAAGTGACAACTGTCACTACACCGATACAGAGACCAAAAAAAAGAAATAACGCCTGTTTGAGGGGAGGTGTTCCCCTGACTGGATTTCCAATGTGCTAACTACGGACTCGGCTAAAGATAAGTCAGCATCCGTATTAACAGTAACCCTGATATGACGGAAAGTGGAACGCATGACTCTGCAGCTCCAACTGCCTAACACATGAAGTCCGAAACGACAGACTGGCCGGAGCCGTCAAGCACTGGAGAGGATGATGATCGCTCTCCAGTACAAACTTCCGGCGAACTTCTTCTTGGGCACCCATGCGTTTCCAACTCGAGCCTGATAGCTTCAGCAATAGTAAGGGGTATCGGATAGTCCCTAAGCGGGACAGCCACTGGTATCGACTCCCGCAGATCTACCACACGAAGTGTAGGCGGGTGACCGCGATCGGATGGAGGATTTAATGGGACCCCCACCAGGTCGACCCCAACCTGCTGAATGGCTCCCAACCCATGCACTGACCCTAGGGGAAACACGCTTCAAGCGACCCTTAGGGCGTTGTCCGTTGGCAGACATCGCAACTGCCGGCAGTACCGCCTAACCTGTAGTTCTCCCTGGCCAAAAGAATCCTGTCTGACTCGCTCGAGAGCCGCATGAGCCCATATACCTGCCATGGGGGATTCAGTGGGCCTTCTCCGAGGACAGACTCTCTCAGCTTTGGGGGAACCACAACTGTTTGGCCACACGAACTGCCTGGGTGTAAACCCTAACGAGGATCCCCTTGTGGAGCCTTGAAGCTCACCCTTGGCGTGGTCGGGCAACTGAGCGGACGATCCACCGTTGTCGCAGGGCGTTGGACATCCAAGTCCCCTGGCCCTGAAGACGGATAATGCGAGCAGGATCGCCCTTGCCAAGAACCTCGTTAGAGATCGGCCTGAATAACGGGTCGCTAATTCCTTTCCTGCTTCTTAGCTTGGGCGCGTGGTGGTGACTCCCACACACGCCTGTACGGGCAAATCCGTAGACACTGACTGACTGCGCGTCAGCAAAGTGACAGTATTGCCCTATGAAAGGAATACAGAGGTCGCTCCACCGCGAATGGCCCCACTTCGCACAGAAGTAGGGGTGGAGATAGAAACGAGTACTGAAGGACGGTGGAGGAATACCAGCCTCCAACCCGCACACATCGTAACTGGCGCCCCCCCGGGCCTTAGGGAAACTAAATCCTTAGTCCTGGTGGGTGACAAGAGTGTTGATGCTCCCGAATCCCTGATGGTGTCGACCAACGATGAATCCACCACAGAAAGAAAACACAGGCACTCTGTAACCACCAGAAGCTTGGAATGGAACCCACGTTAGCCGAGCACGAGGATCTGGAAAAGGACTACCCCATGACTACCAGCGGCTCTAGGGGCAATCTTTCCTGATGTGGCGGGGGGGGGGGGGGGGGGGGTGGGGGGAGGGGGGGGGGGGGGGGGGGGGGGGGTAGCGGAGCGGGAGGGGGGGGTGAGGGGGGGGGGGGGGGGGGAGGGCTAGAGTATAGAATAGTTAATATTTGGCGGGGGGGGGGGGTTGAGGGGTGGGGAAGGGGAGGGGGGGTGAGGGGGGGGGGTAGGGGTGAACGGGAGGTGGGGTGGGGGGGGGGGGACATGGGGGGGGGGGCAGAGGGGGGGGGGGGGACTTGTTCGACCCGCTAGCATTGTGAGGCGCCTTAACGCCACTAAATCCAGGGGAGGGCTTCCTCTCCGTATCTGGCGATGCCCTTATGCCCCTGCGAGCTTCAGCCAAACACCTCAGCGGTGTGAATCCAGCCGCGAAATCCTGAAGGTGCTGTCTCGCCTATCGGATCCCAACTCTGGGGACACAGTGTTGGTGAGCGGTTCAATGAGTATCAGATCCTCCACTCCAACTACAACTGACGCCAGTACCCTAGCGTTTGCGCGCCAGCCTATCACCAACTGCACGAAGGTCTCATCATTCTTCTCTTCAAGGACCTAAACGTCCTCCTGTAGGTCTCTGGTATGGTGGAAACGCGTTACGCAGAGCCAACCTGCATGTCTGCATAAGACGCACCTTCAATTAGAGGAGCACACACTGCTCCCTTGCGGCACCAGATAATTCCAGAAAAAAGTGCATAGCGTTTGCTCCTCAGACAATTGGTATGAACAAGCAACCTTGTCGAAATCCTCTAAGAACATACAATGTTCCTCATAGTCTGAACCTGGAAGCTAATAACTTTGGGCTCTAACTCTATCACCTGCCGGTGATTAACCCCCCTGGTTTACAGAAGGCGGGAGGCCGCGAAAGAAAGTTGTTCCCATCACCATTCCCTACCGCAGACCTCCATCCGGTCGAGTCTTCCTACGGAGGCTTCCTGCCTGTCAGCCTCTTCCCTACGCCGATCCTCTAACTGTCGGGCTGCCTCCTCTCTACGCTGAGCAGCCTCCTCTCTACGCTGACCTCCCTGTCTAGCAGCCTCCTCCCTACGCTGACCTCCTGTCTAGTCAGCCTCCTCTCTACGTTACCAACACTTCCCGACGGAGCCTTGCCTCTTCCTACGCTTCTTCCCTACGCTGGGCTCATCTCCCGTCCGCTGTCGCTCTAAACATCAGACCGTAAGTGATGTCCTGGGCGGGGGGTTCACCACGCCCGACACGGGAGGGTGCTCCGTCTGTCCCGGTCCCTTGGGTCTCGACTTTCCATAGAGGAGAGTCTTCTGGGCATGCCCCTTACGAGGGGAAGCCACCCACCCCCCCCCCCTGGAGAGGAGAAGGTTTCGGTCTCTGCGACTCAACAGAAGCCCACATTGCTTTCGCTATACTCTGACGCTTCCGAGCGAAAGTGCCATTCGGTCTCGACAGGGAGACCCACCAGCGAAGAGGTAGAAAAAGGTACTCACTTGGTCACTGACTACCTGGCAACAGCACAGGAATAGTAAAGTTACCGTAATTCGAAGTATGGTACTAATAGTAGGGACTACGGTAACATTTTGAATACTCCCTTCTTCTACCGCGCCAGCGCGTCGCCCCAGAACCACCAGCGCCGACGTCCGCCATGACAACAATATCCTAACAGTTTTCCAATACAGGGGAAAAACAATTCCATCACTAGAGAAAAAAAACAAAACAATATTTTTAGGGCGAGAGAGATATTTGTGTATGTGTAGATGTGTGCCGTGTGTGTGCGGTACAAGGACCTGCTACTCCCACCTGCAACCCCGCGCTCTACGCACGAGCCACAGTGCGTGGGCTCACCGAAAAAAAAAAAAACGAAACAAAAAACTATGTCCGGCTGCCCCACCTGGAAACACCGCGCTCTACAGCACGAGCAAAAGTGCGGAGGGCTGGCCTAGAAAAAAACAAAACAAAAACCTAGCAGACGGATCCGAGTGAGGAAAAAACAAACACTAGCGTCCGATACAACCCCCTGTAACTCAACACCGCCCGTAGAGAACAAAAACAAAACTGGCTAAATACAACACAGGAAATGGAAGACTGAGCGGCAAACAGAAGGCAAGACTTACGCCCGTACCTGCGTGAGGTACCCGGCGGAAGGAGGTCTGGGCACGGTCGAGCTCCCCTTGTCTCCCCTCTACTCCCGAGTCACGCCGATGTTTCCCTCAGGCCACAACAAGAACTCCCTACACGCTAGAGTCACTCCATCCAACACCCACGAACATACACGACCAACTGACTCAGACCATTACCACAACCAGACCAAAAACTAAACAGGTACTCTGGCGAAACGAGAGAGGACAGCCAAGAGCCCTTCACATCCACCCGGACGAGCCCCACAATTGTCACGACCGCCCCCTGGAGGTCTGCCCTGACAGATCGGTCTAGTGGGAGTGAAGGGAGTGGATCTGACCTCACCCCTCCGCAAGAACCCACAATAAAGATTAACGAGATACAACACCCCATTTATCACACCAGCATAAATAACATTCCAACCCACGCACCATGCACGATCACAATAAAGCACTCCAACGCACACAACATGCACATACACGATCAAGCAATCCAACGCACACATCATGCACAATCACGATCAGCACTCTCAACGCACCCAACATGCATCAATTCGCAATCAAGCACTCCCCACCACAACATGCACGGATGGTCAAAATAAATTTTTCACCAGAATATACACGTACCCAATCACGATTACATGCTTCCAGCACATATGACATGTACACAATTATAAAGAAAATATTTCCAGTGTTGACCCCTTATTATACCACAGAACCAACGGAGTTGGTCCACAATCCCTGCCACTTTCAAGTCCGCAGGGAGCACCCCTGTCGCACAGTGCTCCGAGCCGGGTTGGTTCTCGCAGGGATCGCCCAAAGCCGACAACCCTCGACTCCCAAGCGGCGTGAAGAGCGTGTCCCCCTGGGGGTGGGGGGGGACGTAGCTGTTACTGGAGGTCCTGGACGGGGTCCAGGCCGGCCAGTCGAGACGGCGGGCTCCTAGCAAGTACCCACTGGACCCCCGACCAAGGCGTGGCCTCGACCAGCGCGATGGCACTAACTTCTCGCGTCCGTGGTCCTCAGCCCGAACGTGGCCCTCGACCAGCACGTGCTCCAACCAGTTCGTGCTCCAGGAGAAGTCCCCCGGGAGGGGGGGAGGACGTAGCTGGGAGGAGAGTCGGAGAGGAGGAAAAAAGGAAGAAGGAGGGGAGGAGAGGAAGAATAAGGGTAATGGAACCCTGCGTCATACCGTCTGACCATTGCTGTCAATCTTATCAGCACTCGGCATGATGGCGATGGGAAGTGTATTAAAACGCACGACAGTACAACTAATGAATCAAGTCTTCTCACACGATGCAGGTAAAAGACTGCATTAAATCAACAGGTATAAAACAATATGATTATCTCACCCTATCTCTCACTCACGCTTAACGTTATCCTTCCTTAGGAAATCCATCAACACAGCGACCATCGATAATAACTGCCTCCCACATTTGGCAAATAAGTAATTCAATGGCATAACTGTCACATTTTATAAACACATTTTCAAAAAAACACAAATCTTCACCACGCTCCGAACGACAAATCATTCGTACGCACGCTCGTATACATAAACTCGTTCTCCTTGCACACACAAACAGACGGGTGGCCGAAGGATTAAAAGATCGCGGCGAATTTGACAGGAGGCGGACAGCGCGACAAGCAAGTTCAACCCTGAATCACCAGGGTCTCTCTCCCATCCCCACCGACAAACCGCATCAACCAGAAACATAAACAGGAGAAAGAATTTTGGAAATAAATAGAATGGCCAGGTTAAAGGATTGAATTAACCATCGAAAAGGTCTCACACAAATATTCCTCTACAATTTCGAAAACAAAAGAAAATTGCGCAAAAGTGAAGACTAAGCCGGCTAACAACAAGCATATCAAAACAAACAGACCACAACTGAATGCTTACCAGCTACCCGTGGTGACCCCGAAGAGGCGTCCAAAGGACTCTCTCTAACCCTCTGTCAGTCGAGAACAGAGGCGAAGAATGCGAAACAGAAGAAATGATGTCCCTCCCTCCTACAGGCCGACTTCCGAATGAAAGTACTGACTGTACACTCACGATAAGGTAAAGAACCATGACTGGAGCAGGCGCCCCAGAGACATCTTCCGCTCGAGTGAATGAGCTAACCTCCCTCAGCAATGGCGGCCAACATGCCATGCTGCGTCACATATTGAGCAAACTTCAAACTAAAAGGACCAAAAGCACGTGCGACAGGTACAAAAGACTGGCGAGAGGCCGATAGACAAAAAGTCGAGAGAAAAGGTACCTGGCCACCCGGTGAACTTGCAAGGATGAATAGCAACGGGCGTGGAATAGAGAGGAGAGAGAGAGAAAGCAGACCGACGTTTGAGCTGAACTATACCAAGGTGCAACTGCACCACAACCACCCTAAGGGACGGATACACGACAACAGCAACGACCAATAAAACAAAAAAGTAATTCCGCCACCCTAGTAGGGTCGAAGAACGTCTGTAGGGCCCGTGACACAAACTCGAGACAGATTTTTGTGAAGGAAGGAACTGCAGAGAATCCCTCCAGACACAGTTCCGCTTATAAATTATTTACGTAAATATATTTGAGTATTAAAAAGGAAGCTCAGAAGGAAGTGCAGAACGAAACAAAATGGCAAAGGAAGGAGACCTTGAAAATATGGGCGGAATCATTTCATGCGTGTAGATGCGATTAAGGAAACATTTTCGGGATTAATCAATTCATGCTAAATCATCCAGATCACCTACAACTAAACCCCCAAATTGGAAAAGAATATCTTGAATAATACCATCAAATTCGAACGCATCAAGCAAACATGAGAACAGATTTAAAAATGATTGGATGACGCTATGATCATCTTAAATAAAAAGTTGGATGAAAATATAAACCCCTTGTTTTATGCGGTCCTCCAGTGCCCGATTGCATATTGAAAACTCTGGATTAACAATACTCGTTTTGTGTTTGTTCTATCTGAACGACTTCTTTGGTGACAAACTGGTGTGTTGATCTTCATGTAGATAAACGCAGTTATACCGTTGTCATGATGAAAAGTCTTATTGCCAAACAATGCATCTTTGAAGTTGTCATGTGATAGTTTGACTGCACAACGCGCGAGATATCCCTTGGCTTTCTTCATGATTTTCTCCTCCTGCTCGAAATACTGTACATTTATATACCTTAAACCAACAAACGCCTTGATCACCATCCTTCCGGATAATTCACCTTCATCTTTCCTAAAACCTTCTTATTAGTACTTGAATGCAAAGGCAATCTTAGTTAATCGACTGTCGTACCATCCGGCATGCCTTTAGCTACTTCGGTTTTCTCATGTCTTTATAGATGTCGTCTGTAGGGATATCTATAACAAAACTATCTGTATCTGTGTAAAGTTCTCTGACTCAGGATACGAGCTTAAAGTAGTCATAAAGAAATTCTAACATCCGAAAAGCTTTATAATTCTAAACAGTATACCCAATAAAAACGGGCTTGTGTCCAATTTTGACCTTCTTTTTTTTGGGGCATCATTATGCCAAAAAGCTGATCATGAAATTTTCTGACGTCCTGATAATTTGTTTGAAGTCAGCTTAATTGCGTTCGAGTTTCCTCTTTGGTGGACTTAATCTGACATCTTTGCGCTTGTGCGATTCTCCATAGTCCTTCCAAAACAGCTGTTGTTCAGTCAGCTTGAAAAAGTCTTTTTCTGAACATCTGTGGAATTTAGTTCCGGAGATACAGTGTTCTCATGATGTAAGGTTTTCATGAACAGTTCTGATCAAAATCAATTTATGCGGCATGACAGCTGTCCAACTAACTTCAACCCATGTCTTAAATAAAATTGTAGAAGTCTGAGATGAGACAGACATAATTTTTTTGCCTCGAAGATTAGGCACAAGTTGAGGTGGCACTCTGTGGTTCCAACTTTAGACTTTCTGCTGCTAATGGATAGTCTTTATGCAGGTCATGGTGTTTCATGAGGATAATTCTAAATCAACATCTAGAATGAAAACACGCTGCTGATCAGGCGTTAAACTGCCCAACCACTTTTAATGCTTTTTGAATACTATTCGGATCGCCGCCTGTGTACATTTTAAAGTTTTAGCGAGTAATGGAAGTGATTGCGCCATTGCCCATCCATAACAGATTGTTTGCCATCTAAATACATAATATAGTTAGGAAAACTTTACCACTATAGTAACATAAACGTCCAAGTATTGTTTTGTTTGCTTTACAGTAATGTTGCGACGCCAATACTAATTCCTCCACGCAAATCCGATTTTCCACTCATCAGATCATTGGTAAATCCGACAATAAGAGGGGGGGACAATCTGTACTCCCAGTAACGTAAGAAAGCATCCCAACTCATCCCGGCGCAGAAAATGTAATGCGCGGGATCCAAGCTATAATTTTTCATCATGCAGTCTTTCTATAGTTTTCAAAAATATCCGCCAACCAAACATACATCAGCCCCTCAAGTATGAATTCAAGATAGTCTCCCATTGTTTTACACTCTAACTTCTGCACGCATCTGATCATGCTGGTTAATCTAGAATCACTGAGGATCCTTTTTCTCTAAGACTAGAAACAGAACGCGGCCTTTAGATGAAGTGTGTCTTCATCAAACCTTTCCAACTGTTCATGTACTCAGAAGGTAAACGCCCTTTCTAACAAGAGTTGAGCCAAAATATTCTTCTTTATTGGGCGGACGTAAGGACTAGCCAGTGACTCTAATGATCCCAATCATGTGGTTTGCATAAGTCATAAAAAACATGTTATTTAGATTAAAGCACATGTACTGTTCCTGATGACATGTGCAAATGCTGACAACCCTGAAGGCATCGTCCAACTGCTTTCATATAAGATGAAGTCGTGACCTCGCAAGTTATGAAGAAACGAGGCAGCTTCCATGTCATAGGATCAAACTTTAGTTGAAGATTGGCATGTACTGGGGGGCGCGGGCCCTCTGAACTTCCACTCTAATGTGACATGGTCTCTACATTTGATTTGTTGCTTCTTTCACTGAGTTCTAACCACAATTCCAACAATTGTGGCTGAGTCATACTGTTGTTTGGTCTCAGGCGTCATTATGATTTCAGATAAGTTTAGATTATTAGAACAGTCATTAACGCACTTTCTGCATGCGTTCAAAGAAGTATTCTGCAGCCTCTGGGCCTCTATACAATTCTGGTGCTGAATGGGGCGCCATCCGACCTGACACCAATGAAGGCCAATGAACAAATCTGATGATTACTCATAAGACTGTGGGGCGGAAGTTTTTTGTGGCGCTGGCCCTTCATAAGGATCCTTGAGTGATTCAAAGTCTGCATAAACAACATAGGGACTTGTATGCATCCGTTTTCAGTTCTAAACTACCTTAGATCGTGGAGTGTAATAGTTCTGTATTACAGTCAACAGAACTTTACAATGTTTCTTATGTTGCGCTCGCCGGCTAGAACAGATGGCATTCTGTTAAACATTTTTCTGCAAATTCCCGTGATTTGTGCCCATCTTTTTGAAGTATGCTTCCATTAGTCTACTCATCGTGCGTATCAATGTGGTAATGCGGTAAGCCCCGCTGGTGAAAGCATCAGTAGTAAGTCAACTTGATTTTTGTCTGGTTCGCCTATTGATGTCTGTTCTTGACACTTTTAATTGGCACCAATTTGCCTATTTCCACATCCCATGTGTAACATTAACAGTTTATTGTTTTGTTTGTTTCTTACAAACAGATCAATTTGGGTCAACACTAACAGGAAAGGACACCCCACTAAAGTAAAGATCATTGATGTAAGGGTGTCGTTAGACACGCTCTCCTGCGTTTTTGCGGGCGTGATGCAGCCTTGCAAGAACACCCCACATAAAACATTTGTGTCTGTATTCTTTAAGTTTAGAACTGCTTCTTTTTTTGCAACAATGCTGGAGGTAGTGGAATGTAAGCCTTACCAACAATAGGCGCATACTTACCTGTTGTTAAGCTGATCTCCTAAGACTCACCTCTGACCAACCAGAGCCTCTCATATTGGCTTCTTCAGCCGCAGCGTCAAACCTGCGCAAGCAGTTCGTCTGCCCAACCGGGTGTTAAGCATTACGGGGAAAAGAAAGTATAGTCTGTTGTTTTAGTCCGAGACCCAGACTTCTAGATTTTCTTCCTTTATTGTTACATAGTCGATTAAAACAGCTAACATTACTTTAACTGGCGGGTCTATTGTTAGTTTACTTGGAACTGGAAGAATAGCATGTACAACCTTGCCCGCACGTTTGTTGGATTCAGTGACTTCTAATCAAATATCATTCAGTGCTCTTGATAAACGCTCTCTCTCAAGCTATTCCTTCAAAAAATTCGTCTTGCCTTGCCTTCCATATATCTTAGCCTATGTTGAGTTTCTTTTTCTAACTCAAAATAGTTATTTAAATAAAAAAAAAATAATCATAATCAATATCAACGGTCTTTTTGTGCTTGGACTCATAAACTAAAGTATAAACACCCCTTCGGTGTTTGTTACTGAGTAGCTTTTTAGAACAGATTAAATGTCTCGTTACTTTTTTTAGCATTCTTTAGTTGTGGTAGCTGGCGCGGCGTCTGGCTGTTGAGAAAAAGTTAGTCCTCGCCTTCTTGGTAGATCAAACTTTTGTTTTTGTATCATCAAAATCGACCTGTAATACGATTAAATTCTTCGAAACCGTGATGTTTGAGTCAGCCAGTGCTAGCCTGCTCTGTCTTCTAGCTTTGCACTCCCTTTCATCTTTGCTTACTTTGCCCTCTGGAGTGCTTGCTGCAGTGCTTTTTTTCTATAGCCAGTGCTAACTGTCTTGATGTTTAATTTATTGTCAGATTTTAAACGAACCTTAAGTTTAGGCGGGTATCCGCCGGGCGTTATTAGTTGAACCATAGCCTGTGAGCTTTATGAGTTAGCTTTTTTAATTTTTGCCAGCCACACTTACAGCTAATGAACACAGACCAGAGCTAAAGACAAACCTCCTAGAGGAAAATCTGCGGGTGCGCCTAGCCCGTTGCTAAGAGACCACACTCTTTCCTGCTGATAGAGCGCTTATAGTCGATTTCCAGTATTTAACAAATGTAACAGCATTAAAGGCAGCAGAAATACCCCTTCGTTTGGCTTTGCGTATTTTGAAAGGACTTGCTCGAGTTGTTGTTGCATTTGTGTAATGTTTGGTTAATCTGAGGTTTTTTATGTTCGGGGCTTTCTTATCTACTATCCCTACTTTGCGGCGCTGTAGGCACATTTGGATACACATAACAACATGCTTATTATATAAAAAAAAATAATTTAGTATTGTATATCTTTAATCGGGTATCTTCAATTTCAGCTGCGCATCATAATAAAAAAAATGTACAATAAGCGGTTTATCGCTTCTTCATCCTTTAATCAATTTGAATGTTTATTACGTCTCTCACAGTTCCTCCTCCGCTCTCCCTCTTCCATGCAACTGATTATCCTCTGTTGACCTTAGGTCAATCATAAACCGTAATTTCGGGGGGGGGGGTTGTGAATTAATCAACAAGCCTAAACATTGAGAGATGTAAATCTTATAGACACAAGGTCAAACTGTTGGATTTCTACACCTTCCCGCCTCCAAACAGTTTTCTTATTTCATCAAAATGCTGAAAGGCATAAGGCCCGCTAGCGGTAAATGGTTAGACTACCGCTCATCGAACATTGTACTTTCGTAATTTTTGGATTAAAAAACTTTTCACTTCCTCATTTGAACTTCTCATCTTCGCACAGCAATAAAATACCCTTTAAGCGATCTGCTGCGGACACTAAACTAAAATTCACATATAGCGTCTGCCCTGCTCTGGGATAATGTTTGTATATGAATCACTCTTCTTTCTAATATATTGCCTAATTTTGACTGATATTGTTGCTCAATCAGCCTTGCAAATAGGGTTGCTAACAACGGTCAAACTCTAAGACGAGATGTCAGAAATGCTGTACTTTGCGTCGGTGTCTGATGATTTGATAACGCGTTTGTATTCATTAAAAGTAGTTCATATGACCAACTGTCCATTTAATGCTCCTTGAAAGTATGGGGCATTCGCTTAACAACTCAAAATCAAGGCGTATGGAAAAGCGATTTCCATACAGCTAAAATTTTACGCTCCAAGACATTTTGCGTCTTTTAGTACTCCAGCGCCTATTCTAGTTTTAGTGCTTCTTCATTTTCGATTGTCCGTAAACCGCAAATCACCCTTTCATTCCCGTTAGCCATAGCTCAGAATAGGTTAAAAATATGTCAGCATTGTGTAAAGAAAATTTTCTTGACCCTCAAGTTTTATAGACTTTTCTTAACGATTGCCGCGCCCCAATTCCTGGGACACCTGGCCTGTTTGGGTCTGTTTGTTAAAGCGAGTCTATTTTTAAAAGTAAGACGCGCAGAGCGGGCACAATCACGCATTTGCTCCCTAAGGTCCTGGAAATTGACAGTAAGACTTTGATTCTGCATCAATAGTAGATGGAATATTTGAAACAGAAATAGTCCGCTTGATTCCCTCACGCCCAAAGGGTTCTTTCATTCTCTATGGCGGGTCAAGAATCGAGCCAATGTGCTTGTGACATTTTATGAAGCAAAATAAAAAATTAATTAATTAAAACATGGCAGGAATTGAAGATAATGAAGAAGATTCTGAAGTTGTTTTTGATCCGGGAGACGACATGAGTGAAATGATCCCTTTGACACAGCATCGCTCAGCGCTCTCATTGCGGCGTAAATTTAACAGAAAGTAACTCAAATCTTTGTACCAAAGTTTAGGTCAAGAACCTCCCGAATTTATAGACCCAATGATTTTGAAGAAAAAGATGACCATTTGGGTTTGTAAAAAACCCGATCAAGAGAACTTGTTCACTTACAACTAAAAAAGACCCCATCAAATTTTTTAGCCGTGGGTTCAATTAGAAATAGCCCTCCCTGCGAGCGTACAAAATCGCCTTGGCATTGCTAGAACCAAATTAAAATAGGGATGCAGTTGCTAAACTTCAAAACACACTGTAAGAACTCCCGACAGATACCCAAATGCAAAACATGGAACTTAAAGAATTAAATCAATCACAGGTGAATTAATAAATGTAATAGAAGCAGAATCCAGTTTTCAAAAAACAGCGTTAAAGACTATACACGACCCAACCGCAAACCCATGCGAGAACTAACGGCCCTTGATCATGCTTTGAGAAGCATCAGAGGCGAATTAACAAACAATTTAGCAAAACTAGGTGAACTAATGAGCATAAAAAAAGAAAAAAGAAAAACCGCTGAAAACTGACGACCGCATCGTAGGCGTGAGATTAAAGAAAGAATAGCCCAAAGACTAAAAAATCTTGAACAAGAAAGATCAGCAAACTAGAAGCGCTGACTACTAACCGGGCCCAAATTTAAACGAACTCAAGTGAAATAGAAAAGAGAAACAATCGAAAAAATTTTATATGAAACGCAACGCTAGCAGAACGAATACAAACGCTGTTTAGAGAGCAGGCTCACATTAGCAAGCGTTATAACGGCCTTAGGATTTGCAATAAGTACACTGGTGTTGGCTATTACAGGGGGGCGGTGGCCAAAGTTCATTACCTCCGCCGCCATCGCCTCCATCACCACCTGATAAATCAGGGGTAAAAAAACAGCTTGATCATCTTGCGGGTTTTTTAAAAAAAATACCAGTAAAGCTATAGACGCTTTACCAGGAATTTTGGGGAGTATTGTCACGCTTTTGTCTACTGCAAGCAAAGTATTTGGGCTTTATGGCCGAGCATTTTGGGACATTAGTTCTTGTAATAGTTGGGTTACTATTTAGTAAGATAAAGACCAAGTAATCCTATGCCAGTTAATCCAAAAACCCAAGCGCTGTCTTTTCATATTCATGGCCATCGCGAACAGAGTCCGCGAGTTTTTGCTGAGTCTTCATATGACTTTGGGGTTTTGGGCCACGGGATTGGATGACTTATTCTTGGGGGGCCCATCTTGTTTTTTTACTGTTTGCAATTTTAAACTGGCTCAGAATTTATGTCGTTTGTCCGACCTTCTGTTCATTTCCTGCAACGAGAATTTCGTTGTTGTATTTTTATTATTGTTCCTACCGGGAGTCTGAGGTCAAAGGTACATGTATAAACCAGTGCCAACAGCAAAGTCTACTTTGATCTTGCGTATTGTAAAACATTTTGTACCTTTTTATATTTGAAGGTAATCAACTGTAGAATTAATGGCATCCTCTAAATTTGCTAAGTATTGTTTTTTGTGCATCAAAGCCAGTAGAAGGGTCAGTTTTTTGCTCGATCTTGCCTGTGCTTGTGAACCTACAAACACCAAACGTAAGTAAGAATAGAGTCATTTATTCGTTCTATTCCTGCTTTAGTTAGGCCCTTTGAAGTGTCTAAGATAAATGTTCCATTGCTGTTTTAGCTCTTGCTCTATGGACCCGAGGGGAACAGCTGTGCCTGAAGAGAAAGATGGTAAGAGGATTCCAGTCATAGTTATATTTTCTGTGCACGCCCCAATAATAAGGGGTGCCAAGCCATGATTGGGGGTCCGACTTTGTCTAAAGCTGCTTGATGTTAATATGAATTCGTTACAGATTCTTTTAAAAGCCTTCATGTCCCAAATTTTGTTGCTAAATGGATTAAACGTTGTCATTTGGTAATGCGCCCTTTCAGTTCAGTCAAAATAACGTCTGAAGGTGTAATAGAAATGAAATCTATACACTGACCTAACAAAGGATTAGATGATTTAAGTGATCAGCATACGACACTCCACACCCAGTTGATGCACAAAACACAGCAAAGTTTAACTGTTCTGATAAAACTGCATCGGATGACTGAACCACACTTTTGATGTAGTCTTTTTTAATAGGAGGTTAAGATATGGCCAATGAGTACTTACCTTTATGAAAGGTGTCAGTCTGGGTCACAGAATGTCGAGGGGTCATGTTATATTTTTAAGATGTAGGCGGCCCAACAGAATCTTTTGCATCAGTATATTTGAAGCACTCATTTTAATTTGTTTTAAAAAATGTTGTAACAATAACAACCCAAGACCGCCCTTCGTTTTTAGAACAGCTATTAATAACGAATGCGGAACCAGAACGGTCGCGCTCCATGAAATATTCTACAAAGTCGTATGGTTTAATATAAGCAAAGCCAAGAGAATAATAAGATTAAAAAAGTTAATAATAGAGGCCAATAGTTAGCCAGTTTAACCATACCTGATGGTTATTACGGTTTTGCTCGCAAAAGAAGCAATGAGTAACTTCGACATTGCTCTCAAACTTAACAATGCGAATCTGAAAACAATGTTGACCTTCAAACCTGAAGAAGAAGAAGTAGGGTACTATTTGATAAAGAGCTAGCTAAAATGTTAGGCTTTACAACTGCCAATCGGGCCGTTCATAGTTTTAGAGTTACGTCAAACAAAACTACTTTAGGGAGAAAATCCGCTCGATCTTGCATTACATTCATTACTCTATGTTCATTTGATGAGCTGAGCACTGATGAAAACTTATATGATGGAAGACCCTCACTGTTTTTAAGAGCTCTTCCGTCAGGGAAAGCTGCATATTGCGATTATGAAATTATACAATTCCCTAATTTACAGTTTAAAAGATTAGTTTGTGGAGGGTCGGATCATTTAATATAAAAATCAAAGACAAAGCGGGGAAAGTTGTGAAATGCGATAACCTGCACATTGTTTTGGAAATAAAATAATACGTTACTAAAAAATAATGTCACGTGGGCCAGAAGAATCAGGAGTTACATTAGCGCCTGTAAGGTGTATAACTTTAGAATTAAAAGACCTGCAGATGTTGCGGACTTTGAACAGAACGGTGAGATAGGCGCTTTGTATGGTTTGAGTACACTAAAGATGGTGATTATAAACGCAAAGAGGTTGGCGACAGCAAAAAGTTTCCTAAACTAGAACAACTGCGCAATCTAGAGGCAAATAATGTTGGCCAGTATGAATATAAAATAGTTCGAAAACCTGACCTCAATGGCACTTAGAACCATATTTAGAATGGAAATAAAATTTGAATTCATAAGCCCAATTACATATTTTAGCCGTCAAAAAAGTTTCAGAAAAGCATTCAACTCTGGCCCTTTACATGTAAGTCTTATGCCGGACGACAATAGTCGGAAAGAAATTGAAATAACGCCATATGGGAAAAAACAGTACATCCTCCACAGAAAAGAAACAGTTGTAAAAAAGCTTCTACAAAATTACAGTTCTTTCCAAGCAGAAAATTAGGAAACCGTTCACAATGATATTTGAAATTTCTGTCTTTAAAGATGTGGAGAGGGATGGGTTGTGGGCGTTAGTGATGACCTTATAAAAGGAATTAATATTAGCTGGCAAAACTTAGACGTTAAACGCCTTAACGTTACCATCGTCGTTCTTCACAATGGTGAGGATATAAGATCATAACAACAAGCAACAAAATCAATGTTGACTTAAATAGAAACAATCTTACAGAACTGAATTGGATTAATCTTACACATTTAGGCCTCGTAGGGTTTATTATACTGACAAGTTTTGACGGAGAGTATGATAAAAATAATAACTGGATTAGATTAAATTCTGTTATAAAACTATGGAGCAGTTAAACTTTATGATAAAATCCCTCATTGTTCAATGATTTGTGGCAGACTGGTTGTGAAAAACAATATTTGTCCTAGACTTATTACAAACAGTTTATCGCTATAATTTTGATCATATTGTGATTTTCTGTCCAACACTTAAAAGGAACAAAGCATATCATGATAGAAGGTTTATATGACAGACAATGACGTATATTTAGTTAATCCTAGCACTAAACTGAGTGAGTGTTTAGAATGCTTTTATAAAGTGTTTGAAGGAACGCAGACACTCTTTATTATAGATGACTGTTCGCAGAAAAAGATATAGTTAAAAAGAGAAACACTTTGTCAAAGCTGGCTTTCAGCGGAAGACACGATGGGATAAGTGTGTGGATTTTATGCCAGAAATATAACTCGGTTTTAAAAACTTTAGAGAACAGTTAAAGACTGTAGTGTTATTTCACATGAAAGACAGAGACTCATTTGAAGAATGTTTGCGCGAAAATGATGTTATTGAAAACGATCAAGAAAAACATAGGATTAAACAAAAACAAAAATCTGAAAAGTTTTTGTAAATTAGTATTAAAAACGGATAACCCTACACAGTATGTCCTGTTTGTAGATAATCGTTATTTTTTGGTTATTGAAGTCTTACTTGTCAGAGAACAGGGAAAGGCGGCTTTTAGCCACTTTCGCCCAAAAACTTGGTGGAGGAGCAAGTGAGTTAGAATTGGTAAAATGCGTTCTCTCCTTTTCTTTCTCTTGCTATGCAGATCCGCACATAAAAGTTCATAAAAGCTCAAAATACCTTCTAAGTAAGGTGCTGTTGTGAAGGATTCTGTTTCTGTTTTATCATGGTTTCACTTACGAGGTGATTGTGATTGTTCATTACTGAGGTGCGGTGAATGTACATACCCTTTTTTCCTTTTTTGTTTTCTGTTGTAGTGTTGGTATATTTTTTGTCACCATCAGAGAGAAGTATAATAGCGGTGATTAGGTATGCCTAGTACATGTAATTAATAAAAAAAAAATGCAATACAGGTAGAGATTACGTGCCGCCCGGGCCCGAGCACGCGCACACGGGACGCACGTTTCTCTAGAGAGGAGGGGGAGAGAGAGGGAAGCTAATGTGAAATTCAAGGTCTCCTCCTCTGCTTCGAGCTCTACTGCCCTTCCCGTTTCAGCGCTCCTGCTCCCCCCCCCCCCCCCCCCCCCCCCCCCCTCTTGCTCTTAACAGTCCGGACGGTTCTTCTATGGTGTCCAGCTTACTGAAATACGCATCGGCAGAAGATATTGATCCCCTCCCCTCCTCCCAACCCCCCTCTTTATTATTTTTTTTTCTTTTATATTTCAGCTGTAATAAACTGTTGTTGAATAATGATAATCACTGAAACTGAAGGAGGATGCCTGCAGACAAAAGTTAATGGAGAGGTGGATTGGGGAAATGGGTAAGAGGCGATGATGACAGGTTGCTTGATATCATTCCTCCAATATTCTTAATGATAATGCTGTGATGTGGTCGTTTGATGAATGAGTTGACAGATGATCGATGACTTGATGGAGAAACTGATGGCGGATGTTAATTCAATTTGAGTGGGTGAATGTTTCGATGGATGGTATGAATTAGATATATTGATTTATGGTATTCATTGATGAAGTAGATGATGGATAACGTTGACCGAAGCTGAGAGAGAGGTGGATGAATTATGTAGATTTCTTGAAGGATTGATGATGTTGACATGTAGAGAACGGTATTATGCCGCTTCTAGCTCACCCGCTCTCAACCGCCTTGGCCGTCTCGTGCGGGCGACTCCAGAAGCGGCATAATACCGTTCTCTACTAAGCATGACTTTAATAACCAAAAAAATAACGACCCTACAAACATACATACTGTGTAGGTTATTCGTTTTCAATACTAATTTACTAAACTTTTCAGATTTCAGTTTTTGTTTAATCCTATGTTTTTCCTGATCATTCTCAATAACATCATTTTCACGCAAACATTCATCAAATGAGTCTCTGTCTTTCATATGAAATAAAACTACAGTCTTAATTGTTCTCTAAAGTCTTTTAAAACGGAGTTATATTTTTGACATAAAATCCACAATACACTGCATGTGAGAGAGATTGCTTATGCAGTTGTTTGTTTAAAGGCATGCATTGAAGCGCGGCACTCCCCAAAGATTTCAATAGAAGCATTCAGAGCAAAGCTAGCGTCTCCACTCGTGCAACCGTTGGATTTGTAAAGCCAGTCAGCAGTTATGAATAGCGATCGATTTCTATTGCCGCAGTTCTGAATAGCGAGATTTCTATAAGTGGGCTGAAAGGATTTTGCTCAGTCATTCCCGCCTGGGTAAAACAGATATAGACCATGTTCTTACATTCACCTATCATAAGTCAAGATTTAATCATGTGATAGTAAAAACCGTCACATCCGCCCAGCACTTAGTGTTGTTGACAACGGCCTTGAGTTATCTTGTCATTTGGTGTTGTGGTGCGTGGTGAACGACTGAGCTTAAATCACGTGACGCTTTGTGTTGTGCCTAGTTGCCACCATTTTACATTTGACAGCGTGCTGTGTGGTTGTATGCTGTGTGGCTAGCATTAGAACTTGTGGTGTTAAAAACAGGCGATCAGGAAGTGATGTTTCAATGCCTTCTGCCAGTGCTGGAAGTGACACTAATAATACTCAAGAAATGGATGAAATGTTGTATTTTCGCAAGAAAATCTTTCTGATCAACAGACCGATCTTGTGGAAAAATACATTGTTTATCATGAGGCCATGGCAAAGTTTTTGACAAAGAAATTGAGTGGCGAGCCTTGTTCTCCTCCCTCAAGCCAAAAGGAAGCATTCGTTTTTGTTTCCTCAACAAAAAACGAACTCTCAGTTGAAGATCTTGACAAATATTTGAAAACACAGCTTTGTGAGCTGACTTCCGATCCATTTGATGAAACCAAAACCTTGAAACTGTTCAAGAAATGACCCCCATCTTACACCGGCTTGTTACTCAGTGAAAGATAGTGAAAAGAAATCATCTTCTCAGCTCTTTTTTTAGGGAATTGCTTCATGATCAGAAAGCAAAGCCAATTTTGAAACAGTCAAAAACAAAAAACTGGAGTCCTATCTGAAAGAAGATTTGCTGGTTGAGCCAACCGCGTAAGAAGACTAATTGAAGTGTCCATTTTGTTTCTATTCTTATCCAAAATTTCACAAACTTGCGATTTCTTTCAACGAGTTATACAGCAAACGAAAACTCATATGAAATACAATACAATCCAACCCCAACTTTAAAGCATTCTGGCATGATACACATGACGTGTTAGAACCTGCATGGCAGATAATTGAGCCACTTCCACAGCGGTAGTTTTACTACGCCCAACAAAACTAGGCCAATCGGCAAACTCTGCCGATTGACCCACAAAGCCCACCTCTACCCCACCTAACTGGAGCGGCGCCAACACTCCTTCACCTCTAAAGGCTACCTTCGGGTGGCCGCCGATTGAACTGAAACAGATCCTGTGATTATTGATTCAGGACTTTGAATAAGTGCTTCGGCGGCTGCCTGAATTTACAACGTTCAAGTGTAAACAACAAAAAGCCCCCTTCACTTCCCACAAGCACTGTCCTGTCTATTGTGTGTTTTTGTTGTTTTTTGTTTGTTGTTTGTTTGTGTTTGTTGTTTGTTTGTGTGTGTGTTTTGTCCTAACCCTACGCACGCACGTCCCCACCTCCCCACCCCACCATGCACACCCCCCACCCCCAGCATGCACACACTCAAGTCACTTCTAAGTTCTTAACTGAAGTTACCCCAAGTCACTTCTAAGTCATCCACAAGTTCTTACTCAAGTCGTCCTCAAGTTATCCTCAAGTCACTTCTAAGTCTTAACTGAAGTTTACCCCAAGTTACTTCTAAGTCATCCTCAAGTCATCCTCAAGTCATCCTCAAGTCACTCCAAGTCACTTTTAAGTTCTTACTCAAGTCAGCCCCAAGTCATCCTTAAGTTTCTTACTCAAGTCAACCTAAGATCATAACTAAGTCATCCTCTAAGTACAACCAAGTTCTTATTCAAGTTATCTTATCAAAAAAAATACAATCTATGTTTTTATCTTAAATAGTAGATGTCTAATATAGTACACACAACGCCTCAAAAAACGCGTCATCGTTGAGGATGTCTTGCTCAGCGTCCTCTGCGCGAAATCGGTCAGCATAGATCTTAATGAAGTTCTTACATCCTAAGCAACCGCATTGATTACAATTCTGGTCTATGGAAATGTCTTTTATAGACTCCATGTCTTTAATTTATTGACTTCACAATAATAATCCGCCATGATCTATTTTTATCAAAAAAAATTTTAAATATTATTGCATTATAATGGATCAAAATGATGTTTTGTTATTGGCGTTCCTGCGTGCTGTTGTGTTCGTCTTTGCATTTAATGGTTGAGATTGTTTGGACTTTGGTTTTTGCCAGCGTTGTTTATATATTTTATAACCGTAATAAACCGCCCCCAACAGCAGCAAGGGCGCCAAAAATGGAACAGTTTAAGTCAATATTCATGAAGACTTTGGCGCTGTAGGTCTTGAATCATATGGAGTTTTTATGGCTGGCATTGAATCAACTTGTTTGGCGTTGGCGGCGTATGTTTTCATGATGAGTTATATTTTGTGTTGTAACTGTAATTTTTTTTGTTTGTTCCACTCAGCTAATTTTTTTCCTGCCGCAATGCGTCCAGGATGAGGTGTTTAGTGACCACTTCACCTGATTCAATGTTTTCTGTTCTGCTGATTTTCTGGCTCGTTCATTTTGAAGGGAAATAAAATCTATATGATAAAAGTAATTAATCCCATGATAAACGGTGATAACTATGTTCCAAATCTGTAATATTAGATCACATCCTAGAGACTCTAATGACTTTGTTAAAACTGGATCCTGGTTAATCATACATAAAATCTTGTTCAGAATCAATGGGAGCAAATCTACTGACTAGTTTAGTGTACAAACTAAGAACCGTTTGCCCAACGCTTTTCACCATTCTTGATCCAAGTTGCGCTTCATACCTGTTTGTGATATTATAATGTCTTGTGGGCGACATCTGTGAATCTGTTCTATGCTGAATTCATTCCGAGGAACGTTTGTTTTTCCACATGCGCCAAAGAATACAGTCTTTCCTTTTTGGGCATAATAGCTTGGTCATCAACTTGTTCATATTGTAATCACAAGTTCGCAAGGAATGTTTAGCAGATCGTCGCTGTTCATGTTTTATTACTAAATTAATTATTTTATTTTTTAAAATGAGCGCTGAAAAAACTGTGCCAACCTGTATACCATCTGCTGTTATTGGAGGTCTAAGTATAGGATACACAATGCTTGGTAAAAGCTTGTTAAGAATTAAACCACAGATCTTGGCAAACTAGACTTTGAGATTCAGCAAAGCTAATTGCTATCATTGCAGCTTCATTCGCTACGAAAGATTTTCTAGTCAAGCAAGGAATAATTCCAGACAGTATAAATAATGTAAATAAAAAATACATTTATAAAAAATGGCTTCACTCGTAATGATGACAGGCGGCGCTGTAGTGAATGCGCTTGCTTTTAGCGGAAGTAATTACGCATTTAGTAAACTACGGGATGACGGCGAGAGAAAAAGACATAACAAAGCTATGGAGCACACAGCCGCAGCACAAGACACCTATGAAAAGCAGAGAATTGAGCAGTTAGATTTTATTAATGATACTCTGAAAAAACAGGGACATGCAGCTTACACATTTAAAGACGTTGATCAAGCAATAAAAGAATATTATCTTGTAACAGGCAAACCAATCGAGACATTGCCCCCACCAAAATTCAGTGACTTTTATCAACCCTCAAAAAAAAAGATGCAAGAATATCGGTTTGTTATCTTTGGTATGACCATTGTGTTTTTGTTGCGCATAATATTGGCTGAATAAAAATGGACAAAATCATATTATTCGCCAAAAGGATATTGGAAGGGAATCACAGCAATAAAAAAGCTAAGTCAAGCAGCGGAGTCAGTGAACAAACAGCAAAGGAATGGTTATCTAACACAAGCAATCTGGCAAATTTATTTCCAGCCCTAGACGAATACAGAGGCCACACTTTGTGAATACAACTCCAAACGACACCCATCAAATGGATCTTCTATATTTACCCTCTGATACGAATAGACGAAAAAGAATTTAAGTACGCACTTACAGTCATTGACATGGCTTCAAGATACAAAGATGCGGAACCATTAAACACAAAAGATGCTTCTGCTGTTGCTGTCGCTATACAACTGATATACCAACGAGGCCCGCTAACTTATCCTCGCATGATTCAAGTCGATGATGGAAAAGAATTTAAAGGCCAAGTGAATCAATTATTGTTGAAACATAGAGTTACCATTAAAAGAGGCATTCCAGGAGTTCACAGATCACAGGCTTTAGTCGAAAACTTTAACAAACAGTTAGCTGAAAGACTTTCTCCTACCAGTATCACAGAGAGCTTATGACAATTCTCGCAACACAGAATGGGTTAGAAGACTGCCCTCAGTTTTGCGCGTAATGAATAATGAAGAATTTAAAGGGCTAAAACCAGTACAAGCAATCAAAAAACAAACAATAAATGTTGTTGAAGGAGAGTCTTCATCCAGCAAACTATTACCGTTGGTTTGAAAGTAAGGTACCTTTATTACCGGGGAAGCAGAAGGGACACTCGCATCAGGGCAACAGATCCCGTTTGGAGTGTTTGATCCTATGAAATAAAAAGAATTGTAAAAATGAATCCGCCCGTGTATTATTTACGAGAAACTGACACAACAAAACAACCACCCCTCAAAGACTTTTGTGAAGGAAGAACTGCAAATAATCCCGCCAGACACAGTTTCCGCTTTAATTAATTTACGCAAATATATTTGAGTTTAAAATGGAAGCTCAGAAGGAAGCGCAGAACGAAACAAGAATGTAAAGGAAGAGACCTGAAAATGATACGGGAATCATTTGATGAGTGTAATGCTATTAGGGTAACATTTTCGAAGATTAATCAATGCATGCTAAAACCATCCAGATCACCTACAACTCAAACCCCCAAATTGGGAAAAAGAATATCTTGAAATAATAAAAAAATTCGAACGCATCAAGCAAACATGAGAAAAGATTTAAATAATTGGATGAAGCTATGCTTGATCTTATAGATAAAGTTGATGAAAAATATAAACCCGAAGAATGTATACAATTATGCCGTCCTCCAGTGCCCGATTGCATATGAAAACTCTGGATTAACAAATACCCGTTTTTGTGTTTGTTCTATCTAATGACTTCTTTGTTACAACTGTTGTGCTGATCTCATGCAGATTAGATCGTAGTTTTACGTTGTCATGATGAAAAGTCTTATTGTCAAACAATGCTTCTTTGTAGTTGTCATGTGATATGCTCGACTGCACAACGCTGCGAGATATCCCTTTTGCTTTCTTAATGTTTTCTCCCTGGCTCGAAATACTGTACATTTTTGACCTTAACCCACATACATCCTTAATCACCTTTCCAGATAATTCATCCTTCATCTTTCCTAAAACCTTATTAGTAATTGAATGTAAAGGCGAATCTTTAGGTAATCGGACGTGTCGTACCATCCCGCATGTCCTTTAGCCACTTCTATTTCCATGTCTTTATAGATGTCTTCAGTAGGGATATCTATAACAAAACTATCTGTATCTGTGTAAAGTACTCTGGACTCTGGATACGAGGTTTAAAGTAGTCATAAAGAAATTCTAACATCAAAAGCTTGATAATTCTAAAACAGTAAACCCGATAAAAACGGGTTTGTCCAATTTGACTTTCTTTTTTTCATCATTATAACCAAAAAGCTGATCATGAAATCTTCTAAAGTCCTGATAATTTGGTTTTGAAGTCAGCTTAATTGCTTCGTTCTCTCTGGTGACCAATCTAACATCTTTGCGCTTGTGCGGATTCTCCATAGTCTTTCCAAAACAGCTGTTGTTCATTAGCTTGAAAAAGTCTTTTTCTGAAGCACTGTAGATTTAGTTCTGAGATCAGTGTTCTTCATGATGTATGGTTCATGAACTGTTCTTGATCGAAAGCAATTATACGATGAACAGCTGTCAACTTCAAACCATGTCTTAAATAAAATTGTAGAAGTCTGTAATGACAGACATAATTTTTTTTGCCCCGAAGATTAGCACAAGTTTAGGCGGCTCTCTTGGATTCATCTTTAGACTTTCTGCTGCTAATGGATAGTCATTATGTAGGTCATGGAGTTCATGAGGATATTCTAAGTCAACTTCTAGAAGTATCCACGCTGTTGACCCGACGTCAAACTGCTCAACCACTTTAATGCTTTTTGAATATTGTTTGTACCTGTGTACATTTTAAAGTTACGTAATGGAAGCGATTGGCGCCATTGCCCATCCATACAGATTGTTTGCATCTAAATACATGAGATAATTAGACCTTTACTCGGATCATAATGATCCAAGTATTTGTTGTTTGCTTTACAGTAATGGTGCGACGCCATACTAATTCCTCCACGCAATCCGTTTTCATCATCTGAATCATGTAGGTCTGACAATAAATCAATCTGTACTTTAGTAAACTTTAAGAAGCGTCCCAACTCATCCCAGGTGCAGAAATATAATGCGCAGGATCCAAGCTATAATGTTTCATGCAGTCTTTCTATAATTTTCAAAGACGTCCGCCAACAAACATACATCAGCCATTAAGTAGGAGTCATGATAGTCTCCCATCGTTTTACACTCTAACTTCTGCCACGCATCTTGAGCATGCTGGTAATCAGAATCACTGATGTCCTTTCCTCTAAGACTAGAAAAGAATGCGCTTTAGGAAGTGTATCTCTTCAAACCTTTCCCAACTGTTCATGTACTCATAAGGGTAAACGCCCTTTCTAACGAGAGTTGGGTCAAAATATTCTTCCGTTATTGAGCAGGACTTTAAGGACATAGCCAGTGACTCTAATGAACCCATCATGTGTTGCATAGAGTCATAAAAAGACATGTTATTCAGATTAAAGCACATGTACTTTTCTGATGATTGTGCGATGCATGACACCCTGAAGGCGCTGGTTACTGCTCGCATTATAAGGTGAGAGTCGTAACCTCGCAAGTTATGAAAGAAGATGGGCAGCTTCCATGTCTTTGGTTCAAACTTTAGTTGAAGATTGCATTTGTTATGCGCCGCTCCTCTAAACCTTCCACTAATGTGATCATGGTCTCTTACTGTCGGATTTGTTGCTTCTTCACTGAGTTCTAAACCACAAATCCAACAATGTGTGGCTGAGTCATACTGTTCTTGGTCTTCAGGCGTCATTATGATTTCAGATAAGTTTAGATTATTAGAACAGTCATTACGCACTTGCTGCATGCGCTGTAAAAATCTTCTAGCCGCATTGGTCCTCTATATAAGATGTCTGGCGTTGAATGAGCGCCATCCTTCCCACCTGACAATAATGAAGGCCAAATAACAAATCTGATGAATTACTCATTTAAAGACTGTTTTTCGAGTTTTTGTGGCCAGGCCCTCATAAGGAACAATAAGCGATTCGAAGTCTGCGTAAAACAACGTATGGCGAATTTTGCAGTCGTATCCAGTTCTTAAAACTAACTTTACTGCCTTCTGGGGGCGTAATTATTCTGTATTCCAGTCAACTGGCCGATACAATGTTTCTTATGTTCGCTTCGCGCTGAGCAGATGGAATTCTTGTTAAACAGGTCGCAGAAATTTCTTGTTTATGAATGCTGAATATGCCGCAATAATCTACACAATAGTTCGTATCAATGTTAATGTGTAGCGTGAAAACATAGTAGTAAGTCAACAAATGATTTTTGTCTGGTTCGCCAATTGTTGGGAGTCCAGACGGGGAAATCGTTGGATGGTATTTGCTTATGTCACTAAGTTATGTCAATTATTAGTCAGGCTTAACACACCAAGGTATCGTTTGCACTGCATACACGCATATGCACACTCTCGCACACCAAAACAACACCTCTCCCCTGGAGGAAGGGATGTCACGCATTCTTTCTCTCTAATAACACGACTGAGAACAAAAATAACAATTTCTATGCTACTCTAATTATCATGTACAATCAAACACACCAATGAAATAACAAAACATAAAAGATCAATACATCCAAATCCCGGTTAGAATAAAATGACTTTTACCTGGCCAAGAGTTTTCACACACAACAACCAGCTTTCACCCACACCACAGTTCTTGCAAATTTCTTCACCTTCTTCAGCACTGCATGATGGTGAAGCCCTTGGGGGTGACTGGCCTCCAGGATTCAGGACTTGGGTCTTCGTGGTCGCTCTGGGATCTCCGACGTCGAACTCTCATCTTCGTCTTCTTCACCACCTCTGGGTTCTAATTCAGTTTTGCATGTCTTCACCAAACCCACCTCTGGCTCAAACTTATTGCCTTCTCTTCAGCATGTCTTTACCTCAAAACCTTGCCTGTCCTCTTCTATCTCCCAACGGACCACGTTTCTCTCGACCCTCTCCTCTCTGTCCACTGCTCACATCCTCTCCTCTCTCTCTCTCCTCTTTGCTTCTCTCTCTCTCTCCTGTTTTGTTCTCCCACACGTTGTCACCCTCATTTAATATAGGAGGGAAACAAAGGGATTCCCCTTCGGCCAAGCCTTTGTCCCACGCTCCTTCTATCCTCAAAACCCCTATTCACAAAGTACCCCTGAATTCTCCACTCGCTACATCCACACATCACAGCATTTACACACACCCCTACCTAATTGATTAGCAAACACACACTTAGCCTCAATGGACATCCAACATTCCCGCCGACCTTCGGTGGTTACTTAACACAGAATTACTTAAGGAGGCTCTACAAACCTCCACACCATTCAACCAGCCTGACAATAGAACCAACACAGTGACCTCATGCAAAACCATCTGAACAAATCCAAGGCCCCCTGCTCTTCCACTGACTGTTTACACAAGAACCTCAGCTGACCGAGCATTTAGCACTCACTTTGGGGCCCGAGTCGTAGTGGATACAACCCATCCCCCTTTCCGCCACCAGGCAGGTCCGAACTCTCTCCTAGGTGTTGTTTGTCATCTGACCACTTCGGCCGTGTGCGTGTGGGATAAAGGTACCCTGTTAATTCGTCAATTACCTAATAGTAAACCACATACAATGTCCCTTTTGTCTCCAAGCTCTAAATGCCTATTTGAGAGGTTTCACCTCCTTGACAATTTCCCCCCCACACGAAGACAAAGCCCTGCATGCTAAAACTTTAAACATTCAAGGGAATGAAACTCTAATTTTCCCATTTAAAACCATTGCTAATTAACGCCTCTCATAAGCCTTACATACAACCAGAGACGCACTGCAGATTTGTCTTGCAACAAAATAATATAGAGAAAAATCAAATACATACACACTATACAAAGCAAATATCAACATAAATCAGAAATCTCCACCAGCCCTCAAAGTCGTGTGCCATATACCATCTATGTTTTCGAACGGAAATCTCTCCCCTTCTCTTCATCACGTGGCACGCAACCAGCCACTCACGCATACGCGACACTGCACAAGACACACGCACCCACTACCTGACTTCTCGACCGAACCAATTTATTTTGGCCAACTTTTTTGGTAAGACCATCTGATCCCCCTTTCTGTACCTCGTGACATGTGCTGCAATGCACTACAGAAACGCCTGATAACCCCAAGGATACCGGCCAGTATGTACTCACGCGTCACAGCCCTTTTTGTGAGGCCCTTCTTGCGAGATGGCCGAGCTAACGTCACAGGCTTTTCAGACAATCACACCGCCTTCTGCCGGTTTTGTAGGCACAAACATCTGTCTTTTTCATCTTCCCAACACCGAATGAATATAAAAGTTCGGAACAATATACCGTTCTCAAACACGAGACCCGATGTACCTCTTTAGGACCATTTTCCTTCTGCCCTCTGTGAGCAAAACCAATCAGTTTTCTTGACGAGTAAACGCCCTTTGTCAGCCCCTAAGTGAGTGCGGTAGGTCCTCACTGGACACCTCCAAAGCTTTCTGGAGTGTTTGCCTGCCTGAGGCGTTTCCCTCACGTGAATCCTTTTCCCTGATTCCAACACAGAAATCCGGTCTGGGTCAAACGTTACCACTGCTCCAGGATGTTTTTTTCCGATTAACCAAATCATAACGGCGGCTTCGAACAGCCAAAGCCTGTACACTTCCACTATAGAATGTTGTAGCAATAAATACCTGGGCCGTTTTTGATTCTGCTACTGTACCATCTATTTGTCTACACCTCTGTGTTACCTGTGAATTGTCCCTTCCACCAGGGACTCCTTCACCATTCGCCAAGTGCAACCCAGAGTCCACTAATGACATTAACCATGTTGTTCCCCACTCGCCTTTGTGCACATCCATGTTATCGCCTGAATCTGTGAACACACAGCCAATCCAAGACACAATAACACTGTCATCTTTTCCATCTCTTTCTACTGTCCTCACTTGACCTGATCTTCATTCTGATGCTTTCTGTGACTTAAATATACAATCCCTAGCCAATGCCCTGTCTTATTGCACAGACAACCAGGCACGCTCATTCCTACCACTGGCTATTTGGTTTTTCCACCCTTGTTTTCTCACGTGACGGCGTGGGCCGACGGTTGTATACTCCTGACTCATTACGTGAGTCATGGCTGGCCTATCCGTCCTCTGGATATGCCTCCACCCTCTTCCTGATGGAGTATATAATGCAAGTCGCTCCTCTCTTCTCGTAAACCTCTGCTGCTCAAGTACTTCACTATTGTCACGACACCCCTCGCCGTGAGGTGTATTGTGAGGACCCGCCCACAACCGTCAAGTATCTGTTTCTTACATCAACCAGTGTCTTGAGGCCTTCAAAATCACATCCACTTCACGCAGTTCTATCCACCTTGTTAAAAGTAATGATCTAGTCTAACTTCCAAACTGTGTGGTATGTCTCACTCTGTTCGAGTTCTCGCCGTCGCGGGAACTTACGCCTAAAACCGTCTTCAGTCACATCATTGCCTTTAGAACTGCTTGTTTCACCTTTCAAAATCTCTCTGATCACCTTTGGGTAAGGTGGAAACTGTGTGTATAACGCAACGACTCTGTCAAAATGCGACAGGTTTATTGCCCAGTCATCTTCTGGCCAGCCCTCGTGCCTCGCAAAACGATTCAAACCGACTGATATAGGCATCGATCGAATCATTCTCTCTGAACAGTGGGATTTAGGTCTAGTGCGCACGTACTCATGCGGCCTACTGACTCCGAACGGTGTCCCATTTCACTGCGATTTTCAACTTTATTCATTCCAACTCAATTAGTTTGATAAGATCTCCGATTCGCTTCTGCTCTCGCTCTGGCTAGCTGCACTCTCGGCATCTGCTCTCGCTTTATGCAGCGCAACTCTCTGCATCTGCTCTCGCTTTAGCAGCTGCACTCTCTGCATCTGCTCTCGCTTTAAGCAGCAGCACTCTCTGCTTCTGCTTTAGGGCCCTCTCTCTGCATCTGCCTTGCGCTGCAGTCTATACACTCTGCGTCTGCTTTAGCCTTTGATGCAGCAGTTTCTGCCTCTAGAACGTTCCATTTTCAAATTTCCAATCTTTCAGCCCTTTCTTCTCACTCAGTCTTCTGCTGAGTTTCAATGAATCTACCGTAAGTTCATCTCCTGTATATCCCATTTCTTTCCCCAAACTTACTAGTGTTCTCTATTTTCTTTCTGATATGTTTTAGCATCCACGAAACAGTTTACGCTTATAGACCCGTAAAAAGTCATTACCACAGTTTATCTACTAAAACGTTACGATATCACATCCATTGGTAGTGTACCTAACAAAAAGGAGCCTTAATCTTAAACCACAGCTTCTGTGAGAGTTAAGACTAGAACCTCGGCTCGTATTCTCTGAACGACTATTGATTAATACAACCACCTACACACAAGTCAATACTCAACACTCAAAGAACTAAAGGAAATAATTAGAAGAGCTAATTAAAATTGCCTTTTAGTGGACTCTTCGCCCCAGTACTCCTCTAGTACTCCACTTTGTTTCCCTCCTGAAACTAAATTGGGCCAGCAAATCCTGGCCAGCTCGCCTCTTTGTCCAGGACGGGGAAAATCGTAATGGTATTGCTTAAGTGCACTAAGTTGATTTATTATTAGTCAGCCTTAACACACCAAGGGTATCGTTCACTCATACACCCATATGCACACTGAGCGCACTCACCAAACATTCACCTCTCGGCTGGGATGGGATGTCACGCAATTCGTTTCTCTTCTAACACGACCTGAGAACAAGAAATACAATATCCTATGCTACTTTATATAATTATAGTCATGTACAATCAAATCACACACAATGAAATATCAAACATAAAAGATCAATACATCCTAAACCCGGTTTTTAATAAAATACTTCTTACCTGGCCAGGTTTTCACACACAACAACCCGCTTTCACACCACACCACAGTTCTTAGCAAAGTTTCTTCACGTACTATCTTCAGCACCTGCTTGATGGTGATGGCCCTTGGTTGACTGCTTCCAGGTTTCAGGACTGGGTCTCGGTGGTCGTCCTCTGGGATCACGACGTCGGAACGTAATCTTCTTCTTCGTCCTTCTTCACCCCCCTCTGGTTCAATTCAGTTTGTCATGCTTCACCCACCTCTGCTTCAACATATTTCCTTCTCTTCCAGCTTGTCTTTAACTCTAAGACCTTGCTGTCTCATCTATCTCCCAGACCACGTTTCTCTCCGACCACCCTCTCTCTGTCCTGCTCACGTCCTCTCCTCTCTCTCTCTCCTCTGCCTTCTCTCTCGCTCTCCTGGTGTTGTACTCCCCGACACGATTTTGTTCCTCCCTCAGTTTATATAGGGAGGGACACAAAGATTCCCCTTCGGCCATGCCTTTGCACCCCACGCTGCTTTCTCAAACCCCTAAGTTCACAAGTACCCTGAATTCTCCACTCTCTACATTCCACACACATCACATTTACACACACCCCAACCTAATTGATTAGCAAACACACACTTAGCCTCAGATGACATCGAACATTCCCGCCGACGTTCGGTGGTTCCTTAACACAGTAATTACTTTACGGAGGGCTGCTACAACCTCCACACACACGCAATCAACCAGCCTGACAATAGAACCAACACAGTGACCCACGGCAATACCATCTGAACAAATCCAAGGCCCCCTGCTCTACACTGACTGTTTACACAAGAACCTCAGCTGACCGAGCCTTTATCACTCACTGGGGCCCCAGTCGTTGTGGTTTACAACCTTCCCCTTTCGCCACCACAGGTCCGAACTCTCTCCTAGGAGTTGTTTGTCATCTGACACTATTCGGCCGTGTGCGTGGGTAATAACCCTGGTTAATTGGGTCAATTACTCTATTTGTATACCACATACAATGTCCCTTTGTCTCCAACGTCTAATGCCTTTTGAGAGGTTTCCACGCTCCTTGACATTGGGCTGTTCTTGACACATTAATAATGGTAGTAGATTTGTTTCTTCATCCCAAGAGATACATTAACAGTTTATTGTTTGTTTGTTCTTCAAACTGAATCAATGGAATCCACGCTCAACAGAAAGGACACCCCACTCAAGTTAAGATCATTGATGAAGGTTCATAGTTAGATACTCTCTCTGCGTTTTTTAGCAATCTATGCAAACCTTTGCCAAACACACCACATAAAACAATTGTTGTCAGAATAATTCTTATGTTTAAAACTGCTTTTTTTCGACTAATGCTGGAGGTAGTGGAATGTAAGATTTACTACAATAGGCATCATACTTAGCCTGTTTTTAAATCTGATTTCACATCTAAGACTTCGCCCTCTACCAACCAAGCCCTCTCATTTTGCTTCTTCATCAGCCACAACAAAACTGTGTAGCAGTTGGTCCGCCCAACCGGGTTTTAAGTCATTATTACAAAGAATAACCTGTGTGTTTAAGTTGAGACCCAGACATCTAATTTTCTTCTTCATTATTGTTACATAGTCGATTAAAACAGCTAACATTACTTTAACTGGTGGTCTATTGTATTTACCTGGAACTTGAGAAATAGCAGAGCAACACTTGCCTACGCTTGCTGGATTAATGACTTCTAAATCACTATCATTCAGGCACTTTGATAAATTTTCTTGCATTGCCTTCAAAGAATTCGTCTGGACCTTCATATAGCTATCCATGTTGATTTTCTTTCTAACATCAAAATATTTATTTAAATCAAAAAAATAATTAATCAATATCGACGGTCTTTTTGTGCTTTGACTCAAAACTAAAGTATAAACAACCCTTTGGCGATGTTAATGTGAGCTGTTTATAACTAGAGTTTAATGTTACGTTTACCTTTTTTTAAACCATTCCTTTTTTATCTGCTCGGGGTCTGGACTGATGAGACAAAAGTTGTCCTCGCCTTTCTTGAAGATCAAACTTTTTGTCTTTTGTAGGTCATCAAAATCGGGCCTGGAAACGAGTAAATTCTTCAAATCCGTGATGTTGAGTACAGCTAGAGCTTTATTTTATTATCAGCTTTGAAGGAACTAAGTTTAGCTGTTAATAGTTGAACCTAGCGTGTGCTTTGGAAGTTTAGTTTTCATTTTTTTGCTAGCAGCACCTAACACCTAATGACACAGGCCAAGAGCTAAAGACAAACCGCCTAGAGGTAAAGCTGCGGTGCGCCTATGCCTGTTGCTAAGAGACCAACACTCGTTCCTGCTGATAGAGCACTATAGTCGATGCTCCAGTATTAACATAGGTAACAGCATTAAAGGCAGCAGAATACCTTCGTTTGGCTTGCTGTATTTTGAAAGGTCTTGCTCTAGTACTTGCTGCATTTGTGTAATGTTTGTTAATCTGAAGTTTTTATGCGGGGTCTATCTCTTCCTTGCGACTCTGGCTCTGTAGGTACTTTTGGATAATGCTGAACAGACATGCTTTTTTATAAAATAAAAATAATTTAGTATTGTATATTTTTCTAATCTGTTATCTTGAATAATAAGCTGCCGCAACATATATTAAAATCAAATATTCAATACGTGTTTATAATCGACAACTTATCTTATCAATTATGAATGTTATATTATGTCTCTAACATTCACCCGCATCCATGTAAACCTGATTATCCCCGTTGACCTAGGTCCAATCCATAAACCTTAGTGTCGTAGTTAAATAATAATCGAGTCTAACACTGTGAAGATTGCAGATCTTTAGACACTAGGTCAACTTGTTGGATTTTCTACAACCTCCCGCCACTCCAAACAGTTTTCTTATTTCATCAAAATGCAGATAAGGTTTAAAACAGTCCGCCTAGCGTAGATTTGGGTTAGGACCTACCCCAATTGTAAAATTGCACTTTTGTTATTTAGATAAAAAATTTTCAGTTTGTCTTTCGAAATGGTCCTACATCTTCAACAACAGCAAGAACAAAAGATACCTTAAAGCGATCTTGTCTGTGGCACTAAAACAGAATACCATAATAGAGTCGCTCTGCTTTAAGAATATATTTAGAATGATGAATCACTCATTCGTAAATATATTGCTAATTATACTGAATATTGTTGCTGGATCATCCTCGCTAAGTCAGGTTTGCTAACGATGTCACAAACTCTAACGAGATTCAGAAATGCTGTACTTTGCTTCGTTGGTCTGTAATATAATAACAAATATGTAGTCATTAATGAAGTTATTTCTTATGACAATCTGTCTTTTAATGCTCCCTTGAAAGTAATGGAGCATTCGCTTTTAAACAACTCAAAATCTAGGGGAATGAAAAGCATATCCATACGCATAACATACAGCTACATCCTATTTGCCGTCTTTTAAGCGTCTGCGGTCCTAATCTATGTATTTAGTGCTTCTACTTTTACGATACCTTGAAACGCAGATCAGCCCCTTTCATTCGCGGCTACCATAGATCAGAATAGGTTAAAAATCTATCTGCATTGTGTAAAGAAAAATATTTCTTGCCCCTCAAGTTTTTATAGAAAATTTCTTAACGATTGCCCGCCCCAGATTCAGTACAACTGTTCTGTTATTGGGGTCCTGTTTTTTGAAGCGAAGTTCCAATTTAGAAAGTAAGACGTGCAGAAGAGACCGTGCACAAACACTTCATTTCATCCGCTCCTATCTGGAAAATGACCAGTAAGAAATATGTCTGAATAATATTGATGGTATTTTGGAAAGTAATATTCCGCTTATTTCCTTCTACGCCAATTGTTCCTTTCAGTCATCTATGCGGGACGAGAATCGAGCCATATGTTAGTGCCATTTTTTTATAAAACAAATAAACAGTTTATTATTAAAGAAACATGGCAGGCATTGAAGGTGAAAGAAGATTATGAAGTTTTAGATCCTGGAGACGACATGAGAGGATTCCCCTTGGTGCATCGAAGCAGCATCGCTCGGGGCTCTCATTCATGAAAGAGTTAGCAGAATCTGGAGTACATTACTCAACAAGACGGTATAAATTAACCAGAAAGTAGGTCAGATCATTATACCACAGTTTATGAAAAGAACTTCCCGAAACTATATTACCGCTGATGATTTTAAAGTACAAGATGACCATTTGTTTGTGAGAAACGACCAAGGACAACTAACTTGTTCAGCTTACAACTACACGAGACCCCTCAAAGTTATGTAAGGCATGACTACACTAGACAAAGGCTCAAGTGTGAGCGATCGAAGTCGCCTTGCAATGTTAAACCAAAATTATGGGGGAGGCAGTTGCTAAACTTCAAACCACGCTACAAGAACACCCAACAGATACCCAACTACAAAACATTGAACTTCAAGATTTAAGTCAAACAGCGGACAAAGTAATGCAAGCAGAAACCAGGTTTCCGAAGAAAAAGCGTTAAAAACAATTAATTATTCCCCCCTACCCATGCGAGAAAAAACGGCCCTGATCATGCTTTGAGAAGCATCAGAGGCGAATTACAACAAATAAATTAGCACAAACTGGGGTGAAATAGATGAGTCATCTAAAAGAGAAAAAGAAAAACTCGTTGAGTGCTGAAGACCCAACATTAGGGCCTGGTGTTAAAGAAAGAATTCCCAAAGACTGAAAGATCAGTGAACAAGCAGAGATCAGCAAGACTAGAAGCGTTGTCTACTAACCGAAGAAGACTTACGAACTCAAGTGACAGAATAAGAGAAACTAACCAAAGAATTTATATTAAGACACAACACTAGCAGAACGATACCAACACTGTTTAGAGCGCAGTGAGTCACATTACACGCGTAAACAACCTTAGGAGATTTGCAATAAGTACACTGGAGTAATGGCAATTATAGCGGCGGTGTACCGGGTCATGGCCCCACCACCATCGCCTCCGCCTGATAAATCATGGGTAAAAAAACAGCTTGATCATCTTGCGGGCTTATTAAAAAAATTAGCCAGTAAAGCCATAGACTCTTTACCCGGAAAAATTAGGGGGTGTTGTTAGCTGGCTTTTGTCTACTGCAAGCAAAGTATTTTGGTTTTATGGCTGAGCACTTATGGGCATTAGTTTCTCTTAATAGTTGGGTTAATTTTTAGTAAAATAAAGACCAAGTAATCCCAGGCCAGTTAATCCAAAACAAGTGCTGTCTTTTCATTTTCATGGTCATTATTTTTTTGACTTCTTCAACGGCCTTCGGGCTTTGGCCCACAGGGATTGGATGACTTAATTTTGGGGTGTTTGTTTACTGCTTGCAAAAATTACTGGCTCAGAATTTATTTCTTTTTTTCCCGACCTTTGTTCATTGCCTGCCACAAGATTTCATTGTTGTAGTTTATATTGTTCCTACCTGGAGTCTGAGGTCAGAAGGTAGCATGTATAAACCATGCCAACAGCAAAGTCTACTTTTGATCTTGCGTATGAAAACTTTTTTGGTACCTTTTAATCTTGAAGGTAAATCAACTGTAGAATTATGGCGTCCTCTAAATTTGCTAAGTATTGTTTTTGAGCATCAAAACCAGTAGAAGGATCATTATGCCGATCTCGTTTGTGCTTGCGAGCCTAGCAAACACCAACGTAAGTACGAATAGAGTCGTTTATTCGTTCTATTCCCGCTTAGTTAGGCCCTTAGAAGTGGTCTAAGATAAATGTTGTCCAAGCTGTTTTATGCCCCTTGCTCTATGGACCCGAGGTGAACAGCTGTGCCTGAAGAGAAAGATGTGTAAGGAGGATTTCCAGTCATAGTTTATACTTTCTGTCACGCCCCAAAAAATAAGGGTGCCTAAACCATGATTAAGATCCGACTTTTGTCTAAAGTCTGTCTTACCCTTAATATTGAATTCGTTACAAAATCCTTTCAAAAGCCTTCATGTTTATTCTGTTGCTGAATGGATTAAACGGTTTTGTCATTTGGGCAAGGCGCTTGCAGTTCTGTCAAAATACGTCAAAAGGGTGTAATAAAAATTGAAATCTGTACACTGACCTCACCAAAGGAATCAGGATGATTTAAAATGATCAGCATACACACTCCACACCCAGTTGATGCAAAAAACACAGCAAAGTTTAACTGGTTCTGATAAAACTGCATCAATGACAAAAAACCAAAATTTTGGGATGTAGTCTTTTTTAATAGGGGGTTAAGATATCTGCTTAATGGAGTCTAAACCTTTTTATGAAAGTGTCAGTCTGGGTCACAGAAATGTCAAGAGTATGGGTTGTTATTTTTAAGATTGTAGTGGGGCCCCAACAGAATATTTTGCATCAGTATATTTGAATGCGCTCATTTTTAATTTGTTTTAAAAAATGTTTGTAACAATAACAACAAGACCGCCCTTTTCGTTTTTAGAACAGGCTATTGATAATGAATGCGGAAGCAGAAGGTTGCCTTTCATGAAATTTTTTACAAAGTTGTATGGTTTAATATAAGTAAATCAAAGAAGAATAATAAGATTAGAAAATATGGGGGAAGAAACTTAATTAGCCAGTTAACATACCTGAGGGTTATTAGGGGTTTTGCTCACTAAAGAAGCATTGAGTAACTTGACATCACTCTCAAACTTAACAATGCAAACTAAAAACAATATTAACATTCAAACCTGAAGAACAAAATACTATTTTGATAACGAGCTAGCTAAAATGTTAGGCTTTGCAACTGACAGTCAGGACGCTCAAAGTTTTATTGTTACATCAAACAAAACTACTATGAGGAGAAAATCCGCTCGATCTTGCATTACATTCATTACTCTAGTTCATTTGAGACGAGCAAAGCACTGATGAAAACTTAAAATGATGGAAGGCCCTCAACTGTTTTAAGAGCTCTTCCATCAGGGAAAGCTGCATATTGCGATTAGAAATTATACAATTCCCTAATTTACAGTTTAAAAGATTAGTTTGTGGGAGGTCGGATCATTTAATATAAAAATTGCAGACAAAACGGGTTTAAAATCGTAAAATGTGATAAACCTGCACATTGTTTTGGAAATAAAATAATAACTGTACTAAAATGTCGCGTGGGCCAGAAGAATCAGGAGTTACATTAGCGCCTGTGAGGTGTATAACTTTAGAATTAAAAGACCTTGCAGACGTTAAGACTTTGAATGGTGAGATAGGCGCTTTGAAAGGGTTTTTGAGTACACTAAAGATGGTGATTATAAACGCAAAGAGGTTGGCGACAGCAAAAAGTTTCCTAAACTAGAACAACTGCGCAATCTAGAAGCAATAATGTTGGCCAGTATGAATTTTAAAAAAAATTAGTTCGAAAACCTGACCTCAAATTGCACTTGGAACCATATTTAGAATGGGAAATAAAATTTGAATTCATAAGCCCTTTTACATTTTTAGCCGTAAAAAAAGTTTCAAAAAAGCATTCAACTCTGGCCCTTTACATGTAAGTCTTATGCCAGACGACAATATTCGGAAAGAGATTGAAATAACGCCGTATGGGAAAAACAGTTTCATCCTCCACAGAAGAAAACAGTTTTTAAAAAAGCTTCTACAAAATTACAGTTCTTTCCAAGCAGAAAATTAGGAGACACGTTCACAATGATATTTGAAAATTTTTTGTCTTTAAAGATTTTGGGGGAGGGATGGGGTTGTTGGCGTTAGTGACGACCTTATAAAAGGGAAATTAATATTAGCTGGCAAAACTTAGACGTTAAACGTCTTAACGTTACCATAGTCGTTCTTCACAATGGTGAGGGTATTAAGATCATAACAACAAGCAACAAAATCAATGTTGACTTAAATAAAACAATCTTACAGAACTGAATTGGATTAATCTTACACATTAGGCCTCATAGGGTTTTATTATACTGAACAAGTTTTGACAGAGAGCATGATAAAAACAATAACGATTAGATTAAATTCTGTTATAAAACTATGGAGCAGTTTAAAATTTATACAAAAACTCCTCATTGTTCATTGATTTGTGGGGAAACTGGTTGTGGGAAAACAATATTTATCCTCAACCTATTACAAACAGTTTATCGTTATAATTTTGATCACATTGTGATTTTTCTGCCAACACTTAAATTTGGGAAAAAAGCATATCATGATAGAAGGTTTATATGGACAGATGATAACATATATTTAGTTGATCCCAGCAATAAACTGAGTGAGTGTTTTTGAACAGTTTTATAGACTGTTTGAAGGAACGCAGACACATTTATTATAGATGACTGTTTTAGCAGAAAAGACATAATTAAAAAAAAAAACGCTTTGTCAAAAATAGCTTTCAGTGGAAGACATGCTGGGGTAAGTGTGTGGATTTTATTCCAAAAATATAACTCGGTTTTAAAAGACTTTAGAGAGCAGTTAAAGACTGTAGTTTTATTTCACATGAAAGACAGAGACTCATTTGATGAATGTTTGCGTGAAATGAAAGTTATGAAAATGATCAGGAAAAACACAGGATTAAGCAAAAACTAAAAACTAAAAAGTTTAGTAAATTAGTATTAAAAACGGATAATCCTACACAGTATGTATGTTTGTAGGGTCGTTTTTTTTTTTGGTTATTAAAGTCATGCTTATTAGAGAACGGTAATATGCGCTTTTGGAGTCGGCCGCTCGGAACCGGCCAAGGCCGGGGGAGAGCGGGTGAGCCAAAAGCGGGATATTACCGTTTTCTGCAGTTCAAACCCCTACCTTCCCTCTCTCTCTCTCTCCTCCCCTCTCTCTCTCGTCTCTCCTCTCTCTCTCTCTCATTATAATGGTTTTTTTCCGGACCTCACATTTTTATGGTTGCCGTGTTGTGCGTTGTTGTTGTTTTGTTGTTGTTGTTGCTGTTGTTGTTTGTTGTTGTTGTTTTTCTTCTTCTTCTTCTCCTTCTTCTGCTTCTTCTTTTTCTTCTTTTTTGCTTCTTCTTCTTCTTCCCTTTTTCTTCTTTTTCTTCTTGTTCATCATCATCATCATCATCATCATCATCATCATCATCATCATCATCATCATCATCGTTTGCCCCTGACCCTCGGTCACGTACACTAAACGTTTTGTCTTCTACTTCTCACTCCCTCTCCATCACCCTTTCACCACCACCCCCACCACCACCCCCACCACCCCCCACCACCGCCACTATCCCCCACGCCTCCCACTCTCCACCTTCGACCGGCGTTCCCACCCAACCACCACCACCACCCAAAACCCCCACCCCCACCCCCCACCCCACCCCCCCCACCCCCCCCCACCTTTTTCTCTTCCTGTGTTGACAGCTGACCCAAGGAACCTTAAGACAACCCTGAGACAATGCACTGAGAGATAACACAAAGCAGGTACACAGGGAAAGGGTGGTGGGAATGAGAGGGGAAAAATGTGGGGAGGGGGAGGGGGGTGGGGGGGGGGGAGGGGGGGTGGGGGGGAACGGGACTGGTGAAGTTGGGGGTGAGGAGAGCGAGGGAGCGAGGGGAGGGGGGGGAGGCGGAGGGGGGGGGGAGGGGAAAGGGGGGGGATGGGTTCAATAGAAGCGACATGATTCAACTCACAGGGCCACACGATATCGATCTGCTGATAAACCGTGATTTGGAAGATATCGGGTTTCTTTTGTTTTGATTGAGCGGGATTCCATCATGGGGTCGAACGTCTGTCCTGACTTGTTTTTTTTCATCCTGCAGTGTAGGCTACGTTGTTTCTTTGATTGCGCTGGAAATTTTTTGATCATATAGGTTCCTCTGTTAATCTACTTTTACTTCTTTCAAAAACGTTTTAAAAATACTTTTTAGTTGATTCTATTTCATCCAAAAAACAAACCAAAAATCAACATACTGTGAGCGAACACTCGCATGCGAGCATGCACTTACAGACGCAGCACACACTTACACACACGCCCCAAACCCAAAGTAAGAAGAGAAGGGGTGTGTGTGTGTGTGTGTGTGTGTGTGTGTGTTTTGTGTGTGTGTGTGTGTGTGTGTTTTGTGTGTGGTTTACAGACGCATGCACACGTTTACACACACGCCAACTAAAGTAGGAGAAGCCCCCCCCTTCCCCCCCCCCCCCCCTCAAATGTCGGCCTCCAGGGGGGAGAGGGGGGGGGGGGGCGGATGGGTTTAATAGAAGCGACATGATTCAAATCACAGAGCTACACGGTATCGATCTGCTGATAAACTGATTCGAAGATGTCGGTTTCTTTTGTCAGGTTGTGCGGGATCCCATCATGGCGTCGAATGTCTGTCCTACCTCTGACGCAGGCTTTCCCACAAGAGACTGAGAGCACTTGGTGGAGGGTTCTTTAATTCAAGTGACAAAACTATCCCCCACCACCATACCCATCTTTCCTTCAATTTGGTAATAGCCGCGATTAAAAACAGCACTATAGGCTCTACCTACCTACCGCCATTGTGGTGATGGTGGTGTGTGGTTTAGTATAGTAAAGAGGCCCGCAGACGTACAGCACTGTTTCAAGCCGTGGCCGAACCTGTCCGCTACATTGCGAGCCGATAGTCGACAGATCAGGACAGTGTTCTATTGGGTAAATCTTCCCTTACCAATAATTGCTTGCCATCGTCAATTTTAAAATAAAACTTTCCAGGACCAGGAGGAAAAAACCCATGCAAGGCTCATGTGCTTATGTCCCTTCTAAAATGGCGACTGGTTCACTGACGTCGATTCAGTAATAGATTCGATTACACGGAGTATTCAGTTAATTTCACACATGCCGAGGATTGAAAAGACTGAATTACACGCGCAAAGAAGATGCCTTGCGACTGCCTGAAATCGACAGAATATAGATTTTTAAAAAGCATGTTTTTATCAAGTGTGAGCCTTTGCGAAACGAC
>CM031625.1:39441961-39444461 GCA_018398815.1 Conus ventricosus
GGAGTGGGTGAAATAGTTTGTTTTTCTCCATGAACTGAGATACGTGTGTGTGTATGTGTCTTTCAAGGGGTTGGATAGAATCGATAGTAAGGATATAGGTCTGAAATTATTTGGATCCGACAAATCATTTGATTTTGGAAGGGGATTACTTTGGCGTTTTTTGAACGCCTGAGGGAAAACATTAGTTTCAATGGATAGATTATATATGTATGTAAGAGACTCAACAATGTAAGGTAGAGCGAGTTTGAGAAGAAATGTGGGTATGTTATCAGGACCCATGGATATTTTATCTTTAATTGCGCTATGTGCATACCTACTTCATGTACAGCAAGAAGGGGAATTTTAATTGAGTGACTGGATCCAGTTTTTGTTTGCAAAATGATATTAGGGAAGTCGGGCATGTATATTCATTGGTGCTCTTATAGTATGTGAAGCTTGAGTAAGGGTATCTGATAATGACAGAAAGTGGGTATTTAAATTTTTCCGGGGTGATGTTGGTGCTTGAAGTTTGTGAATTTGTACGCTTGTTTGCGTACAATAGTGTTATTGCCCTCCACATTGGCGCTGTGGATTTTGCATCCGTTATCATTTGACTGAAGTAGTCTCGTTTGGCTTTTTCAACTTCGTTTAAAACAAAGTTTCTCTGCTCTTTGTATTCGTCAAACAAATTTGCTGCCTTGAGTTGGTCACGTAGTACCATTTCTTGCAGCAATTCTGGAGTTAACCACGGTTCATCTGCGGATGCCTAACTCTTTTTTGATGTAACGGCGCGTGTTTATTTATGATGGTGAGGAATGTTTGGTACCAGAAGGACAGTGCCATCATCGACGTCTGAGTAATTATAAGTTAAGTGAAATGGGGAAATGTTTAAGTCATAGAGGTTTGCTGCTTCATTAAACTTTTGAAAGAGCGGTATTGGATGGTCGTGTGACCTTTGGGTGGTGGTTTTGGGAGCTTTAAGGACCACGTGCAGAAGACTGGACAGTGATCACTAATACCAGAATGTACCACTGAAACATCTAGTATTGCGGATTTGTTGTTAGTGTATACATGATCAATAAGTGTCGCAGTTGTTTTAGTTATTCTCGTTGGGGTTTGTACTAACTGATGGAGTGCATGAAGTGATAGATGTACTTGTCCAAGCTGGTTGTTGTTTTAACATATCAATATTGAAGTCCCCTAACAGTAGTATATTTGAATTGTTGTGACAGATCCAATCCATCATTTGTACAAAGTTGTCATACCATTCGTATGTGGAAGATGGGTGTCTATATTAATGTCCGATTATTAATGGCGGTGATTTGGAGTTTTTTATTTCAATCCAGATACATTCGACAGTATTAGTTTCAAGATCAGTTCTGCGTCGGGTAATGTTGGCAATTGAATGATGAATGTATACGGCAAGGCCAGTATGTTGGGGTTGATCACTGTCGCGTCGTTCTATGTTGTATTCAGAATGCTAATAAGGTTATCTGTTATGCGAGAGTCTAACCTTGTTTCACTTATCCCAAATACTTGTACTGGATGGGGTGACTGTTTTAAGAGTGATGAGATTTCATGGACCTTATTAAATAAATGATAGACATTGAGATGTCCAACTTGAAGTCCTGGGACAGTGGGATTATGAGAAGGCAGGGTAGTAAGGGAACAGAGGCACAAATCGACGAGGAAGACAGTTTTCACAAAAAAGACACAGAGAATTATAGGTTAAAAACAACAACACACAACACAACAACCGAACACAGGTGAGAAAAGTAACGTTTGTGGATAACGGACAATAATGACAAGCGCACACAAAGAATTTAAAGGTTAACTATTATGCCTAAACAGGTAACAGGATGTATCTTTAGAAAATTTCAATTAGTCATAAAACAACAAACAACAAAAAGAGCAATGGTTGAAGCACAATGTCGAACAAATAGAAATAAATAAAACAAAGTATCAGGCTTAAAGCAATGAATGACGATAACACACACACACACACCACACACAAAAAAAAAAAAAAAAAAGTTTACAGCGGTGCAAATAAAGAGGATGCGGTGTGTGCTATGAGCACAATTCACTTTAGAGCAGGTTTAAAAAGTGTAGATGAAGAAAAGGCAAACAAAGCACACAAAAAGATAAAAAACAAAAAACAAACAACAACAACAACAAAGCCAAAAAGAAAAGAAGAAAAAAAAGAAAAAAGAAAAAAAAAGTTTTTTTTTTTTTTTTTTATATCTGCGATTCACGAACAGTTTTTGGCGGTGAGAAAGTAGTCCTGGTCCCAATGTCAGGAGGCTGGCCCCAAAATTTCTTCTCAGTCCACAAAACGAGAGATCGGAAGTGTAGCACAATAAACACAATCGATGTTCTGAGCACAAACAGGTGCAGAATAAGTGAGTGTTCACACATCCTTAGTGTCCATGAGTAGACCATATGATATACTTGTTCTGGAAAGAAAAAAAAAAAAAAACCAACAACAACACACAACAAAAATTTAAAAATAAAAAATAAAAAA
>CM031625.1:39458684-39489579 GCA_018398815.1 Conus ventricosus
TTGGGGGTGTGTTTTTTTTTTACTGCTTGTGCCCCCCCCTTGATGGGGGGGGTTTTTTGTTGTTTTTTGGGGTTTTTGAGTTTTTTACTGCTTGTGCCCCCCTATAATGGGGGGATGTTTTGAGTCGTTTCGTCTATAGATGGGGTGATTTTTAGTCGTTTACTGCTTGTGTCCTCCCCTATAGATGGGGTGATGTTTTGAGTCGTTTTACTGCTTGTGTCCTCCCCTATAGATGGGTGATGTTTTGAGTCGTTTACTGCTTGTGTCCTCCCCTATAGATGGGGTGATGTTTTGAGTCGTTTACTGCTTGTGTCCTCCCTATAGATGGGGTGATGTTTTGAGTCGTTTACTGCTTGTGCCCTCCCCTATAGATGGGGTGATGTTTTGAGTCGTTTACTGCTTGTGTCCTCCCCTATAGATGGGGTGATGTTTTGAGTCGTTTACTGCTTGTGCCCTCCCCTATAGATGGGGTGATGTTTTGAGTCGTTTACTGCTTGTGCCCTCCCCTATAGATGGGGTGATGTTTTGAGTCGTTTACTGCTTGTGTCCTCCCCTATAGATGGGGTGATGTTTTGAGTCGTTTTACTGCTTGGTCCTCCCCTATAGATGGGGTGATGTTTTGAGTCGTTTACTGCTTGTGCCCTCCCTATAGATGGGGTGATGTTTTGAGTGTTTACTGCTTGTGTCCTCCCCTATAATGGGGTGATGTTTTGAGTCGTTTACTGCTTGTGCCCTCCCCTATAGATGGGGTGATGTTTTGAGTCGTTTACTGCTTGTGTCCTCCCCTATAGATGGGGTGATGTTTTGAGTCGTTTTACTGCTTGTGTCCTCCCCTATAGATGGGGTGATGTTTTGAGTCGTTTACTGCTTGTGTCCTCCCCTATAGATGGGGTGATGTTTTGAGTCGTTTTGTCATTGACGAAGTTTGTTTTATGTGTGTATGGGTCTACACCCATCATGGGAAGGAAGTTTATATTTCTTTTGTTACTTTGAAAAGAAAATTCGTATAGTTTAAAGCTGGTTTACAAAACACACAGGGAAAGATTGCAGCGTGGGGTGGAGGGGAGAGACCGAGGGAGGGGGGGGGGGCTGATTTTTTTCTGTCTAATCTTTTCACATTTCTTCTTCTTCTTCACATTCATTTCGTTGTTTTAAAATTGTGATTTGTGAGTTCATGCGGACTGACATTTTCATGATCAGAAAGAGGGAGGGAGGGGTAGCAGAGGGAGGAGGGAGGGGTAGCAGAGGGAGGGAGGGTAGCAGAGGGAGGGAGGGGTAGCAGAGGGAGGGAGGGGGTAGCAGAGGGAGGGAGGGGTAGCAGAGGGAGGGGGGGGGAGTAACTTTTTCCCTCGTCGTTTTAGAATGATTGTATGTGGGTTAATGCTGGACTAAAAGATTGATGGATATAAAGGTTGCTACGTGGGATGGAGGGGAAACAAGGGGATGGGAGAGTGTGGGAGGGGGCGGCGTGACTGATTTTTTAAATACCTTCTACGTATTTTCATGCCTTACGAAAAATGATTACATGTTGTGCCTTGCTCTCTCTCTTTCTCTCCCCCCTCTCTCTCTCTCTCTCTCTCTCTTCCTCTCTCTCTCTCTCTCTCTCTCCTCTCTCTCTCTCTCTCTCTCTCTCTCTCTCTCTCTCTCTCTCTCTCTGTGCGTGCGAGCGTGCGTGTATGTGTGTGTTTAAATCATGTACGTACTTTGTCATATTCATTTTACTGTCTGTTTTTATACATGCTAATTATTATACGTTGTAGAGTACATTTCCATATGTCCCCCCAGCCCTCCCCTGCCCTATTCCCACTCTCTCCTCCTTTATTATTGTTATTCTAATTTTTATTTCTATGTTTGTTTATTTATCTTTATTCTTTTTTTTCCATTTCTCTTCATATTTTCATTTGATGTTCCATTATGACTGCAGGACCGCTTTGTTTGCTTGTTTGCTTTCTTACATTATTTCATTTCACTGCATGTTGTCGTCCCTACTCAGGGCGAGGACTGGATGTAAAAACGCACGTCAGTGCTTATTATTACCTCCCATAAATAAAGAATTTTTTCTTGTCTTCTCGCTCTCTCTCGTCTCTCCTCATCCTCTCCTTCATCTCTCTCTCTCTCTCTCTCCCTCTCTCTCTCTCTCTCTCTCTCTCTCCACCTATCCCCCTCCCATGTCTGTCTGTCTGCCTCTCACTCTCTTCTCTTCTCTCTCATTCTATTCTCTCGCTTCCCGTCTTACCCGCACCTCTACAATTTGTCCTGTCTGCTCTCTCACTCTGCGCTGACTCTCTCTCTGCGCTCTCCTCTCTCTCTCTCTCATCTCTCCTCTCTCTCATCTCTCTCTCTTTGTCTCGTCTGTCTCTGTCTCTCCTTTCCCCCACCCATATCTTCCGGTCTTGTCTGTCTGTCTGCCTCTCTCTCTCTCTCCTCTCTCCTCTCTCTAATCTCTCTCTCTCTCCCGTCTTCTCCTCACTCTCTCTGTGTATTCGTCTTTCACGCACCTACAATTGTCTGTCTGTCTGCTGTCGCTGTCTGTCTGTCACTCTCTCTCTCTCTCTCTCTCAATCCTCAATCTCTCTCTCTCTCCTCTCTCTCTCCTCTCTTTGTCGCTGCCTGTCCCTGTCTCTCCTCCTTTCCCCCACCCATGTCTTCTGTCTGTCGCCTTTCTCTCCTCTCCCTTCTCCCTCTCTCTCTGCTTTCTCCTCGCTTCTCTCTCTCCTCACTTCTCCTCTCTCCTCTCTCCTCCGGTCCTCACTCCTCTCTCTCTTCTCTCTCTCTTCTCTCTCTCTCTCTCCGCGTTTTTCCGTCTTTCCGCACCTAGCAATTGTTCTGTCTGCATCTCTCCTCCTCTCTCTCCTCTCTCTCTCTCTCTCTCTCTCTCTCTCATCTCCTCCATCTCTCTCCTCTTCTCTCTCTCTCTCTCTCTCTCTGCAGTGATGTGTGTGTCTATCCTCTCCTTTGTCGCGGTCCTTCTCTTCTCTCCTCCTTTCCCCCACCCATGTCTGTCTGTCTGTCTTCTGTCTGCTGTCCGTCTCTCTCTCATCTGCTCTCTCTTCACTCTTCATCTCCCTCTCTCTCTCTCTCATTCTCTCTCTCTCTGCGTGGTCCGGCTTTCCCAAGCACCTTAACTGTCTGCCTGGTCCCCCCCCCCCTCTCTCTCTCTCTCTCTTCTCTCTCTCTCTCTCTCTTTTGTCTCTGTGTTTCTCTCTTGTCTCTCCTCTTTTCACCACCCATGTCTATCTGTCTGTCTCCTCTCTCGTCTCTCTCTCTCTCCTCTCTCGTCTCTCTCTCCTCCTCTATCTCCTCTCTCTCTCTTCCACTCATCTCTCTCTCTCTCTCTGCTGTCCGTCTTTTCCCGCACCTCTAACTGTCTGTGTGTCTGCCTCTCTCTCTCTCTCGCTCTCTCTCGCTCTCATCTCTCTCTCCTCATCTCATCTCTCCTACTATCTCTCTCCTCTCTTCTCACTCTCTCTCTTCATCATCCATCTCTCTCTCTCTCCTTCCTCTCCTCTCTCTCTCTCTCTCTCTCTGTAACAGGAAAGGCGTCATTGACAATATAATAGTCATCTTTTTGGTAGATAGTTTTAAGGTTACGTCATTTGAACTATCAAATGACGCAACGGCGGTTGTCTTTTCCAAGTAATTTTGTGTTGCGGTTTATTCAGCGAATCGGATAATTTTGTTGACCACCGTAACCCATGGAGTAGTCGTTAGGAGCAGGAACTGGCAGTTGTTACGGCAATGGAAGAGGCAACGTGTGCTTGATTCTGCGACTGTGGAAAAGGAAGAAGAGACATTTTGAGTCCACAAGCAACCAAGTTAAATATTTAAATAAAATAATTTGCTCTTAGTCTTTCAACACCAGTGATATTTCCTTGCGTTGAAATCGACGTGATTTATTCGCCAGCCTCGTTATACGCCGCCCACAACTCTTTCCGCTGGAGACTGCCAGCAAGTCCCAGCCAAGCAGGCTAGCCTTGATGACCCTGGAGCCCGAGATTGAGAAACCGTGCTGCCAATCATCAAGGACCATAGCGCCGCTCTGTCGAGTTTTTACCCTAACTACTAACCATTAATCTTCACCTGACGCCGTCCGGTCTAACACCGCATTTCCGAAAGGCTTGGAAGATTCGAACCGCGGAGGGAGGCCTCCGTCGTTTCATCAGAGCCGCGACTGTTTGCACCATTCATCTGACTGTTTGGCCGGCCGCACGTTTAAAGTTTCCCCTCGACGTCAACGAAGATAAGTGCCATGGTATTTGAACATTTGCGAAAAAAGGTTTGAAACATTTGCGAAAGCTTGATCATTTAGCTAAAACAAAGTGAAGAGGACTTTAGTATTTCTTGAAAGATTTCTTGCGCGCGATAGGGGTGATAGGTGTGGGTTGGGGTGGGGGGGGGTGTTGGGGGGTGGGGGGTTCAAAATTAAAATTGTTTATCACTTATTACGGTGTCATAGTTGGGGTGATTGGCGTTGTGTCGCGTGATTGAGTAAATTGGAACTGCACACACCCTACCGTGTGACATATGGTGCAGCAGTTGGGATAAAAGCCCAAATCCAATTCCCTAATCCCTCTAAGCAACGTGGCTTCTCATCTCTCTCACATCGTGGGAGTTGGAGGCGACTTCGCTCTCCTTGGAGCGCTGCATGCTTACATGTAAAAAAGTCTGATTCCTTTCTCTCTAAATTCTTAAATCTAAAGTTGAATCCAAATCGGAAAGTTCACTTGAGAGATAACTGTCTAGTATGTTATGGTAAGATAGTTAGCAAAGAAAACTCTATAGGCCTTTTATTATATTTTTTTATTGTGTGAAAGTCGAGTGACTTTGAAATTAACCCTATAATACCGGAATTAATTGAAATATCATTGTCTTAAACGACAACTATTTAGATTTCCAGAAGATCGAGAGTATTGCTGTATGTTGACTTGTGTGTATCTATGTGTTTGGTGTGCTTTATTGTAAAATTTTGAAGATTTCTAAGAGACAGGCGTCGGGCACGACACAGACACGTCCGGAATGGGATCCGACGTTTGTGAGCTCAAGGCACAGGTGAGGACCCTAGACTTAAGAAAGACCGTATAGATTATATCAAGGAACAGCAGAAGATAATGCAGAACGAGCCCACAAAAGCTGGAGCCGAACGCGAACGCGAACGCGAACGCGAACGCCTGGCGTCGAAGAACGAAAAGCCGAAACGCGAGCAGAGAAAGAAGCAGCTGCCAAAAGAACGAAAAGCCGGTACCGGAGTATAAAAAGAGACAGCTCCGAAGACGAAAAGCTGAACGCGAAGACAGACTGGAACGGAAGAACGCGAATTCCAAGGAGCGATGTCCACGCGAGGGCATCGAAACGGATCGCACAGAGCGCTGCAAACTCGTGAGTACGACTTGAGCTCAAGCGGCCTCGACTCGAACAGTGCAAATTTCTATGAATGAAAAGGGCACACGCTGCAGGCAATAAAGTCAAAGGATGCCAGACTTGGACGACAAAGATGACATCGAGGCATCATTGCCACAATTTGAACGTGTCCAACCCTCAATTCGTTTGGGAAGAAGAAAGAATGGGGCGACGAGATAAGCTACCGTAGCTAAAAGGAGAGGCAAGAGGACGCCAATATGTGCATTGCCGCTAGAAGAACGCGCTGATTAAACCACGCCATCAAGCGAACCCCTCTTGAGAAGGCATCATTGACTGCGGGCAGTACAGAAGAAGTCCGCAGCCGAAGAGCCTAGAACGGGGGAAGAGAATCATGTGTAATTGGGAAAGCTCGTCTCAAATGAATGAAGTCGTGGATCGAGATGTCAACCAAATCTTGAGAAAGACCTGAAAGAGATGCACTTGACGACAAGTACTGGAACCGTGCAGAACGCGGACAAGGCGAATCTCATCATGAAAAGAAACCTATGAACAAATCAAGATGTCCATCAAAGCCGCCCTAACCTTTTCGAGGAGTACACCCGTTTTGGCTGAGAAGAGACTAATCAACGGGAAGCTGATAAGCCTCAAGACCAGATCCGAACATGGCAACGCGAATGGGGCAACACGCCAAGAAGCTTCCCAGAAACCCCAAGAGCTGTGGGTGGAAAGGCTGAAACCAATTTTCAGATGTTATCCGTATCAAAACCGTTTAACAATAGAGAGGACCACCGAGCTTCTCTCGAGCAACGAACGGAAAATGCTTTAAAAGTGGAGGTCACACATGATCTTGGACTGTCCACACCACAAAGCCCAATGTCAGTGATCATTGGCGATTACAGTGCCGGACGAGTGTGAAATCACACCAAGCATAAACGCTCATAGACCGATCCAGAAAGAAGCAAATATCACTGCAAAAACGTGAATATCGAGGGAGACCGGCGCGAGGTATGCGAGATACTGGCTACACAAACCCAGAGCACAAAGATCTCGTTCCGAGAGGTTACACTGGAAGGAGTAAGGTCGGGCGATACGCAACAACACAAAGGAGCGTTTGCCGACTGCCATTGTGGCGATGGAAACGCCGAACTACAGTGGAAGAGTCGAGGTGCGTGTCCCAGAGACCGCCTGATCCGGTCCTTATTAGAGCAATGAGGAAGACTTTATAAAAAACAGGTACCAGTGACGAGCAAGAGGAGACCGAGGACTCCATACCTGTTCCGAAAAGACAAACAGTTGAGACGTGACTGGGCGAATGATATCAAGCCGAGCACATCACAGAGGGAACAGAGCAAACCACCCATTGAGAGTGAAACAATCGGTATTTGGCAAAAGATCTTCTACCTGAGAGGGCAATCAGCCGGAACAAATGTAATGAGTTCTCTCATCAAGCAAAGGAGTGTGCGTGCTGATAATGATTCCTTCCCATGTTACTTCTAAGAGTAAGGACAACTCTAAAAGATCCTCAAAAACAAGACTTAGATCAAATGTCCTGATTCTGCAGTTCAAGCGCAAAATAGATTGTCAGGTGATTCACACAATCAGGCTAATCTAGAAGAGCATGTACCAAATCATTCCCACTTCCATCCGGAATCTGTTGCAGAACAGGACTCCATGTTGAAGATAGTGTTTCTCACATGAGCAACAACGACCAGCAGCACAAGTAGAAAACACTACCTGCAGCAGAAACATACTGAAAAAACATGGGATAACAAACTAATGTGGAGGAGCAAGAAAACAGAAGAATGAGTCCCAGCTGCTGGTCTGCGTCGTACAGCTGAATGAGGAAAAATATGGGCTTAAATCTCCGAAAAGACAAACAACAATGACCACCAAGGATTTCCAGTGATCAGTCCAAGTTTTTTAGGGAGTAGACAAGCAAAGAAGACTCTAGTGCCCAAAACATCCAAGTGTATGGAATGCTCATCTGAACACAAACACGGTAAGACTACAATATACCTAACAGATGATTCCACTCCCAAGCATTTATTTTCCGACAGATACTGGCTCAGAACGAATTCAAAGACCAGTGCAGATACATTCTGCAAGAGGAAGGTCTCATTAAAAGCAGCGAAAAATTTTGACCTAAGGTACAAACCAGTCAAAAAGATGCACATAAGCAATGGTATGCTGATTCTATTTGAAAGCAATGGCATAGAAACGGAACTCCAAAACAGTATTTCCATACACCAACTCCTGTGAGAGCAAATAGAAATAGTGCAGTGAGGCTTACTACAAGGAGTCTGCGCGTGGGAAAGGGAAACTCTCAGATTGAAAAGAAAAAGCCCACATCCTGTTGATACTGACAATTGTCTGATGATACTAGATGACATACTCCAATGTGTCTTTGAAGAGAAAGAACAAGGTAATGCGTTGAAATTTCATACTAATGAAGTGAGCTTCCCCAAGAGGGGCAGACACGTCGAAATAATAACTCAAGATGAGCCAGTATGTGTAGTAGGCAAAGCAATCTGGCCCTCAACTACAATCTGCCCCAAACTAGTCATCTTCAACCAAATCTGAGGAATGAAAAACAGCAAGTGTAAAAAAAAGAGAAAGAGCAAAAAAAAAAAGATTAACACAAAAATCAACATTACGTCTGCTGCACAGGGTAGATTGAAGCAAAAATGGAAAGCAAAGCAAGAAAAAACAAATAAGAGCATTCTGGCCTAGCAGGCTTCTGCAGAAATTCATATCCATCTTTCGCCGACATAGAAAGTCCGCTATAAACTGAGGCCAACATACGAAAGGGAATCCAGAAAAAGTAAATTGGACATAGTCATGCAGAAGGCATTTGTCACCCTGAAAGATAATCTCACGATCAAGCCAATCTTGATCATACCCCGACTCCAGAAACGGAGAATACGTTGCTGAGAACAGTTATGCTTCAACACTGCCTGGTAGCTGTGTGATCTTACAAGGAGAAAAGGGCACGTGAAAACGATGACCAGTACGCATATGCCAGCAAGCGAAGCAAAAGGGGCCGAAACAATTACTCCCACCATTGAAAAAGGAGGTTTGGGATTGTCTGCGGCAGTCAAGAAAGATAACCTGTACTTGTATCCGGAGTTTCCTTCCCTCCTTGAAAACAGATATAATCATCTTGTCCACTCGCGTGATCTGACACCTCAAAGACAGACTTCCCGACGATTGATGCGTTGGGCGCTGCAGCAGCAGACAAAATGATCACTCTGATAGTGATTCCATGAGATAGATAATATAGCGCTGACTCACATTGTCGCGCATCCACTATGGAGTGGAAAAGAAATGCAACAGTTACGCGTATTGTATCTACTTAGTTCATGTACTGTTATGACTATGCTGAGTAAAAATGAAGTGCAGCCTTGGTCCAGGTGTGCTGAAAGGGATCATTGCTATTGTGCAATTGCAGGCAATATAATACTGCGGAAATCGTAAAAAGAAATTGTGCGTCCTATATAAAACTGCATAGGAAGAGATATAAAACAACAAAAGCTTTAATTGAGGAAAGAGTAGGCCTCATGAGCTACATGGGGATTGTAGCGAATATCTCTATTTTTTTGTTGTTGATGTCAGAAGCAATAACGTAAAGTATTTGTGCAAAGGTGCATTATAAGATAGTCGGTGTTGTGCGTTTGTCCAGAGAGGTTGTAGAGAGTGAGGTGAAGTTGGCAGAGAGGTGAGGTTTTGTTACCGACGGTTGTAATCAGACGAGGGGACGTCTCATAAGAGTATGAGGAGCGATCTCTGTATGTGCCCATCAGTAGCACTGTGTGGAGGTTGGAAGACACTCAGGTGCGGATTGGTTGCAATCCACAGAGGTGACAAGTATGCACCAGTCTAGCGTTAGTGGAACGCTAGTGATAGAGATATATAATCTCGACTGCTTTGGAGCGTGAAACCTGGAGCGGAAAGCTTCATAAGTTTTTGCTACCAATCATAGTAGCGTGTTGACTAAGCAGGAGCTTAGGGAGACCTGATTAGTGAAAGTAGTCCATGGTGGAATGCAAGAGGGTCTTCGGTTGTGCTACCTATCAAGTACACAGGAGGCTAAGCTATAGACGCTTAGGGTTGTTCCAATGTCATTTGTGTACGACATATTCTATAATTTTATCTAAAAACGTTGAAGGGGCATAGGGCGATACTGTGAGACTCCAAGGCACATTACCTATTATAAGCGGACGAAATGTAAGTTTACAGTCTGAAGATAGCCAGCTGAGGGAAAACTATTTCTGATGCGATCTTATGCGTCATAGGAGTAGTTTGACGACTCAATGACCAGAGTCATAACTTTGGACACGTTGTATTTTGATGTGAAAGCGAAACTAAGCTTGGCAATTAATCTGGCCGAGTAAGTTCGATCGCCTCTTCTATTCACATTAGTAAAGGTTTCGAGAATTTGGTTATCGACAAACCAAATATAGTATTCCTATTTGGGAAAGTTGAAGTTGGTTATATTATGTCGGGGGGGGTTTCAATTAATTTGACTGGATTAAAAGCACGATTTCACCAGTTTTTTAATCTTAAAGTGGGGAATATATGTAACATGGAAAGGCGTCTTTGACAAAATATAAGTCATCTTTTTTGCGCAGCTTAAGGTTACGTATTGAAACTTTCAAATGACGTCAACTTCGGTGTAGTTTCTTTTTCCAGGTAATTTTGTGGTGCGGTTAGTTCAGCGAATCGGATTGAATTTGTTGACCACCGTACCATGGATAGGCGTTGGAGCAGGAACTGGCAGATTGTGTACGGCAGAAGGAAAGGAGGCAGACTGGTGCTTTGAATTCTGCGACTGTTTGAAATGGGAGGAAAAGAGACACTGTTTGAGTCAACAAGCAACCAAGTTTTAAAGCCAAAAGAGTATATATAATTTTGCTTCGTAGTCCTTTCAACAACAGTGATATGTTTCCTGTGCGTTGAAATCGACTTATTTATTCTCCATCCTCGTTAAACGCCGACACAACTCTTTCCGCTTGTAGACTGCTGCAATCCCAGCCTAGCGAGGCTAGCCTTGATGACCCTGAGCCCGAGATTTGAGAAAACCGTGCTGCCCGGAGATAAACTCATAGCGCCGCTCTGTCGAGTTATTCTACCCTAACTACAAACCATTATCTCACCGACGCCGTTCCGGTCTACAACCGAATTTCGACGCTTGAAGAAATTCAACCGTCGGGAGGAGGCCTCCGTCGTTTCATCAGCCGCGACTGATTTGGGCACCACTTCATCTGGACTGTTTTGGGGCCGCTCCGTTTAAAGCTCCCCGCGACGTCAACGACATAAGTGCATGGATTTTGAACATTTGCGAAAGTTGAACATTTGTGGTAAGCTTGATCATTTAGCAAAAACAAAGTGAAAGGAGACTTTAGTATTTCTTGACAGATTTTCTTGCGCGCGATCACACAGAATTAAAATTGTTGTATCACGTTATTACGGTTGCAGAGTTTGGGTGATTGGTCGTGAGTGTCGCGTGGATTGAGTAAATTAACTGTCACACCCTACCGTGTGACCCTCTCTCTCTCCCTGTCCTCTGTCTGTCTCTGTCTCACCGCCTTTCCCCCCACCCATGTCTGTCTGTCTGCCTCTCTCTCTCTCTCTCTCTCTCTCCCTTCTCTCCTTCTCACCTCATCTCGCGCCTCTCATCTTCTCTCCTCTCTCTCTCTCTTCCTCTCTCTCTCTCTCTCATTATCTCTCTCTCTCGATGGGAAAAGTATGGCCCTGACGACAGTGATGGCCAAAACATCAAGGAAAATAGTAGGAGGGGGGGGGGGGGGAGGGGGGGGGGGGGGGGGGGGGGGGGGGGTGGGGGGGGGGGGGGGGGGGGGGGGGGGGGGGGGGGAGGGAAGGGGGGAGGGGGGAGGCCGTCCTACAGTGACACCATTTTCTTCGTGTGGTCTGCAAAACCACCTTGCAGAGAAGGAGTGTCGAATGGGACAACGACGCTGCGCCACAGTGAGCGAACATTTTGCCTCTGACAGTGTAAACATGGGGTTCTGTGTGGCGGCGCGGGACGAGATATGAATTGTAAAATAGTGATGAAATGTATTGAATAACCACTTTCAGATTTTGTTTATTCTTCTGACATAGTGAAAAGGTAGTGTTTATGAAAATGAAAAAAATGGCAGTGTTTTTCGGCTGATGACAATGACACAACGTGCAAAGAACAAGGGTATTTTGAATGTAGAGCAGAGACATATTTCTGAATAAAAGCACGAGGTGCTACAGTGGAATAACAATAGGGTGGTTACGAAAGAAAAAGATGCTAGGCCATGATGACAAGTGTTTTAATTCCTGTTTTATCCAAATGAGAGAGAGCTGTCATGTCGGATCATGAAAGATGAAACGAGAATTTTGCAACAAAAGTAAACAGTTTTGCATGAATCACGAGATAGAATCAATAATACACATTCAAAATATTAATCTTCCTGCACTGAAATATTAATGGAATTCCTTTCTAAGATTCACAATAAAACTGTCTTTCTTATTAGCCCAAATTTGACGTTATCTGTCCTTGTAATACACAACGCACGTGCGCGCGCACACACACACCCACCACACACACACACACACACACACACACACACCACACACACACACACACACACACCCACACACACACTTTATATTACAGATAGAGCAGATATGCATAAATATGCATCAATTACCATAATAGTTCACTACACTCACACACACACACACACACACACACACACACACACACAATCACCCACACACACACACACACATTATAATATATATAAATATATATATATAAAATTTATATATATATATATATATATATATATCTATCTATATAATTACAGATAGTGCCACACAGTGCAAAACAGGATTATCAGTTACCAATAATAGTTTACACACACACACACACACACACACACACACTCTCTCTCTCTCCGTCTCTCTCATCTTCCTCTCCTGGTCTGTCCCCTCTCTCTCCTCTTTCCCTCTCTCTCTCCACTCGATACTCTCTCTCTCTCTCTCTCTGTCAAATTTTCTCACTGACCATCTCTCACAATACATGTACGTCTCTCTCACCCCACTTCTCCTCTCGAACACCATCCCCCCCCCCACCTCTCTCTCTCTCTCTCTATCTGTCTGAAAATCTCCTGACTCAGTCCTCTTTCTTTGTCTCTGTCTGCTTCTGTCTGTATGGTCTGTCTGCCTGCCGCCTGCCCCTATCTGTCCTTCCTGTCTGTCAGTCGGTCTGTCTGCCTGTCCGTCTCTCTTTTTCCTCGATCTCTTTAGCGCTCTCTTCTCTCTGCTCTCTCTTCTCTCTCTCTCCTCCTCTCTCTCTCTCTCTCTCTCTCTCTCTCTCTCTCTTCCAAGTTTCTGTGCTCCCTCCCTCTTCTCCGTCTGTTCCCTGCCTGTTTGTTTGTCTGTCCTTTCTTGTCCGTCTGTCCTGTCTGTCTGTCGTCGGTCGGGTCTGTCTGTCTCTTCTGTCTGTCTCTCTCCGCCTCCCTCTCTCTCTCTCTTCTCTCTCCTCTCGCTCTCTCTCTCTACTCTCTCGCCTGTCACCCTCTGTCGGGGAGGGCCGCGCTTTCTCTGTACTTCTGTCCTGTCTGTCTGTTGTCCTCTCTGTCTGTCGCTCACTTCCACCTCTCTCTCTCTCACATCTCTCTCTCCTTCTCTCTCACTCTCTCTCTCTCTATCAGTTTTGACACTTTCTTGTTTCGATTCTCTCTCTCTCTCTCTCTCCTCTCTCTCTCTCACACTCCTCTCTAATCTCTCGTTCTCCTTCTCTCCCCCCTCCCTCTCTCTCTCTCTCTCTCCTCTCTCTCTCTCTGCCTCTCTTTTCTGCCAGTCTACCTGTGAATCTGTCGCTCTGTCTAGTCCTGTCCCTCTTTCTCTGTTCCTCTAGAGAGAGAGAAGAGAGAGAGAGAGAGAGAGAGCGAGAGATAGAGAGAGAGAGAGAGAGAGAGAGAGAAAGTCCATCTGAAATTTGGATGATTTCTTCTCACCATGTCATGTTTTGAAGCGGACACTGCTTAACCCTTCCACTTATCCTCTACGCCTCCTTTTTGTGTTTGTTGTTGTTGTTGTTTGTTGTTGTTGTTTGTTGCTTTAATGCAAATACAGGTGGAATTGAATTTTAAATAGTGTGGACCTCGTTTGTCCCATGTACAAAGAGAAAACATAATTCACAGAATGCAAATCTTACAACACTCGAACCAGTTGCGACAACCTGACTCAATTCCTGTCTTTCTTTTTTTTTTTTGAAACTAGCACGTGGTTAATTCCCAGGCCAGTAGCTGGTTGCTCGCACAGTGGATTGCGATGGCTGAGGGTTGCCGCATTTTCCTTCTCCCTTCATGATATGTCCCTAATATTATTTCTCTGCACATTGTTCAATGTTCTCACTTGAACGATGTTTGTTGTAAACTGTCTTTTCCACTCAGTACTTGTTGACACATTTTTTTCTACCCTCCCCCCCCACTCCACCCCCACCCTCCGACCCACCTACTTTCCTCCTTGTTTTTTTTTTTCTTCTTATGTTAGAATGTGTTTCTGTTTCATTCATGATGAATTAGATGTCCTGCTTTTATCTAGTAGATACTGTCTTATTTATTATCATTTACCATTTATCGTCTTTCCCTGCATCAATATCTTAATCCTGTATCAACACGCTTACAATAATATGTCAAAGTAACAAGAAAAAAATCCTTTACCTCCCATCCCACCCCCTTCCCCTGTCTCTCCTCCACCCCTCGTTGCAGCCTCTCTCTTCATCAATGTCTTAGTCCAACATTTTAAACCACACAGAATCATTTTAAAGCAGCGAGAGACAGACAGAAGAGAGAGAGAGAGTGAGAGAGAGAGAGAGAGAGAGAGAGAGGGGAGAGAGAGAGAGAGAGAGAGAGGAAGGGGGAAGATAATGATAAGTAGGCAGGCGCGGAGAGACTGAAAGAGACGGGATGAGACTGAGACAAAGAGAGTAGGCAGAGTCAACGGCAGATAGAGAGAGAGAGAGAGAGAGAGAGAGAGAGAGAGAGAGAGAGAGAGAGAGAGAGAGAGAAGAAGAGGGGAGAGAGAGAGAGACAGAGGGAGAATTGAGAGGAAGAGAAAATTACAAGTAGAGAACAGCATTTTACCAATTCTAACTCACTTGCTCCTCCGCCAAGTTTTTGGGCGAAAGTGGCCTAAAAGCCGCCTTTTCCTGTTCTCTGACAAGACACTTTAATAACCAAAACGTAGGGGGAAAGCTGAACATACCCATAGTGTAACGTAGGGGAAAAGCAGCAGCCGCTGAACGCACCGCAAGCCGTAAGCCTTTAAATGCTAGTAGACGGCCTACCTAAGACACCTGCCACTAACCGATTACTTAGACCGCGCGACTGGGCAATGGCGAATTTGAACCAACGCCAGTCGTATTAAATTAAGTGCAGGGCTAACAACGCAGCTTTGCCTCGTCATTTCCCTTGCTTGGTGTTGAGTTGTGAGTGGTATGTGTTTTCTGGAGACTTAAAACTTGGTTGGGGAGGGGGGGACCACTGTAAGTGTGTGACATATTTTGCTGTGTGCTTGTTAATAATTGATATATTTGAAAAAAAATAAAGGCAGCACGCTACAAACATATATATTGTAGATAAATAAAAATACAATTTTTCAACATAAAAAATAGCAAAAACCCCCCTCCCTAGCATGGCCCGAACTGTTGATTTAATTTTTATTTGCCAGGCGTGTCACTTTGGTCGACCATGCCTTCAGGGGGGAAACCCCAGGAGTATGTTGCCCTGGGGTTTTGGGTGGTGGGGGGCTGCCTCTGTCTGGAAATGCTGGCACCGGTCATTCATTCTGGAAGGTGAACTTGACCCCCAAACTCTGTCTCACTCCGCAACTTCGAACTGCGTGACCAACTAATGAGGTAAGTGCTAGACCTCTGAACCAGCAACTCCAAACTCCGAAGTGTGACGCCTGCGGTGTCCAACCGACCACCAATGCGAGTACTTGAATTCTTAATTTTAAGCTTACTTATGTGGTGGGGCAATCCACGTGTACCGGGAGACCACTCCCATACTCTATTTCGTGATGCAATCGATAAAGCTGCGTGTGCTACCCTCTAGACAGTGGTCGTTGTGTGCGCGCAATGCCTGGCGTGTGTTCTGTTTAGCAGTCTGTGCGCGTAAGTATGTGTGGTGGTGGGTGTGGGTGTGTGTGTGTGTGTGTTGTTGTGTGTGTGTGTGTGTGTGTGTGTGCTTGCGGCGCAGCGTGTGTGTGTTGCAATGCGCATGCGACGTACGTATGTGTGTGTGTGCAGCAACGCCAAGGCCTAACGCTCAACCTGCTACCGTCCGTGGGCTGTTTGATCTGCTTAAAGCTGAAAAACACCAACACGGTACAATCAAGCCCAAAGGTTAAAGCCTGATACACACCCACACACATACACACAGGCGTTCGCTTGCCGCTTGACCGTGTATTTAAAGCTCCCTGATCAAACTAGCGCCTCATTCTCACCTGTCGTTCTCTTTCTCTCTCTCTTTTTGTGTGTGTGTGGGTCTGGCTCTGGCTGTCCGTAGTAAGTAATCGATAGTGCGTAGTCCTATCACATGAATCCGCCCGTGCCGCGTACATGTTACATGGCGGGCATGTGTGTGTGTGTGTGCAATGCGCGCGTGCGTGCGTGTGTGGCAGAGTTGTGGTTTTTTGTTGTTCTTTTGATTTAACGCTTTTCACTTTAAAGTGATATTAGACAGTGTAACGTGTTGTGAGTGCGTGTGAATGACACCCTGTCACCCAGCACGACAAACACAGGGCTTACACATAATGAGAACGCAGCCAAGTTCACAATAGGCACCTGAAAGTAACCTCGTTCTAAGCATGCCCCGACTAGTTACAGCGCTTATTTCCCTTGGTTCAATTTATGGAATGTATCCTGTTAACCCACTTTTGAACGACTTGGGTGGTACAGGTTAATTAAGTTACCTCTAAGTTCTTATTTAATTTCGTAATTAAGCCACCCTCAAGTTCTTAACCCAAGTCACTTCCAAGTTTTTAATTAATCACTCTAAGTTTTTAATTAATTACCCCAAGTATCTTATTTAAGTGTTAATTAAGTTTAACTTCACGTTCTTAATAAGTTCGTGATTAAGTTTTTTAATTAAGTTCTTGATCAAGTTCCTTGATAAGTTCTTGATTAAGTCATCCTCTAATACAACCAAGTTCTATTTAATTTATCTTTATAAATATCCAAAAAAAATACAATCTATGTTTTATCTTAAATAGTAAAATGCTATATAGTAACAACACAACGCCTCAAAAAACGTGTCATCGTTGAGAATGTCTTGCTCAGCGTTTTCTCTTGCATAGATCTTAATGAAGTTTATTACATCCGAAGCAACCGCATTGAATTACCAATCTGGTCAATGGAAATGCCTTTTATTAGACTCCATGTCTTTATTTATTGACAATGTCATTTTATAATACGCCATGATCTATTTTTTATTAAAAAAATATAAATTTAAGTTCTTAAAAATATTATTCATCTGAAATATCAAAATGATCTTTTGTTGTTTGACGGTTCAGGCGTGCAGTTGTCTTTTTTGTTTTTAGTGGTTCAGATTTTGATTGCTTTTGGTTTTGGCTGCCATTCTTTATATATTTATCAACCGAATAACGCCCCCAGCGCAGCAATGGCGCCAAAAATGCAACAGTTTTAATTTCAATATTCCATGAAGACTTTGGAGCTGTAGCCTGAATCACATGGAGTTTTATAGCTGCATTGAAATCAACTTGTTTGGCCTGAGATGCGGTGTTATTTTTCATGATGAGTTATATTCTGCAACATTAATATTTTTTGTCGTTCCACTCTGCTAATTTTTTTTCCTGCTTTAACACGCCCAGGATGCTTTTCACTGCCCCCACCTGTACAGTGTTTTCTGCTCATTTTCTGGCTTGGTTACTTTCTCCGCCTGATTCAATTTTCTGGTTCTGATGATTTCCACTCGTTCATTTTTTGAAGAAACAAAATCTAATATGATAAAATTATTAATCCCATGATTAATGGCGATAACAATTTCCAAATCTGTAGTAATAAATCACATCCTAGAGACTCTAATACTTTGAGTTAAAACTGGATCTGCGTCTAATCATACGAAAGATCTTGTTCAGAATCAATTGGAGCAAATCTACGACTAGTTTAGTGTACAAACTAAAACCGTTGCCTCACACTTTTTACATTCTAGGACCCCAGCTGCTCTCATTCAGACCTGTTATGATACTTTAAAATGCTTGTGGCGGGCATCTGTTTTGAATCTGTTCAATCTGAATTCAGTTCCGAGGAACTGTTTGTTTTTTTCCACACCCGCCGAAAGAATACAACCTTCCTTATTGGGCATAATAGCATGGTCAAACAACTTGGTCATTCATAAGTTCATGAAGTTACAGGCAACCCTTGTAGCTGGTAGTAGATCATCACTGTTATGTTTTTTTAATAATTATAAATTATTTATTTTCTAAAAATGAGCACCGAAAAAAACTGTTGCTAACCTTGTAATACCATTCTGCTGTTATTTGGAGGACTAAGTGGTAGGATTCTCAATGCTTGAAAAGCTTTGTTTAAGAATTAAACCAGCAGATCTGTGGCAAACTAGACTTTGAGGGATTCAGCAAAGCTGATTGCGATTATTGCCGCTTCGTTTGCCACGTAAGATTATCTAAGTCAAGCCAGGAATATTCCCCAGACAGTATCCATATTTAAATAACAAATACATTATAAAAATGGCTTCCCTCGTAATGATGAATAGGCGGCGCTGTGTTATAATGCGCTCGCTTTTAGTGGAAGTAATTACGCATTTAGTAAACTGCGAGATTTAAAGGCGAGAGAAAAAGACATAACAAAGCTGTGGCGCAACAATCCGCAGCACAGATCCGCTATGAAAAGCAGAGAAATTTGAGCATTAGATTTTATTACATGGATACTCGAAAAACAGGTGCCATGCAGCATACACATTTTAAAGATGTTACAAGCAATAAAACAATATTATTCTAGTAACAGGCAAACCAATCCGAGACATTGCCCCCACCAAAATTAGCGGACTTTATCATCCATCAGAAAAACAAAAGGATGCCCAAGAAAATTGCCTTTATAGCCGTTGGTATGACCGTTTGTGTATTTTGTTGCGCATAATAATGGCTGAATAAAAAATGAACAAACTCTAATTCGCCCAAAGAAGAAATTGAAGGGAATAACAGCAATTAAAAAGCTAGCAAGCAGCTATGGAGTCAGTGACAAACAGCAAAAGAATGGTTATCTAAAACAAGCGATTTGGCAAATTATTTACCTGCGCCCCAAACGAACTACAGAGGCCACACTTTGTGAACGCAATACTAACGACACCCATCAAATGGATCTTCATATTTACCCTCTGATACGAATTAGACGAAAAAGAGATTAAGTACGCACTCAAATTCATTGACATGGCTTCCAAGAAACAAGATGCGGAAACCAATAACAACAAAGAGTGCTTCTGTCTGTTCCTGTTGCCATACAACTGATTATATCAACGAGGCCCCGCTATCTTATCCCGCATGATTCAAGTCGATGATGGAAAAGAATTTACAGGGCAAGTGAAATCAATTATTGTTGCAACATAATAGTTACCATTAAAAGAGGCAATTCCAAGTAAGTTCACAGATCACAGGCTTAAGTTGAAAACTTTAACAAACCAGTTAGCCGAAAGAACATTTCTCCTACCAGTCGCACAAGAGCTGATTGACAATCTCCAACACATAATGGTTAGAAGATTGCCCTCAGTTTTGCGCGCAATGCAATAATGAAGAATTAAAGGCTAAAACCAGTACAAGCTATCAAAAAAAGAAAAACATAAATGTTTGTTGAAGTAGAGTCTTCAATCCGGCAGAACTATTACCGTTTGGTTTAAAGTAAAGGTACTCTATTTATTACCGGGAAGCAAAAGGGGACACTTCGCATCAGGGCAACCCGATCCAGTTTGGAGTGTTGATCCGTATGAAATAAAAAGAAATGTAAAATGAATCCGCCCGAGTATTATTTACGAGAAACCGACACTACAAAACAACCAGCTCCTCAAACTCTGGGGGCGGAAGGAAAACTGCAGATAATCCCCCAGACACGGTTCCGCTTAATTATTTTACGTAAAAATATTTGAATTTAAAATGGTAGCTCAGAAGGAGTGCAGAACGAAACAAGATGGTAAAAGGAAGAGACCTTGAAAATGATACGGGAATCATTTCCATGCGTGTAATGCTATTAAGGAAACATTTTCGGGATTAATCAATGCATGCCTAATCATCCATATCACCTACAACTTAAACCCCCAAAGTGGGAAAAAGAATATCTTGAAAAATAATTAAAAAAATTCGAACGCATCAAGCAAACATGAGAAAAGATTTAAATGAATTGATGAAGTATGATCGATCTTATAATAAAAATTGAATGAAAAAAATAAACCCCCTGTTTATGCGTGTCCTCCAGTGCCCGATTGCATATGAAAACTCTGGATTAACAATACTTCGTTTGTGTGTTTGTTCTATCTAACGACTCTTTTACAACATTGTGTGATCTCATGTAATTAGATCGCAGTTTTACGTTGACCATGATGAAATCTATTGCCCAAACAATGCTTCTTTGTAGTTGTCATGTGATATGATTGACTGCACAACCTGCGAGACATTCCCTTTCTTTTCTTATGATTTTCTCTCTGGCTCGTAATACTGTCCATTTTTGACCTTAACCCTAACATACTCCTTGAGCACCTTTCAGATAATACAACCTTCATCTTCCTAAAACCTTCTTGTAAGTAATTGATGTAAAGCGAGTCTTTTAGGTAATCGGACGTCATATACCATCCTGCATGCCCTTTTAAGCCACTTCTATTCACATGTTCCTTAATTAGATGTCTTCAGTAGGGAATATCTCTAACAAAAATTATCTGAATCTGTGTAAAGCACTCTGGACTCGGATACAGGGCTTAAGTAGTCATAAAGAAACTCTAACATCATAAGCTTTTTGATAATTCTAAAACAGTAAAACCCAATAAATACTAGTTTGTTTCCAATTTTGACTTTCTCCTTTTCATCATTATGCCAAAAAGCTGAGCAGAAATCTTCTGAATCCTGATAAATTAGTTTTGCATGTCAGCTTAATGCTCGTATCTCTTGGTGACTAATCTGACATCTTTTACGTTTGTGGGGATTCTCCATAGTCCTTTCCAAAACAGCTGTTGTTCATAGCCTCAAACTTTGAAAAAGTCTTTTTCTGAAGCCTGTGATTTAAGTTCGAAGATCATGTTCCTTCATGAGGATGTTTCATGAACTGAACTTGATCAAAAGCAATTATCACTCTGAACAGCTGTTCAACTCAAACCATGTTCATAAATAAAATTGTAGAAGTCTGTAATGACAGACATAATTTTTTTTTCCCCGAGGTTAGGCACAAGTTTAGTGGTTCTGTTGATCATCTTTAGGCTTTCCTGCTGCTAATGATAGGCTCATAATGCAGTCTTGAGTTCATGAGGATTTTCTAAAACAACTTCTAGAATGAAACCACGCAGCTGATCAGGCGTTTAAACTGCCAACCACTTTAAATTGCCTTTTGAATATTATTCGGATCGCCGCCTGTGTACATTTTGAAAGTTGCGTAACGAAGTGATTGCGCCATTGCCCATCCATACAGATTGTTTTGCAATCTAAATACATGAGATAGTTAGAACTTTTTACTTGGATCATAGCCGTCCAAGTATTTGTTGTTTGCTTTACAGTAAAGAAAGCGACGCCATACTAATTCCTCCCACGCAATCCGTTTTCAAATCATCTGAAGCATTGGTAGGTCAGAACAATAAATCAATCTGTACTCCAGTAACCTTAAGAAAGCGTCCCAAACTCACCCTGCGGCCAGAAATGTAATGCGCAGGAATCCAGGGCAGTAATGTTTCAAGCAGGTCTTTCTATAATTTTTCAAAGACTCCGCCAACAAACATACGTCTTGCCCTAAGTAATGATCATGCTATCCTCCCATCGGGTTGGTACAATCTACTATCCGCCACGCATACTTGACAATGCTGGTAATCAGAATCACTAATGTCCTTTCCTCCTGTGTGTTTCCCCCGTTTTTTAACACTTTGTTTCGATTACCCCTAAAACGAAAAATCGCGCCTTAAGGATGTTGTCCTTCAGCAAACCTTTCCCACTGTTCATGTAACTCTAAGTAGTCGCCCTCTAACAAGTTAGTCAAAATATTCTTCGTTATTGGGCAGACTTTAAGGACATAGCCAGTACTCTAATGAACCCATCATGTGTTGCAATAGAGTTCATAAAAAGACATGTTAATTTAGATCAAACACATTATCTTTTCTGATGACTGTGCAAATGATGACACTCTGAAGGCATCGTCCACTGCTTTCCATTATAAGATAGAGTCGTAACCTCGCAAGTTATAAAATACACACTTCCATGCTTAGATCAAACTTAGTTGAAGATTGCATACAGTGCGCTGCTCCTCTGAACTTCCCCTAAGGTATCATGGTCTCGTACTGTCGATTCTCTCTTTGAATAAGACCTAAACCGCAATCCAACAATTGTGGCTGAGTCATAGGGGGCTTCAGGTGCCATTATGATTTCAGATAAGGTTAGATTATTAGAACATCATTACGCACTTTTCTGCTTGCGCTAAGAAGTATCTGCAGCATCGGGGCCTCCTATACAATTCTGGTGCTGAATGGGCGCCATCCGACCTGACAACAATTGAAGCAAATGAACAAATCTGATGATTAATCTATTAAGACTGTTTTTCGAAGTTTTTGTGCGCTGCCCTTCATACGGAACAATGAGCGATTCAAAGTCTGCATAAACAACATATGGACTTGTATTGCATCCGTTCCATTCTTAAAACAAACTTTAGGATCCCGGGTGGAGGTGTAATAGTTCCGTATTACAGTCTACAGAACTATTTACAATGTTATCTTATGTTCGCAATCTGCACTTGAAACAGATGGCATTCATTGTTAAACATTTTTCTACAGAATTCATGTTTGTGCCCATCTTTTGAAGTATGCTGCCTTAGTTTACTCTGTTCGTATTAATTTTATGCGGTAGCCCCCGCTGGAGAAAACATCAGTAATAAGACAACAAAACCTGATTTTTGTCTGTTCGTCGCCAATTGATGGCCTTTTCTTAGCACACTTTAACGGCAGTAGATTTGTTTTCCTCATCCAGTTGTATACATTAACAGTATATTGGTTTGTTTTGTTTCGTCAAAACCGATTACAATTTGGTCTACCACTACTCAGGAAAGACACCCCACTAAAGTTAAGATCATTGATGTAAGGACGATAGTAGACACTCTCTCTGCGTTTTTTTCGGATATAATCAGCCTTGCGAGAACACAATGCCACATAAAACATTTGTTGGTCTGAATTCTTTATTTTAGAACTGCTCTTCGCTACACTCTCGAGGCATGAATGTAAGACTTGCCTAACAATCCGGTGGCAATACTTAGCCTGTGTTAATCGAATCTCTAAAACTTTCGCCCTCTGACCACAGAGCCTCTCATTTTGGCTATCTTCCAGCGCAGCGTCAAACTGTGCAACAGTTCGTCTGCCCGCCGGTGTTAAGTTCATTCTACGAGAAAGAAAAGTTTGTTGTTTAGTCAGACCCAGACTTCTAGATTTTCTTCATTTATTGTTTATATAGTCGATTAAAACAGCTAACCATACTTAAACAGCGGGTCAATAGTAAGTTTACTTGAACGAAATAAGCATGTACAACGTTGCCCCACGTGCTGGACTCAATGACCTTCAAATTCAATATCAGTCATGCTCTTGATAAACCTCTCTCTCAAGCATTCCTTCCAACAATTCGTCTTGCCCGTCATATAATCTATTATCCATGTTGAGCTTCTTTTCTAACTTCAAAATATTTTATTTAAATTAAAAAAAATAATTATATCCAATCAATTCACCGGACTTTTGGCTTGACTCAATAACCTAAAGTATATAAACACCCTTCGATGTTGTTACTGTGAGCGGTTAGAACCAGAGTTTAATGTCTCGTTTACTTTTTAAGGCATTCCTTTTTTATTCTGCTCCGTCTGGCTGTGAGAAAATCGTGGCCCGCGCCTTTCTTGCAGATCAAACTTTTTGTGTCTTTTGTATCATTAAAATCGGCCTGTAAACGATTAATTCTCATTTCCGTGAATGTTGATCCAACAAGTGATTTATTTATTGTCAGTTTAAACAACTAAGTTTATAGCCGTTATTAGTTGAACCTAGCGGTTGCTTTTTTGGAGTTTAGTTTTTTAATTTTTTTGAGCTAGCACACTAACACTAATAACCCAGACCAAGGCGAAAGGGACAACCTCCTAGAGGTAAAGCTGCGGGGGCGCCTATGCCCGTGCTAAAGACCAACACACGTGCCTGCTGATCCAGAGCGCTTATAGTCGATGATCCAGTATTAACATATGTAACACAATTAAAGGCAGCAGAATACCTTCCGTTTTGGTTTGGGGCTTTATTTTAAAGTCCTGCTCTAGTTTTTGTTGCATTTGTGTAATGTTGGTTAACTGAAGGTTTTTTATGTTAGGGCTTTCTACTATCCCAACTTCTCTTGGCGGCGCTGTAGGCACTTTGATAAACCGAACAGACATGCCTTTTTTATAAAATGAAAAAATAATTTAGTATACTACAAATCCATGTAATCTGTTATTTAAATATTCAGCTGCGCACATATAATAAAAACAAATGTACATAAGCGTTTATCGGATTCTTCTTCTTTATCAATTTGAATGTTTATTACATCTCTTCAACAGTTCTTACCGCTTCCATGCAACTGATTATCCTCTGTTGACTTAGGTCAATCCATAAAACCGTATTTTGATTGTTAAATAATCAATCAAGCCTAAACATTTGTGGAAGATGTAAATCTTTAGACACAAGGTCCAACTGTTGGATATCTACACCTCCCGCCTCCAAACAGTTTTCTTATTTTCAATCCAAATGGCTGATAAGTTTTAAGCCCCGCTAGCGTAGATTGGTTAGAGGACACTATAAACCCTCACCTCGAACATTTACTTTCGTTATTTTTGATACAAAACTTTCACATCCACTTTTTTTAACGTTCTTCATCTTCACACAGCAAAAAAATACCTTTAAGCGATCTTGCAAGCGACAACTAAAACTAATTCATAAGTGTCCTGCCCTGCTTCTGGATATAGTTGTATATAATCACTCTTTCGTAATATATTGCTAATTTTAACTCATATTTTGCGCTAATCAGCCAGCTAAATTAAGGGTTGCTAACAAGCGTCAAATCTACCGAGAGTCAAAATGCTGTAACTTTGCTTCGGTTCTGATGATCAAATAACACTTTGTATTCATGATAAAGTTAGTTCATATACAATCTGTCTTTTAATAATGCTCCTTGAAAGTACACGCGGGGCAATGCGCGTTTAAACAACTCTAAATCTAAGGTATGGAAAAGCGATTTCCATACGCAAAATTTACAGCTGCAAACTTTTACCGACTTTAGTATCGCGGCGGCCTTATTCTAAAGTTTTAGTGCTTTCTTCATTTTCGATTCCATGAAAACGGCATAGATCAGCCCTATTCATTCCCGTTAGCCATAGAACTAAATAGGTTAAAAATATGTCTGCATTGTGGTCAAAGAAAATTTTCTTGCCTCAAAGTTTATAGAAATGTTCTTAAAACGATTTGCCGCCCGCATAATTCTGTACAACTGTCCTTTTTGGGTCTGTTGGTTTTGAAGCGTAGTTCTATTTTGAAGTAAACGCGCAGAGCCTGGCACAATTCAATTCATCCTGCTCCCTAGGTCTGGAAATTTGACAGTAAGAATTTGATCTGCCATCAATAGTCAATGGATTATTTTGGAACAATAATATCCTTTATTTCCTTCACGCCAAGGGCTCATTCAGACTTCCTATGCGGGTTAAGAATCGAGCATATGATTGTGGCATTGTGTGTAAAAACAAAATATAAACGTTAATTATTAAAAACAATGGCAGGCATTGAGGATGAAGATTATAAGTTTTAGATTCTGGAGACGACATGAGTGAAATGACTCCTTAGGTACAGACATCGCTCGGGTCTCTCTTTGCGGCGTGAATTAACAGAAAGTAAGGTCCGATCATTAAACCAAAGTTTAGCCAAGAACTCCCGAATTATAGACCCTAAGATTTTTGAAGTAAAAGATACCATTTGTTTGTGAGGAGCGACCAAGGACAACTTGTTCAGACTTACAACTAAAAAAGACCCTCAAAATTTTTAGCCGTGGTTCATTAGAAATAGACTCCCACGAGCGTACAAACTTCGCCTTGGCCCTTGTTACCAAAATTAGGGCGGAGCAGTTCTAAACTTCAAACGACACGGCAAGAACTCCCGACAGATAACCAAATGCAAAACATGGAACACAAAGAATTAAATCAAGCAGCGGTAATTAATAAATGTCATAGAAGCAATCCAGTTTGTCAAGAAGAACACCCGGTTTAAAGACTATACTCGACTCGCCGCTACCCATGCGAGAACGAACGGCCCTTGATCAGCTTTAAGAACCATCAAAGCGAATTAACACACAATTAGCGCAAAACTAGGTGAACTAGATGAGGCAAATAAAAAGAGAAAAAGAAAAACTCGCAGAGACTGAACGACCGCATCGTAGGGCAGGAGATTAAAGAAAATAGCCCAAATACTAAAAAAATCTGAGCAAGAAAGATCACAAGACGAGAAGCGCTAACTACTAACCGGACCATTTTACGAACTCAAGTGAATAAGAAAAAGAAAACTATCGAAAAAATTTTATATGAAGACACCGACACTAGCAGAACGAATACGAACACGTTTAGAGAGCAAGAGTCACATACAGCGTTATACAAACGGCCCTTAAATTTGGAATAAGTACACTGTGTTGGACTATTACAGCGGGCGTGGTCAAAGTTCATTACTCCCAGCCATCGGCCTCCACAGATAAAATCATTGGTTTTAAAAAACAGCTTGATCATCTTGCGAGTTTATTAAAAAAATTAGCCGTAAAGCTATAGACTCTTTACCTGTATATTAGGGTATTGTTAGCTGGCTTTTGGTCTACTGCAAGCAAAGTATTGGCTTTATGGCCGAGCATCTATGGCATTATGTTCTTGTAAAATTGGGTTTACTATTTAGTAATATAAAGACTACAAGTAATCCTATGCCAGTTAATCCAAGAACAACCGCTGTCTTTCATATTCATGGTCAACGCGAACATAGTTCCCGCGAGCTTTTGCTGAGTCTTCAATGACTTGGGGGTTTGACTTTCCGGGAAATAGATTACTTACTCTTGGGTGGGTCATCTGTTTTTTTTACTGCTTGCAATATACTGGCTCAGAATTTATGTCGTTTTGTCCGACCTACTGTCATTTCCTGCAACGGCGAATTTCATGTTGGTATTTATTATTGTTCCTACCTGGATCCTGAGTCAAAGGGAGCATGTATAAACCAGTGCACAGCAAAGTCTACTTTTGAACTTAGCTTATTGTAAAACATCTTGGAACCTTTATACTTGAAGTAAATCACTGTAGACATTAAAGCATCCTCCTAAAGATGCTAAGTAGAGTTTTTGTGCATCAAAGCCATAAGGATCAGTTTATGCTCATCTTGCCTGTGCATGTGACCTAGCAAACACCAAATGGGTTTTTTTTATGGGTAAGTACGAAATAGAAGTCATTAATTCGTTCTAATCCTGCTTAGTTAGGCCTTTAGTAGTGTCTAAGATAAATTTTGTCCATGCTGTTTATCTCTTGCCTCTATGGACCCGAGGTGAACAGCTGTGCTGAAGAAGAAAGATGTGTAAATGAGGATTCCAATCATCACTTATACTTTTCTGTGCAACGCCCCAATAATAAGGTGCCTAACCATGATTAAATCCGACTTTTGTCTAAAGTCGGTCTTGATGTTTAATATTGAATTCGTTACAGATTCTTTCAAAAGCCTTCATGTCTATACTGTTGCTGAATGGATTAAACGTTTGTCATTTGTAATTGGCGCTTGCAGTTCAGTCAAAATACGTCTGAAGTGTAATAAAATGAAAACCTATACACTGACCTAACCAAAGGGATTAGGATGATTTAGTGATCAGCATACGACAAATCCACACCCATTGATGCCCAAAACACAGCACAGTTTAACTGGTTTCTGATAAAACTGCATCGGATGACTAAACCACACTTTTGCGATGTAGTCCTTTTTTGACAGGGGGTTAAGATATCTGCTTAATGAGTAATTTTAACCTTTTTATGAAAGGTGTCAGTCTGGTCACAGAAATGTCCGAGGTGTCAGTTTATATAATTTTTAAGATAGTCGATGCGGGCCCCACAGAATATTTTGCATCAGTATATTTGCCGCAATCATTTTTAATTTTGATTTAAAACAATGTTAGTAACAAAACAACACAAGACCGCCCAACGATTTTTAGAACATGCAATTACTCCCGCACATGCGTAACCATAACGGACGCGCTCCATGAAATATTCCTACAAAGCCGTATGGTTTTAAATATAGAGCAAAGCAAAGGGCGAATAATAACTTAAAAAAGTTTACTAATAGAGGCCAATTAGTTAGCCAGTTAACCATACCAGCTGGTTATAAACGGGTTTTGCACTCGCTATAAAGAACAATGATTAACTTCGACAATTGCTCTCAAACTCTTAACAATAATGTCGAATCTTAAAAACAATGTTACCTGCAAACCTGAAGAAGAAGATTAGGGTAACTAATTTTGATAAAGAGCTAGCTAAAATGTTAAGGCTTTACAACTGCCGACCGTCCATTCATAGTTTTTTAGAGTTGCAGCAAACCAAACAACTAAGAGGGAGAAAACCCCTCGAACTTGCATTTACATCATTACTCAAGATCATTGGATGATCTGAGCACTGATAAAAACTTATATGATGGAAGGCCCTCAACTGTTTTAAGAGCTCTTCCCTCAGGGAAATCTGCATATTGCGATTAGAAATTAACAATTCCTAATTTACAGTTTAAAAAAGATTAGTTTGTGGGAGGGTCGGATCATTTAATATAAAAATCAAAGACAAAGCGGGGAAAGTTGTGAAATGTGATAACCTGCACATTGTTTTGGTAAAAAACATACTTACTACAAAAAAATAATGTCCGCGTGGGCCAGAAGAATCAGGAGTCTACAATAGCGCTGTGAGGTGTATACCTTTAGAATAAAAGAAACTGGCCAACTTGCGGACTTTGAAACAGAACGGTGGGAGATAGGCGCTTTTGTATGGTTTTTTGAGTACACTAAAGAAGGTGATTATAAACGCAAAGAGGTTAGGCGACAACAAAAAGTTTCCTAAACTAGCAACAACTGCACAATCTAGAGGCAAATAATGTTGGCCAGTAATGAATAATAAAATAGTTCGACAAACTGACCTCAAATGCACTTAGAACCATATATAGAATGGTAAATAAAATTTTACTTCATAAGCCCATTTACATAATTTAGCCGTCAAAAAAGTTTTCAGAAAAGCATTCACTCTGGCCCTTTACATGTAAGTCTTATGCCCGGACGACAAAAGACCGGAAAGAAAATGAAATAACGCTGTATGGGAAAAAACAGTACATCTCCACAGAAAAGAAACAGTTTGTAAAAAAAAAGGCTTCTATCTACAAAATTACAGTTCTTTCCAAGCAGAAAATTAGGAGACACGTTCACAATGAAATTTGAAATTCTGTCTTTAAAGATGCGGAGAGGGATGGGTTGTGGGCGTTAGTGACGACATTATAAAAGAATTAATATTAGCTGGCAAAACTTAGACGTTAAACGCCTTAACGTTACCATAGTCGTTCTTCACAATGGTGATATTAAGGATCAAACAACAAGCACAAATCAATGTTGACTATAAATAGAAACAATCTAACAGAACTGAATTGGATTAATCTTACACTTTTAGGCCTCATAGGGTATATTTATTATACTGAACCAGTTTTGACGGAGAGTATGATAAAAATAATAACTGGATGAGATTATATTCTGTATAAAACTATGGAGCCAGTTAAACTTTATGATAAAATCCCCTCATTGTTCAATGATGTGAGGGGTCAAAACTGGTTGTGGAAAAACAATATTTGTCCTAGGACTTATTAACAAACAGTTTATCGCTATAATTTGATCATCTTGGATTTTCTGGGTCCAACCCTTAAAAGGAACAAAGCATATCCAAGATAGAAGGTTAATATGGACAGACAAATGACAATATAAAGTATACTCCTAGCACTAAACGTGAGTGATGTTTAGAATGCTTTAATAAAGTTGTTTGAAGGAACGCAGACACTCTTTAAATATAGATGACGTTCGCAGAAAAAGAATATAAGTTTAAAAAGAGAAACACATTGTCAAAGCTGCCTATATTTATTTTTTTTCAGCGAAGACACGAAGGGATAAGGTGGTGGAGTTTATGCCAGAAATATAACTCGGTTTTAAAAACTTAGAGAACAGTTAAAGAAACTGTAGGTTATTTCACATGTAAAGACCTGAGCTCATTTGAAGAATGTTTGCGCGAAAATGATGTTTATTGAACATGACCAGGAAACACAGGATTAAGCAAAAACAAAATCGAAAAGTTTAGTAAAATAGTATTAAAAAACGGATAACCCTACACAGGATGTTTGTTTGGTAGATAATCGTTATTTTGGTATTGAAGTCTTACCTTGTCAGAGAAACAGGAGAAAAGCGGCATTTTAGGCCACATTCGCGTCCCAAAAACTTGGTGGAGTAGCAGTGAGTTTAGAATTGTAAGATGCTGTTCTCTCAAAGGTATACAGGAGCAGGGAGTTAGACAGAGAGGAGAGAGAAGAGAGAGAGAGAGAGATAGAGAGAGAGAGAGAAGAGAGAGACAGAAGAGAGAGATAGAGAGACAGAGAGAGAGAAGAGAGAGATAAGCGAGAGCGAGAGAGGAAGGAAGGAAGATAATATAAGTAGCAGGCGCGGATAGATGAAAGAGACGGGATAGACCTGAACAAAGAGAGTAAGGCAGAGTCAATGGCAAGAGAGAGAGAGAGAGAGAGAAGAGAGAGAGAGAGAGAGAGAGAGAGAGAGAGAGAGAGAAAGAGAGAGAGAGAGAGAGAGAGAGAGAAGAGAAGAGAGAGAGAAGAGAGAAAGAGAGAGGTAAACAGCACAGTAGTTGATAATTGTGGCTCACATTTGTGGTGAATGCTTAATTCAAAAGCCATTTCACTGACGGCTGCTGCTTCTACTCTCATATTACATATATCTGTGCATTTTCCACATGCACAGCGCACGCGCGAGCATGCGCACAACAACACAGCACAACACACACACAACTTCATAAGTGCAGCAAGATCCATCAGTGACCCAAATAGCACAGACACTTATGCACGCGCGTGCGCGCGTGCGCGCACACACAAACACACACACACACACACACACCACACACACACCAATCACACACACTCACATACACACAATTGCAGATAGTAAGATTCATCAGTGACCATTA
>CM031625.1:39489679-39509679 GCA_018398815.1 Conus ventricosus
CTATGTTTCAATTAGGCGCAGTAATTATAGGGTTGCCCTTAGAGAAACTGGGTTTAAAGTTAGTGGGCTACATATCTGAAAAGGCTCAAAAAAATGGATTAAGTTATGACGAACAAGGCAATCAAATATCATGTGCAAATACCGAGGTACTACAACTTTTGTTCTTTAAAAGAAGTACTTAGCGAATCTGGTATATTGTTAACAATTAAACGAGGCAAACCTCAGAATTACTATACATTTCCCACTAGAAGAATAGAAGAGTAGTACACTTTCCCTAAAGGGCTAACTAAAATCTTAGGCTTTCACAGTTGTGGTGGAGATTATAGATTTAGTACAGAGAAGATGTTTTATCAATTAAAGGCAATAAACCTTCTGATTTTCTCTTGAACCCCATTTTGTTGTTCATTTACAACAGTTAAGAACATGTGCTAATTTGTTTGGTGGCTATCCATCTACGTTCTAAAGGTTTGTTGTTACAACTAGGCAGGGTTTTGCGATTATCAGTTATATACGTTTGACGGAGACAGTCAATTTAAAGAATTAATTAGCGTAGATATAAATTCATTGATGTAAAAATAACTAACCAAGATGGAAAGCGGTTGTTTGTTCTGATTTATAATAGAGCGGAAGTAGAAGAGCGTATTAAAAAATTAGTAAGGATCAGTTCCCGGACGTTAATTTTATGTTCCTGGAGAGAGAATGTAAATATCTTTGTTCACGATCACCAATCTTATCTATGCACGTAAGCCCCGTTTTAAATTGGCTAATTACGTCGATTTTTAGAGGTTTTGGCATGTTAATTTTGTTAGAAACAGGTGTTAAATTTAGCCAAAACTGACATGAGAAGGACGTGATTTGGATGTGAAAAGGGGGGTTTTGTGCAATTAAAGATGGGCGAGCTTGAACCGCTTATTTACATTTCTCAGAGGGAGAGAGAGAGAGGAGGAGAGAGGAGAGATGAGAGAGAGAGAGTGAGAGAGAGATGAGAGAGAGAGAGAGAGAGATTCAGATTCAGATTCAGATTCAGAGTTTTTAATCATATATAGGCCATTGCCCCCCATGATGGGGAGTAATGACAATCATTTCACACACGTTCTTTTATATATACACATGTTAAGGTTAAAGACAACGTTTTACCAGATAGCAACTTGACGCAGCTGAAACGCTTTGTACAAGAAAAGTGATAGATTCTGATGGTTCTTTCATGTTTGCATGCGAGAAGTAAACTTATCGAAACAGGTTTGGAAATTTTTGAATTTTGCAGGAATATGTTGCTGTCTTAGCAGAGAAATGTGAATATGTTTGTTCACGACCACCCATGTATTTTGCACGAAAACCCCCCCTTTCACATCCAAATCACGTCCATCTCATGTCGTTTTGACCAATTTTAACACCTGTTTTTAAACAAAATTAACACCCCAAAACCTCTAAATATTGACGTTATTAACACTTTAAAACGGGGGCTTACGTGCTAGATAAGATTTGGTGATCGTGAACAAACATATTCAATTTCTTACAGGATATAAAAAATCTAATGGTTTACAGCGCTAGAAACGTCTGCGGGACTGATTACTCTGTGCGCGTGTGAACAATGAAGGCACAAATCAATACTAGCAAAAGCGCTAGGAGTGGGGTGAAAACCCAGACTGTCGACAATGATCAATAGACAGCGCTCGTTACAGGCTGTGAGTGGGAGTGTGTGGGTGTACTTGCGGTGTTCAGATTCGCCTAGAACATTCGATTTATGACGCATAGCCCCTGGCACCAGCGCTCTTTCTCTTATCATTCTGCATTTGGGAGGCGCGCCGTGTGGACCTGTATTTTTTGGTGAGAGAGAAGTGTTTCCCTGTAAAGATTTGTTTAAACGAAATATTATCTATAATATATTATTATTCTACCTTCTCTGACTATGGAAGGCAGATGCCTGTGTGGAACGATGAACAATCTTTAACTATTGAAGAGAATCTTAGCTACCACAACGATTTTGTTAAAGTGTTAACTCAAATGAAAGCTGAAGGACCGTCTCAGAACAGAAAACTACCTAAATTTTCCGCTCTTCCAAAAGAAAACTGACATCGTTGTATGGGGAGCTGAAGCGAAGAAACGAAAGGCGAGGTCATCAGAAGAACTTCACCAGTACTTACAATCAAAGAGGTTGATGTGAGTAGAAAGTGAGAAAAGAAGTCTTTGTTTTTGCTCCAGAAGAAATAGTGACTTCAGACATTGCTATTAGTAAGCTGAAGGAAGGATATAGGCAAATTAAAAGGCAGGAGGCGACTAGCATGTGTTTTAATCTAAATATGGCAGTCTTTTACATGTCACTTTTGCCATCTTTGAAGAAGAGAAGAAAAGTGGAAAGCACAAGGAAAAATGGGATGAGTGGCTGAGAGAACATATTGGAATCTCTCCTTCATACTCTCGCAAACTGAGGGAGATCGCCTCTTTGTTGAAACCATATTTTCAAAGGTTTTCTACTGTTGGACTATCTTTCTTTGAAATCTACTCAATGAGAAAAGAATTAAAGGCAATGTTTTTGAGTAGTGAGGAGATAATAAACTATTGAGGTACCCCCACACAACAACCAATGTGTATTGATCCGCAATCCTCACAAGACCAGCCAAACGTGTCTACAGGCTCAGAGATGCCAGCGCTCCAACCATGGTCGGTTAAGGTCATGATAGAAACCCCCAGCTCGCGCACCGTCTGAACCTCGATCGGTCGGGTGGTTGGCTTTTCCCTGTGAGTTTACTAACCAGCGCGCCACCCAGCGCTCCAGCCATAGTCGGTCAAGGTTATGAGGGGGAGGGAAAAAACCCCCGCCAGCGCTCCAGCCATGGTCGGTCAAAGGTTGCTGCTGACATAACTTTGTATTTAAAATGAAAATGACTTTTTTTGCTGTTGTGGCTTCGCTGTTTTGCTGTTGTGGTTACACTGCTTCATCTTTATTCGCTTGACCATTTGCTGCTTTAAGGCTGTCTATTCAGACGGCCGCTGAGAGAGCTTAAACAGATCCTGTGATTATTAATTCAGGACTCTGATAAGGCTTTTAGCGCTGCTCGAATTTACAACATTCAAGTGTGGACAACAAAAAGCCCATCTTCACATTTCCCTGCAAACACCTCCCCCATACTATTGTGTGTGTTTGTTGTTTGTTTGTTTGTTGTTGTTTTGTTGTTTGTTTGTATTTGTTTGTTGTTTGTTTGTGTGTGTTTGTGTGTGTATGGGTGTGAGAAAGAGCGTTTTGCCATACAAAGCAATGCAGTAATCCAGGTCAAAAAGACCTGCTATTGATTAACATAGTTAATTAAACCACACACGCCCCACCCCCCGCCCACGCACGCAACACATATATAAAAACCTAATGGCTCACAGTGCGCTCTTCTACTTCTAATACCATTAATAAATCAGAACAAACAACTGGCTTTCCGCCTTGATTAGTTATTTTTTACATCTAATGAATTATAGGTCCATTAATTAGTTCTTTAAATTCACTGTTTTTTCCAACTGAGATTAATCGATAATCGCAAAATCTGCCCTAGTTGATGGCAAAACCTTTAGAACTGTAGACGGGTAGCCATCAAACAAATTAGTATCTGTTCTTAACTGTTGTAAATGGACATACAACATTGGGTTCACAAGAAAATCAGAAGTTTATTACCTTCAAATTGCCAGACATCTTCTCTTGTACTAAATCTATAAGTTCTATCGCTACCGTGGAAGCCTAAGATTCTTGCAGCTCCTTAGGAAAAGTATGCTCTCTTCTTTCTTCTAGTGGGAAATGTATAGTAATTCTGAGGTTTGCTTCGTTAATTTTTAACAATATACCATATTCGCTAAGTACTTCTTTTAAAGAAAAAAAGTTGCAGTAACCATCAGGTATTTGCACATTAGTTATTTGATTGCCCGCCCCGTTACTAATATTGATCCAGTTATTTTGGGCTTCTTCAGATACGTTAGCCCACATAACTTTAAAGCCAATTTCTTTAAGGGCAATCCTACAACTCCCGCGCCAATTGACAATTGGGTACGTTAAGAACACGCGCTCGTTTTGCTTGGTTATATAGATGTACATCTTTTTTATAACTATTTAAAAAATTAATTTAAATAATAACGAAAGTGTTATTAACGTCCGCGGGACTGAGCCCTTGCTACTTTTCTAGTATGCTCTTCTACTTCTAGCTCTATTAATAAATCAGAACAAACAACTGGCTTTCCATCTTGATTAGTTATTTTTACATCCAAGGAATTTATAGTATCCCAAATTAATTCTGTAAATTGGCTGTCTCCATCAAAACTATATAACTGATAATCGCAAACCCCCGCCCCAGTTGGTAGCAAAACCTTTAGAACTGTTGACAGATTGCCAGCAAACAAATTAGCACATGTTCTTAACTCTTGTAAATGGACATACAGCATTGGGTTCACGAGAAAATCAGAAGGTTTATTGCCTTTAAATTGATAAACATCTTCTCTTGTACTAAATCTATAATTTTTGTTACTGCTGTGAAAGCCTAAAATTCGAGCAAGTCCTTTAGGGAAAGTGTACTCTCTTCTTTCTTCTAGTGGAAATTTATAGTAATTCTGAGGGTTGCCCCGTTAATTGTTAACAATATGCCAAATTCGCTAAGTTCTTCTTTTAAAGAACAAAAGTTGTAGTAGCCATCAGGTATTGTTATATGAGTTACTTGATTGCCTTGTTCGCCATTAACATTAATCCAGTTATTCTGAGCCTTTTCAGATATGTTAGCCCACATAACTTTAAAACCCAATTTCTCTTAGGGCAACCCTATAATTGCCGCGCCTATTGTCAATTGGGTAGGTTAAGGGCACACGTTTGTTTTGTTGGTTTATATAGATGCGCATCTTTTTTATAACTATTTAAAAAATTAATTTAAAAATGGAACCTTTTAATAAATATAACGAAAGTGCCATTACGATGTAGGAGCGTTTTATAACCCACAAATCTTTAGACTTCAGCTTACTACCCATTGCAGTAGATGAATCATACGGCTTCCAAGTCAGACTTGTAAACCCACTAACTAAATATTTAAATCCGCCAATAAAGAGTGACAGAGTGCCATCTGCATGGGTATCCTGCCCTATGGCCCTTTTCCAGAATCAGTTAAATTTTGCTATTTACTGCGCAACCACTGGCTGCGGCGTTTCATATGCAAACCATTTAAACCACCCAATCTTTTAGTAAAGTCAGTATATAACTTTCATGTTTATTACCAGTACAGGCGAATACTAACTGAACTACAAGTGCCCCTCCCTAACGACAACCGTTTTATCCATTAACAGCCCAATGGACAATAATGCATATGAAAGAATTTGCAATGATTTAACATTAATCTTTCAACTGATTTTAGACAAAAGTTAGACCGCAATTATGGGTTAGGCACATTGTATTTGTGGGGTGTAAAAGAGAAATATTACTTATGACTACTGGCCTGGCCACACCTCTTTTCAACCAACGCACAAGTTAGATTGGGATCATAGAACAAAAACACCCTAATGCTGGACAACATTTATTTTAGATGAAAGTAAAGGCCTAACAATGCCAGGAGTGCAAAGACTTAATGACTCCATAAGGGCATACGTTTGGTGTGTATTAGGAGCACAAGCACAGACCAAGTCTAGCATACTAGATCAGTCTACAGGGTTTGATGCTAGAAAACAATTCCTAGTCAATTTAGAGAGATGCTATTAACTCTGCTGTTAATTTGCCTGCCAGCATACAAAGGTATCAAGACGTTCTTGCACACGCTAGGTCAAAGGTTGACTTTGTTGTAGGCCATGGATTATACATGCTAACTTCTGACCTTAGACTACAGATTGGCATGATACAGAATTATAACAATGAAATCCTCATAGCTGGAGACGATCAAGACTTAGGACACAATAAATACTTAAACACAAGGCCCGCTCCATCCATTTTTAAAGAAAGTACCTACCCCTGAAGAAAGCGATCCAGTTATAAACACCTCAGAAAGCGATCCACCACCAGTTATAAGCGCCCCACAGCCAGAAAGCACGCCACCTGTTGATCTACCTTACACTGACAGCCCACCAGAGAAAAGACAGCCCTTGTTGTGTTTTTAACTTTACTGGATTAGCCGTACTTTATTTTACTAAAAATTAATCCAGCAGCTAGCACTCCTAACGTCCACAGATGGTCAGCCATATAACCAGCAACTTTGCCTATAGTAGACAAAACCCAACTAACAACACTACCTATTATGCCAGGCAGAGCATCAAGCGCTTTGGTCGCTAACTTCTTTAATAAGTTTGCTAGATGATGCAATTGTTTTCTAATCCAACTTTTACCAGGCTGGGGCGTTGGAGGCGCTACTGGCCCCGTTGGTGCACTACCTGTTAAAGCATAAACGAGTGTAGAGATAGCAAACCCAACAGCTGTTAATATGCTAACTATTGTAATCCCCTGTTCCCTGAACAGAGTCCTTATTCTTTCTGCCAGCGTGGTGTTTTCATAAAGTATTCTGTTTATAGTTTCTCTTACTCTGCTGTTTGTGATGCTAGCTGCGCTGTTAGTAGACAGCACTTCTAACCTAGCTGACCTTTGTAGCATTAAATCTTGTATTTTCTGCTGTATTCTAGCCTTTTCTTCTTGCCCTAAATTGTTATCATCTGCATCAGCCAGTTTATTTTTTTTCTTCTTCAATTTCTTACCAGCTCACCAAGTTTTGCCAAATTGTTTGTTTAGTTTCGCCCCTTATTGTTCGTAAAGCCTCATTAAGCCCCAGGATTTCACGCATAGGCAATGGAGAATCGTCAATTGTTTTTAACTGCGTCTCCTCATTAAAACTTGTTTCAATTTCTGCTATTAGTTCTTCTGCTCTTTTAACTGATTCATCTGCTTCTTGAGTTAAATCTTGAAGAGGAATGTTTTGTATTTTAGATTGTGCTGGCAGCTCTTGTCCAAAGCTCTGTAAAAGACTAACGACTTTGGCTCTAAGCTCTAAAAGGTTTAAGTGTTCTGCCTTAGCAATAGGGAGTTTTCGCCCTAATTGTACTTAGTTTTAAAAACTTGTTTGGGTTTTGCGTTGAAGTAACTTTTACGCGGTCTCCTGCACCAGTTTTATATATAAATGCCCGCCATCTTCCTCAAAATCGTTAGGGTCAACTACTTCTGATAGCTCTCGTTCTATGCTTTTATAGAATGATTGAATTCATTTCTCGCAATAGTTCTTGACGTTGTCTAGAGGAGTAAAGAACCTGCTCCTTCAATTTCTTCTTGCAATGAAGGACCTAGTTCTTCTTCATCTTCTTCTTCAACAGGTTCAATCGCGTCAAAATCTTCATCCATATTTTTTATTTAATTCTTTTTTGTTTTATAAAAAATGAACTCATACGGTTGTGACCTCGATCCATACAGAAAAGAGAAGGAACCCCATGGCGTAAAAGGTATAAGGCAGACTGTAATTAGTGTAAATACTCCATCAACAGTTCAGCCTGGACATAACTTTAATAGTCAAGTTCCTGATCTTGGCGCTGGCGATGTTATAATGCCAGGCACCGCTGAACTATCATTCAAAATAGATATTACATCAGCAGCAGATCCTAATGCTACTGTTGTTGCTAATTTAGGCAGGGCTATTGTTAAACATATAGCAATAAAACTGGAGGGCAGAGAAGTCTTTGTACTAAGCGAGGCAGACATTTTTGCCCTCTATTCTTGATCTATGGTTACCTAAAAAGAAAGAAAAGAGAAAGTTTATCAGGGAATAAAAGTCCAAACGGTCTCAAGCACAGCTTAAAGCGGGGGATGCAAAGAATGATGTTAAAGATGAGGCAGTTAGCAGAAGCATTTGGTAACAGATTCTGCATCCTCTGGATTTTGAACTGCTAAAGACGCATATGCCATATTACCAAGGCGCACTAAAAGAAAAACTTACTTATGAACTGACATTTAATCCTAGCGGTTCTGTTGTTCTGTCTGAAGACCCTTCAGCTACATACGCGGTTAGTGACATCTCTCTTGAGTTTGATGTTGTTACTAACCCCGGACTGGCCAGAACAATCTTAACTCAGTATAAAAGTAAAACAGTTATTTATTATGAAAACGTTATACACGCCATTACAGAAAAATAGAAAAAGCGAGACACTCTTTGGAACATACATCTAAATCAGTCTTTAAAGTCTTTAAAAGGAATTTTGTTCTTATTTACTGAAGAAACAACTCCTTTTCAGAGAGAATCAGAAGCGTTTTATAATCCAAAAATTGAGAAGGTCGACTGTGCAATAAATGGCAAGTCTGATCAGTTGTATTCGGGCCGCGGACGTTTACCTCACCAACACTTTGATGAAATAAGAAAGTTGTTTGCTGGAGGGTAGGCAAAGGGATCCTGCAGTGATCGCGTATGTTAAAAAACTTCGCCTTTATGATGTAAGACTCGAAGACTATTTAAAAAACAAATATGGAGTGTGGCTGGATTTTAGATCTACATTTGACAACAGGTTGTTTGGAAGTGGAGAAAGGATAGGACAAGATGGCATACAAATAAATATTCGCAAGAAAAGCAGACGGAGACGGTCCAATACAAATGCACATTTTTATGGTTTGTGATGCTCAGTTAAAACATTGAAGAAAACAGGCTAAAAGACGCAGCTCATTAAAATGCAGAAGAAATATTCTAATAAAAAACAGATAGATAGCTTGAAGTTTCTTCCTAAGATCCGCACTGTTCTCTTATCTGCGGGATTACTGGGTGTGGGAAAACTGTCTTTGTACTTGATTTGTTACAAACATATACAGGTTTCATTACGAGCACATTGTTATATTCTGCACTACCATTAAGCACAACAAGTCTTACAAAGAAGGAAGTTTATTTGGACAGACGATAATATATTTCTAGTTGATCCTAGCGACAAACTGAGCGACTGTTTAGAACATTACTATAGACTATTTGAGGGAACTGAAACGCTGTTTATTATTGATGACTGTTCAGCTGAAGCGAGACATTGTTAAAAAAAAGAAAAGCTCTTTCAAAGCTAGCCTTTAGTGGGCGCCACGACCCTAGTTTCTGTGTGGCTCTTAACTCAAAAATACAATGCAGTCTTAAAAGACTTTCGATCGCAGTTAAAATCGGTTGTATTATTTTACACTAAGGACAAAGATAGTTTTGAAGAATGTTTAAGTGAAAATTATATAATAAGGGACAAATAAAAATAAAAATAAAGGCACGTTAGAAAAATCTAAGCACGCTAAGCTATGCTTACGGACTGACCCTCCAGTTCAATACGTTTGTTTATTGTAGATTGTTTATTATTTACTGTTTATAACAATTTGTTTATATTAATTTGTTTATTATAAAAAAGAATGTCTCAAGGGCCAGAACCAAAAGCAGAGCTAGCTTCTAAATGCACTGCAGTAGAGCTAAAAGACCTAGCAGACACAACTGAGTTTGATCTATAGGGGTGCCAGGAAATGTTTATGGATTTGAATATACAGATGGGGGTTTACAAACGAACAGAAATTGAAGACAAAAAAACGACAGCAATATCCTACCTAGAAGAGATAAGAAACTTAAGGGCAAACGATTTTGGCAAACGTGAATACAAACTTCATAAAAGAGAGAATGCTTGGGCGTTGCTTCCTGAAATTGACTGGAATTAAAGTTTGAACTACGAAGCCCCAATGTATACTATGATAAGAACAACAATTTTAGAAAGGCCTTAAATGCTGGTCCCACTCTTGTTAGCCTTGTCCAGGAACACAACAGAAAAAGCAGATTGAAATAACAAGCGAGGTTCTGAATATGTGCTACAGAGAAAGAAGTCCTTAGCTGAAGTGGGGGGTGACACCGTCGGCTTAGAATTTACCCCAAAGCTAGAATCACTACCTAGGCAAATGACGATGATTTTTCGCTTATTTATTACTCCGAGGGAGGGCGATACTAGTTTGCCAGAACATGCGTTTATTGGAGGCATACAAATAAAGGCTGAAAACTTGGATGCCCCTTTAAGCTCGTTATTGTTATTACTATAAACGGAGATGAAATAAACGCCCTCGCATCATCTGACAAGGTTACTATAATGGTTGACAAAGACAAACTAGCAGTACTTGACTTTATTTTCATTAAGTATGTTGATTTTATTGCGTTTTACTCTGTGATGAAGTGCTGCCAGAAGGATTACTAAGAAGATATTTATATATAAGATTAATTTTAAAAAATAATCTTATTTAAAAATGGAGGTTCAACAGTTTAGGTTAAGCAAATAACTGAACTTCAAAGGAAATAAAAAGCGACTTGGATAAGTATAGTAGTTACTAGAAAGAAATATGCTAAAGCTCTAATACTCTTCTTATGTCATTACTGGCTCATCAGCTGTAGCTAGCGTAAGTGCTGGGTCTAGCAATGCTGTTTTAGCCACTGGAGTTGGAGCGCCAGCCTCTTTAGCATTAGGAGGCCTAGGTTTAGGTTTAGGCGCCATGTCTATGATTGTAAGTGCTGTTTTAAAAAAAATTAACTCCTAAATTACAAAAGCACACTGCCATTGTAGCCCTAGCATCAGCAAAACTTTGTTCATTAAGATTAAGAATAAGCAAATCATTACAGGATGAAAACATTACAGACGAAGAATTTCAGAAGCTTATGGCTGACGGTGATGATTACAGACGCCAGAAAATTGAACTCAAAAGAGTGGAGAAAGACGTTTACTTCACGACAGGTAGATACTGATGCAATTAAACAGAACATTGAAAAAACAAACCCATGATCGGTTAAACCCAAAATAGAGCAAAAAAAAATAAATTTAACAAATAAATAAGTTTAACAAAAAATAAACACTATTTTTTTTGTTAACTAACTGTGTTTGGCGGGACAACTGCAGCTCTTCACGAACAAACGATCTTTTAGGGGCAGGCTTTTTAGACGCAGTAGCGCCGCTAGAAGAGAGAGCCTCTCTTAAATAATATACAGGAGGGGTTGTTTTCATAATTCTTTCAACTTCATACACATCTACGCTCCATATAGGATCTGTGGCTCTAATTCTAACATCGCCCTCTGCCTCTCCAGGAGCATACAAGTATCTTACTTTTAGTCCAAACGCAAGAGTTTTTGAGTCCCCTGCACATCTTCAGTAATGCTAATTTTTTTAAAATTTAATTGCGTTTACTGGTTTAAGGCCTGTTGCTTTAAATTCTTCATTGTTCATGGCGCGTAAGACTGCAGGCAGTCTTCTAACCCATTCTGTGTTACGCGTTCTGTACTTCGTAGTGCCCATAATTTCTCTGTGATATATGATAGGTAAACAGGCGTTCAGCTAGATTCTTATTAAAGTTTTCTACTAGGGCTTGTGACCGATGGTTGCCTGGGATCCCTCTCCTAACTGTAACATGATGTTTTAAACAACAGCTGGTTTACAGAACCTTTAAACTCTTTTCCATCATCAACCTGGATCATCTAGGACACTTTAATGGACCTCGCATGTATATTTGTTGTAAAGCCACAGCCACAGCAGTTGAGCTTTTATCCGTTAAAGGTTCGGTGTCTTTGTATCTTGAAGCCATGTCACAACTGTCAGAGCATACTTAAACTTTTTTCTTCTAACTTTATCATGTGGAAGATACAACAAGTCCATCTGGTGGGTGTCATTTGGAACTGAGTTAACAAATCTAGGCTTATTATTCTTTTTGGGGCAGGCAGATATATTTGCCAAATTGCTTGTTTTGAAAGCCAGTCTTTCGCATCTGATTCAGACACTCTAGCAGCTTTACGCAGTTTTTCAATAGCAGTCTTTCCTTTCCAATACCCCTTAGGAGAATAATATATTTTGTGCTTATCCATAAGAAGGGCTGTTTTTTAATTGGATTTTAAATTGTTTGTGCAAGAATATAGATTGCTCCATAGCACCACAATAAAACCAATTTCTGCTATTTCTGTTCTTCTGACGGTTCATAAAGTCAGACAGTCTGGCGGTGGCAATGTTAGAAACTTCTTTCCTGTCACTAAGTAATACTCATTCATTGCTTCATCAACGTCTGTAAATGTGTGCTCTGCATGCCCCTGTTCCCTTAACTTTTTATTAATAAAGTCTAAGTGAGCAATCCTCCTTTTCTCATAAGCGTCTCTTGCTTTGGCTAAATCTTATTGCTTTGTTATGGCGTTCTCTTTCTTCATCAGACCTCAATTTACTAAACATATAATTGCTTCAGAGAAGGCCAAAGCATTAACAATAGCTCCTCCTACCATCATAACTACTCCTGCCATCTTTTTATAAATTAATATTTTCTTATGAATTAATCTTCTATGAACTAATATTTTTCTGGGATAATTCCCTGCGTAATAAGAAAGTCTTTTGGCGCAATTCCTGTTCTCTTAACTTTTTATTATGGCGTTAAGTGGGCAATTCGTCTTTTCACGTAGCGCCTCTCAACTTAGCTAAATCTTCTATTGCCTTGTTATGACGTTCTCTTTCTTCATCGGACCTCAATTTACTAAACATATAATTGCTTCAAGAGAAGGCCAAAGCATTAACAATAGCTCCTCCTACTATCAGGTCCAATCCAGACATCTTTTTATAAATTAATATTTTCTAAATTAATCTTTCTATGAACTAATATTTTCTGGGATAATCCCCTGTGCAACAAGAAAGTCTTTTGACGCAATCCCTGCAGTAATTACAACTATAACTTAACAACGTCCTCAATGTCTAACCTTCCTAGATCCGCCGGCTTCATTTTAAACATGTTTTTTGCTAACACGCTATAGCCTATACTAAGACCGCCAATCACAGCAGAGTGGTAAATCGTATTGATAATCTTTTTTTCACTCATCTTTTTATTAACTAAAAAAAATAATTAAAATAATCATAATACGAAAGGCTGTCTATGTGCTTTTAATCAGATAATCTTTTGTTGTTAAAGCTAAAAATAAAGTTGCAACTAGTTTTGGCGAATCTTCTATCTTTCCCATGTTGGGCAGTTTTATTCCTAACAAGCATTTTGCAAGAGTTGAATAGACTATAACATCGGCATAGGCACTGCATAATTAACCAACGTTAACTCATGGTTTTAAAAGTATTATATTATTTTTTATTGTTTTTAAAAATGGATTGTGACGAACTATTAAAGTGTGAGGAGCAAGCAGACTACTCCGCAGACAACTGCCATAAAGAAAGATTATACTCTCTAGCTGCGTGTGGAAAAAACTAAACAGTATTAGGTGTTGAACTAAGTATTGAACAGATTCAACAACTGTCTACATCAGTCATTGAGAAGTACTACGCTAGGTACGAAGCACAGCTAGGGTCGAAAATGGTTAGATCAGTGGGCCAGACAATGATTAGTTTATATGCTAAGTTAGTAAGTAAGATAGCGCCGGTTGATTCAGAAGAAGATTTAAAATACGACTTATCACAAGATCCAGTTTTAAACAAGTCCCTAGAAACTCTAGCATGTGACAATATATTACAGATTTGGGACGATGTTATGCCCATTTATCATGGGATTAATTACTTTTAATCATATTAATTTTGATCATATTAAATTTAATCGCAATAAAAAAAAAGAGCGATCAGGAGAAGAAGATTGCAACCCCGAAGGACAGTCCGCAGGGCCCTCCGAAGGAGCAGAATGCACCCCAAGTGAATGTGCCACAAGTGAGTAACGTTACTAAAACTAAAAATCCCGGGCGTATTGAGGCCGGGCGTAAACTAGCTGAATGGAACAGACTGCAAAAGCAAACCAATCAGCAAAACAAAATTGTTAGATAGTAATACAACATCACCGCCAGCACCAACAGCTCAATTAACAACAGCACAATCGCAAACAAACGATAAGATGTATTATTATGTATTTGTGCTGTTGTTGTTGGTGGGGGAATTTTAGCATACAAATGTCTAACGCCATACTTAGCAGCAAAGTCGCAACCCCCACAACCCCAGTAAAAGAAGAAGACCCAGCTTCTGCAAAAAAAGCGCAACCTCCTGCAGTAGAACCATTTTCTATGGAATAGTTTTTAAGAACTAAATAAAGTACATGTTAAGAAACTAGATAAGTACAAGTTAAGTTAGTTATCAAAAGTACTTTTTAAGTTAAGTGCAGTAAATTACAAGTCAAGTGCAAAAAAATATAAGTTCTTGTTAAGTACTAGTTAGGTTCTTAAGTTTAGTTCTTAAATAAGTACTAGTTAGGTTCTTAAATAAGTTCTTGTTAAGTTCTTAAGTAAGTACAAGCCAAGTCTGTCAAGTTAATCTTTTAAGTTCTCCATGCCCTACAGCATATGAAAACTCAGGATTGACGTAAGTTTCTTGTTATTGTTGAGACTAGTGATTTTTTGTTAACAGCAGTTGTGTTTACTTGATGAAGAGTAGAGCGCAGATTAACATTTGTGTGATGAAATACTTTGTTTTCAAGAGAGCTTGCTTGTAGTTATCGTGAGATATATTTTTTTTGACAACTTCTTTACTTATGCCTTTAGCCTTCTTTATTACAGAAGTCTGGCTGGCAACGCTATACATCTTTGACCGCAAACCAACATATTCTTTAATAACTGTTCCATTAAGTTCATCCTTCATCTTCCCAATTACTTTCTTGTTCGCAGTTGAATGTAAAGGACTGTCTTTTGGATAGTCGCATGTGTCGTACCATCCATCAGCTCCTTTAGCCACTTCTGTTTCTAAATCCTTATAGAAGTCTTCTGTTGGGACGTCTAGAATAAAACTATCAGTGTCTGTATAAAGAACTCTTGCTACTGGGTACCGCGGTTTAAAGTAGTCGTACAGAAATTCTAACATCAATAACTTTGACAACTCTAATACAGTAAGCCGATAAACACCGGCTTGTCCAACTTAACATCCTTTTTCTTCATCATAATGCCAACCAAGCTGTCGTTAAATCTTCTAAAGTCTTGATAGTTAGGTTTTTTGAAGCAAACTTAATTGCTTGGTTTTCTTTTGTAACTAATTTTACATCTTTACGTTTGTGTGGATTCTCATGGTTTTGCCAAAGCAGCTGTTGTTCATCAGTTTAAAGAAGTCTTTTTCTGAAGCGTCAGTGGCTTGGGTTCTAAGATCAGTATTCTTTTTGATGTTGGCCTCATAAAGGGTTCTTGGTCAAAAGCAATGATTCTGTGAACAGCTCTTAGTTTCAGCCCGTGTCTTAAGTAAAACTGTAGGAGTCTGTAATGACACACATATTTAGTTTTGTTGCGAAGATTGGGCACAAGTTTAGGAGGTTCGATAGGACTCATCTTTAATCTTTCTGCGGCTAGGGGTAATCGTTATGGAGATCGTGTAGTTCATAAGGATATTCTAAGTCTACTTCCAAGATTAGCCCTATTGGATTATCAGGCGTAATGCTGTGGACAACATACTTAACACAGTGTTAACATCGTGAGGCCCTTTTATCATTGTAAAGTTTCTCAGTGGAAGCGGTTGACTCATGGCCCATCCATACAGATTGTTGGCGTCTAAGTACATTAGATAGTTGGATGGTTTAGTTTGGTCATAATCGTCTAAATACTTGTTGTTGCTTTGCAGTAAGGATGCGAGGCCATGCTAATACCTCCCCTCAGCCGTCTTCATCATCTGAAGTGTGGGTAGATCAGATATTAAGTCAATCTGGATGTTTGTAGACTTTAAGAAAGCGTCCAAGATAGCCCAGGCGCGGAGATGTAATGTGATGAGTCTAAGTTGTAATGTTTCATGCAAGTAGATCTGTAATTCTGAAAGACGTCTGCCAATAAACACGCGTCAGCCAATAAATATTGATCATGATAGTCGCCCATTGTTTGACAGTGTAATTCTACCCAGGCTTTCTGTGCGTATTCGTAGTCAGCTCAGTTATGTCTTTACCTCTAAGACTAGAAAGAAAGTGCCTTTAGGGGGAAGTGAGTCTTCATCAAACCTGTCCCACGAGTTCATGTATTCATAAGGATAGACTCTACGCACTAAAGATGGGTCAAAGTATTGTTTAGTGATTGGAAAGTCTTGTAAAGATCCCGCTAACTTATCTAAACTAGCCATTAGATGTTGGGCAGAGTCATAAAAGGATAAACTGTCAAGAGTAAAAGTCATGTACTTTTCTGAAGACTGTGCAATGCAGGCAACCCTCTTATATTCAGAAGTCACTGCTTGCATGATGAAATGAGAATCGTAAACTCGAAGGTTATGAAAGAAGATAGGCAGTTTCCATGTCTTAGGATCAACTTAAGTTGAAGATTACAATTGTTGTGCGCAGCCCCTCTAAACTTTCCGCTAATGTGATCGTGGTCTCTCACTGCGTTACCTAATAATTCTCTGTTACATATCCAACAGTGTGTAGATAAGTCATAACGTTCTTGGTTTCAGGAGTCATAACAATGTCTGAAAGATTTAGTTGGTTGGATAATGATTGCGAAGTTGTTTCATCTGCTCTAAAAATATACTAGCTGCATTGGGCCCTCTGTAAATCTCTGGACGTGTGTGTACCCGTCTGACCTAACAGCAATAAACGCATAAGAACAGATCTGATGGTGGGTTAATAAGGTTGTTTTTTTGTTCTTGCTGTTGTGGGCCATTGTACTGTGGCAAGATTGATTCAAAGTCAGCATAAACTACGTACGGACTCATTTGCATTTTGTGTAATTTTTAAAAACTACTTTAGACCCTGGTTTAGGTGTAAGGAGTTTGGTTTCACAGTCTACAAAACTTTTACAATGGGCTCTATGACTGGCAGCTGCTTCTATAGTAGGAATTCTGACCAAACACCTTACTCAAAGTTCCTGTTTAGCTGGATGCTTTGTTAGTATAGGCCATAGCCTGCTTATTGTTCTGATTAATACATAATGACTCTTAGGACCGTCTGCAACAGTATCAGTCTACATGTTTGTCAAGTGATTCGCCTAAAGTAGGAGCATTGGGAGAAATCCTTAGAGGGACTAAATTGTACTACTACAGACGATTTGTATACCTTTACGGTGATTGGTTTGTTTTTGTTCTTCAAACTGAGATATGCTTTCTATACTTACTGGGAAGGTTATGTTATCAAAGTTCAGTTCTTGCTTATATGCTTCATAATTAGAAACTCTGTTTGCATGATTTTTGACAGGATGCAAGTGCGCTAAACACACCACATAAAACACATGTTGTCAGAATTATGTATGTTTAAAACTGCTCGTTTTAACTCTAACTCTTTTGGAAGAGAAATGTAGAATTGCCGACTATAGGATAGACTTTGTTTGCCTCAATCTGATTTCAAGGACTGTCCCTTCAGACCAGCCAGAACCCCTTAACTTTGCTCCTCACTTGCATGGTTAAAACTGTGTAGCATGTAGTCAGCCCAGTTAGAATTAAAGTCGCGATAGCTGATTACTTCTTTCTGCCTGTTGAAACCCAGACTGGCATGTTAGTATCATCAGGCGTTATATAATCAATCAGAACGGCCAACAGCACTTTTACTGACGGCTCCATCTGAAGAGACTCTGGGATTTTAGAGATAGCATGTGTCACGCTTTCATGAACATTTGTGGGGTTAATGATGTCCATGTCCGCCTCACTAAACATATTGCTTATTTGTTTGTCACTACTGAATATTTTTTCCATCGTATATAGTTTTCTGTCCCGGATTTACTTGTGGCCGTCATTTTTAAGCCAAAATATTTACGTAAATCAAAAAAATAAATATATATAAAAGTAAGTAAAACGCGCTTTTTATTCTTCGCCTAAGCGCTGCAACACGTCAAGACACGTTAACCTCACAATAAACCCGCTAATATTTTAGCTTTTCTGAATCACTACGTCAATGTTCATCACTTTAATTGCTTCGTTAAATAGTTCACTATGATCTTTTATTATATTGTCTATGTCTTCTCAAACCCAAATTCACTAAAATCAATGTTTAATACTTTCATTGCCTCGTCAAATAGTTCATTGCACTTCTTTAAATCAGATTTGCTGAGTTCGACAGTCATTTTTTAAATCTAAATAAATAAAAAATAATTGTAAATTCAGCTGTTATTCATAGTTCACCTTTTCTAATTGTAAAAACTGTTCAGGTTTAAAGGTAACAGTTACTCCTTCAAGATCATCAGACACATGCAAGTCAGCATCTTCAGGGCAATATTATCAAGTAAAATGGCAAAAAGCTTTATAATGGTTTAGGACAAGGCTCTGAGATTTTACTAATGGCTTCCATTACGCTTTCTCGTATAGTTAAACTTTCAAAAAGTTCTGTTATAAATTCATCAAACACGGTCTTTAACTCTTCTTTATCAACTCCTGCACTAATCGCCCACCCAAAATCATCAAATATTTATTGTAAGCATTATAACTACGTGGGGGTTCATTTTTTAAACCCAGATTAAAATCATAAATACAAAATTAAGTAAGTAAGCCGCTCCTCTTCAGTGAGCATTTGCTGTTGTTAGTCGTAAAAATTGATCTTCATTAAAGCAAATAGTTACTCCTTCGGGGCCAGTAGAAACAGTTAGATTAGCATCTTCAGAAGATATATAATCAACTAAAATGGCAAATAACTTTATAATTGGTTGGGGCCAAGAATCTGGTATTTTACTTATCGCCTGCTTAACGCTTTCTCGCATGTCTATGCGATTAAAAAGAATCAGTAATTAATTCTTCAAACCTGTTCTTTAACTGATCTTTATCGCCCTCCCTCTCCCAATCCAACTCGTAAAGTATATTAATAAGCTCTGTAGCTAGTTCGGTCTTCATTTTTAACCCCAAATAAAAACAACAATTAAAAAATAATTAATTCTGTAAACCTTAATTTTTATGTTCTCGGAGAGAAGGTAAATAATGTTTGTTCACGATCACCAAATCTTATCTAGCACGTAAGCCCCGTTTTAATGTTTTTAATACGTCAATATTTAGAGTTTTGGGGTGTTATTTTGTTTAAAAAACAGGTGTTAAAATTGGTCAAAACTGACATGAGATAGACGTGATTGGATGTGAAAAGGGGGGTTTTCGTGCAAAATAACATGGGTGGTCGTGAACAAACATATTCACATTCTCTTAAGCTATTTAGTGCTGGGCAACACAAAACAAAATGGATCTCATCCTCTTTACTGTTTTTACACAGTGGGCACATTAAATCCTTGTCGTTGTGAGATCAGTATTGGTAGCAATACACACGATTTCTCAGACGCCAAGTATGTCAACAAATTTTCAAATGTCGATCTTAATTCAGTAACTATGAGTTTTTCACTTCAGGAACTGTACAAAACATTCTGTACACACTATCTCTATCACTATTCTTAATATGGAAAACAAGTAAGGAAGCATTTATTTCCTCAACATCTTGATTTGTCCAAACACATCCATATCCAAACGTATACAACTTGCAACAGATCTCGTAGCCCAACTTCTTTTATCACATGAATCTAAATCGAGCAGCATCCTATAGGCTTTACGTGATAGTCGTGACTCATCCATTCGAGTTAGTTTTAGTCAAAATCGAACACATTTAACTACTGAGTTGACAGATATTAGATATTGATTCGTTTCCCACATATTAGATCATTTGGCGTTCTCATTTCAACCCCTTAAAGTTTTTAAAGGGCAAACAGATGTATTTTTCAGAATGTTTAGCAGCATTATCTAAACCCCATAACTCAGCCCCATACTGAACCATTGGTTGAATTTGTGTGTCAAATAACTTAAAATATAAACTGAGAGAATTGCATTTCAGTTTCGACAGTTTCTGTAGAATACACAACAAAGCACTTTAAGCTCTGCTCACCAAATCCTGACATGCAACAGAGAAACTCAGTCTTGTGGAGAAAGAGATTCCCAAATACTTACACGCATTCACAACAGTTTAACACAGCCCAATTGTAAGTCCATCGCTCTCTTGCTGCCACGTAACCACCCTTCCTAAATACAAATATATTAATTTTATTCATGTTTACATTCAAATCCAGTGTTGATGCTGTCTGATACAAACTATTAAGTTATGTCTGTAGACCAATTACAGTTTTCGCTATCAACGCTGTATCATATGCCAGCAATAGGATAAACAATTCACAGTCACCTTGGGT
>CM031625.1:39516642-39549142 GCA_018398815.1 Conus ventricosus
AAATTGTAGAATGCTTGGTGCCTACAACTGGATTGAGTCAAGAACTCGAAAATTTTACATTGCCCGAAGAGTCTCCTTTTAATGTGGAGCAACAAGAAGCTATTGACGATCATATTCAATATCATGCTGATATGATAACCTACCTCGGCATAAGAAAACCGGCGCTGAAAAATCAATGCCAAAAAAAACAAAAAGCAGCCTGGCTTTTCTAGAATCTTCTGAAAAAGACAAAACTATCATGACAATAACCGAGCTGGATACTTTCCTTAGGGGAAAACTTGTGCAAGATGATGAGACTGATGTATCAGAGGATGATGTTGGGAAATTTGATAGATGTAAAAGCGTTCATGACATGATTCCTTTTGTGAAGAAAAGCTGGAAGGTTGTGAAATTTAATCAACGAAAAACCCTGCACCATTCACTGATTTTGGGCTATCAGGTTGGAAAAGCAAAAAAAGTGTTTCAAAAATCAAAAACAAAGAAGCAGTCGTGGACATCTTTTGTTAAAGAAAAATGTCTCATTCATGATTCATATGCAAGAAGGATGATTCTGCTGTCAAACGCCTTTTACCACTTTCCCAGTTTCATAAACTGGGAATGAGTTTTGATGATTTACTGAACAAACGCCATAAAATTCTAACCTACATGTCTGAGAATGAAGAATTCAGAAAGTTCTGGCAATCTGAAGTCTGATTGCTTTCAAGCTTTGGCGGACTGGTAAAACCGTTCGGATCCGAACGGTATCTAAAAATAGTTCTTACTTCACCTGCTTCAACGTCCTGCTTCGCTGTTTTGCTTCACCTGCAATTCAGGCTGCCTTTTCAGGCGGCTGCCTGAGAGAACTTTTGGAAGAGATCTTGTGATTATTGCATTCGGACTTGATAAGTGCATTTGGCGGCGTTTCCGCAATTTAGATCGCTCAAGTGCGAACACAAAAAAGCCCTTTTCCACATCCTGCCAGAAGCTCCTGTGTAGTGTGTGTGTTGTGTGTAGGTGGAGTGTGTGTGTCGTGTGTGTGTGTTGTGTGTGTTGTGTTGTGTTGTGTGTGTGTGGTGTGTAGTGATGTGAGAGACAGACAGGACAATAGATTGTAAACAGAGGATCAGAAGACAGGGCAAGCAGATGTGGGATTCGTGAATGTTGGAGAGAGAGATGTGGGAAGTGCAGATGAGGGAGTTACGAGAGAGAAAATAATAATTTTTTTATTTAATATATTCTTATTTGTGTTTAAAAAATGAAGTGTCGAAGTAGTTAGCTGGAAGTTAGAATATATATATTGAGACGTTGGATTGACGGAGAGGGAAGGCATGATAGTGAGATGAGTTAAGGAACTGGTTTGAAGAATTAATTACTGATCTTTTTGAGCGTAGATATATGCCGAAGTATAGCAGTGATCGCAGATCATCAGTAAATACTAGATTCTTGGCCCAACGCTATAATGTTACTTTGTAATTTTAGTTGATAGTATAGTCATAAAAATGTTGATTGGATTTTTCTAGCCAGACCCTGAAGGCAGTACGTAGCTGTTAGCTATTTGCATTTAATGAAGATCAAGTTTTTCGATTAGATAAAGACTCATGGATTAAGGTTGATTTTATCACATTAAATTTTTTTATTTTTTTTATAATTTAAAAAAAGGGCCTGCCGCAACTTAGTGAATCTGATTTAAGAATTGATAATGTAACTATTTGACGAAACAAATGAAATTATTTAACATTGAATTTACGTGTATTTGGTTTTTTGAGAATGATATGGAAACAATTTAATAAAAGATAATAGTGGGAACTATTTAACGAAGCAATCAAACGTGATAAACTTGACTGTAGTGGATTTCAGAAATAGCTAAAGTATTAGCAGGGTTATGTTAAGGTAACAGTCTTGAGTGTCGCCGCGCACTTGGGTTGAAGATAAAAAGCGACGTTATTACGTACTTTTATTATACATTTATTTTTTAAATCTACGTTAAAATATTTGACTGTTAACAATATGAGCCTCACATATTAAAATTCGAGGTATTGGAAACTATAGTACGTTGAAAGAATATTTGACACATGCTGCAAAAAGTAAGCAATATGTATTAGTGAAAGTAGACGATGAGATGGATATACTTAACCCCACATAACGATTCATGAAGTGTGGCACTTGCTATCTCTCAAAATCCCAGAGATTTCATTTAGATGGAATGGCTCAGTTAAAAGGACTGCTTGACGTTCTGATTGAATTATTTAACGCCCCTGACTCAGATTGTAGCCTGGAGTCTGGGTTTCAACTAAACAGAAAGCATGTACTTACGCTATCACGACTTTAACTCTAACCTGGGCCTGGATAACATGCTTACACAGTTTAACATGCAAGTGATGAATGCAAGTTACATGGGTTATGGATGGTACTCGCCTTTTCTGAAGGACATGTCCTTGAATATCAAATTGAACAAACAAAGTTACTGAACTCCTATAGTGCAATTCTTACCGTCCTCTTCCCAAAGAGTTAGTTTTAAAACGAGAGTTCTTAATCATAAAAAATTCTGACAACAGTGTTTTATGTGGTGTCTGTTTTCAGACAATTTACATTCCTGTTTCCCTGTAAAGACGCAGAAGAATATAATATAATTATGAACATAGAAAGCAGAGTGAGCTTGATAACATAAACTTCCGATAAAGCAATAGAATGCCATATCTCCGGTTGAAGAGCAAAACAATCAATCACTGGTAAACGTATACATTGGTCTGTATGAAGCTGTCTAGGGCCCTCTAGGTTTCCACAAAAGCACCTACTTTAGGCGATTCATCTTGACAAACATGTACGACCTGATCCTGTTTAAGCGGTAGCTAGAGTCATTATGTATTAATCAGAACAATAAGGCAAGACTGTTAGAATATACATCAAAGCATAATTATTACAGTGCTTTGTAGAATGTGTTTGGTTTAGCATCCCAACTTTTAGAAGCAGCTGCCAGCCATAGAACTCATTGTAAAAGTTATGTAGGACTGTGAAACCAAACTCTCTTACACCATACTAAAACGGGTATAAGGTAGTTTTTAAGTATGTACACAAAATGCATGATGAGACCGTACAGTGGTTTATGCGACTGTGATTTCTTTACCACTGTAATTTTCGGTTCCACAACAGCAAGAAACAAAAAACTACGTTTACTCTCACCATCAGATCTGTTCTTTTGCGTTTAATTGTTTTAGAGTCAGAGCGCGCAACACCATCACTCAGCAGATTTACAGACGGTCACAATGCGAGCAAGTAGATTTTTTAGAGCCAGATGAAACAATTTCGCAATCAGTTATCCAATCAACTTAGATCTCTTCAGACATTGTTATGACTCTGAAGTCCAAAGTAACGCTATGACTCATCTACACACTGTTGGATTGCAAATAAGAGTTTTTAGGCAACGCAGTATAGACCACTCAGATCACATTATGGAAAGTTTAGAGGGGCGCACACAACATTTTAATCTTTCTATTAGTTTGACCCTAATGGACAGGGAAACTGCTATTCTTCTTTTACATAATCTTTACGAGGCTACGATTCTCATTTCATCATGCAAGCAGCGTGACTTCTGAAATATAATGAAGGATGTTACCTGCATTGATCAGTCTTCAGTAAAAGTACAGCTTGGACTACATTGCACTCTTATGTCCTTTTATGATCTCGGCCCAACATCTGATTGGCTAGTTTTAGATATGTTATGCAGGTTTTCGCTACAAGACCTTTCCATATCACATAACAATAATTTGACCGTCTTTAGTGCGACGTAGTGTTCTTTACTTGATGTCATTCAATAAACTCTAGTGGACAGGTTTGCGACGACTCACTTCCTCCTATAGGCTGCTTTCTTTTCTAGTCTTCGAGGCAAAGAATAATACATAACTGACTCTGATAATATGGATACGCTCATCGTAAGCCGGGTACAGAATTACACTGTATAAACAATGCAGGCGGACTATCATGATCAATATTATTGGCTGACGTGTGTTTAGTGGCAAGACTGTCTTCAGAATTTACTCGATCTTCATCGCATGAAACATTACAACTTAGTACTATCACATTACAGATCTCTGCCAGGGTTATCTTGAGATGCTTTCTTAAAGTCTACACACATTCAGATTGCACTTAATTTTTCTTATTACTCACACTTCCGATGTTTGATGAGTGGCTGTGCGGAGGTATTAGCATGGCATCTCATCCTTTCTGCAAAGCCAACAACAAAAGATTTAGACGATTATTGACCAAATCTAACCGTACATAACTATCTTTGATACTTAGACGACAACATGCTATCTTGGGAGGGCAATGATGTCAACTGATCCCATGAGAAACTTTATAATGATAATGGTACTACATGATGTTAATAATGGTTAGGCATGTTGTCACAGCTGCTTACGACCGGTAATCAATGGCATAATCTTGGAAGTAGACTTAGAACTACATCCTATAGAACACCACGAAGCGCCACAAAACGATTACCCACATAGACCGCAGTAAAGAGATTAAAAGTTTTGAAGTCCTCCATTCGAACCGCCTAAATTGGTTCCCAATCTAGAAATCAGACTAAATATTGTGTGCCATACAGATTGTACAGTTTTACCTAAGACACGGATATAAAGCTGATCAGCCGGTCATAGAATCATTGCTTTTGCCCAGTGCCTTTTATGAGGCCATACCATCAGAATGAATACTGATCTTAGAAACCCAAGCTCACGGAGCTCAGTAAATAGACTTCTTTAAACTTATGAACAACAGCTGTTTGGTAATAAAACCATGGTAGAACGTACACTATCGTTAAGATGTTAAATTAGCTTACAAAAGAAAACAAGCAATTAGTTTGCTTCTAAACCCAACTATCAAGACTTAGAATGATTTAACGACCAGCATGGTTGAGCATTTTGATGAGAAAAAGATGTTAAGTTCGGACAAGCAGTGGAAGCTGTTATCGGTTTTACTGTCATTAGAGTTGTCAAAGTTTTTATTTGTTAGAATTTCTTTACGTGAACTACTTTATACCGCCGGTACCCAGAAGCAAGAGTCCTTTTACACTGCACGCGATTAGTTTTATTCTATACGTCCCCACGAAGACGTTTAACAAAGAATTAGAAACTGAGGGAGCTAAAGTGCTTGATCGGCATGGTACGACACACGCGACTATCCATAAAGACAATACCTTTTACATTCAACTGTGAACAAGAATAGTAAATTGGTAAGAGTATTGAAAGGACTGAACTTAATGCGTGACAGTTTTAGTAAAGAGATAATGTTGTCTGTTTGCGGTCAATAGAATGTTACAGCTTGCCATGCCAGATTCTGTAATGAAGAAGAGCTAAGGTATAAGATAAAGACATTGTCAAAAATAAATATAATCACGACAACTACAAGCAAGCTCTCTTTGAAAACAAAGTATTTCATCACCAAATGTTAATCTTCGCGCTTCTATCTTCATCAAGTAAAACACAAATGCTGTAACAGAAAATCTAATAGCTACTAACTAATAACATGAGAACTTACAGTCATCTGTTTCTCATATGCTTGTAGAGGCATTGGAGAACTTTAAAAGAGTATTTGTAGACTTGCGCTTGTAATGAACCTTTCAAGAATCTTAACAGAATTACTTACTTAAGAACACTAACTAGTACTTATTTAAAGAACATAAACAAGATCATATCTTTAAGAACCTAACTAGTAGAAACCCCCCAAGAACTTATTTTTTTGCTACTTTACATGTAATTTATTGCTCGCTCTACTTCTAATAAGTACTTTCTAATAACTAACTTAACTTTTGCTTACTTATCTGTTCTTAACATTGTACATTATCTAGTTCTTAAAACTATTCACATCCAATGGGTTACTGCAGGATGGCTGCTCTTTTTGCAGAAGGCGGCTCTTCTTCTTTACTTGGGCTCTTGATGGCTGTGTTGTCTAGGTATGGTGTTAGGTATTTTATGCTATAAAACTGCAACTTACAAGAAGCACCAACCACATAACATCAATGCATACATCTTATTGTTTGATTGTGATTGTGTTCATGTTAATTGTGTGTGGCACTGACGATGTTGTATTTTTATCTACAATGTTTTGTTTTGCAGATTGGTTTGATTTTCCTCAGTATTTGTTCCATTCAGCCAGTTTACGCCCACCTCAACAGCCAGGATTTGTAGCCACTTTTATTAAACATTAACTCCACTTGCTGGTACCTCTCTTTGCGGTACATTCACTATGTGGTACATCTGCTCCTGCTCGGACTGTCTGTGGGTTCTTCTTCTCCTGATCGCTCATTTTTTTATTTGCGATTAAATTTAATATGATCCCAAAATTATTATGTTATAATGTAATTAATACCACTTGCATGAATAGGAGCATAACATCGTCCAAAACAATTTGTTGTACATGTCACATGCATGAGTTTCTAATGGACTTGTTTAAAACGATCTTGTGATAAAGTCATACTTTTAAATCGTCTTCTGAATCATATGGCGCGCCCATTCTTACTTACTAACTTAGAATATAAACTATTATGTCTGACCCACGGGCCAAAATTTTGACCTAACAGGCGGCTCGTACCTAGCGTCGAGTATTCTCAATCGTTGATTGTAGGGGACAGTTGTTGGAATCTGTTAATACTTAGTTCAACACACTAATATACTGGTCTTAGTTTTTCTTCACACGCAGCCAGAGTGGTAAATCTTTACTTTATGGATGTTGTGCTTCGGAGTAGTCTGCGTGCTCCTCTCACTTTATAGTCGTCAACAACACATTTTTAAAAAGCATATAAAAAAATAATTAATACTTTTATTAAACCATGAGTTTAGTTGGTTAATTATTGCAGTGCCTATCGTTGGGGTTATTAGTTTATTCAACCTTGCTAAATGTTTGTTAGGAATAAAACTGGTCCCAAACATGGGTGAGATTAGATGATTCGCGAAATAGTTGCCCATTTATTTTTTGCCTTTTAACAAAAAATGTTTAATTTATTAAAATGCACATAGACTGCCTTTCGTATTATGATTATTTAATTATTTTTTTAGTTTTAACTAAAAAGATGAGTGAAAAAAGTCTGATCATTACGATTTACCAATCTGACTGCTAATTAGTGTGGCACTTAGTATAGGCTATAGTGAATGTTAGCATATAACATGTTTAAAATGAAGCCGGCGGATCTAGAAGGTATAAGACATGAGGACGTTTTGGTTACTAGTTGATAATTATCTGCCAGGGATTGCCTCAACTAAGCTTTCTTGTTACACAGGGGATTTATTCAGAAAATGTTAGTTCATAGAAAGACTTATTATAATAAAATAGTTGATTTATAAAAGAGGGGCGGGAGTAGATATTGTTGGTAGAGCGGAGCTAGTGTTAATTGCCTTAGCCTTCTTGGAAGCAATTTATGTTTAGTAAATTTGCTTTCGGTCCGTTATCGAGTAGAGAGAGCGTCATACAAGGCAATAAGAAGATTGAGCTAAGGCGAAGACGACTTGATGAAGGATAAAGTACGAAATTGCCTCACTAGAACCTTTATTAATAAAAGTTATGGGAACAGGGTAATGCAGGAGCACACATTTACAGACTTGTTGATGAGGCAATGGAATGAGCTATTAATTAGTGACAGTGAACAGAAGGTTTCTAAACAGCGGCCATACCGCCAGAAACTGTCTGCCATCTTTAATGAAACCATCAGAAGAACAGTAAAAATAGCAAGAAGTTTGGTTTTATTGGTGGGCTGCTATGGGAGCCAATCCATTATTCTTGCACAAAACATCTAAATTACAATGTTAAAAATACAGTCCTTTCGTATGGACAATGCTGAAGTACACAATCTTTTTATGCTTCCTAAAAGGGTATTTGATAAGGAACGCAAAGTCGCACTATTTTATGTGAAAAACGAGTAAATGCGCTTGTGTGTATGAAATCAGATGCGAAAGACCCTGGCTTCAAAAACAAGCAATTTGGAAAATATATCTGCCTGCCCTAAGAATTATAAGGCCTAGATTTGTGACCTCATGTTCCAAATGACACCTCCAGATAGACGTGCTGTATCTTTCCAACATGATCAAAGTTGAAGAAAATATGTTTAGTAATGCTCTGACAGTCGTTGACATGGCTTCAAGATACAAAGACGTGAACCTTCTAACGGATAAAAGCTCAACTGCTGTAGGGCTGTGGCTTTAAAACAAATATACATGCGAGGTGATTAAAGTACTCCCTAAGGCTTGAATCCCAGGTTGATGATGGAAAAGGAGTTTAAAGGCTCTGTTAAACACGCCTGTTGTGCTTAAAAACATCATGTACAGTTAGAGAGGGATCCCAGGGCAACCTTCGATCATTCTGACCCTAGTAGAAAACATTTAATAAGAATCTAGCTGAATGACTGTTTAACCTATCATATCACAATGAAATTATGGATAGAGCTTGCAACAACAGAATGGGTTAGGAGGTGCGGCCAGTTTACGCGCTAGGAACAAATTGGAGAATTTCAAAGCAACGAGGCCTTAAACTGATGATAACGCATTCAAATATAAAACTAATTAGCATTTAATGAGGATGGTGCAGGTGGACTCAAAAACTCTTGCGGTTTGGCCATAAAATAATGATACTGTATGCTACCTGGACGAGGCAGAAGGGCGATGTTTAAATTAGAGACCACAGGAACTATATGGAGGTAGATGTATATGAAGTTGAAAGACATCATGAAAACAGACCCGCCGTGTATTATTTAATGATTTAGACTCTCTCTGCATAGCGGCTGCTTCTACGTCTAAATAGCCTTAGCCCTAAAAGATCTTTGTTCGTGAAGTGCTTGAAGTTGTCCCACCAAAACAGTGACGTTTAACCAAAAAAAAAATAGTGTAGTTTATTTTTGCTAAAATTCTTTTTTGCTCTATTTGTTTAACCTTGATCATGTGTTTTGTTTTTCAATGTTTCTGTTTAATTGCATCAGTGTCTAACCTGTCGTGAAGTAAATAGTCTTTTCTCCATCTCCTTTGAAGTCAATTTTTTGCCGTTCAGTATTCTCACGTCAGCCATAAGCTTCTGAAACTCTTCGTCCGTAATGTTTTCTCTGCTATTGATTTGTTATTCTTAAATCTTTATGAACAAAGTTTTGCTGAGGCTAGGCAACAATGGCGGTGTGCCTTTGTAATTTAGAGGTATAATTTTTTGAAAACAGCCGCTTCTTACAATCATAGCAATAGCGCCTATCCCTAACCAAAGACCTCTATGCTAAAGAGGCTGGCTCTCCTACCCCGGTAGCTACACAAGCGGGCTTCACTAGACCAAGCGCCTATACGTGAGCTACAGCTGGGAGCCAGTATTTACATAAGAAGAGTCATTTTATAGCTTTAGCATATTTTATTTCGTTAGGTCAACTCTATACTTATCCAAGCTCGCTTTTATTCCTTATGCATAAGTTCAGGTATTTGCTTTATCTAATAACTGTTGACACATGCCATTCTTTAAATAAGAATTATATTATTAATTAATCTTGTACATATCTTCGTAGCCATCCATTATGGCAGCATTCATTAAGAGAGATAAACGATATAAATCAACATACTTAATTAAAATAAAGTCAATATTTGGTTGTTGCTTGTCAAACCATCACAGTAACCTGGTCAGATTGATCATGGTGTTTATTTTGTCCCTGCATTTTTAGTATTTGCCCATTGCCAGCTTATGAACGGAGCATCCAAGTTTTCTGCCTTTATTTGTATGCCTCTAATTATACGTATGTTTGACGTAACTAGGGATCAGCCACTCCCTCGGAGTAATAAATAAAGCGAAAATTCATTGTCATTTACCTAAGGTAGTGGCAGTAGTTTTTGGAGGTTTATTCTAAGACCGACCGGTGTCATGCACCACTTCAGCTAAGGAATTCTTTTCTGCTTTATGCCTATATCAGAACCCTGCCAAGGTATTTTATTTGTTTTTCTGATGTGTTCCGGATCAAGGCCTAACAAGATATGGGTACACTGCATTTAAGGCCTTTAGGAAATTGTTTTCCTTATCAAAGATAGTACATTAGGGCTTCGTATGTTCCAAACTTTAAATTCCAAGCAATTTCAGGAGCCAACGCCCAAGCATTCTCTCTCTTTATGAGATTTGACTATTCGTGCTTTGCAAATATCGTTTGCCCTTAAATTCTTATCTCTTCTTAGGGTAGGATACTGCTGTCGTTTTTGATTTTCTAATTACTGTTCGTTTGTAATACCCCTTCATCTGTGTATTCAATCCATATAACATTCACTAAGGCACTCCTATTAGATAAAACTCGTTTGTGTATGGCTAGTCTTTTAATACCTCTATCTTGCAGACGCATTTACGGAGTTAGCCTCTACTCTTGATTTGGCCCCGTGACATTCATTTTCTATATACTAAATATTATAATTAAACAAATTGTTTAAAACAATCAATAATTAAACAATTACAATAAAACAAGTATTGAATATCTGACGGGGTCAGTTCGTAAGCATAGCTTAGCGTGTCTTAGATTTTTCTATTGCCTCTTTGTATTTTTTTTAACTACATCTTTGTACTTTAATTATTTAATTTCACTTAAACATTCTTCAAAACTTTCCTTTATACTTAGTGTAAAATAGTACAACCGATTTAACTGACGATCTAAGTCTTTTATGACAGCATGTATTTTTCGAGTTAAGAGACACAACAGTAAACTAAGGCGTGGCGACACTATGGCTAGCTTTGACAGATAGCTTTTCTTTTATCTATGTTCTCGTTCATGCCTCTGAACAAGTCATCAATAATAAACAGTGATTCATAGTATCCTCAAAATAGTCTTATTGTAATGTTCCTAATCGAGTTCGCTCAGCTTCGCGCCAGTTGTCGTAGCAGATCAACTAGAAATATATTCTCGTCTTGTCCATAAATTTAACTTCCTTTCTTTGTAAGACTTGTTTGTGCTTAATGTTAGTGCAGAATATATCTAATGTGACTCGTTATGAAACCTGTTATATGTTTGTAACAATATAAAGTATGAAGACAGTTTTCCACACCCAAGTAATCCCGCAGTAATATGAGAACATGTGCGGAGTCTTTAGGAAGAAAACTAGATCTAAACTATCTCTGTTTTTTAATTAGTGATATTTCTTCTACATTTTAATAAGCGCGCTCTCTTTAGTCTGTTTTCTTCAAATGTTTAATGAGCATCCACAAACCATAAAAAATGTGCATTTTCTGCAATTTTTATTGGCAACCGTATTCGTCTGCTTTCTTGTGAATATTTATTTTTATACCATCGTGCCCTATCCTTTCATCCACTTCCAAACAATCTATTAGTCCAATGTAGATCTAAAAACTCTAGCCACTGCCCATATTTGGTTATTAAGTAGTGCTCGTGGTTAATAATAAGGCAGATAGTTTTTACATACGCGATCAAACTAGCAGGTATCTCTTTGGCCTCCTCCAGCGAAAATCAACTTTCTTATCTTCCTCGAAGTGTTGGTGATGGTATATGTCCCGCGCCCTGATACAATGATCAGACTTGCCCATGTATTGCACAGTCAACCTTCTCAATTTAGATTATAAAACGCTCCTGATTCTCTCTGAAAAGGAGTTGTTCCTTCAGTAAACAAGAACACAATTCCTTTTAAGACTTTAGAGACTGATTTAGATGTATGTCCAAAGGTCCTGTCTCGTTGTTTTATTTCTGTTTGCGTGTTATTAACGTTTTCATATAAATAACCGTTTTTACTCTTTATTCTGGGTTAAGATTAGTAATGGCACTGTCTGAGGTTTTGTAACAATCATCAAAACTCAAGGTAATGGCGTCCCCTCGGACTGTCGTATTTAGGCTATCAGGTGTCTTCAGACATGAACAACAGAATCTCGCTCAGAGATTAAGAATGTCAGTTCATTAAGTAAGTTTTTCTTTTTGTGCAGCCCTTGGTATATAGCATATGCGTCTTTATACAGCTCAATCTAGAGGATTGACCGAATCTGTTGCCAATGCTTCGGCTACTGCCTTCTCTTTTTAACATCATTCTTTGCACCACGTTTAACACCACCATGGTGCTGAAGGCCGTTTGGGCTCTTGTATTCCCTGATAAAACTTCTCTTTTCTTTCTTTTTTAGGCAGCCATAGGTTTCTAATTTTTTTTTTTTTTTTTCTTTTTTTTCTTTTTTCCTATTTCCCCCCCCCCCCCCCCATTTTTGTTTTTCTCACTTATTTTTTTTTTTTATTTTTTTTTTTTTTTTTTTTTTTTTGGGTCAGAATAGATGTAAGCAAAAAAATGTGTTCTGCCTCGAAACCTTAGATACATAGAATTCTTGCCTTACAGTTTATTAGCTATATGTTCTTTCGATAGCCCTGCCTAAATTTAGCAAACGCTTAGCTATTAGGTTTATCTTGCTGTTGTAATATCTATTTTGAATGGATAGTTTAGCAGTGCCTAGGCATATATAACTTCGTTCTGCGCAGCTAAGTTCAGGGAACTTAACTATTAAGTTGGTCCAGACTCAACTGTTGATGGAAGATATTTACGCTAATACTAGTCTGCCGTTACCTTTTATCGCCATGGGTTCCTTCTCTTTTCTGTCATGATCGAGGTCACAACCGTATGACGTTTCACTTCTTTTATATAAAACAAAAAAGAATATACATAAAAAATATGGCTGATGATTTTGATCGCAATTGAACTATTGAAGATAGAGAAGTTGAATATGAAACCTGTGGACTCTTCATTGCATAAGATTTGAAGGGTAGCATGGTTCTTTATCTTGACACCGTCAGGATACTAATGAGAGAAGATTCAATCATTCTAATAAAGATAAGGAGAGAGTACCAGATAATGTAGTTGATCCTAATGATTTGATGGAAAGTGATAGGCATTTGTATATACGAAACTGGTGCTAGGACCTGGAAACCGTTGTAAAAGTTACTTCACGCAAAACCATAAACAAGTTTTAAAAATAGCAACAGTTAGGCGACAACTCCTATTGCTAGCAGAACAATTAAACCTTTAGAGCTTAGAGCCGAAGCTGTCGTCGTCTTACAGACTTTGGGAGAGTTGCCTCACAACCCATTGAAATCACAACCCCATACTTTAAGGAATTAATTCAAACAGCAGATGAAGTATAGTAGCACGAAATTGATGCGAGATTTAATGAGGGACACAATTAATGACAATTGACGATTCTCATTGCCTATGCGTGAATCCTGGGGCTCTAATTGTGCTACGGACTATAGGGGATGAACTAACAAACAATTTGCAAAAACTTGGTGAGCTGAGATACGAGAGATAGAAAGAAGAAAAAAATAAACTGGTCTAATGCAGCTGATAACAATTTAGGGCAAGAGAAAAGGCAGAAATACAGCAGAAATACAGATGATTTAAGGCCTACAAAGGGCGGCCAGGTTAGAAGTGCTGTCTGATAACCCACACCGGCGCAGTAGCATCACAACAATCAGAAGAAGAGATACTATAAACACGATACGTTATGAAAAAACCTACTACGTCTAGCTGAAAGAATAGGACTATGTTCATGGTACAGGGGCTTTGGGGTTACAATATGTTTAGCATATTAACAGTCTCGTTCGGGTTTGCGATCTCTAACACTCCTGTTTATGCTTTTTAAACAGGGTAGTGCACACGGGGCAAGTAGCGCCTCCAACGCCCCAAGCATGGTAAAAACGTTGGATTAGAAACACAATTTTTCATCATTCTAGCCAAACTTTTAAAAGTGAGCTGCCAAAGTGTTGATGCCCTGTCCTGGCATATAATTGGCAGTGTTGTTAGTTGGTTTTGGCTACTATAGGTAAGTAGCCGGTTATTATGGCCCCTCCGTCCATCTGTGACTGGCGTTTAGGTGTGCTAGCTGCTGGAGTTATTTTAGTGAAATAAAGTATGGCTATAGCCAGTAAAAGTAAAAAAACCCCAACAAGGCTGTCTTTTCGCTAGTGTGACTGTCAGTGTAAGGTACATTAACAGTCGCGTGTGCTTTCTGGGCTGCTTTCTGGCTGATGGGGCGCTTATAACTGGATCGCTTTCTTCAGGCTTAGGTACTTTTCTTTTTAAAATGGATGGGGCAGGCCTTGTGCGTTTACTGCCTTGATTATGTTGCCCTAGTTTTGTTAGTCTCCAGCTATGTGATTTCATGTTATATATCTGTATCTTGCCAATCTTGTAGTCTAAGGTTAGTGGGTAGCATGTATAAAACCCTTTGGTATACAACAAAGTTCAACCTTTGCCTAGCATGATGCAAGAAACGTACTTGAATTCCTCTGTTTGACATGGCAGGCAAAATCAACGGCATGTTAATAACATCTTCTATTTGGATAGAAATTGTTTTCTGGCATCAAAGCCATGTAGATGATCTAGTATGCTTGACTTGGTCTGTGCGTATATATATGTGACTCTAATAGACACAAACATTTTCCTTATGGAGTCAGTGAGTCATTGCACTCCTGTCATTGTTAGACCTCCATTTCATCTAAGATAAATGTTGTGTAAAGCATTAGGAGCGCTTTTGTTCTATTGACATCAATCGAACACGTTTGTCGGGTCTGAATTAGAAGTGTGCCACGCCAGTAGTAATTATTAATCTCTTTTTACACCCTCAATTACAATGTGCTAACCACGAATCTGCGCTGTCTAACTTTTGTCTACAAATCAGTGAAGGATATTAATGTTAAATTCGTTGCAGATTCTTTCATATGCTTTATTGTCCATGGGCTTTTACAATGGATTAACCGTGCCGCTGGAGGACTACTTGTAGTTTCAGTCTAGTATCGGTCTGTACTGGTATAAACAGGAAGTTATATACTGGACCTTACTAAGAGATTGGGAGTTGTGGTGTTTTTAAATGGTTTGCATTGAACCCACAGCCAAGTTAGTTTGCGCTGTAAATAGCATAATTTTTAAATGGGTCTGACGTGATAAACGTCATAGGGCGAAGATGCCCATGACTGACTGGCACTAATTATCATTCTTTATTGGCGGATGTTGAATATTTCGTAGTGGGTTTACAAGTCTAACTTGGAATGCCAATTTGATTCATCTACTGCTATGGTTTATTGTCATAAAGTTCTAATCTTTGGGTTTATAAACGCTCCTCTACATGGGATGTGGCACTGTTATTTGATGTAAATTGGCTCCATTTTTTAAGATTAGTTTGTTAAATAGTTATAAAAGATGCGCATTATCACCCTCCCGCGAGCGTGTGTCCTTAACGTACCCAAATGACATATGGCGCCAGTTATATGGGTTGATCCTTAGTGAAAATGGAGTTTAATAGTTATGTGGCTAACATATTCTGAAAAGCTGCTCAAATAACTGGTATTATGTTAATGACGAAACAGGCAATCAAATAACTCATGCTGCGCAAATACCTGAGGCTACTACAGACTTTTGTTCTTTAAAAGATGTACTGTGCGAATCTGCGTATACCTTCGTAACAAATTAAACGAATGGCAACCTCCTGAATTACTATACATTTCCCACTAGAAGAAAGAAGTGTGTTACTCTTTCGCCTAATGGGCTACCTTCAAAAACTCTTAAGGCTTCTACAGTAGTGGTGGAGAAGATTATAGATTTAGTTAAATGAGAAGATGTTTCTCAAATTTTAAGGCAGAATTAACCTTCTGATTTTCATCTTGAACCCCATTTTGGTATGTTCATTTACAACAGATTATAGAAAAGTCGATAATTAGTTTGGTGGCTATCATCTACAGTTCTATAGGTTATGTTCACCAACTAGGGGCTAGGGATTTTGCGATGTATCAAAGTTTATTTACGTTGACGGTAGACAGTCCAATTTAAGAATTAATTAGCGGAGATATAATTTTCATTGGATGTAAAAAATAACTTCACCAAGATGAAAGCGGTGATGTTTGTTAAGGATTGATAAATAGAGCTGGTCTTGTTAGAAGAGCGTATTAAAAATTAGTTAAGGACTATGTCCCAGCGGGAACGTTTATTTTTATGTTCTGGACCTGAGAGAGAGAATGTAAATATCTTTGTTACACGATCACCAAATCTTATCTTGAAAGTAAAGCCCCAGTTTTAAATTGGCAATTACGTCGATTTTTAGAGGTTTTGGCATGCTTAATTTTGTTATAGAACAGGCCACTTCCTTGTGATTACCATACTCCCCCCCCAACATGACATGAGAAGACGTGATTTGGATGTGAAAGGGGGTTCGTGCATAAATAAGATGACAGCGAGCCTTGACCGCATATTTTCAATTCTCTCAGAGAGAGAGAGAGAGTGACTGTATGGAGCAGGAAGAGAGAGAGAGCAGAGACGAGATATATTAGGTACGAGAGAATGAGGAGAGACGATATCGAGAGAGAGAGTGAGAGAGATTCAGATTCAGTTTCAGATTCAGATGTTTTAATCATATATAGGCACATCTGCCCGCCATGATGGTTGGTGCTATAGTAACAATCATTCCACACAACGTTCTTTTCATAAATATATACACATGATAAGGTTAAAGACAACGTCGTTAATGATTTAAGACAACGTCGATCGCCGGCTGAAACGCTTTTGTACAGAAAAGTGATAGATTTCTGATGGTTCTCTCTTCATGTTTGCATGCGAGGATATGTAAACTTAATCGAAACAGGTTTGGAATATTTATGAAATTTTGCAGGAATATGTTGCTGTTTAAGCAGAGGAGAATGGTGTAATATGTTTGTAACGAACACCCCATGTTATTTTGCCACGACAAAGACCCCCTTTTCACGATCCAATCACGTCAACTCTTGCCTCCAGTTTGACAATTTTACACTGTTTTTTTAAACAAAATTAACAAACCAAAAAACTCTAAAATTTGACGTTTATTTAACACATTAAACGGTGGCTTACGTGATCTAGATAAGATTTGGTGATCGTGAACAACATATTACATTTCTTACAGGAAATAAAATATAATGGTTTACAGCGCTAGTAACGTCTGCGGGTATGATTACTCTGTGCGCGTTGTGAACAAATGAAGGCACATAATCAAATACTAGACAAGGCTAGGAGTAGGGGGTGAAACCCGAGACTGTCTGACAATGAATCAATAGACTGCGCTAGTTACCGGCTGACTGACATGTGGGAGTGTCCGTGTGGGTTGTCTTGCGGTCTTCAGATTCGCCTAGAACATTCGATTTATTTGGACGCATATGCCCTGGGCACGCGTCTTTTTCTTATCATTCTGCATTTGGAGGCGCGCCGTGATGTCTGATAGTTTTTGTGAGCAGGAAATAGAAGTGTTTCCCTTAAAAGATTGTTTTAAACGAAAATATTATCTATAATATATTATTATTCTACCTTTCTGACTAGGGAAGGGCCCAGATCCTGTGTGGAAGATAAAAAAAATTTTAACTATTGAAGAGCTTAGCTACCACAACGTTTTTTTTAAAAGGTGTTAACCAAAATGAAAGTGAAGGACCGTTAAAACAAAAAAACTACCAAAATTTTTTCCCGCTCTTCCAAAAAGAAAACTGACATGTTGTATGGGGAGCCTGAACCCCGAAGAAACGAAAGGCGGGTCATAGAAGAATTACCAGTCTTACAATCAAAAAGGTTGATTTTAAAGAAAAGTGAGAAAGAAGTTTTTTTTTTTGCTCCAAAAAATTTAGTGACTTCAACTTGTTTAGTAATGAAGGAAGGTATGGCAAATTAAAAGGGAGGGGGTTTGCAGTTTTTAATCTACATTTGGCATCTTTTACATTCACTTTTCCATTTTTGAAAAAGAAAAAAAGTGGAAAGAAAAGGGAAATGGGAGGGGGCTGAGAAAAAACTTTTTGGAATCTCTCCTTCTTACTCTCGAAAAAAATGAGGGATCGCCTCTTTTTTAAACCCTTTTTTTCAAAGGTTTTTATGTTGGCTATTTTTTTAAAATCTATCAATGAGAAAAGAATTAAAGGGCAATGTTTTTGGTGTGAGGAGATAAGAAACTATTGAGGTCCCCCCACCAACAACCAAAGGTATTGATCCGAAATCCTCACAAAGACCACCCAAAAAAGTGTCTAAGGTAAAGAGATCCAGCGCTCCAACTTTGGGTCGGTTAAAGGGGTCATGATAGAAACCCCCCAGCTCGCGCCCGTCTAAAACCATCATCGGTCGGGGGGTTTGGCTTTTTCCCTGGATTTAAATAACCAACGCGCCCACCCAGCGCTCCCCCTTCGGTCAAAGGTTATGGGGGGGGGGAAAAAAAACCCCCGCCACGCTCCACCATGGTCGGTCAAAGGTTGCCTGCTGAAAAATTTTGTTTTTTTAAAAGAAATGCTTTTTTTGCTGTTTGGCTTCGCTGTTTTGTGTTGGGGTTCTGCTTTCTTTATTCGCTTGCCTTTTGTGCTTTAGGTGTCTTTCGGGGCCGCTGAGAGAGCTTAAACAGTTCCTGTGATTTTAAATTTTCGGGATCTGAAAAGGGGCTTTTAGGGGTCCCTGGGAATTTAAAAACCATTAAAGGGGTGGACAAACAAAAAGCCCATCTTCACTTTTTCCCTGCAAAACCTCCCCTCTATTGTGTGTGTTTGTTTTTTGTTTGTTTGTTTTTTTTTTTGTTTTTTTGTTTGTATTTGTTTGTTGTTTTTGGTTTTTGTGTTTTTGGGGTGTGAGAAAGAGCGTTTTGCCATACAAGAAATGCAGTTTTTCCGGTAAAAAGCTGTTTTGATTCATAGTTAATTAACACCCGCCCCACCCCCCGCCCCGCAGCCCATTAAAAAAACCTTGGTCCAGTGCGTTTCTATTTTTTTACTTAAAAAATCAAAAAAACCAATGGTTTCCCCCTTTGATTGTTTTTTTTTACATCTTTTTAGGTCCATTAATTAGTTCTTTAAATCACTGTTTTTCCAATAAATTATCGAAAATCGAAAAACCCTGCCTTGTTGTGGAAAACCTTTAGAACTGTAGAGGGGTCCCCATAAAAACAAATTGTTCTTTCTTAACTGTTGTAAATGGACATAAACATGGGTTACAAGAAAACAAAAGGTTTATTAACTTAAAATTTTGCCAGACATCTTCTCTTGTATAAATCTAAAGTTTTTTGAAAAAAAGGGGGAAAGCCTAAGTTTTCCCCAAATCTGGAAAATATCTCTCTTTTTTTCTTTGGGGAAATGTTGAAATTTGGGGTTTTGCTTCGTTTTTTTTAACTTTTCCTTATTCGCTAAGTACTTCTTTTTAAAGAACAAAGTTGCAGTAACCATCGGGTTTTTTTGACTTAGTTATTTGTTGCCCGCCCCTTACTAATTTGACCCGTTTTTTGGGCTTCTTCAGTCTTAGCCCCAATAACTTTAAAACCCAAAATTTTTTTAAAGGGGCAACCCCTACACTCCCGCGCCAATTGACAATTGGGTGTTAAACACGCGCTCGTTTTGTTTGGTTTATATAAATGTACATTTTTTAAACTTTTTTAAAAATTTAATTTAAATATAACGAAAGGTTTTTTAACTGCGGGACTGACCCCTTGTTACTTTTTAGAGCTCTTTACTTCTGCTCTATTAAAAATCAGCAAACAACTGGTTTCCCTCTTGATTATTTATTTTTAAAAACCAAAGGGGAATTTATTTCCAAATTAATTCTGTAAGGGGTTTTCCCCTTTAAAAACTATATAACTGTAATCGCAAACCCCCCCCCCGTTGGGTTTGAAAAAACCTTTAGAACTTTTGAAGATTCCAGCAAAAAAATTTGACATGTTTTAAACCCTTTTTTTAATGGCATCGATTGGGTTCCCGAGAAAATCAGAAGGTTTATTCCCTTTAAATTGAAAAAAATCTTCTCTTTACTAAATCATATTTTTGTTACTGCTGTGAACCCTAAAATTCGGCAAGTCTTTGGGGAAAGTGTTTTTTCTTTCTTTTTGGGGGGAAAATTTTATAGAAATTGAGGGTTTCCCCTTTAATTGGGTTTAACAATATGAAAAATTCGCTAGTTCTTTTTTTAAAGAAAAAAGTTGTGTAGCCATCGGTTTTGTTATATGGTTACTTGATTGCCTTGTTCGCCATTAACATTAATCCTTTTTTTCTGACCCTTTTTCAGATATGTTAGCCCACATAACTTTAAAACCCCAATTTCTTTGGCAACCCTTAAAATTGCCGGCCCTATTGTCAATTGGGTGGGTTAAGGGCACACTTTGTTTTGTGGTTTATAAATCGCATCTTTTTATAAAATTTAAAAAAATTTAATTTTAAAAAAGGGAACCTTTTTTTTTAAATATAACAAAAGTGCCTTTTAGATGTAGGGGTTTTTTAAACCCCAAATTTTAAAATTCACTTATCCCCATTGCAGTAGATAAATATACGGTTTTTCCCAAGTCGACTTGTAACCCACTAACTAAATTTTTAAAATCGCCAATAAAGATGCAGGTGCCCCCAGCTGGGTTCTCCCCTTCCCCCTTTCCAGAATCATTAAATTTTGCTATTTTGCGCAACCCTGGTTTCGGCTTTTCAATGCAAACCTTTTAAAAACCACCCAATTTTTTGAAAAAGTCAGTATATAATTTATTTTTTTTTTACCGTACAGGCAATACTAAACTGAACTACAAGTCCCCCTCCCTAACGCAACCTTTTTACCCATTTAACAGCCCAATGGCAAAATGTATAAAGAATTTGCAAAGAAATTTAAATTAACTTTCAACTGTTTTTAGACAAAAGTTGACCGAAATTTAGGGGTTAGGCACTTGTATTTGGGGGGTGAAAAAGAGAATATACTTATGACTCGGGCCGGGCCCACACCTCTTTTAAACCAACGCAAAAGTTAGTTGGGATAAATTGAACAAAAACACCCTATCCTGGCCTTTTATTTTAGTAAAAAAAAGGGCCTAACAATCAGGGTGCAAAACTTAATGACCCCTAAGGGCATTTTTTTGGTGTTTTTAGGGACAAGCACAGCCCAAGTTAGTTTACTAGATCATTTTCCCGGGTTTGTGCAGAAAACTTTCCCTAGCAATTTAGAAATGCTTTTAAACTCTGTTTTTAATTGCCTGCCACCAAAAAAGGTATAAAGACGTTCTTGCACCGCTGGGTAAAAGGTTGATTTTGTTGGGCCAGGTTTATACATGTCCTTTGACCTTAGACTACAGATTGCATGTACAAATTATAAAAAATGAAATCCTCAAGCGGAGACGATCAAGACTTAGGACAAAATAAATACTTAAACACAAGGCCGCTCCCCCTTTTTAAAAGAAGTACCTACCCCTGAAAGAAAGCGATCCATTATAAACACCCAGAAAGCGATCCACCCCATTTAAAAGCGCCCCACAGCCAAAACCGCCACCTGTTGATTTCCTTACCTGACAGCCACACCAGAGAAAAGACCCCTTTTGGTTTTTAATTTTTTGGGTTTTGCCGTACTTTATTTTACTAAATTAATCCCCAGCTAGCCCAAACGTCACAGGGGTCAGATATAACCAGAAAATTTGCCTTTTTAAACAAAACCAACTAAAAAACACTCCCTTTATCCCGGGGAAGAAATCAAGCGCTTTGGTCGCTAATTTTTAATATTTGCTAGGATGCAATTGTTTTCTAACCCAACTTTTACCGGCTGGGGCGTTGGGGGGCTACGGGCCCCGTTGGTGCCTACCTTTTAAAGCAAAAACGGTGTGGATAGAAAACCCAACGCTGTTAATTGCAATTTTGTAACCCCCTTTTCCCTAAACAGATCCTTATTTTTTGCGCGTGGTGTTTTCAAAAAGTTTTTGTTTATTTTCTCTTATCTGTTGTTTGGGCTACTCGCGTAGTAAAGCATTCAACCTAGTGCCTTTGTAGCATTAAATTTTGTTTTTCTGCTGTATTCTAGCCTTTTCTTCTTGCCAAAATTGTTATCATCGCATAGCCAGTTTTTTTTTTTCTTCTTCAATTCCTATCCAGTCCCCAATTTTGCCAAATGTTTTTTATTTCGCCCTTATTGTTGAAAAGCCTCAAAAGCCCCAGGATTTCCCTTTGGCAAGGAGAATCGCAATTTTTTTAACTGCGTCTCCCATTAAAACTTGTTTCAATTTTGTTTGTTCTTTGCTTTTTTAAACTGTTTTCATCTGCTTCTTGAGTTAAATTTGAGAGGTTTTTGTATTTTGATTGTGTGGCAGCTTTCCCCAAAGCTCTGTAAAAACAAACGATTTTGGGTTAACTCTAAAATTTTAAGGTTTGCCTTGCAATGGGAGTTTTCGCCTTTTTTGTATTTATTTTTAAAAACTTTTTTGGGGTTTTGCGTTGAAGTAACTTTTACGGGGTCTCCGCCCTTTCTTAATATAAATGCCCGCCTCTTCCTCAAAATCGTTAGGGTAACTCTTCTGATAGCTCTCGTTCTATGTTTTTTTAAGAATGATTGAATTCTTTCTCCATAGTTCTGACGTTGTCTGGGGAGTAAAAAAACCTGTCCTTAAATTTTTCTTCTTGCAAGAAGGCCCTATTCTTCTTCTCTTCTCTTAAACGGTTTCAATCGCGTCAAAATCTTCATCCATATTTTTTTTTTATTCTTTTTTTTTTTTATAAAAAATACTAAAGGGTTGTGCCCTCGACCCATACAGAAAAAGGGGAACCCCATGGCGAAAGGTTAAGGAGACTTAATTAGTGAAATACTCCATCAACTTCCCCGGACAAATTTATATAAGTTCCCTGATCGGCGCTGGGTGTTATAATTTGCCGGGGGCCCGCTGAACTATTTTAAAAATAGATTTCTAGCACAGACCCAATGCTACTTTTTTGCTAAATTTGGCGGGCTATTTTTAAAAACAAATGCAATAAAAAGGGGAGGCAAAAAGTTTTTTAAAATAACGAGGCAACATTTTTGCCTCTTTCTGATCTATGGTTCCCTAAAAAAAAAGAAAAGAGAAAGTTTATGGGGAAAAAAAATCCAACGGTCCAAGCACAGGTTAAAGGGGGGGTCCAAAAATGATTTTAAAGATGGGCAGTAGCAAAGCATTTGGAAACAGATTCTGATCCTCTGGATTTTGAACTCAAAACGCATATCCCATTTTCCCGGGCCCATTTAAAAGAAAAACTACTTATAAATGACATTTAATTAGGGGTTTTTTGGTTCTGTCTGAAGCCCTTCGCTCATAGGGGTTAGTGAATCCCTTGATTTTGAGTTTTTACTAACCCCGGCGGCCAAAAAAATTAATCTTTAAAAATAAAACATTATTATTATAAAACTTATACACGCCATTCAGAAAATGAAACAAGCGAACCTCTTTGGAACATACATTAAACGTCTTTAAGTCTTTAAAAGGAATTTTGTTCTTTTACTGAAGAAACAACTCCTTTTCAGAGGAATCAGAAGCGTTTTTAATAAAAAAATTGAAAAGGTCGACTGTGCAAAAATGGCAAGTTGATCAGTTGTATTGGGGGCCGCGGAGTTTCCCTCACCAACACTTTGATGAAAAAGAAAATTGTTTTGCTGGGGGGGCAAGGATCCTGCATTGATCGCGTATGTAAAAACTTCGCCTTTTTTGTGTAAGATCAAGACTATTTTTAAACAAATATGGAGTGTGGTGGATTTTAGATTACATTTGAAAACAGGTTGTTTGGAAGTGGAGAAAGGGATTTAGGAAAGATGGCTAAAAATAAATATTCGCAAAAAAAGCAGCGGAGACGGAAAATACAAATGCACATTTTAGGGTTTTGTGAGCTCGTTAAAATTGAAGAAAACAGGCAAAAAGAGCAGCTTTAAAATGCAGAAGAAATATTCTAAAAAAAGTAGATAGCTTGAGTTTTTTCCTAAAACCCCGACGTTCTCTTATCTGCGGGATTCTGGGTGGGGGGAAAATGTCTTTGTACTTGATTTGTTACAAAAATTCAGGTTTCATTACGGCCATTGTTATTCTGCACCCCCTTAAAGAAACAATTTTACAAAGAAAGGGAAGTTTTTTTGGGGACAGACGATAAATATTTCTGTTGACCCTAGGAAAAAATGGCGACTGTTTAAAAACTTACTATAGACTATTTGAGGGAACTGAAACGTTTTTAAATTTTTGGGGAACGTTAGCTGAACGAGACATTGTTAAAAAAAAGGAAAAGCTCTTAAAAACATTTTTATGGCGCACGCCCTAGTTTCGTGTGGTTTTAAACTCAAAAATACAATGCAGTTTAAAAGACTTTCGATCGCAGTTAAAACGGGTTGTATTTTTTTAAAAAGGGAAAAAGATGTTTTGAAGAATGTTTAAGTAAAAAATTTTATATAAAAAGGACAAAAAAAAATATAAAAAATAAAGGAGCAGTTTAAAAAAAATCTAAGCCGCTAAGCTATGCTTCGGACTGCCCCTCCAGTTAAATATTTTTTTTATTGTAATTGTTTATTTTTACTGTTATAACAATTTTTTTTATAATTTGTTTTTATAAAAAAGAATTTCGGGGCCAAACCCCAAAAGCGAGCTGTTTAAAAAGCACTGCGTGGCAAAAACCCCTGCAGACACAACTGATTTGATCTAATAGGGGCCGGGAAAATGTTATGGTTTTGAATATCAGTTGGGGGGGTTAAAAACGAACAAAAATGAAGACAAAAAACCAGCAATATCTACCAAAGAAGAGATAAGAAATTGGGGGCAAACATTTTGGCAAACGTGAATAAAAATTCATAAAAAGGGAATTTTGGGGGGTTGCTTCCTGAAATTGACGGGAAATTTTAAATTTGAACTACGAACCCCCAATGTTATATATAAGAAAACAATTTGAAAGGCCTTAAATCTGGCCCCATTTGTTACCTTTCCGGGAACACAACCCCAGAAAAGCAGATTAAATAACAAAAAGGGGGTTTGAATATGTGCTCAAGAAAAAAGTCCTTAGCTAAAGTGGGGGGTGACCCCGTCGGCTTAGAATTTCCCAAAGCTAAAACCCTACCTAGGAAATGACGATTTTTTTTTCGCTTATTTTTTACTCCGAGGGGGGGGCGATACTGTTTGCCAGAAATGCGTTTTTTGGGAGGCATCAAATAAAGGCTGAAAAGGGGATCCCCCCTTTAAGTCTTATTGTTTTTTACTTAAACGGAGATGAAATAAAACGCCCTCGCATCATTGAAAAGGGTTTATATAAGGTTGACAAAGACAAACTAGCAGTATTTGACTTTATTTTTTTTTGATGTTGATTTTATTGGTTTTTCTTTGATGAAGTGCTGCCGAAGGAACAAAGAAGATATAATATAAATTAATTTTAAAAATAATCTTTTTAAAAATGGAGGTTAAACATTTGGGTTTTTAAAGCAAAAAATAAATTAAAAAGGGGAAATAAAAAGCGATTTGGATAATTATGGGTTTTTGAAAAAATATCTAAAGCCTAATACTCTTTCTTATGTTTTTTACTGGCTATCACTGTACAGGTAAGTGCTGGGTCTAGCAATGCTTTTTTTAGCCAGAGTTGGGCGCCACCCTCTTTACATTAGGACCTGGGTTTTAGGTTTAGCCCCATGCTATGTTGTAAGTGCTGTTTTTTAAAAAAATTTTAACTCCAAAATTTAAAAAAAGAAATGCCATTGTAGCCCTGCACAGCAAAACTTTGTTCTTAAGATTAAGAATAAAAAATCTTTTTACAGGTTTAAAATTACAGACGAAGAATTTCAGAAGCTTATGTGACGGTGATTTAAGACGCAAAAATTGAACTCAAAAGGGGAAAGACGTTCTTCCGACAGGGGATATGATGCAATTAAAAGAACATTTGAAAAAAAAACCCCTGATCGGTTAAAACCCCAAAAAAAAGAGCAAAAAAAAAAAATTTAACAAAAAAATAAGTTTAACAAAAAAAACCTATTTTTTTTTTTTAACTAATGTGTTTTTGGGGGACAATTGCAGCTCTTACGAACAAAGACTTTTAGGGGCAGGTTTTTAAAAGCGAGCCCGCAGAAGGGAAAAGCCTCTCTTAAAAATAAACGGGGGGTTGTTTTATAATTCTTTCAACTTCATACACTCCGTCCCTAAGGGGTCTGTGGCTCTAAATTTTAAATCGCCCTCTCCCTCCCGGAGCTACAAGTATTTATTTTTGTCCCAAACGGAAGAGTTTTTTAGTCCCCCGCACATCTTTAGTAATGCTAATTTTTTTAAATTTATTGCGTTTATGGTTTAAGGCCTGTTCTTTAAATTCTTCATTGTTCATGGCGCGTAAGGGGTGCGGCATCTTTAACCATCTTTTCGCTTCTGTACTTTGTTGTGCCCTAATTTCTTGGATTTGATGGTAAAAGGGGGTTCAGTGATTTTATTAAAGTTTTTACTAGGGTGTGACGTTGGTTGCCTGGGATCCCCCTTCCTAACTGTAACTGATGTTTTACACGCTGGGGTTTTCAGAACCTTTAAAATCTTTTATCATCAACCCGGGCATCCCAGGACACTTTTAAAGGACCCCGCATGTATATTTTTTGTAAAGCCCACCACAGCAGTTGAGCTTTTTTTTTCCTTAAATTCGGTGTCTTTGTATCTTGAAACCATGCAACAACTGTCAGAGATACTTAAACTTTTTTTTTTTTAACTTTTCATGTGGAAGATACAACAAGTCCATTGGGGGGTGTCATTTTTAACTGAGTTAACAAAACTGGCCTTATTATTTTTTTTGGGGAGGGGATATATTGCCAAAATTTCTTTTTTGAAAGCCCGTCTTTGCATTTATTCAGACACTCAGCAGCTTTTACGCGTTTTTCAATAGCATTTTCCCTTTTCCCAATCCCTTTGGAAATATTTTTTTTTGTCTTATCCTAAGAAGGGGGTTTTTTTTAAATTTGGTTTTAAATTGTTTGTGCAAGAATATGTTTCTCCATAGCAACCCCCAAAAAAAAACCAATTTCTGCTATTTTCTGTTCTTCTGACGGGTTTATAAAAGTCAGACAGTTTTTGGCGGGGGCAATGTTAAAAAATTTTTTCTTACTAATTTAAAACTCTTCATTTCTTCATCAACGTCTTAAATGTGTGCTCTGCATGCCCCCGTTCCCCTTACTTTTATTAAAAAAGTTAATGACAATCCCCTTTTCTCTTGGTTTTGCTTTGGCTAAATTTCTATTGCTTTTTTATGGGGCGTTCTTTTCTTCATCAACTCAAATTTTCTAAACATATAATTTCTTCAGAGAAAGGCCAAAACATTAAAAAAATAGCTCCCCCTACCATCATAAACTCCCGCCATTTTTTATAAATTAAAAATTTTCTTTTGAATTAACTTTTAGAAAAAATATTTTCTGGGGTAATTCCCCGCTAAAAAGAAAGTCTTTTGGGGGGATTCCGTTTTTTCTTAAATTTTTTTTTATGGGTTAAGTGGGCAATTGTCTTTTCCGAAAAACGCCTTCAAATTTTGCTAAAACTTCTATTGCCTTGTTTTTGAGTTCTCTTTCTTCCGGGGCCCAAAATTTTCTAAAATATAAAAGCTTAAAAGGAAAGGCCAAAGCATTAACAATAGCCCCCCTACTATAGGTCCAATCCAAATCTTTTAAAATTAAATTTTCTAAATTAATCTTTTATGAACTAATATTTTTGGGTAAACCCGTGCAACAAGAAAGTCTTTTTACGCAATCCTGCATAATTAAAATATAACCCTTAAACAACGTCCTCAATGTCAACCTTCCTAGACCGCCGGCTTTTTTAAACATGTTTTTTGCTAAAAGCTATGCCCTTTCTAAGACCCCCAATACAGCAGAGGGGTAAATCGTATTGTTTAAACTTTTTTCACTCATCTTTTTATTAACTAAAAAAATAATTAAAATAATCATTACGAAAGGTGTCTATTGTTTTTTAAACAAAATAATCTTTTTTTGTTAAAACTAAAAAAAAAAGTTTGAACTAGTTTTGCGAATCTTCTTCTTTCCCTTTGGGCATTTTTTTTCCTAAAAGCATTTTGAAGAGTTGAAAAAGATAAACATCGGCGATGGCACTGCATAATTAACCAAAGTTTTAAAACCATGGTTTTTAAAGTATTATATTATTTTTTATTGTTTTTTTTAAAAAGGTTGTGAGAACTATTAAAGTTGAGGGCAAGCAGACACCCGCAGACAACTGCCCTAAAGAAGATTATACTCTTAGCTGGTGTGGAAAAATAAACGTATTTAGGTGTTGAACTAAGTATTGAAAAGATTCAAAAAACTGTCTACATCTCTTGAGAAGTACTACCTAGGTACGAACACAGGGGTCGAAAATTTGGTTAGTTTAGTGGGCCCAAAATGAATTTGTTTTAAAAAGCTAAGTTAGTAAGTAAGATAGCGCGGTTGATTCAGAAGAAGATTTAAAATAGATTATCACAAGACCAGTTTTAACAAGTCCCTTGAAAATCAGCATGTGACATATTTTACAGATTTGGGACATGTTATGCCCATTTATATGGGGGAAATTACTTTTAAACTATTTAATTTTGCATATTAAATTTAATCCAATAAAAAAAAAAACGATCGGAGAAGAAGATTTCAACCCCGAAAACAGTCCGCAGGGCCCCCCCGAAGGACAAATGCACCCCCAAATGAATTGCCACAAGTGAGTAAAAGTTATAAAACTAAAAATCCCCGGGGTATTTAGGCCCGGGGGTAAATAGCTGAATGGAAAAGACTGCAAAAAGCAAAAACCCTAGCCAAAAAAAAAAATTTTAGATAGTAAACAAATCACCCCCAGCAAACAGCTATTAAAACACCAACGCAAACAAACGATAAGATGTATTATTATGTATTTTTTTCTGCTGTTGTTGTTGGTGGGGGAATTTTGCATACAAAAAGTTAACGCCATACTTAGCAAAAGTCGCAAACCCCCAAACCCAGTAAAAAAAGAAGACCCGTTCGCAAAAAAAGCCAACTCCTGCAGTGAACCTTTTTTTAGGAAATTTTTTTTGAAAAATAAATACTGTTTAAGAATAGATAATACAGTTAAGTTAGTTTCAAAGTTTTTTTAGTTAAAGGAAAATAAATTACAAGTCAAGTGCAAAAAAAATTAAATTCTTGTTTATAGTAGGTTCTTAAATTTGTTCTTAAAAAAGCTGTTAGGTTTTTAAATAAATTCTTGTTATTTTTTTTAGTAGTACAGCCAAGGTCAAATTTTTCTTTTAAAGTTCTCCCAATGCCCCAAAAGATATGAAAACTCAGGGTTGCGTAATTTTTCTTTTATTGGTTTGAGATAGTGATTTTTTTTTAAAAGCAGTTTTTTGGGTTTTCTTGTGAAGAGTAGAGCGCAGTTAAAATTTGTGTGTGAAATACTTTGTTTTCAAAAAGGGAAAGCTTTTTGTATTTGTGAGTTTTTTTTTTTTGACAATTCTTTCTTATGCCTTTTGCCTCTTTTTTCAGAAGTCTGGTGGCAAGTATACTCTTTACCGAAACCAAAATATTCTTTTTTAAAAATGTTCCTTTTGTTCATCCTTCATTTCCCATTATTTCTTGTTCGCGTTTTAATTTTTAAAAGGGCTTCTTTTTTATAGTCGATGTGTCGTACCATCCATCAGCTCCTTTTGCCACTTTTGTTTTTTAATCCTTATAGAAAGTCTTTGTTGGGACGTCTGATAAAAATATCTGTTGTATAAAAAACTCTTGCTACTGGGGAGCGGTTTAAAAAGTGTACAGAAATTTAAATCAATAACTTTGACATCTAAACAGTTTTAAAACCCTAAACACGGGTTGTCCAACTTAACCCTTTTCTTCTATTTGCCCAACCCAAACTGTCGTTTAAAACTTTTTAAGTCTTGATAGTTTTGGGTTTTTAAGCAAACTTAATTGCTTGGTTTTTTTTTTGTTAAATAATTTTTACTCTTACGTTGGTGGATTTTTCCCTGGTTTTGCCAAAAGCAGCTGTTGTTCATCAGTTTAAAAAAAGTCTTTTTTCTGAAGCGTCGTGGGTTTTGGGTTTTAAGATCAGTTTCTTTTTGAGTTTTGGCTCTAAAAGGGTTTTTTGGTCAAAGCAAAAGTTCTGTGCAGCTCTTAGTTTTGCCCGGGCTTAAGTAAAACTGTAGGATTGTAATGAAACATATTTAGTTTTTTTGCGAGTGGGACAAATTTAGGAGGGGGATAGGGCACTTTTAAACTTTCTGCCTGGGGGTAATCGTTATGGGGATGTGTAGTTCATAAGGATTTTAAGTTACTTCCCAAAATTAGCCCTATTGGGTTATCAGGCCTAAGCGGACAACATATTAAACAGTGTTAACCGTGAGGCCCTTTTTCATTGTAAAAATTTCTCAGTGGAAGGGTGGGTTTTATGGCCCCCTCCATAACGATTGTTGGGTCTAAGTACATTAGTTTGGGATGGTTTAGTTTTTGGGCATAATGTCTAAATACTTGTTGTTGCTTTGCAGTAAGGATGCAGGCCATGCTAATACTCCCCTCAGCCCGTCTTTAATATCTAAAGTGGGGGTCGTTTTTAAATCAATTGGATGTTTTTAAATTTTTAAAAAACGCCCAAGAAGCCAGGCGGGAGTTAATGTATAGTCTGTTGTAAAGTTTTTATGCAATAGTCTGTAAATTTGAAAGACGTTGCCAATAAAACGCGTCAGCCCAAAAAATATTGATATGTGTCGCCATTGTTTGACATTAATTTCCCAGCTTTTTTTGCGTTTTCGTAGTCAGCATCATTTTGCTTTACCTCAAGATAGAAAAAAAAGGCCCTTTTTGGGGGAAAATGAGTCTTCATCAAAACCCGCCCAAAAGGTTCAGGGTTTTTAAGGATAGATTCGCACTTAAGATGGGTCAAAGTAGGGGTTTTGTGTTTTAAAGTCTTGTAAAGATCCCCCCTAACTTATCTAAACTAGCCTTTTGATGTTGGGGGGAGTCAAAAAGGATTTTAAAATGTCAAGGTAAAAAACATGTATTTTTGAAAACTGGCATGCAGGCAACCTTTATATTTAAATCACTGCTTTCATGATGAAATGAGAATCGTAACCCCCGAAATTATGAAAGAAGAAGGGATTTTCCCTGTCTTAGGATCAACCCCTTTAAATTGAAGATTCAATTTTTGTGCGCAGCCCCTCTAAACTTTCGCTATGTGTCGTGGTTTTCACTGCGTTACCTAATTTCTCTGTTTTCAATCCAACGTGTTAGATAAGTCATAAGTTCTTGGGCTTCAGGGAGTAAAAAATTTTGAAAGATTTAGTTGGGTTGGTTAAAATGATTGCGAAATTGTTTCTTGCTCTAAAAAATATGCGCTTTTGGGCCTCTGAAATCTTGGACGTGTGTGTAACCCGTCTGACCTAACGCAATAAACCCCAAGAACAGATCGATGGTGGGTTAATAAGGTTGTTTTTTGTTCTTCTGTTTTGGGAATAGTATGTGGCAGATTGTTTTTTAAACAATAAACTAGTCGGGCTCATTTGCATTTTTTTGTAAATTTTTTTAAAATAACTTTTGAACCTGGGTTTAGGTGTAAGGATTTGGTTTACAGTCTCAAAACTTTTCAATGGGCTCTATGACTGGCACTGTTTATAGTAGGGGTTTTGCCAAACACCCTTTTACAAAATTTGTTAGCTGGTGCTTTGAGATAGGCCATAAGCCTGCTTATTGTTCTGATTAAACTAAAGATTTTGGACCGCGCAAAACAGTACAAGCCATGTTTGTCAAGTGATTCGCCTAAATGGAATTGGGAGAAATCTGGGGACTAAATTTCTATACAAGATTTTTATACCTTTACGGTGTTGGTTTTTTTGTTTTTCAAACTGGATAGCTTTCTATATTATGGGAAGGTTTGTTATCAAAGTTTTATTTTTTGCTTTTAGCTCTAATAGAAACTCGTTTGCATGATTTTTGACAGGATGCAAATGCGCTAAAACAACCCCTTTTAAAAAACCCGTTGTCAGAATTTTTTTATGTTTAAAAATGCCCCCTTTAACTTAACTTTTTTGGAAAAAGAAAGGTAAATTCCGACTTAGGTAAAATTTTTTTGCCTCAAATTGTTTTTAAGGATGTCCCCCCGCCGCCAGAACCCCCTTAAAATTTGCCCCCTTTCCTTTCATGGGTTAAACTGTGTAAGCATGTAGCAGCCCCGTTAGGGAATTTAAAATCGGATAGCTGATTACTTCTTTCGCCTTGTTGAAACCCCGATGGCATTTTGTATCATAGGGTTAAAACAATCAGAACGGCCAACAGCACTTTTACTGACGGCTCATTGAAGAGATCGGGTTTTAGGATACATGGTCACGTTTTTGAAATTTTTTGGGGGTTTTGTTCCTGTCCGCCTCACTAAAAAATTTTGCTTTTTTGTTTGTACTATGATATTTTTTCCATGATATAGTTTTTGTCCCCGGATTTACTTGTGGCCGTCTTTTTAAGCCAAATTTTACGTAAATCAAAAAAAAAATATTTATAAAAAGTAAGTAAAAAACGCTTTTTATTTTTCGCCTAAGCGCTGCAAAAAGTCAAGAACGTTAACCCCACATAAACCCCCAATTTTTAGCTTTTTTTGAAAATTTTTCATTTAATGTTCATCCTTTAAATTTCTTTGTTAAATAGTTTTACTTGATCTTTTTTTAATTGTCTATGTCATTCTCAAACCCAAATTCACTAAAATCAATGTTTAAAATTTCATTCCTGTCAATGTTTATTGCACTTTTTTAAAAAAAGATTTGTGGGGTTTGATCATTTTTTAAATTTAAAAAAAATAAAAAATTTTGTAAATTTTTTGCTGTTATTATGTTCAC
>CM031625.1:39556642-39577335 GCA_018398815.1 Conus ventricosus
AAAACGAAAAGCAGTCTGAATTTCTAAAGTCTCCTGATGCATGTTCATAAAAATATGTACAGGGCTCTTCTTAGCTCATAATTATGGTCACATTCTAGTCCTTGACCGTTTGACATATTCTCTCATCTTTGATACATATGCATTATTCAATGGTTATGCAACTATAATAACGTGAACATGCATTGTTCTACCTGCAGTGTTTTTCTTTCACTGAATGGTGCAACTCTGAAGAAAACTGTCTCAATGCTGCAGACGAAGAGAGCTGTGTTGCCAACTGGTTGTCTGTGCCTCACCTTAGATACCTGACTTTTACCGGAGAAAAACTGCGGTACACGCCTCTTCAGCCGCCTGCACTGGTGCTGTTCAAGGGCGAGGCGCATGGCACACCTTTCCTCTCTCCCCTTCTCTCCCCCACTGCAGACGGCCTCAAGCGTGATGCCACAGTGTGTCCACAGACCCATTTCCAATGCCCTGGTAACGGTTACTGCCTGCCTGTCTTTGTCCTCTGCAATGGCATGCACGACTGCCCAGGCCATGAAGATGAAACGGGCTGTGAGCACTTCGAATGTCCTGGCTTCTACCGGTGTAGAGGTACTCCTGTGTGTCTGCACCCTGATCATCTGTGTGACCAGTTCCTACACTGCGAGCAGCAGGACGATGAACGATTCTGTCATCACCGGTGTCCCTCAAACTGCTCATGCCAGGGTTTGTCTTTACAATGCAGGATGGAAGTCAGCATTGAGGACTCTTCTGATGTGCGTTACCTGAACGCCAGCGACAGTGGACTGAAGCCTGAAGCGTTGTGGAACAACACCATGTTGGTGTTTCTGGCTCTGCAACGCTGCGACATCAGCACTCTTCACCTTCCTCGGTTGTCGAACTTGATCATTTTAGACGTAAGTCACAACCGCATCCAAAAGGTAACCATGGACCAGATGACACAGACGAAGAATTTGAAAATATTGCTGCTGACAGGTAACCCACTGACTGAAATCTTTGCAGACGACAGTACATCGATGACACACAACACCTCTGCCCTGTATGCCCCACGCCTGTCTACACAACACATGCCTCAGCAGTCTGCTGAGATGCTGAGTGTGTTCCCCTCACTGATCACCCTTAACCTGTCACACAGTGGGTTGAAGCGGGTCACTGGCAGACTGCCCACACCACAGCTACAGACACTGGACGTGACAGGCTGTGACCTGCGCCACCTCCCCCCTTACTGGCTTACCTCCCTTGCCAAGCTGCACTCTGTGCACACAGACCGCTCCACTCTCTGCTGCCCGCAGAACTTACCTGCGGGATTCAACCTCAGGCACTGCCACTCCCCTATCTCTCTCTTCTCATCCTGTCACAGTCTGTTGGGATCGACTGCGCTGCGTGCGACAACTGCTCTCTTGGCCATTTCAGCCATCATCTGCAATGTCGCCATTCTTAGTTTCCACCTCTACAGAGCAGAAATGACGAAAAGACGAAACGTTATTTTCGAATGCCACCTGTTAGTGTCCAATTTCGTGATGGGTGTGTATCTGTCAGGTGTGTGTACAGCTGACCAGTTGTTGCCTGGTCAATACCTGTGGGCAGACAGGTGGTGGAGGAACAGTTCCTGGTGTTCCTTGTGCAGCTTCCTCTACCTGTGTTCTGCCCAGGTGTCCACCTTGATCATGGTGTGTCTCACAGTTCATCACTGTGTTCACCTGGCTTTGCCACAGAGACAGACATGGAGCAAAACACAGGTGGTGGCGTGTAACGTGTTGAGTTGGGTGGCAGGTTTCGTGCTGTCCATTACACCCTATTTTTTCTCATGGACAGTACACCATCAAACCAGTCTATGTGTTCCTCTCCCCTTGATTCACCATCCAGACACAAATCACCAGGCATCCCACGTCCTGATCGCAATTAACACGATCCTGGTGGCGATGAAAATGGCAGGGCAGGTGTACGTCTACGTCATCGTTCGCGCCAACCCCGTGGTGTTTGTGGTCGACCTCCAAAGATCGAGTCGGCTGAACGCTGCTCGCCGCGCCATCAACATGTCAGTGACTCTCGCTTGCCTCTGGTTGCTGGTGGCTGGGCTGGTAGTGGTGGTGCCCTCACAGCAGGCCATGCCTGGGGAAATAGTGTCTGCTGCCACAGCCTTTGCTCTGCCTGCCAACTCGGCACTGAACCCTGCGCTGCACGTGACGAACATGATCTTGGAACAACGCAGGCACACGCAGGTGCAGCGCGTGCTACAACGTCTGGGCAACAAGGTCAAGGACAAAATTTGAAGTAAGGAAAATATATACGGAATGTTCCGAGATCGAACATAACTGTTGTTGTTGTTGTTGTTGTTGTTTTATCAAGGTTAAAGAAAACAATATAAAGAGAATCAAATAAAGGTCAAACGATTGTGGTGATGAATTACACTTGTTATAAACTAGATTTGAATTTTAATCCATTGCTCACCTAATGATGTTTGTAGGCAAACCGTTTGATCCTTGTATATACAATTGTTATCAAAAACTCAGATTCGGTATGAACGGAAGCTCTGGGGCTTGCATTTTATTGAAAACAACACTATTCACAATTTGATTATATTTTGCTCCGAAAGTTTGAATGTGATGCACTATGATAAGCTCAAGTGTACGTATGCTTAACTGGCTATTATGTTGTAGGCGTCTATGTCGAATTGAACACCATAATAATGTATATCTTTGGTTTTGAAGCGGCAATCCGAAACGATCCATGAAGGAGAATAATATTATTCATAGCAAAACACTTTTTTGTCGCTTAAATCCAGTTTCGTTTTAACGGTTTAGCAGAATCTGAATTCTGGGCTTATTTTGTCTAAACAGATTTATTATATGTTATGGGGTTAAAGTAACATAAACAGTTTCAAGAAAGAGGTATGTAATATTCATTTTTCATTAGCTTGCCAGTACTAAACTACAGTCAGCAATGTTTGTTTTTTTTTCACGACAAAAGTTTGTGCCCGGGACCGACTACCCGCCGAGCCAGTTGGGCTGGAGACGCCGCTGCTGCCAAGCCAGAGCGCCGCTCCCGAGATTTGATCCAGCGACCTGTTGGCTAGGCCGTCGCTGCGTTCTGTGTTCTGTGTGTGAGCCACAGCTCCTGTGGGAGACTGTCGCCTTGTCGTTGGCAGAGACGCCGTCAGTGTGGATGTGATTATGAGCCACAGCTCTGTGAAGTTCTATTAGTCCTGTGTCGGACTTGACTCTGTAGACGTCGTCTTCGTCGTCTTCGTCGTCTTCATCGTCTTCAGCATTCTCCTCGTCATCGTTAGAGTCCTGTGCCGTCCAGAGAACTGTGTTTGACCGGACGTGGCCAGCACCAGCAGCGCTAGTAGATAGTCAATTATATATAGATATATTTTGTGTGTACGCCTTATGGTTGGCGTGCCGACCTATGGATGTTCTTGTATTTATTATATATGTTTGTCTGATGGCTCGAGCAGCATAAAACAAAAAAGTGTTGTTCTGTTGCCTGGCTGTCAATGTTCGGGTGATTGGGGGTGTGTATGTGAATTGGAAAAGTCGTGCATGCATTCATAATTTCTGTGTGAGAGTCAGACAGTCAGACACCCGCAGACACGACCCATTCCATCTGTAACAACCTTGCTCCCCTGTGCCCAGTCACAGGAGTGGGACCAGTTGTTTTGGATCTTGCTCTTATGCGCCCAGTCTCAGAAGTGTTTGTGTGTGTGTGTGTGTGTGTGTGTGTGTGTGTGTGTGTGTGTGTGTGTGTGTGTGTGTGTGTGTGTGTGTGTGTGGAGTGCCATCGACGCATCCACAATTGAGGTCAGATCACATTGAAGTGTTTGATGATCATCACAAGGAGTGTTTTCTTTATGTATGTGTGCAAGTCTTCAACAGTTTAGACAGCAACACACCTGACCTGACCTGATGGGAATTCCAACAGAACTGAACTCATATCCTTCTTTGAAAAATGTTAGAAATTCTTTTTGTTGTTATTGTTTTGTGCCATGAGTAGTGTTATGAATTCTTTTCCAGCCTAACAGGGAGCATGAGTGTGAACACATGTGGACGGATGAAATTAGTTTATATATTGATATTGTTCATGTGCTAAAGAGCCATTTCCATTTTTTCATTGTTTATTAAATGTACACTCCTCGCTAAATTTCTGTTCGTGCTGGTGCGTCTTAGGGTGGTGCGAATGAGTGAAAGAGAATCGGTAGAACACACAAACAAACTACACAGATTTGACAGATTCATTCGCAAGAACCCCTCATTCCACTCTGCGACAGCTAGGCATCCCTGCCTGGGCGTGGACGTCCTTGTTGTTGATTCGGTCCTGTCAAGTGATGCCCAGAAGTCCTCTGAGGCAGTGCAGGTGGAAGGCTTTCCGCCTGCATTCTTGTCAAGAGTACAGGGTCCATGCTTCGCTTCTGTATGAAGAGTGTCCAGCACACAGGTTTGGTACACTTTCATTTTGGTGTTTGATGTTAGCATTGTATTGTCCCAGACTCTCTCCACTAGACGGGCCATCGCTATTGCTGCCTTGCCGATCCACACGTCCAGCTCAGTGTCTAGAGAGAAATTGCTGGAGATGATAGAGCCCAGGTAAGTGAAGTCTTCTTCCTAAAATACTGGTTCACTCAAACACGGGAAGGTCACCAGCGCGCATGTTAGAAAGTAAAATAAAATACCATAAAATAGTGCGACTCAGTCTGTTGGCCCCTGAAGCAAATTTGGCAACAAGGGGTCGCACTCGATATTCAAGAAGTAAAAGCAATGGCCAGATTTAGGCCCAGGTAACCATAAAATATTTGGGGAAGTTAAAATAGAAAATCGTCAATATGCAGATCTCAAAACTGTCGTATCAATTTGCTTTATAAATGAGACTGCATTTGTGGCAATCTTGATGGCACCCGGCAGTGAGTTCCACAGCCGTACAGAACTAGGATAAAATGAATGTAAGTGGCTGTCAATATTTGATGCAGGTATGGTATAACATTAACCGCCACACCTGGTGCTACTTTTATTCAATACTAGTTGTTCCATTGTAATATCAATTAGTTTAGCTCGCCCTTTGAAGAAGATGTCAAGTTTGATTAAAGCTCTTCTCCTTCTAAGGGTTTCCATTCTAATTTCCTCATGTTCTTCCTAGTATTCCCCTTTTCTCTGATGTGGTTCCCTGCTACAATCGTGCTGCTCTCTTCTGAATCTTTTCGAGGTTATCAATGTTCTTTAGATGGTAAGGATCCCAGACTGAGCAACCATATTCCAGTACTGGTCTAACCCGTGTTTTTGTAGCAGTCGTCTTTAACCTTTTGGGGGCAGTCATTGATATTCCTGTATAAAGAAGGCTACGACTATTATTTGCTTTCTTACATACTAAATTCTGATGTTCTTTTCCATTTGAGACGACTATCTATAATCACGCCTAAATATTTTGCAGTATTGGTTTCTTTCAGAATAATATTATGAATAGAATATTCTGATCTAGTTGGTGAGAGTTTATTACATATACGCAAAACTTGGCACTTTTGGGGATGAAATTCCATTTTCCAAGTTCTTTCCCACTCTTGTAAAGCGTTTAGTTCTTGTAGAATGCGTGTATCATTCTTGCTTCTGATTGTTCTATATACTAAGCTGTCATCTGCAAAAAGCCTTATAGTAGTTCCAGGAGAGAGATTTCTACTTATGTCATTTATATAAATTACGAAAAACAAGGGCCCCAGGACAGTTCCCTGTGGTACACCTGACAAGACTAGTTTACAATGAGATGACGACCCTTCCACAACAACTTTCTGCGTTCTCCAACGAGGAATGATCTAGCCCATTTTAGCAAAGAACCGCCAATACCAATGTGTTCTAATTTAAGTAGCAGGCCCTCATGATCAACCTTATCAAAGGCTTTAGAAGTCTAATAAAATTGCATCTATTCGCTGTCTGTTGTTAAGACAGTTATTAAAATCATTGAGAGTTGTTATAAGTTGAGTCTCACAACTCCTTCGCTTCTAAAACCATGCTAGCGTTATTTAAGAAGTCATATTTGTCAAGATGGTCCATTATGCTACTATACATTATGTGTTCATGTATTTGCTGATATGGATGTAAGAGATGCAGGTCTATAGTTCTCTGCTTTTGTTTTGTCACCCTGTTCGAATAAAGGAACAATGCTTGCATCTCGCCACTCATCAGTATTACTCCCTGTCCAGTGAAGCTTGGTAAAGTAGTTGGTATACCTCACTCAATTCATTGGCACATAATTTAAGAGCTTGCCAGGAACGCCATCAGGACCAGTAGCTTTGTTTTCATTGATGTTGGTCAGTAACTTAAATACTCCTGCTTTGTTTATTTTGATGTTTTGCATTTCAGGGAGTCTGTCATCATCATCCTTTAGTCTAACGTTAATTAAAGGTTTGGATTTGAGAAAACCGAACAAAACTGCTTGTTTAGTAAATTTGCTGTCCTTTCAGGGTCCTGTATTAGATTATTCTGGTTGTTTCTCAGGTCTGGAATCCCAATGTTGTCCTGTCTCTTACTCCTTATGTAAGACCATAATTTCTTGTTTTGATGATCACCTTCTGAAATCATCGAATTAACATAATTGGAGTGAGCAAGCCTACATTCTCTCTGACACCTTCTCTTAATATGTTTATACCTAATCAGTAATCTTTCTGAATTAGGGTGTAGCTTCAATTTCTTAAAGAAGCGATGTTTCCTTCTCAACAAACGTTTAGTTTTTGTATTATTCCATGGCTGGTGGTTCTTGCTTGAAGTTATTTTAGTAGGCATGTTGTCATCCATAATAAATCCCAAGTTAGTTTTTATACACTTCCAAAGGTCATTGACATTATCTCACTATGAGACCTAAAAAAGACGACTGAAATCATGAGTATCCCTGCGTAATTGTTGTAAGTCTACTTGGTTCCAGAGTCTGATGGTACGTTTAGGGGTTTTCTTCGAAAGGGTTGAAAGTTGCTCTCTAAGAGAATTATGTCATGATCACCCAGGCCTGCAATTAATTCCCGATTGCCTAAAGTGCCTGGACAATTGGTAAAAAATAATCCAGGAATGCCTTATCACGTGTTGGTATTTCAACTGACTGCACTAATCCAAGGTCTTTGGTGGTATAAAAAAACTGAGAATTGATATTTTTATTCTATTGATTACCAAGTATGGCATCTTCACGCCAATCAATATCTAGTAAGTTGACGTCTCCACCAATCCATAATATTGCCTTCCTATTGGCCAAAACAATGTCAGAAATGTCTCTGCAAATAGACGAACAGACATGTTCATCTGAGTGTGGAGGTCTGTAAACTGATCCAACAATGACAGGTCTCTTATTCTTAAAATTAATCCAACAAAATAACTTTCACTATTTTTGTCTTGATATAAAAACTCACTGGCTAAGTTCTTTCTAATGGCAATCAAGACTCCCCCACCTCTTTTCCAAGTCTGTCCTTTCTATAAATATCAAAATCCTCCATTAGAAGTTCACTGCTGGATGTTTCAGTTTCTAGCCATGTTTTGTTCCAGTTACAACATCAATGTTTTTTTTCGGTGACTAAATTACTGAGTTCTTCCTTTTTCTTGATAAGTGATTGAAAGTTTACGACTATGCATTTAAGTTGATCTTTTTCTCTTAATGATTTGGAGTTCGTTGCACTTATGATTTGGGATTTTATCAGTTTTAGAATCAGGGGTGGATGCAAACATAGGACAAAATTTCAAGTTTTCTTTTGGGGATCGGTCTGGTGAGATAGGGTCAAAACGGTTGCTTTCTGAGCTGCAGTCTTCAATAGAATCTTCAAAAAGTCTCGAACTAAAGTTTGGAAGCCCGCAGGTAAAACACTTCCAAGATATATCACTATTACATAATGCATCATAAACTGCTGAATTTAATAACATACATTTAGTGTGATACCATGTATTACAGACGTCACAGGCAACTGCTTTATGTTTCCATGTGACTCTCAAATTGCAAACTCCGCATGGATATTTTACTTTGGTGGACGGACCAGGATTGAGTTCAATGTCTCCCGATAGTAGGATAAGGCTTAAAAGCCATGATTTAACTCCTCTATGTCTAACTCTTTTATTCAAACAATTCCTTATCACTGTACTATTTCTGACATTAATTGAAATCAGGGGTTCAAATCTGGGCCTAGTAATGGACGGGGGAACAGTACTCGGCACAGGTGCACACAGGAGGCTAACATGGGTTTAGGTTGCACAAAATTTTATAACCTGCAAAAATGGAACTTAAGGCGTCTACATCTACATCTAAAATTTCAAAATTAAACTGAGTGCTAGGGATATCGTTTTTCCTATCATATGTGAAACAGCAAGAAAAGTAGAAAACTTTAACGAAGCCGAGAAACAATACGCCGGTAGCCATCTTGAAAAGCCAAGTGAGACACACCTTTCCTGAAAGGGTTTAAAAACAATTTCGTTTAAAAAAAGTAAAATTTAGCATTAAACTACCAACAGCTAACAGTGCTGATTATTAAAATTCACATTTACTCGTATGAGTAAAAGACCACTTCGACCGTGTCATCGCTGATTGAGATACGGGGACTACTGCTGACCACTTGGCCCATGATGTTTGTTTCTTCAAGCTGATAGTTGGGCCAAACTTGGTGCAGGCATCAGGCATCAGCGAAGCAGGTAATGAGCCATTGTAGCGCTTCCTCAGTGTGGGCAGTGAGGGCAGCGTCGTCTGCAAAAACTTTAGAAACAGTTTGATTTCAAACAGAGCAGACTACTAAGAAGAAAAAAAGGCGAACACAAATTCAAAGCTTTTCAAGGGTTTATGCTACGTGCCTCTGTAAGAGCAACTCAGAGATGGAGAATCTAATAGTTTTGACAGCTGAACAGCTTTTATTTTGTTTCTCTGTATGTTTGCTTTATTTACGTGCCTCTGTTAGAACAACTTATAGGTGGAAAATCTACTAGTTTTGACCACTAAACAGTATAACACTTTCCAGGCAAAACCTTCAATGTCATTGACTTTTTTTTCTTGAAAGCCAGCTAGTGGATACTTCAGCAGCTAAACAACTTGACCTTAAAAAATTCAAAACTTACGAGGAAAAAAAGAAAATCGAGAGTGTAACTCATCCTGGGCCATAGAAGTCTAATAAATACAAGTCATGTGAATGGAACCTTCTACCTAAAGTATGTAAAGGTAGCGTTCTCCAGTCTCTCATAGTGAGGATACACCTCCACAACACCTGCGAGGAACTGAGGTAACAACACATAAATTGTGAGACAAAATATCAACATTTAAGGAAATTCTCAGCTTTTTGAATGCGCTCTCTCTCTCTCTCTCTCTCTCTCTCTCTCTCTCTTCTCTCTCTCTCTTCTCTCTCTCTCTCTCTCTCTCTCTCACACACACACACACACACACACACACACACACACACACACACACACGCGCGCGCGCGCGCGCGCGCGCGTGCGCGCGCACACACACACACTACTTTTTTTCAAAAGAGATTCTTGTAGAGTGAATACCCCTTCCACATTCCCATCCACCCCTCTTTGTACACGATACGGATTCATTGTTAAGAGTACGAATACAAAGTGTTCTTCCTGTCACCTTGAAAGCACAGATGTGTCAGCCTTGAATACCAGTTCTTTATGAGGACAATGTATGATGCAAAATATTCTTGTAGTCAGCTGGCTTTTAATGTGTTGAACTGTTTTTGTTTTTTTGGTGCTAATTCGTATTCTGGATTCTGGCTGAAATCAAGGCTATCCCTCACCTTCTTGGGCAGTAGATTTATGGATCGACTGTCTTGGCTTATACGTTCGTATCGGTGTAATAGGTTGAGTGAGAGTTAAGAATAGTTTAGGGCGTGTCGGGTCTACTTTAGTGTTGCGAATATAATGATGTTTGTTGTATAAGACTTTATGTGTGTCTGCATATTCATAATTACTGCAACACCGAGGAATGACAGTGGTGTACTGTAGGATGGAAACTGTGCTTTGTCAAAATGAAATGCGTTCACATTGATCAGCATTGGACATTGGACAGTTTCAATGTTTAGAACGATAATACCAGGAAAGAGTGTGTTGCTGTTTATTTCGTTACTATTGCCTAAACATTGGTTTTGATTGAATTTGCAGTCCATATATATATATATATATATATATATATATATATATATATATATATATATATATATATATATATATATATATATATATATATATATATATATATATATATATATATATAACAGAGAGTTTAAAAACCACAACAGACAAGATAAAAAGATTTCCAAAATTTTCGGCTTTAATGCCTTCCTCAGTGGTGAATTGACTGGCCGGCGAGTCACACAACATTTGTACATAAAAAGAACGTGAATAAAATTCACTGTCTTAAAACAAGAAGCTAAAAAGGAAAAGGATTGCACGTACAAGGCAAATTTTTCAAATGGAAGGGGAGCAAAGGGACGTTATAGTAAGAGGAAGAGGGGCCGAGTAAGTGTGTGTAAAAGCGTGCGCGCGTCACGCACGTGTGGGAGTGTGTGCGTATATGAGAGTGTGTTAGTGTGAGTGAGTGTGAGTGAGTGAGTGTGTGTGTGTGTGTGTGTGTGTGTGTGTGTGTGTGTGTGTGTGTGTGTGTGTGGTGTGTGTGTGTGTGTGTGTGTGTGTTGTGTGTGTGTGTGTGTGTGTGTGTGTGTGTGTGTGTGTGTGTGTGTGTGTGTGTGTGTTGTGTGTGTGTGTGTGTGTGTGTGTGTGGGTTGGGGGGGGGGGGGGTAAAAAGGGGGGGATTTCGGTAGAGGGAGGCAAAAGGAGTCAAGCGGCGTAGAACATGAACAGTTATTGTAGTGAGTTGAGTCCGAAAGGATGGAGAGTTTTCAATTTGCTTATCCAGAATTTTTCCCTACAAATTCTGTGCGTGTGGCTGTCCGAAAAAAAATTTTCTATCCTTTTGTGGAAGGACCAGACGTAAACATTCTTGAAGGATGGAGTGTTAGTCATCTATTGGGAACCTGCTTCAAATGGATGTAACATCTTGTCAGGCACACGGAAAGAAAAATTTCAAGTGCCTGTGTAGTTGAAAGGTTAAGCACGAGCGAAGAGGGTTAAATGTGTGAAAAGGATACGGCGTAGGATTGTCGTTCTTAAAGGGCAGGTCACTTCCTTTGTTTTGAATGTGAGATTTGTTAAGAAAAATTGGGTAAAAAGCTAGACACACTGGACGTGAGTGTGGAGAGAGATTCGAGCAACAGCGCTGATAGAATTGAAAAGAGGCCGCCGACTGTCAGGCCCATTTAATACAGACATGAGTCTGTAATATGCTAACGCATGTATTTTACTAGGGAGTGATTCAGACAGAGTAAGTATTTTGATACCACTTTAAGCAGCTATGAAAGTTCCAGTTTTTGTTTTTATTTTATCCATGTCGATCGTGAAATTGGGAATCGAAATTATTTTGTAAAAGTGTTTATGTTGGATTGCTGCTAACTGTGTGCAGTATAGTCATCATAGCTCATTTTGTTTTCTAGCTACGCCGTTATGGTAGTGAAGTAGGCGAGGCTGTGACTGGAGGGAGAGTCGGGTGAGCTACGGGAGCCATACCCCTGCCAGAAACATGTCGGAAGGAACAGCCAGAGACAACCAGAGATAGTGGTAGGCTGTCCAGACGTGCAGAGGCGAAGTCGGAGATCGCCATAGAGGTATGCTCTGAGGAACCCAAGCGAAAGGGGTAGGTGGAAACATATGTATGATGTCCACCAAAGACGACGTGATGAAGGAAGAGGAATGAAGGTACCGATATTTGTGATGAACTGACCCCAGGAGGATTATAAAGCGAACTATGACCTGTGAACAGACGGAATAATAACCCCCATCAGTGCTGTGTATGAACATGGGAGAAGAGGAGACACTGGGGGAAATGAAATGTTAAAATCTGGTATGTAACGCCTTGTGATTTGTATGGAGTCGGATGCATGTTGTGTAATGGAGTATTGGCTGTATTCATGCATGCATGTGTGAATGTTTGTGCGTGAATCAGCAGCCTGACACACCTCATCATGAGATCAACAAGAGGATTGTCTGTTGCAGGATTTACATAAAAAAGTAAACATGAAAATATCGGACAGAGTAAAAGCAATTAATCTGTTTTCACCAGTTCCAAAATGGCATGTACACTGTAAAGAAAAAGAAGGAAAGAAACGCAAAAGAAAAAAGAAAGAAGGAAAGAAAGAAAGAAAGAAAGAAGGAAAGAAACGGGAAAATAATTCTGTTTGGAACTGATGAGGATTGTAGAAAGCACTATGGTTATTCTGACAATCTTGTACACTTAGAAAGGTCTGTCGACTTCTGTGCCTGAGATGGAAAGCATCAGAGACATTGATTTTAAACAAGAAGTCTCCATCACGAAACAGAACAAGTTTAATTGTACAGCCCGTCAGATGAGTTGAAGAAGGACCCCAAAAGGCAGTGAAGACACTCTGTGCTTTACCAGGGTGTTCATGGGTTTGGATAGCATTCCAGTGTTAGTGTAAACACTCCGTACTTCACCAGGGTGTTCATGGGTTTGGAAAGCATTCCAAGTTTAGTGCAGACACCCTGTACTTTACCAGAGTGTTCATGGGTTTAGACAGCATTCCGGTTTTTATTTTTATGGGTAGATGTGATCCGACAGCCTTGTTTTCTTATTGTGCGTTCAATCTCGTTTTGGTAGTGGATAGGAAGAAGGGGAAAAACCGTGGTCTTACTTCATTTGTGCTTTCTTTCATAGGGCAGAGATGGTGGTTTTTGTTCATCAACACTGTAGGTCTTCACTCGCTCAAGCCATTTACCTTTACGTGAAACACTTCGTTGTGAAGTGGCCTGGCAATGCAGAGGAGGCCTTTGTAAATGTTTTAGACACATCTGCTGTGGTTTCCTAGGCACTGAAAGACAAGAGAACACGCATGGATGGGAAAGATGGTTTGTTTCTCTGCTACACTCTGGTGGTTTGGCAGCTGACAGAAGGGAAGTGACGTCATCCATAATCCTGGTGACAAAGCAGACGATAGCGGAAGCTCTTTGTAATGTCAGTGAGAGAGAAGACAGAGTGTAGAATGGTGCGGCCTTGGGCTTCCTTGCTTTTGACAAGTAAAACTTTTTTTTTCTTGTAGAGCTTGCGTTTTGTCAGGTCAGGATTTTTTCTCATGTTAAAATCACAACCAAGTCCTGTATGTTTTGTGGGTCAAGTGAACATGGCGGATCTCACCATTGTCAGAAGAGGAGTCACGCATTGTCCACATGACCACACACACAAAAACGTATTTTACACGTCCAGCGGAATGAACTTTTGATTGAAGATGGAGTCATTGATAGGAAGTAGCAATGTTAAGCCTAGAATGCAGTGACTTAAAACAAAGAAAAACGAAGGGGGAAATGATGTTTTTTCAACACAGTAAGTCTGGCATAAGAATAACTCTTCCAAGATTAAACACGATAATAACAATAACACTGTAATAGCAGTGCACTACAAGACACCTCAGACATCGTCCGTAAGGGCGTGAGCCATAGGTATAGTTCAGTTCAGAGAGAAGGTAGCCTCTATAAACGCTGGGTAATGGGGCACCCATGCGACAAATCTCAGAGGAGGGTGTGGATATGAAATGCACCCACTCTTTGATGCATCGTTTGGGTCATTGCACTTCTTTCTGCAATTTGGAACATGCAATCATCCACCTTTGGCTAAACAAATAGTAAAAATCAAAACAAGTGATATTCAGTTCCTTTTAATCAGAACGATTCGTGACACGCTAAATGTGCATATGTGTAGTGCATGTAAAACGCTTTGTTAATATAAAGATATGAATAACCAATCTTGGTTTGGGGTGTGCACCAGTCTTTATTTTAGAGTAGAGGGTGGTGTCTGAGTGCATGGTGTCTTTCATGAAGTGGTCCAGCATTCAACGATGTATTACACAATGTGTTTAATATCCTCATCTATGCCACTGTGTTTACATGTCTGGGTTTCAGCTCAATAGTCTAGAGGTAACAAACCGTTTTTCCAGCAATGCATTTCAAAATATTCCTGATAGTAAGCCCCTTTCCACCATACATAGTAAGCCCCTTTCCACTATACAGAAACATATCAGTGTGGTGCAACACTAAATCTTGTGATGCATTTTTTTTTTTTTTGCGGATGTTCTTTTCAAATGTAGGTCGTGGTGTACACCTTAAGATAGATTCCAATTTCAGAAGATTGGTTGAAGTAAAACCAAGAAGCTTCCAGGGAAAGAAGCAACACTTTGTGTGACAGGGTGATGTACAGAAATTGAGAGATGTGTAGTGATGCTAGCCTTATTCATGTGACAGGGGTAACTGGCACACTGATATCTAGTGATGCTAGCCTTAGTCATGTGACAGGGGGTAATTGACACACTGATGTCTAGTGATGCTAGCCTTAGTCATGTGACAGGGATAACTGACACACTGATGTCTAGTGATGCTAGCCGCATTCATGTGACAGGGGGGAACTGACACAGTGATGTCTAGTGATGCTAGCCTTAGTCATGTGACAGGGGGTAACTGACACACTGATGTCTAGTGATGCTAGCCTCATTCATCTGATAGGGGGTAACTGACACAGTGATGCCGATTAATGGATCAGCGTTTACAGCATCATGTGCGAGTTTCTGCGTCCAAACCCGCCGTGGGATGTCTCTTGGATTGTGTACGTTGTTGTTGTTGTTGATGATGATTATGGTGATGTTGTTGTTGTTGTTGTACATCTTTTTCTTCTTCTTTTTCTTCTTCTTCTTCTTCTTCTTCTTCTTCTTCTTCTTCTTCTTCTTCTTCTTCTTCTTCTCCTCCTCCTTCGTTTTCTCTTCTCTTCTTCTTCTTCTTCTTCTTCTTCTTCTTCTTCTTCTTCTTCTTCTTCTTCTTCTTCTTCTTCTCATTACAGTGTCGTCACACCTATCTAAGAACAACAACAGTCTCTGATGGATGGTCTTGCATTATAAAGCTAGTGACAGTTCTGGGCCAGGTATCCATAATGAAGAGAGAAGCACTGTAGCCTAAGGTGTCTTGTCCTTCGTGGTGATTGGTATCTGTCACAAACAGGTGTCACAATTCAAGCTCAAATCATCACTAACGTAATGTTCATGTCTAGCTAACTCTTACTATTTCTTTCCCCTTTGTGCTAAACATATCTAAAGCACACGATTTTCCACGATTTTCCACTACGAAGTGAGAAAAGGTATTCGTTAATGAACCATTGCTGGTTTCTGCAACGCACTTAAGATTTCGTGCCTGGTTCACGTAGGTCTGCTTCTGTTATATCACTGTGTCATCTGATGACTCTTCTGGTGAATTCCAGAATTCCTGTCAGTGTCCAGGCTTTGATCTGTAAACACAAACAGTTTACAGCAGGTTGGAACTCAGCCCTGTGACATCACCAAACACCACGCTAAAGAGAGATCACTGTCAAGTGGCACACACAAATCCTACCGGGAGACTGAAACTGACATGCATCACAGTCTCTTTCCTTGACGCTTCTTGGTCAACTTGCTAGTGTATTGGTAGGAATTGTCACTGACGTAGTTATCCCAAACAGTCCGCATCTGGCCCTTTGGTTGTAAATAGTCGAAGCATCACTTCTTGGAGCACATTTTTTTATGCTGGACTCATTCAAAAACGTTCCCTGGTGCATAGCCTACCAACAGTTCATCAGCTCTCTGTCCTCGTTGCCAAGACGGCGAATCACTTCCACACAACCTGCCTCAGAAGATTGTTAAACATAAAATGACAGGACAAAATCCCAGACACAGAGGTGCTCGACCAAGCAGGCCTGCCGAGCATCCACACCATTATGATGCTGTCTCAGCGTCGATGGACAGGTCATGTAGCTCGCAAGCCACACCACTGCTACCCTAGAGACCCTTCTACGATGGCCTGCAAGAAGAAGTGCTTCAAAGACACTCTCAAAACATCCTTAAAAGCGTTTAACATTATCCCTGACACATGGGAACAGCGTGCCATAGACCGAGCTAGTCGGCACTACTCTTCCCACAAAGTGTCAATTCATGTGAAGAAAGGAGGATAGCCGCAGAGCAACAAAAAAGACAGGCAAGGAAAGTCCGCGCCATCAATCAAGGGCAGGTCTTCACATTCCCTGTCCAAGATGTCACCGCACATTCCGTGCATTCATCAGCTTGATCAGCCACCTGCATGTCCACAAATCATCCCCCCACCCCCCACCTCCCCTTCCCCATCAACCCAAGATGACTGAAGTGGTTCTCGTCGACTCAACGGACGAACAAAGACAAGGCATCCTCGTTGCCTGTGCCCTCCCACACTACTCCTGAAGTGCATCTCTATCAACGACCTTCGTGTTAACAGCGTCTAAAAAGTCGTAGGTCGTGCAATAAGTCATGTTGTTTCTTTTCCAGATAATCCACCATGATCCATCAGGTTGTCTTCTAAATTGCCTGTCTCTGGGATGTTGTTGTGCACGTATGTGAATATCGTTTTGAATATGCAGATGACATAGATGATCTAGATTATATCATTCCTTCATTGTTGGCCAGTGGGTTATAATGATGAACCATAGACATCATCGGAAAGAGTCTGTCACCTTGACCTCTTCTGAAAGTCAAATATGACGTTCAGAAATCAAGTTTAAATCGTGACCTTTTGCAGCAATTGTTTGTTTTCGCAATGGGTGAAACTTTGTCCCCAAATCAGTGTCTGAATGTTGGAATGAAGGCTGAGTGGTAGACCAGCACAGTGGAAGTATTCTGCTATTTCGCTACCATCACATCAGGCACAGGTCAATGGTGACAGCATTCTGTTTGTACTTTGTTCTATTACGAGATGGAATGCGCTACAGGAGAGAGTTGTCTCCGTGTCTTTAATAAACATATCCGCACCTGGCTATTCGTGGCAAAAGCCTTGTCAGTGTTGGCGAGCATGATCAGTCTCAATCACATTTGTATTGCGCACACACCAGTTCATAGACAGTGTGTGGTTTACGCTCAGGGGGGAAGAAAACAAACACATATCACCTCCAAACGATGGGCAGTATTCCTGATGAACTCCAACAGCCGATTATGGTCCAGCAAGCACAGAAAACATCAGATGCAAAAGAATACAAGCAACGTAGCAGCCCCATCAGTACAAGTAGGGCTCAACATCCATAAAGGCAAGAGCAAGATTCTCAAGGCCAGCACTGTCAGCACCAACTCGATCATGCTGGACGGCGAAATGCTAGAGGAAGTAGAAGCCTTTACCTACCTGGGCAGTGTCATCGACAAGCAGGGGGGGGGGGGGGGGGCACAGACGCCGACGTCAGAGCAAGGATCGGAAAGGCCAGGGCAGCGTTCGTACAGCTACGGAACAGCTGGAGTTCCAAGGTACTGTCAGTCAACACCAAAGTCAGGCTCTTCAACACCAACATCAAGGCAGTTCTATTGCACAGAGCGGAAACCTGGAGAACTACAGTTGCCACCACCAAGAAAGTGCGGGTGTTCGTCAACAACTCCCTGCGCAAGATTCTCCGCATCTGATGGCCAGACACCATCAACAACAACGAGCTCTGGGAGAGAACAAACCAACTGCCCGCAGAACAGGAAATGAAGAAACGACGTTGGGGCTGGATTGGACATACGCTGCGGAAGCCTGCGAGCAACACCACCAGACAAGCCCTAACATGGAACCCCCAAGGAAAACGGAAAAGAGATCGGCCAAGGAACACCTGGCGCAGGGACCTGGAAGAAGACATCAGGAACATGTAATGACTTGGAACCAGCTGGAGAAAAGAGCCCATGACAGAGATGCCTTGAGGTCCTTGGTTGGCGGCCTGTACCCCAGGGGGGTAATAGGCGATGATGATGATGACGCACAGGAAACATGGAATGTATTCTCGATCCCATCGTCAATAATTAATTTCGTCACCAGAATGTGTTTATAACACGCGTAGCCAGCATAAAATTGGGTTCAGTTAGCTGTCATGAATTACCAGATTTCATCTGATTTCTCCAGTTTCTCTTTTGTACTTGCGTATGAGAAGTCGAGTTTCTAGTGTTTGGCTTCGAGAACCCGTGTTACTTCCCCGTCTGAATTATTAACATGGATCTCACTGGCACCATGGTTTCAATCCTGGACTTGGTTTTCCGATGTTTAATCTGCTGGCAAAGTGCTCTGCTGTTCCTTCATCCGAATCTCCATTCTGCTCTGACTGCAGTTTAGGAACTGTCCCACGTCCTTGAGTGGCTCAACAAACATAGAGATCAGCGTGGAGGAACCCGAAAGATCATCCCAGCGACCAATGCGAAATAGCTGATGGAATGAGTATTGCCAAAGAAAAAAAAAAACTTGAGTGACATCAATCAAGTCAGCTCAGTATCACTTCTGGACGTTGACGAGGAAAGCGTCCATCATGTCAGGGAAAGAGAATAGCTGGATGTGTCAGTCTAGAAAGCAGACACAAGATTATACTAGTCAAACAATGTTAAGGACCATCCCACAACAGCACCACCAAAGACAGAAAAGGTACAGACGAGTCAGTTTTAAACATGCAATTGTTATTTCTGTCAATAACCCACGATTTCATAGAGGTTGCGATCAAATTCATTCAAAAACAGAGAAACAGTACAAGTTTAAATCACCACACCTCTCTTTTCAAAAGTCAGGCATCAGGTGAGCACATTTCAACAAAGTCAGTATTGGGTGTGGCTCCCGTTAGCCGCCGGACATTCAAGGCCGCGCTGTACATGAATTGCACAAGATTCCTGAAAGTGCTCTGGGGAATGTTCGGCCACTCTTGTTGCAGAAATTGTGCCAGCTGGTTGACATCCGCAGGAGGGGGATGATTGTTGGCCACCCTTTGTCCCAGAACGTCCTACAGGTGTTCAATTGGTTACAAGCCAGGTGCACGAGCAGGCAAGTCCATCCTTGGGACCCCTTGCTGACGCATGAAGTCAGTGACGACTCGTGCACAATCAGGAGTGGCGTTATCGTCCTGCAAGGTTGCCCTTGGTCCATGAGTTGCAGAGCTGGCTGAATGAGAGGCTAAACAATCTCATTCCTGTAGCGAAGTCTGGTCGTAGAACCCTGGATGACGTACAAAGATGTTCTGCCGTTGACATGGAAGCCACCCCACACCATCACTGAGCCTCCTCCATAGCGGTCAACCTCACGAACAGCGCAGTCTACAAAGCGCTCTCCTTGCCTGCGCCAGACCCGTCTTCTTCCGTCATTGAAGGCAACAGTGAAGCGGGACTCGTCAGTGAACAAGACCTGGGACGATTGCTGCCTGGTCCAGTGTTTGATGTTGCTGACACCAGGCCACACGGGCTTGACGATGAGCCAGTGTCAGGGAGATCCTGATGGCTGTACGTCTTGAGTGGAAGCCAAACTCGTGTAGCCGTTTGCGGATAGTGCTGTTGCTGACGTTTCTGTTGACAGCTGTCCTCAGTTCATGTCTCAGAGTGCTGGCAGTAACAGTACGATTGCGCAGCATGGACAGCCGGAGGACACGATCGTCCTGTCTGTTGGTGCTGTGTGGACGTCCAGAGCAGTGACTTTCTTCTGTTGTGCCTGTGGTCTGGAAACGTTCCTGCAGCCTCTGGATTACAGAGTGGCTCACTCCCAGTCGTCTTCCAACTCCTCGTGATGACAGGCCTTCAGCCATGCTAGGGCGCGTCCGCAGTCCAGGGTGCGAAGTTTTGTTCTCGGAGGCATGCTTGTAGGAGCCCAGATTTTCGTGACTTTTATATCATTCCTGGCTAGCTAATGCTGAAAGCGTTAACTTTAACCTGAACGTTCATGTACGTCTTGCTGTTTTTGTCCTCTAATCCTGCCGAAATTTGACACAGAAATTCACAAATATCACTGAAGCTCACAAGGCTTTCACTCAATGCATAAAGTGATTGCGAGTAAAAGCGTGATGCACGTGCTTTCATAGGTGGATAGGCTGCACTTGTAACCTGGTCTACTGGTCCATTTGTCACAACATTTTTATACACGTATCTTTCTTGCAGTGGTCGAAATCGACCTGTGGCCCTTAACTTGATGTGACTAGTATACTTGTGACTCCTTATGTACATACCTCTTCTTTCTGTTTTGTTTGTTGTAACATATATATATATATATATATATATATATATATATATATATATATATATAATATATATATATATATATATATATAATACAACAAACTAATAAATTCCAAGGATAAGTACCGAGCACCGTTCCAGCAACTTACAGAGCAGCTTGGTGTTGCAATGACTGCAAGAAATATTGAATTATAAACAAAGCTTGCTCTTATGTCTTAGATTGAAGAAATAGGGGGAAATAAGCATTCATATCTGCAGTGGTAGATGATTCTGCCTAACTAACAGTATGTGCTTGAGTGGGTGAATGGGGAAAAATAAAATAAATAGCTTCTCAAAATGAGCCTTCAGCAAGCTTATAGTCTCTAAGGGGAGACATCCTCCAATAGGGAGGGAAACTCACTAACATATAACTCCTGGTCAAATACCGATATTTCGAAACCTTGTTGTTTCTCCTCAGTTACCGCGGAAAGTGGTAATTTGACTCCTCTGCCTTTTCAGTTTTAAGAAGAATGCTATCCCAGAAAAGCCTTTTCTGGGATAGCATTCTTCTTAAAACTGAAAAGGCAGAGGAGTCAAATTACCACTTTCCGCGGTAACTGAGGAGAGGCAAAACAACAAAGTTTCGAAAGTTGCTGAGCAT
>CM031625.1:39578335-39583335 GCA_018398815.1 Conus ventricosus
CTCTCTCTCTCCTCTCTTCTCCTCTCTCTCTCTCTCTCTCTCTCTCTTCTCTCTCCTCTCTGTACATAAAGACGTTCGCAGGCACCTCATGTACAATCTGTTCATCTGTATAACGTCCCTACGTATCGATACATGGCGCCGTGCACCTATTCAATTACTAATGCACCTTTTATGCACATGGCCCGTAAATTATTGGGTCGACCATACGTCTGACTTTTGATCTTGTCTCTGTCTCCAAACGTTCGGTGTCTTACAATCCTGGCCCAATGCATTAATTTAAAACCCGGTATAGTCCCAGCGTGCAACCGCTCCCTCTCCTTGTTCCTAAATATGTACATGCACATCAAATGCTTCCTTACAACAAGCTGGGGTTCTTGATCATATGACCTGTAACCTAAAATGGCATGTTCGTTTACTCATTCGCATATCAGCGTGTTAACCTGTTGTTTGTAATTGCTATCTTTCTTTAAATGCCAGCCATCATCAGCCCCCAAACCCCTTACCCCCATACCGCCCATCCTCTACGCATTATGTAGGCTGGCGCAAACTGGCGTGACTGCTGGCGATATGGACACCAACCCCAGACAGGTTCCACACAAACAAATGGGACGAAAGACATAACGTGCTTTTCCCTCCCTATTCCTCTGTCCGATTCCCTACAAGTCGCCCCCCAACCTCCACCTATATACGCACACAAACACATACACTGACACAGAAGAGAGAGAGAGAGAGAGAGAGAGAGAGAAGAGAAGAGAGAGAGAGAGAGAGAGAGAGAGAGAGAGATGACAAGGGACATGCAATAGAAAGTGATTGAAACTGCTTCTTAATTAGCAGATAGATCTGGATGCAGTTTTAGCCATTTCATGAATTTATCTTCATAGACCTTTCTCCTTTTCTCGGCCAACGTGTTGAACGTATACATAAACGGATTTATGGCGGAGTTCAAAGGTAAAACAAAGACAGCAAGGACGACATTCACTTCTCCAGGTATGGGAATACCGCCAAAAGCCAACGTCCCACATAAACCAATGGGAAACCAGCACAGGAAATCTGTCACGGCAACAGTGATCAACCGCCGAGCTATGGTCATGTCACGTGACACTTTGGTAGAATTCATTTTCACAGCATTGCCCTGAACTGACCAATAGATGAAAGCTTGACCAGCTGAGATAAAGAGAAACAATGCGAAATTGAAAAGGATTAAAACACTGACAGAGTACATTCTTCCTTTAAAGTTCCGTCTTGTAACTGGCAAAGGAATACAAATACCTGCCTGACTGTAGAATTCCCAATGTGATGTCACCGGAAGTAGAGGCAACAAGGCTAAAAACCAACCAACCAGCCACGTCATAACACAAGCCACTGCAGCTGATTTTCTGCCAAATTTCACAGGACTGAAGGGAAAGCGGAAGACAACGAAACGATCCAGTGTGATCAACCAGATGATCAACACTGACACTTCGCTGGATAAGAAAGACAAAAACCCAGCGGTTTTGCAGGTGACACTATGTTTCCACGTGTCATCGTTGTGGAGATACTGTCCACGGAAGCGTTCGTCAGCCACTCCAATGACCACGATGTAAACACCCATCAGAAAGTCGGCGATGGAGAGGTTGGTTACAAAGACACTGAAGCCACTTGAGGACGCCATGCTCTTCACAAGCAAACGAGCGCAGAGACAGAAGACGTTACCAGTCAAAGACAGACAGGCGACCAGCCACAGAAACCCTCGGTATGTCCACGACTGCAGCAGATCTTTGCAGGATGAAATTTCATCTTTTGGTGCCAGACAAGCCAAGCTGTTCAAGTTACGAGGAAGTGTTTGAGGACAGCAAAGCTTATAGTTTTCTGTGGATATGAAGCGTACATTGGAAAGACTTTTGAAGACATCAGGTGGAAATATCTTAATGGGGCTGTGATCCATGTAGAGTTCATGTAACTGAGGTGTACTCTGGAATCCTGCCAGGCCAATGGTGTGAATGGCTGTGAAAGTTAAATTCAGTGTCTGGAGGAAAGGGAACGAGGTCAGGACTGTTGTGTCCAGCACAGTCAAGGTGGTGTGGGCCAGGTTCAACGTGGTCAGTGCGCCGGGTTGATGAACAGAGGTGAGACCGGTGAAGAGAGAGGACAGAGGATTGTCGGTCAAAGACAGTGTTTGCAGACTCTCTAAAGCAAGGACGGAAGTCAGATTAATGTGATGGAGTTGATTACCACTGACATCCAAAAGCCTCACGTTCAGCAACTGAATTCTAGGCAAAAATGTCAACGAACACTGTGCAAGGACCACGCCAATGAGGAGGGTGTTGTTCCTCACATCCTGCAGTGTCAAACCTGACCCTGTGGCATCCAAGTAGCGGAGCTGAGGAAAGAGTTCAGCAGAGAAAGGCTGAGGACACAGAAAGGTATAACCCTGACAAAGACAATCCACAGGACATGTAATGCCACAGGACAATTCATCGTCATGCATTGGGCAGTGAGGCCAGCCATCACATACCTGGTCACTATGTAAACATAATGTTGAACGCCTGCATCGAAAGAAGCCTGGACATTTCACTTCTTCACATTTCTCTTCATCTTGGTGCCCGATACAGTCGTACAGTCCATTGCACCGAGTGTAGACAGGCAGACAATCATTGAAGTGACCAGGACAACGGTAGTGGCTCTCAGGACAAGACTCGTTGGATTTCATCGGGGTAGCGATGAACTGTGCAATGCCATCAAAACTGACAACGGTAGGGGGTGGCAACGCGCTCTGTCGCACCATCCTGATACTTCTGACGTCAGCACAGTTCTCTTCATCTGACTCATCCCGGCAGTGGAACATGTTGTCACATGTCTTTTCATAGGGTAGGCACTCGCCATTGTGACACCTAAACACCCAGCTGCAAGAAGGATGCTTGCAGAAGAATTCGTCACTCTCATCATGACAGTCAGTTATAAAGTCGCATACCAAAGTGTATGATATCCGTGTTATATCCTTACTACAAGTGTACGTGGGAACAGAGAAACTTTGATGGCCAGATGGTTTAAATGTGTATGTATTGGACACTCTTGTAGAAAAAATGCAGGCGGAGGTTTGTTGTTGACCACACATTCCATACTGGACAGACCCACAGAGGAGAAAGTTAGGCATCACATAACCTTCGGGACATTCTGTCATGTGGTGGTGTCCTGATGGTTTGTGGAAATGTGGCGTTGCTTATTGATACTTCCTTTGAACTATAATGGTTTGTCGATGTGTGATTAATTTTGAATTCACACATCGTCCCATAGGAAAGAGCCAAAGGCTTGTGGACACACACAGTTCGGAAGATAAATGCGGTGTAAGTTGCAATACTTTGGGTACATATGTTCTGGCACAGCTCTTCGATTTTTTACGATTAGTCACATAGGTATTCCATGAATGATGCAGAATCATCATGCCATTGTTAACCAGAGCACGTCTGTACATCATAGGCAGGGATGCATCCTCAGTGTGCAAGCCAACCCAAAGTTTAAGCAGCCGATAGGGTGATACTTGATTGTCTTTCTGATTACAGCATACCAGTTATAAGCACATACAGGGAAATTCAGTTTCCCTTGTATTGAGTTACAATACTCGTGAGCCCTTTCGTTCAGATTTTTTCTGCTACTGACAAATCCTTTCAGATTTGGAACAAGTTTGTAGCAATGATCACATATTGCAATCAGTCCATTGCACTGAGGACTGCTGTAGGGCAGACGCCTGTTTCATCCCGTCCATCCTCACACTCTGTCTTCAGGTTACAGGCCAGGTGGTGATGGAAGCTGGCGTAATGCTTCGTGGAACAGTTCCAAAGCCCTTGGATAAATTAAGAGGTCTTTCAATCTCTGAGAGAAAGGAAAAGAAAACCTGACAGCACGTTGCGCTTGAGGCCGATTCCATGCGTATATCAACTCTGAATCGCACGGCTTGAAACAGTTGGGCAAAATCTGACCTCAGATGCGTGTACCTGTTCCATACCTTAGCTTCCTTGAGTCTGAATATTGGGTCAGCACCTCTGGCATACAAACTCATGAAATGACGATACAGACTTACATGAACCATCATTGGTGTATGTTCTCTGTAACTGACCATGACCGTCTTGTTGACAGGCACAGGTACGCTAAGTACCGATCTCGCAGAACGATAAGTGTGATTTGTTCTTAAACTGACGAACCCAGATGTTGGCGTGACCATCTTGAGAATTAGAGAACCTGTGTCTTCACATTTATCAACGAGGACACTTTTAGATTGTAACAACCATGTTCAACAAACAAGTCGCCAACCTTATACTCTCAACACACAACAACTTCAAACACATGACAACGACCAAGTGATAGGAGGAGCATACGATCAATCATATGACATCGACAGCGGAATCACAAAGCTGATAGCAAAACATATATCTGCGCAATGAAATGAAAAGTGGAAACTTTTATCAATTATCCATTGTTATTGCAAGTTTGATTCCGCTACCAGCTATAACTGCTAGGAAGTAAAGAAAACAAATCATACTTAATCATGGTTGGTACTTTATTTACGCCTGTAACTGCCGAGAATACACTATTCATAAATTGGTCTACCAGATACACCATTAATAATTGGTCTACCAGATTTCGTCTATCTACCACCGTGACTGCAGAAACAACATGCCATTAAATAATTATTCTGCAAGGTCTGGATTAGTTAGCATTTGCAGCCGCTGAAGAAAATTTGTATCGCACACACTATTTCTTGTGCAAGATGTTTGTTCTGCTAGTGCATATTGTTGAAAAAAGGGGAAAAAGCTGAACTACGTCAGGTTTCCTTCTATCCCACGCAGCCCCCCCCCCCCCCCCCCCCCCCCCCCCCCCCCACAATCCCTCCCAATCTCCCTCCTTTCTCCCATTCATTCCCACCTTCCCACCGACCCTCCAGCGCCCGCCGCCCCCCACCACCCCCCACCCCCCCCCCACCCCCCCCCCCCACAACCCACCCAAATCTTCCCCCTTTCTCCATT
>CM031625.1:39588335-39632305 GCA_018398815.1 Conus ventricosus
TCTTCTGCATTCCCAGATGTTACAGTGGCTTGGTACACAATATTATTGTAAAGGGATTTGTTGTTTAGGGGACACTGTTCTTTTTTTTTTGGTACAGTTGCAAGATTTCCTTTCGTCACCCTCGTTTTTCTCTGTGCTGCTTTTCATTTTATTTGTTGAATCAATGACATTTTAAAGATTCGGCATACATGAATATGATAATTTGATGTTGTTTTTATTGAATATCTTAAGTAATTTTTGGTCTTTTGGGAAAGATGATGTCAACATTTAAAAAAAAATTCTTTCCCTACGTTTGTCCTGACTCTTCCATCATATGGGAGGTTGTACCATATGATTTTCCTTTTCCTGTTCTTTCTGCATCTGTTTGTATCATTGTCTGGATCGTATCGTAATTCATAATCGAAGCCACTTTTATGTAACGCTTCTTGGTATTCAGCTGTAGCATTGTTGGATGCTGTCTCGTTACATGACAAATTAGATAGTCTTTTAGTTATGCCTCTGGGTATTGTTTTCAGTAAGGAGGGTGGGTGATTGCTTTTGATGTTTACATTTTGTATTCATCAGTCGTTTGAATTATGTTTTCACCACAGTAAAACTAAACTGGTACTTTGGTGCTTGATTTGTGTGTGCGTGTGCTGTTTGTTTAATTTTACGTCTTTTCACGTGGTGTGTTTTTAGACGATTGTGATATTTGTAAATGATATACATCAAGATGACATTTATATTATTATACAAATGAAAACATAATTAAAAATGAAGCTTACATCAGTGAACATGAACAACAAAAACAATGTTTGCTTCACAAATACTGAAATCTCATCTAATGTACCAATAGGACTGTCACTACGCCTAGTGCGGTGACAGGGATACCCGAATGTAGAAGAGTACCCCCTTTTCATCCACCCCACTCACACTCTAAAAACTACCGACACCACAGAACAAAAATACAAAACACTAAATAATAGGTGCAACAAACGATCAAATGTTATTCAAATTCACACTCATTCAAACAAATCTTCAAACAATCTTTAAAAAACAACAACAACAACAACAACAACAAAACCACCAAATTCATCAATACAAAATAATGATTAAAAAAATGCCCCGACACCCCACCTTCAAATCCAGGAAGCCTCAAGGAACCCCAACCCACACAGGGTTAATACCGGACCAGGGATACCCCAGGGACTATCAAGTGGTAACCTGGGCTGGGTCATCCAGAGGTAGGGTGGCCCACCGAACCCAAAGTGCCCGTGCGATGCGAACCACAAAGGGGACACAATATATATATATATATCTATATATATATATATATATATATATATATATATATATATATATATATATATATATATATATTTGTTAAAATAGGTTTTTTAAAATAGAATCTACAAATTTGTTTCGAGCGCGTTGCGCTGTCATCAGGATGGTTTTTGGTTTGCCCACCGCCGATGTTATATAGCGTGTGGGCTCCCGTTTGCGGTTGTTTGCACGTGCGGGTTGGCTCCCCAAGGGGTCGAGCACTATCAAAATCATTTTGGATACTTTAACCACACTAATCTCTCTCTCTCTCTCTCTCTCTCTCTCTCTCTCTATATATATATATATATATATATATATATATATATATATATATAATCATAAACAACTCACGCACAATACCCTTGACCCTTCGCACAGTAGAACCATCTCTTTTTTTTCACACAATCAATTCCCACACTCCCACTCTTTCCACTTCCGTCACGAACGTTCACGGCTTGTGCACTGGTCACCACACTGTCACTGAGGTCCTGATGCCCCAGCAGACGAAGCGCCGAACGATGAAGAATCGACGATGTCACAAGGTTCAACACGGGTCACTGATTCAAAGTACACTGTGACACACATTGAAGAAAATGAAGAGCCCAGCAGCTCAGCAGCTCAGCAGCAGGAGGGTGAGCTCCGACGCTGGCAGAAGGATGAGCTCGCCCCCTCCCAGTCGTTAGTAGCGATGACCTAGAGGTCGGCCAGAAAGAAGTCGGAAACAGGGCAGTACCAGGTAAGATGCCTCACACAGAGAGCAGCAGAGCGGTCAAACCCTGTCGACACCTGGAGTTACGATGACCAACGAAGACAACACAGGACAAACACCCGCCAGAGCAGCACCAGACCGGGGAAACCCTTGCTCCCTTGAAGGCATGGACACTGGAATCCCGAGCTGTCACAAGAACACACCGATGGGTTTCCTGGCAGCCCACTAAACAAAGTGACAAAACTGCCTCACCAAACGCTGGATCAGAAGACCTCCGTCTCGAGCCAGGAGTCGCAAATAACTCAATCAGACAGTCAAAAAACAGACGACATTTAGAGTTGACAGACACTATGAAACTAACAAGGCCACACCCTGACTTCGACCAATCATCAATAGGTTGCCCAGGGAACGGCACGACAAATTTCCAGATAGGGGCATGGATAGAGGCAGTCGTATACAGACTCGAAACACCAACTCGCCAGAAGACCAATCAGCAATAAGTCACCTAGGGTGACGAGACCACACTTCCCGATAAGGGAACAACTGTGTATCGGCACATACTCTAGATTATAAATCCCTCCAGTCATCAATCGATAACCACCAACAGCTTGTACACAAGACCAAATGTGGATACAACCATATACAAGCACCGATCTTCAATAGTTGGTCAACCAATCACCCATAAATCACCAAGGCAACAGACCACGAAATCACAAGAATGCATACAGCCAAACATAGGCACAAACTTCGCCATCCTTGGTCGATCACCTACCAACAATGACTCGACCAAAACACACACACAAAAATAAAACACGCATCGCAACTCCCAAATATCGACACGGGAAAAAGAAAGAACTGACCGCTGCAATAATTCCGCCTTACAATTATGCGTAATTATGTCCCTTGAATGTCCGCGCGTGGCAAGGGCTGTGAAGTAAAGATTTTGATACATTATCCAAAAATGAATGATTTGAAGCTAGAGTCTTAAAATCATCAATTCTAGGACTATTTGGTAACTGAAAATTGGGTAGGTACTGCCAAATAATGGGGCAATTAAATAGTACATGAAATGTCAAAAGTTTTTCCCCACATATGCATTTTGCAGTATGGACATATTTACATTTTAATGAATTATATTTAAGTCTAAAACATAAACTAGAAACGTCCCGTAGAAAACCATTCAACAAAGACATACTGTAAGAGATGTGCCGATTTACATTATAATCCACACGAGCATTGATGTCTTTTTCTTAAAGATTATACCCTTCCTTTACAGACAAAGGAATATGAACGTTTTCACAACGAATTCTTTGTCCTGCACCTCTTCTAGCTACCCTGTCTGCCCATTCATTTCCATAAATACCACAATGTGATGGAACCCAAGTAAATGCTACACTGGAAACCTTTTGAATTAGAAAATGTATGAGATGATTAATTTCAATTACTAAGTCACATCTGTCTCTAGACTTCATGGATTTCAGTGTAAATAAGACAGGACTTGAGTCAACACAAAAAAAGTATTGGAAATATAACCATAGGGAGATTAACAATGTATCGCAGAGCCATGAGAATGGCTACGAGTTCTGGGATGAAAGTAGAATGACCTGCACCAATATGAAACGACTTTTCTTTCTTTAGTCCAGGTATTACAAATCCAATACCCGCCACATTAGTGTCAATAAGCGAACCATCGGTACATACCTTCAAATGGTTAGAATAATTTGAATGAACATGAGATAGAAAAGAAATAGCAAGTAGATGAGGGTTATCACTCTTTTTTAAATCGTCATTGGAAAAGTAATATTCTGCTCTGTTCAGTTCCCTTGGAGGAATTGGAGACGTAATCGAACGCCTACCTATATCTTTAGTTTTCAGATCAAATCTTCTGTGAATATCTGAAGTATATGTGGCTATTGTTGTCAAAGATGTGATGGCCCTTGCTCTTTTGGGAAATTGAAGATCTGATCTAAGCACATTTTCATTAATGTTGACATTTTCAACAGCACTGCTTCTTATAATGTACTTAGCTGAAGACAGTTCTCGATACTCGTTCAAAGGTAGAACACCAACCTCCCATACGTAACAATAGTCGGAGTATTGACAGGAACTCCCAAAGCTAATTTATATGCCTTAGAGTCAATACTTTGTAATTTCTTCATAAGACATTTAGGAGCAGAAAAATAAACTTCTTGGCTGTAAGTCAGCTTTGATCTAGCCAAAGATGTTGCAAGAAGGGTCAAGCATCTTGTTTCTTTACCCAATTTTGTCTGCTCATAATTTGAAGCAAATTTAAGCTTTTTGAGCATTTGATTGACTGCTTTCAATGTGAATTTCCATGATAATTTCGATGTAAAACAGACACCTAAGAATGTTGTTATGTCTTTGAATTGTAGCTCAGCTCCGCCGATAAAGAAACTACGTAATCTTCTGGGAGGGTCACCAGCACTAAATACCATCATGTGAGGTTTTTTCAACAGATAAAGATAAACCATTCTCTGTCAAGAAAGCACTTATCTTATCTAATTCAGACAGATTTGAATTGTTTCAGTTTCTGTTTGAAATATACTTCAATTTTGCATCCAACAAATATAAATGTCATCAGCATATTGAACAATCTTAGATATTCTTTGATATCTTCTTAGAAAGATCTAATATGATAATACTGAAAAGATATGGACAATGATGGATCCTTGAGGAACTCCCATTTGTAAATATCTCTGGGAAGAATATGCATTTTCAACTCTTGTTTCAATAGTTCTACAGGAAAGAAAATCTTTTACAAACAAAAACATTCTCCCACAAATACCTGCTCTTTTCAGTTTAAATAACAATTGAGCGTACCACCCTCGATCGTAGGCTCATTAAATGTCAAAAAATGTTGCCAGCACATTTTGCCTACGAGCAAATTGACGTTTTATATTGGTAGATAACTTCACCAAGTGATCCGTTGTAGATCTTCCCGACCTGAAACCAGCTTGATGGACTAGAATAACATTGTTTTTATCACAATAGTGAATTAGGCGAGCAGTTACTATCTTCTCCATTAACTTACATGTGTGTGAAGTAAGAGAGATTGGCCTGTAACTGTTGACATCTCTACTGGGTTTGCCATTTTGAAGTATGGGAACTATAATTGAATGTGTCCACACGGCTGGTAATTTACCTTCACTCCAGCATGTTTCCATTATTTTATGAAGATACTGCACCCAATTATCTGTTAAATGTTTCAACATTTCATTGGAAATTTCATCACAGCCAACAGCTGTTCTTTTATTACTCAATGCAGAGATTCCTTCTTTTAGTTCCAGAAACGTAATAGGAGAGTTGAAGTATAAGTTATCGTTAGATTCTGGATCTTTAATTTCTGGTTTAGCGTCCCGGTCCTGTCTGTATGTCTTACATTTTCTTGAAAAACCTTCTAGTCTGCTGTTTACAGAAAAGATATCAGCAAACTTTTCTGCTTTTTGATAAGCTGTTGGAAATTTATTATCTTCAAATGTTACATTGCACTTAGGAATGAAAACCTGTGCTTCATATATCGAATTTTCTTCTACATTTTACTCCTCTCTGAAGGAGAACTTACCTCTTCCTCACAAAAGCTTGACCAATATTCACACTTTGCTTTGGCTAATATTTTGTTATATGCTGATTTAGCCCCCTTTGAATCTCTGAGTTTAGATGGAGATATACTGCGTAGATAGATTTTATACTTAGAAATATTTTCTTGTTTTGCCTTTTCACACTCTTCTGTCCACCACAAGTTCCCTGCATAATCAGATGCAGAAACACACGAACATCTGGGTATAGAAGAATCAGCCGCTTGAAGAACAGATCTAGTGAAATGCTCATGCATAAGATCCACGTGTTTATTTTGAGAAATGTCGTGAAAATATATTAAAATTGATGAAAAATTTATCCCGTCTGTCGATTGTAAAAAATTTCCTTTTTATTTTGTATTGAATTAACAGGACCCAGCTTTTCGTTATCGTATATTATAGGAAAATGTCATACCGGGTATAGGAGAAGTTCCCCACATACAGTCGGGAGCTAATTCAGGAGAAATAAGGAATGTCAAGGGTAGTGGTTTATGACCTTCGTATCTGATATTCTTGTAATTTTATCATTTTCTAAATAAAAAATTTGAACCCAAAAACTTTTCGACAAATCGAAGTTTTTGATTCTTTCAAACATCGCCCCAGAGAGCTAAATGCGCATTAAAATCCCTCCTTGAGCCACTTTTCTTCGGAAAAGAAAGGTGAAAGATGCACTCCCCAGGGTTTGGTATGGTGTCGGGGGAAAACAAGAAGGAAAGCAATTTTTGCTCATAGGCTGTCATCAGGCTTAGAGTTAGTGGGTGACAGAGACAGATCTTTAGAGGACTGAAATAAAAGAGAAGGAATGTAAAAAAACCCATTCGGCTCACCCGGGTCAACCAGTTTCGACCGGGCGACCCCGAATGAGCTTTTTAATTTCTTAAAAGTAAGATTCAATAACCAAAAACGTAGGTAGTAAGTGGGGAAAAAGCAGCCGGTAACACCCCCCATGAGTAACGCGGGGGGAAAAAGCCGTGGTGAACGCGCCCCATATACAAACGGTGGGGGCAGGTAACCCTTTAATTGTATTTCCCGGGCCTACCTAAGGACTCTGCACATCCGATACTTATACTGGCCGGACATGAGTTTTCGGTCACGCGATGGGTGTGTCAGGGCCCGGCCAATCATAAGATTAAATAGAATAGTGTTGTAGTGGACATTTCCGCCCGACTTGTGTTGTTATTTTTCGTTGTGGTGGTGTGAGAGGTGCTTTTTTTTGCGAGAGAAGGTTTGCATTGGCAAAAATATAGCTGCAGTTTCATAAGACAGTGTGGATTCGGTTAAAAAAAGTTCTTGAATCAAAAATATTTTTTCAACAACTTTTAGTTTAAAATTTATTTGGGTGTGGAAGAATGGAATCAGTAAATTTCAAAAAGCTAAAATTTCCCCCAATTACCCCCGCCAACACCAAAAAATTTGTGGACGAAGAAGAAATGTTTATTTTGAAAGAGAATCAAGACTACTTTAAAAATGGAAAAATGAAAGTTTAAAAAAGGAAGGACCACAGGATTTGCCAAAGAAGCCGAAAAAGAAAGCTTGAGCAATTGTTAAAAGAAAAGAAAGGAGCAAAAAAGGAGAACAGCCCTTTCCCCGCAAAAAAATTACTTGCCTATTTTGGGCCCAAATCAGGTGAGTTAATCAGTATTTTCAGAGAAGTTTTTTACTGTCGTTTTTTCCCAAAAACAGCAAAATAAAGTGAAATGTAGAAAGATACAAAAAAGGGATGAGAATTTGAGGAGCCAAGATGCCAGTCCTTGTTAAATTTACTTCTTTTGGTTCTTTTTGAATTTGTGTAAAATGGCAGGAAAATAAAAGGAAAAAGGGAAACAAAGGAAATTGGGCTTTTTGGTTTGAAGCAAAACCCGGGTTTCTGATGTACACGTCGAAATTTTCGGCTTTTGCAAGTGTTCTTTTGGATTCCAAGGTTTTATGCTGTAGGTTTCCCCTTTCGTTTCTTTTTTTAGCAAGCTAATAAAATTTAAAACCATGTGCAAGTGCCGGTTTGCACAGTCTGGAAAAAAGATCCGCACATAGCAAATGACGCGAGTGCAGCAATCCCAGTAATCGTTAACGGGGGAAGGCAACTGCAAAAGCACAGCCAAAAAATGGGGCCTTCCGCGCGTAAAACGGTGGCCTACTTGCTGGACTCCTCCCCCCCAAAAAGCCCGAACAGTTTTCAAAAAATAGTTCTTACTCACCTGCTTTGCGTCTGTTTTTCGCCGTTCCCCCCCGTGCGGTGGCCTACTTGCTGGACCCCTGCCCACAAAGCCCCGAACGTTTTTAAAAAATTTTTCTTACCCCCCTGCATTGCGTCATGTTTCCCCGTTCATGCGCTTAAAAGGGGGCTACTTTGGGGCCCCTCCCCCGTCCCCTTTTGCTTTTTGGGGTTTGGGCTGTTCAACGTTTCACCTTTCCCTTTAAAGGCTGTCTCGAGGGCCGCGGGGTGCATTTATACAATTGTCTTGTTTTATTCAATCAGGCTTTTTTTAAAAGCCTTTGGTGGCTGCTTTGAACTTGCAACAAAAGCAAGAAAAAAAAAACGAAAAGCACGTCTTGCACCAAGGGGGTTTCCCCAATGAAAATAATAAAGCTCTGTGAAAACCACCCCCTCCCCCCCAAGTCGCCCCCAATTCTTAATTAATTTTTTAAATTTAAAAGTACCCCAAGTTTTTAAATTAATTTTAAAAATTTAAGTTACTTCAAGTTTTTAAATTTAAGTTTTGATCAAGAAACCTTTAAGTTCTTGATTAAGGTCACCTCAAGATATAACTAAGTTTTTTAAGTAAAACCCAAAGTTCTTATTAAAGTTATCTTTAATTTTCAAAAAAAATTTAACTATGTTTTATCTTAAATAGTGGTGTTAATTAGTACACACACGCCTAAAAAAACTCGTCACGTTGGGAGTTTGTCGGTCTTTGGCGGTAATTGGTCAGCAAAATCTTAATGAAGTTTTACATCCTAAGCAACCATTTGATTAAAATTTGTCTTGGAAAATGTCTTTTATAGACTCCTGTCTTTTTTTTTGATTTCTCATTGTAAACAAATAAAAAACCCCCATGATCTTTTTTTACAAAAATTTTTAAAAATTATTGTTTTTAAAATGGTAAAAATGTGTTTTGTTTTTGGCGGTTTGGGTGCGTTGTCTTTTTTGTTTTGTGGTTCAGGTTGTTTTAATTCTTTTTTTTTTGTTCCCATTGGTTATAATTTTATCCCCGTAAAACCCCCCCCAGCGAAACAAGGACGAAAAAATGAAAAACAGTTTAAGTTCATTTTCCCATAAAGGCTTTGGTGCTGTAGGCCTTGAATCAATTGTTTTTGTTCTCCCAGATTGAAACAACTGTTGGCGTTGGGGGTTTGTTTTCATTAGAGCTATTTTTTGTAACATTAATTTTTTTTGTCTTTTCCCACTCCGCAAATTTTTTTCCCTGCTTAAAAACACCCCGGATGGGGTTTTTTTTTACTGGTCATTTCTCGACTTGATTAAATGTTTTTGATTGGGGTTTTAAATTGCTGATTTTCCGACTCGTCATTTAAAGGGAAAAATAAAGTTTTTTTGTTTTAAAATAAATTAACCCATGTTTTATGGCGATAACAATTTTCCCAAATCTGAAATCAGATCACCCCTAGAGACCTAATGATTTTGTTAAAACTGGTTTTGCGTTTTAAATCATACGTAAGATCTTGTTCGAATCAAGGGAGCAACTATGACTAGTTTAGTGTCAAATAAAAACCCTTTTTCCCCCAGGTTTTTTCCCATTCTCGCCCCCAACTGCCCCTCATCCCTGTTATGTATTTTTAAAATGTTTTTTGTGGCGACATCTGTTGAATCTTTTCAATGCGATTCAGTTCCGGGAATGTTTTTTTTTTTCCACTGCCCCAAAAATAAACCTCTCCTTTTGGGGGCAAAGTTGGCCAAAATTTGGTTTTTTAAATTTCGGAGGTTTAGGTGCCCGTAGCGTAGTAGTTCATCACTTTTCATGTTTTTTTTTAAATTTATAATTATTTTTTTTTTTTAAAAAGAGCCCCCGAAAAAAAAATTTACCAACCTTGTATACCTTCTGGTTTTTGGAGGTCAAAGTGTGGTCCCAAATGTTTGGGTAAAAGTTGTTAAGATTAAAAACCCAGCAGATCGGGGAAAACTAGACTTTGAGGATTCAGAAAAGCTAATGCTATCATTTCACTTTGTTTTGCCACAAAAGATTTTTTTGTAAAGAAGGGAAATATTTCCAGAAGTATAAATATGTTTAAAAAAACTTTAAAAAAAAGGGCTTCACTCGAAATGATGTGGTGGCGCTGGGTAAATGGCTTGCTTTTGCGGAAGTAATTCGCTTTTAGTAAACTGCGGAGAAGGCGAGAGAAAAAAAAAAATAACAAAGCTGTGGGCAACTGCCCGCAAAAGTCGCTTTTGAAAAGAGAGAATTGGCGTTAGATTTTAAAAATGATCTCTGAAAAAAAGGGAAATGCGCTTACAATTTAAAGATTTTTGCCCAGGAATAAAAAGAATTTATTTTTGAAAAAGGAAACCCCAATCGAAACATTGCCCCCACCAAAAATTTTTCCCGTGACTTTTATCAACCATCAGAAAAACAAAGAGCAAAAAATGGGTTTATTGTTTTTGGCTGCCCGTTGTGTTTTTTTGTTGCGCAAATTTGGGCGAAAAAAAAGGGAACAAATCTTTATTCCCCAAAAGGTTTGGAGGGATCACGGCAATTAAAAACTAAGCAAGCGGGGGGTCAGGAAAAAACAAAAAAAAGTTGGTTATCTAACAAGCTTTTTGGGCAAATTTTTTTACCTGCCCCCAAACGTTTTACAGAGCCACCTTTGTGAAACAATACCGAACGACACCATCAAATGGTCTTCTATATTTCCCTCTGATAGATTAGACAAAAAAGATTTAATTTACGCACTCACAGTCATTGACATAGCTTCAAGATAAAAAGATGCGGAACCTTTAACACAAAAGAGTGCTTCTGCTGTTGCTGTTGCCTACAACTGATATACAATGGGCCTTTAACTTATCTGCATGATTCAAGTCGATGAGGGAAAAAGGGAATTTAAAGGGCAAGAAACAAATTGTTGAAAAATAGAGTTACCATTAAAGAGGCTTCCAGGAGTTCACAGATCACGGGCTTTATTTGAAAACTTTAACAAACATTTAGCTGAAAGATTTTTCTCCTACCTTTTTCACGAGGCTATTGACAATTCTGCAAACAGAATGGGTTAGAAGATGTCAGTTTGCGCCAATAAATAATGAAAAATTTTTAAGGTTAAAAACCCCGTAAAGCAATCAAAAAAAAAAAATGATGTTGCTAAAGAGCCTTCATCCAGAAAAAATATCACCGTTTTTTTAAAAAGTAAGGTCCCTTTTTTTTCCCCGGGGGAAGCAAAAGGGGGGACATCGCTCGGGGAACCTCCAGTTTGGGTGTTGTCCATATGAAATAAAAAGAATTTTTAAAAATGAATCCCCCCCGTGTATTTTTTACGGAAATGACACAACAAAAAAACCCAGTCCTCAAAGTCTTTTGTGAAAGAAAAAACTGCAGATAATCCCCCCAGACCGTTCCAGTTGTTTAAAATTAATTTTTACGAAAATATATTTGAGTTTAAAATGGAACCCTCGGGGGAAGTGCAAAACGAAAAAAGAATGGAAAAGGGAGAGCCCTTGAAAATGAGCGGGAATCTTTCATGGTGTAAGCTATTAAGGGAAATTTTTTGGGGTTTAATAATGCTGCTAAATATCCGTTACCTACAACTCAACCCCCAAGGAAAAAGAATTTTTGAAAATATAAAAAAAATTTCGAAGCGTCAAGCAAACTGAGAAAAGTTTAATAAATTGGATGAAGCTATGATGATTTTTAAAAAAAGTTTGAAAAAATTAAAAAACCCCCTGTTTAGGGGTCCCCAAATTGCCCGATTGCATATGAAACTCTGGTTAAAACAAACACACGTTTGTGTTTGTTCTATCTAATGACTTCTTTGTTACAAGTTGGGTTTTGATTCTGTAGTTAGATCGCAGTTTTTTTTGTCTGATGAAAAGTCTTTTTGTAAAACATGCTTTTTTGTTTTTGTAGTGTTTTTTGGATCTACACACGCGAGATATCCTTTTGTTTCTTAATGATTTTCTCCGGGTCGAAATATGTAATTTTTCGACCTTTTAACCCAAAAAAATCCTTTAAATCACCCCTCCGGAAATTCACCCTTTCTTTCCAAAAACCTTTCTTGTTAGTAATTGAAGTAAAGGCGATTTTAGGGAAATCGATGTGTCATACATCCCGCTGCCTTTAGCCACTTGGGTTTCCATGTTTTTAGATGTTTCAGTGGGGATTCTAAAAACAAAAACTATCTGTAATGTGTAAAGTACTCTGGATCTGGATACGGGGTTTTTTAAAGTAGTCATAAAAAACCTCAAACTTTAAAAGCTTTGATAATTCTAAAAAACGTAAACCGATAAAAAAGGTTTGTCAATTTTGGCTTTTTTTTTTTTCTCATTACCCAAAAAGGTGTTTTTTTGAAATTTCAAAAGTCCTGATAATTTTTTTTGGAAGTAGTTTAAATTTGCTTCGTTCTCTCGGTGACAAATTTGACATCTTTGCGCTTGTGCGGTTTCTCCTAGTCTTTCCAAAAACAGGTTTGTTTCTCAGTTGAAAAAGTTTTTTCTGAAGATCTGGGGATTTGGTTCTGAGATCGTTTTCTTCTGATGTATGGTTTCATGAATTTTTCTTGATAAAAAAGCAATTTAGGATGAACTGCTGTAATTTAAAAACCATGTTTAAATAAAATTGTAGGAAGTCTGAATGACAACATAATTTTTTTTGCCGCGAATTTTTGGGAAAGTTTAGGGGGTTCTGTTTTCCATCTTAGACTTCTGCTGCAAAGGAATAGTCTTAGAGGTTGGGTTTTGAGGATTTCTAAGTAAAACTTCTAGTGAAACCACGTGCTGATCGGGTTTTTTAAAATGTTTAAACCATTTTAATGCCTTTAAAATGTTTTTCGGATCGACGCTTTGTGATTTTAAAGTTGGTAAGGGAAGTGTTTCCCGCCATTCCCCAACCATACAGTTTGTTGCATCTAAAACATGAATTGCCCTTTTACTGGAAAAGTGCCCAAGTATTTGTTGTTTGCTTACGTAATGTCGACGCCATCAATTCCTCCACGAAATCGTTTTCAATCTCGAATCTTTGGTTGGTCAGCAAAAAAATAAAATCTGTTACTCAGAAAACTTTAAAAAAGCCCCCAAACCCATCCCGGGCCAGAATTAATGCGCAGGTCTAGGCTTTTAAATGTTCACGGGTCTTTCAAAAAAATTTTCAAAAGTCCCCCAACAAACATAATTGCCATCAAGTAGGAGTCATGATAGTCTCCCATCTTTTTAAACTTACTTCTCCCACGCATTTGAGCAGTGGAAATTCGAATCACTGATGTCCTTCTAAAAGATAGAAAAAAACCGCCTTTGGGGGGAGTGTGTCTCGTCAAACCTTTTCCCAAAATGTTTTTTATCAAAAGGGGTAAAAAACCCCTTTCTAACAAGTGGGGGTAAAATATTTTCCTTTATTGGGCGGACTTTAAGGACATGCCAGTGACTCTAACAAACCCTCTGTTTTGCATAGAGTCATAAAAAAGGAAAATTTTTTTTTAAAAAGTGAAACACATGTTTTTTTTGTTTGCTGTGCAATGCATGAACCCCCTGAAGGCATGTCCACTGCTTTCATTAAAAAATGAGAGGTCGTAACTTCGCAAGTTATGAAAGAATACGGGCGCTTCCGTTTTTTGGTTAAAACTTTAGTTGAAGATTGCGTTGTTGGCTGCCCCTCTAAACTTTCCGCTAATGTGATCATGGTCTCTTACTGTAGGATTGGTTTTTACTGTTAGACTTTAGTCTAAACCGCAAACCCAACAAATGTGGGGCCCCTAAGTCTATTTCTGGGCTTCGGGTCATTTTGTTTCAGATAAATTCAGATTTTAGAAAAGGGTTACGACTTGCTGCATGCGTTCTAAGAAGTATTCGCGCATTTGGCCCTTTTTTAATTCTGGGTTTTGAAACGCCACCGACCTGACATTAACGAAGGGAAAAAAAAGCAAAAAACTGATGATTCTCATAAGGGGTGTTTTTTTAAGTTTCTTGGGTGGTCCTTCATAAGGAAAAATGAGTTTCGAAGTCTGCGTAAACAAAATATGGAGAATTTGCATCCCTTTCCCGTTCTTAAATAATTTGATCCGGGGGGGGGGGTAATTAGTTCTGATTACAGTCAATGGGGCCCAAAACAATGTTTTTTGTTCGCTTGGGCTTTAACAGAGGAATTCTTTTTTAAAAATTTTTTTACAGAATTCTTGTTTGGTCTTTGTTTTGAAGTTGCTGATTAGTCTACTCTTGTTCGTATCAATGTGTAATGCGGTAGCCTGTTGGCGAAAACTTAGGGGTAAATCCACATGGCTTTTGGCTGGGAAACATATGTTTGGGCTGTTCTTTTTACACTTAATCGGGAGTGATTTGTTTTTCCCTTTCCCCTGGTAACATTAACAGTTATTTTTTTGTTTTGTTCTTTCAAACTGATAATGGAACCCCGCTAAAAGGAAAGGATATTCCACTAAAGTTTAAAATCATTTATGTAAGGGGATGTTAGACACTCTTCTGCGTTTTTAGCAACGTATTGCAGCCCCTTGCGAGAAAAACACCACATAAGCATTTGTTGTCTGAATTCTTTTAGTTTGAAATGCTCTTTTTTTGACTAATGTGGAGGTAGTGGGAATTAAGCCCTGGCTACAAATTGGTCAACTTAGCCTGTTTTAATTAATCTCTAAGACTTTGCCCTTGACCCCAACGGAGCCTTCCCTTTGGCTTTTCAGCGGGGGCGTCAAACTGCGTAAGCATTTGGTCTGCCCAACGGGCGTTAAGTCATTATTTACAAAAAAATAATGTTGTTTGTGGACCCCGCTTTTTAGATTTTTTTCATTTTTGTTATATTTGTCGATTAAATAGAAACATTACTTTAACTGGAGGGGCTATGTTTTTTTTACCTGGAATTGAGAAAAAAGCTGACAACGCTTGCCCGTCGCTTGTGGATCAAATCTTCTAAAACAATATCATTAGTGCTCTTGCAAAAAGCTCTCCTCGAGCATTCCCTTAAACAATTCGTCTTGCCCCTTCATTATCTTACCATGTTGAGTTTTTTTTCTAGCTCTAAATATTTTTTAAAAAAAAAAAAAAAAATTAATTAGATCAATATCAACGTCTTTTGTGCTTGGATCATAAACTAAAAATATAAAAAACCTTTTGGGGTTGTTAATGTGAGCTGTTTAAAAAACAGAGTTTTTGTTTCGTTTTACTTTTTTTAAGCATTCCTTTTTTTATCTGCTCGGCGTCGGTTTTGAGAAAAACTTTCCCTCGCTTTCTTTGAAGATCAAAATTTTGTCTTTTGTGTCATCAAAATCGGCCCGTAAACGATTTAAATTCTTCATCCTGATGTTTGAGTAACAGTGCTTTATTTATTTTCAGTTGAAGGCTAAGTTTTTCTGTTATTTGTTGAACCCTAGCCGTGTGCTTTTTAGTTTGTTTTTATTTTTTGCCAGCACACTTACAGCTAATAACAAGGCCCAAGAGCTAAAGACAAAAACCCCTAGGGTAAAGCCGGGGGGGGCGCCCACGCCCGTTTAAGAGGCCCACACTCGTTCCTGTGTAGGGGGATTACAGTTGATGCTCCGTTTAAAATTGTAACGGCATTTCGGAGCAGAATACCCCCATTTGGTTTTTTTGTTTTTGAAAGGCTTGCTTATTTTTTTCATTGGTTTAAAAATTTTTTAGGGTTTTTTTCCCCAAACCCCCTTCAATTTTCCTTTTATCCTCAACCCCTCTACCTTATACTTTTTAAAAAAATCAAAAAATCAAAAAATAAAAAAATTTTAACTATTCAAACTTTTCTTTAAAATTCCTGTTTTTCAAAAAAAAACAATCATAATTTTACAATTTTTTTCCCAATTTAAGGGTTTTTTTAAATCTTACCTGCCCCCCCTTCCAAACATTATCCCCCTTTCCCTTTTAAACCAAATTTAAACCCTTTTTTTTAAATAACGTCAACCAACACTTGGGGGGTTAATTTATAAACACTCTTTATTTTTTCCCCCTCCCACCCAAAACAAAATTTTCTTTTTTGTAAAAGTAAAAACTAACATTTTAGTTTTGGTTTGTCCCTTTTGAAAATTGTCTTTTAAAGGATTAAAAACTTTTCACTTCCCCCGAATTTTCTTTTCTTCCCGAAATAAAATATTTTCGATTTTTTTTGTGAAAAAATTAAAATTATTGGTCTCCGTTTTAAGGGTATGTAAGATCATCTTCTTATTTTTTAATTGGAGAAAATTTTTGGGCCCTTCAGCCTTTAAAATTTTGGGTTTTTTAAAAACACAACCAACGGTGGCAGAAAACTTTTTTGGCCCGGGTCGTTGATTTTTATAAACTTTTTATTGAAAATTTTCTATAAATTTTACTTTTTTATGCTCCGAAGAGGGGGATGCGCTTTTTTAAAAAACCAAAAAATTTAAAATTGAAAAAGCGAATTTCAAAGCAAAACTTACAGTACCCTTTGGTGCTTTTTCACCTCCCATCCCCATTAATTTTATCTTTTACCAAACCCCTTCCCAAACATCCCTTTATTCCGGTTCCATTTTAAAGGTTTAAAAAGTTTTTTTTTAAAAAATTTTTCCCCCCCAAATTTTGAAATTTTCAAGATTCCCTCCTAATTCTACAATTTTTTTGGGTCTTTGTTGAACATTCTATTTTAAAAAATTTCCCATCCTCCCCCCCACATTTCCGCTCCTAATTTAAAACTCTTTTTCCCCCTCAAAAACAAAAAAAAATTTTCCCCCCCCACCCCGGGGGCCCTTTTGCTTTCTTCAAACACCCCTATCTTTACATTTTTATAAAACAAAAAAAAAAAAATGTTTATTAAAAATTTTTTGGCAGGCCCCCCCGATTTAAAGGAATTTTGGGTTTTTTCCGATAGGGAAAAAACCCCAAAAGATTTTCCTTTGCGCTTCGCTCGCCCCCTCTTGCGGCCTGATTAACAAAAGTAAGGGTTGTCATTTACCAAAGTTTCAAAACCTCCCCAATTTATAACCCCAAAAAAATTTTTTAATTAAAAGTGGTCTTTGTCTGTGAAAACATCTAGGAAACTTTTTGCCCAAAATAAAAAGGGCCCTTTAATTTTTGCCGTGGGTTAATTAAAAAACTCCCTCAACAAAACGCCCCGATTGCTCAAAATTAAATAATGCCGTTTTTAAAATTAAAAAACACTTTTCGGAATAAAGCTAAAAAACAAAAAAAAGGCTTGATTAAATATTGGCGGGGTTAAAAAATCAAAAAGGGGAAACCGTTTTTTTAAAGAAAACCCGCTTAAAAACTTTTTCCCCTTTTTACCGCACCCCTGCGAAAATAGGCCCTTATAAATTCTTTTAGAACCATTGGGTGAAAAAACAAAAATTTTAAAAATAGGTGAAAAAAATGGTAAAAAAAAAAAAGAAAAACTCTTGGCTGATCGCCAATTAGGGCCCGTTTTTAAAAAAGTTAAAAATTTAAAGTTTAAAAGGGCGCAAAACTAAATTTTGTCTATAAACGGAATTTACGAATCAAGTGAAAGAATAAAGAAATATCCGAAATTTTTAGGCGGGCATAGCAGAACGAAACCAACACTTTTAAAACAAATAAAAGAATTATTTTAAAAATTGGAGCAATAAGTAAAAGGGGTTTTGGTTTTCACGGCCCGGGGGGGAAAGCCCGTGCCATCGCCCCCCTCCATCCCAATAAAAAGTGGGTAAAAAAACCGCTTTTTTAATTTGCAAGTTTTTAAAAAAAATTAGCTGGTTTTAAAGCTATTTGATCTTTTACCTGGTATATTAGGGGGTATTGTTAGTGGCTTTTGTTTTATGAGGCAAAGTGTTGGCTTTTAGGCCGAGCATTTATTTTGGCATTAGTTCTCTTTAAAAAAAAAAAGTTGGGTTTCCCTATTTTTTTTTTTTTGTAAAAAATAAAGAAACCAAGTAATCCCCAAAAAACCCCGTTAAAAACCAACAAAACCTAGGCTGCCTTTTTTATATTCGTGGTAATTATGTTTTTGGACTTCGTGGGACTTGTTTTTTAATTGCGGTTTTTAACGGTTCGGGCTTTGGGCCCTTTTGGGGATTGGATGATTTTTCTTTGGGGGGTCATTGTTTTTTTTATTGTTTGTAATATTAAAGGGGCCGAAATTTTTTATGGCGTTTTTTCCAAATTTTGTTATTGCCGGGGCCCAAAGGATTTCTTATTGTGTTTATTTTTTGTACCTATTGGGGGTCTGAGGTCGAAGGCAGCATGTATAAACAGCGCCAAAAGAAAGTTACTTTTGATCTTGCGTATTGTAAAAAATCTTTGGTCCTTTTTACTCGAAATAAAACAAGTAGAATTTAGCGTCCTCTAAATTTGTAAGTTTTTTTTGTGCATCAAAAACCCGTAGAGGATCGGTTTTTCTTTTACCTTGTCTGGTTGCCCAACCTAGAAACACCAAAGTAAGTCGATTTGAGTTTTTTTTGTTCTATTCCGCTCTGTTAGGCCTTGAAGTGTCTAAGATAAAAGTTGTCCCTGCTGTTTTTGTCTTGCTTATGGCCCGTGGGGAAACGTTTGGCCTGAAAAAGGAAAGATGTGTAGGGGATTCCAGGCATAGTTATACTTCGTGACGCCCCAAAAATAAGGGGTGCCTAGCCCTGATTAAGGTCCAACTTTTGTCTAAAGCTGTCTTGTGTTAATATTGAAAATTTGTTACAGACCTTTTCAAAAAACCTTCATGTCTATTCGGTTGCTAAGGATTAAACGGTTTGCTTAGGTAAGGTGTGCAGTTCAGTCAAAATAGCTGAAAGGGTGTAATAGAAAAAAAATTAATTTCACCGCCCCACCAAAAAATAGGTGATTTAAAAATTTTCACATACGACCTCCCCACCGTTGTTGCACAAAAACAGCAAAGTTTAATGGTTTGATAAAACTGATCGGGTGACTGAAACCCCACTTTTGCGAGAGTCTTTTTTAATAGGAGGGGTTTTGATATCTGTTTAATGGAGTCTACCTTTTTTTGAAAGTGTCAGTTGGGTCACGAAATGTCAAAGGTTCAGTTGTTTATTTTTAAGATTGTAGTGTGGGCCCAACAGAATATTTTTTGATCAGCATTTTTAAAGCACTCTTTTTTTTGTTTAAAAAATGTTGTAACATAACAATCAAGACCGCCCCCCTTGTTTTTTTGAACATGTGTTTAAAAACGATTTCGGGAAACCAAAATGGTCGCCCCAGAAAAATTCTCAAAGTCGTTGGTTTAATATAAATGAAAACCGGAAAAAATAATAAGGTTCTAAAAGTTGACAAATCAGGGAACAAAGTTGCCCGTTAACCCTACCTGAGGTTATTTTCGGGTTTTGCCACTAAAAAAGAAAGAGTTTGGGCATTACTCTCAAACTTAAAAAGGGAAATCTAAAAAACAATGTTAAAATTCAAGCCTGAAGAAGAAGGGGGTTACTATTTTGATAAAGAGCAGCTAAATGTTAGGCTTTTTCAGTGACATTATAATTTGAGTTACACCAACCAAAATACTTTGGGGAGAAAAAACCCCTCGATCTTGCATTTTCATTCATTTTCTATGTTCTTTGGATGAGCGAGCACTGATGAAAACTTATATGATGGAAAGGCCCTCAACTGTTTTAAGTCTTTCCCTCAGGGAAAACTGCATATTGCGATTTGAAATTTACAATTCCCTAATTTACAGTTTAAAAGATTAGTTTGTGGGGGGTTGGATCATTTAATATAAAAATCAAAAACCCCGGGGAAAAAAGTGAAAGGGGTACCTAACAATTGTTTTAGAAAATAAAAAATACGTTACTAAAAAATAATTCGGTGGGCCAGAAGAATCAGGGTTCCTTAGCGCCTGTGGGGTATAATTTAAATTAAAAGCCTTGCAGACGTGCGGGGCTTTGAACAAAATGGTGGTGGCGCTTTTTTTGGTTTTGAGTACATAAGTGGGATTTTTAAACGCAAAGGGTTGGCGACAGCAAAAAGTTTCCTAAAATGAAAACTGCCAATTTGAGGAAAATTGTTGGCCCGTTGAATATAAAAAAGTTCGAAAACCTGCCCCAAATGGACAAACCATATTTTAACAAAAATTTGAATTATAAACCCCTTTACAATTTAGCCCTCAAAAAAGTTTCAGAAAAAAATTCAACTTGGCCCTTTATTTTTAAGTTTTTGCGGGCGACAATAGTCGGAAGAAAATTAAATAACCGTAGGAAAAAAACAGTACTCCTCCCAGAAAAAAACGGTTTTTAAAAAAGTTCTACAAAATTTTTTCTTTCAAGAGAAAATTAGGGACACGTTCACAAAGATATTTGAAAATTTTTGTCTTTAAAGATGTGGGGAGGGATGGGGGGTAGGGGTTAGTGACACCTTTAAAGGAATTAATATTAGCTGGGAAATTAGACGTTAAACGTTTAAAGTTACCATCGTCGTTTTTCACAATGGTGAGGATATTAAGGTTATAACAACAAGCAACAAAATCACTGTTGGCTTAAATAGAAACAATCTTACAGAACTGAATTGGATTAATCTTACACATTTAGGTCTTGTAGGGTTTTATTATACTGAACAAGTTTTGACAGAGAGTATGATAAACATAATAACTGAATTAGATTAAATTCTGTTATAAAACTATGGAGCAGTTAAACTTTATGACAAAAACTCCTCATTGTTCATTAATTTGTGGACAAACTGGTTGTGGAAAACAATATTTATCCTAGACCTATTACAAACAGTTTATCGCTATAATTTTGATTATATTGTGATTTTCTGTCCAACACTTAAATGGAACAAAGCATATCATGATAGAAGGTTTATATGGACAGATGATGACATATTTTAGTTGATCCTAGCAATAAACTAAGTGAGTGTTTTAAAACAGTTTTATAGACTGTTTGAAGGAACGCAGACACTATTTATTATAGATGACTGTCGGCAGAAAGAGACATAGTTAAAAAAAGAAACACTTATCAAAACTGGCTTTCAGTGGAAGACATGCTGGGATAAGTGTGTGGATTTTATGTCAAAAATATAACTCAGTTTTAAAAGACTTTAGAGAACAATTAAAGACTGTAGTTTTATTTCACATGAAAGACAGAGACTCATTTGATGAATGTTTGCGCGAAAATGATGTTATTGAAAATGATCAAGAAAACCCCAGGATTAAACAAAAACTAAAATCTGAAAAGTTTAGTAAATTAGTATTGAAAACGGATAATCCTACACAGTATGTTTGTTTGTAGGGCCGTTATTTTTTGGTTATTGAAGTCTTACTTGTCAGAGAACTGTAAAAGCTCATTCTGGAGTCGCCCGGTCGAAACTGGTTGAGACCGGGGTGAGCCAGAATGAGCTTTTTTACAGTTCTCTGAAGAAGGAATGAACAGAACTCAGAGACAAAAGGAAGTTAACTGGGTTAAGCAGTGAGTAGGAATCATGAGCAACTTAAAGTAGAAAGCAAGAAAGCCTGTTTAAAAAATAAAAAAATAAATAAAAATAAAAAAATAAAAAAGGGGGGTGGGTGGTGGTGGATTAGTACAGACGGGAAGGGGATGCCTGAACTCAGCTGCTGTCACTCTCTGGTGTTCAGGCCGGCAGGGGCGAGGGTCCCCAGTCGTGCAATGATGAATGACTCCATAAGAGGCGATAGAGTCCACTGGACCGGTTCTGCCAGGCAGCAGCCACTCTGGCATGGGCGAAGTGGTGGGAGGGGCTATTTAAGTGAGAGCCTACGGGATCTTCATACCCCAGCCGCATTGAGCGAAGGTGCTCAGAGAAATGTTAATTCAGACTGCGGTGCGTCTCCTCAGTGTATTTCTTTGAACACAAGGTGCAAGTAATGACGTACACCAGGTCTGCAGATTGACAGTTGTTTTTCTTATTGGGTAAGTTTCGCATCCACTCTGTATTATCATTATCTGGACCTTTTGGAAGATAGACGGAACAATATTAACAACTAGGTTGCTCTTGAATTTCACCATAGCAGCGAAAGGGTTTAAATGAGGAATGTTCAAAGGCACTGGAGATTTCATAGGATGGTAGTCAATATTTCGACGAATATATTTTGCTGTGTTGATCTTACCAGACTGATCTTGATTGTACACAGGTGGGTAATGAAAATTCGGAATATGACCAGCCGCCGTGGCGAAGTGGTTAGCGTCGCGGACTCCCAGCTAGGAGATCGTGGGTTCGAATCCCATCAGAAGTCATGTGGTTTTTCTGCCCCGACCGGCTCCTACCCAGAGTTGAGTTTGCTGCAGACTCAGTCGGGAAGACTGGGACCACACAGTCGAGTTTCATCCACTTAATGGATGCGTTTCTGAGAGTGTTGCTCAAATTTCCTGACCAACACTGCAGGTGCATGTATCTCTCGGACCTGGTTGACGCCGGGATATATTATGAAAGGAAGTGTAGAGTACAGCCCTGTCATGTAGTCTCAGACCGAAATGGAATTCCGTAGCATCATCTTAATCATCCTCATCCTCATCTATCAGCATTTAAAAAAAATGTCTCAAATTCTGTGGCCCTTCATGCCCTGCTCTCATGGTGACCTCAGTTTCGATATCTTCTCCGCGTCTGTGGCCTTGGTTTTGTTCCGTCGGGGTCATCGGTATCGAGTCCATGGGGGCTGTCGTTGGACGGACGTGGTGGCGCCCTCCGGAGGGAGAGCTCACTCACGCCGGCTCCGCGACTAAGCAATTATTGTCGTCAGTAGGGGGCTTAGTAGGTGGTGTCCTGCGTATGTTAGATCAGAATAGGCGCCACTGAACACTACCGAAGTGACTCGGCAGCAGTGCAGTGTCTTCTCCGGTGGGTTGCCTCTTGACAACTTGACATTGACTGCTCCCTGTGGATTGCCGGTGCCGGGGCTGTGGTGGGGCCGACCGGGCTGTGGCTGTGGACGGGCTGTCGGAATGAGTGGCGTGGGTGCACTGCCTCTGAGGTGGCGCAGAGGTTAGGACAGCAACAAAAAAAAAAAAAAAATCGGAATATGGGGCATTTGATCACCAGAGCAGCGAAAAGGTTTAAATGAGGAATGTTCAAAGGCACTGGAGATTTCATAGGATGGTAATCAATATTTCGATGAATATATATTGCTGTGTTGATCTTACCAGACTGATCTTGATTGTACACAGGTGGGTAATGAAAATTCGGAATATGGGGCAATTGATTTTTGCTTACATTTAAAGATTGTAGTAATAAGACTTTAAACTGATTTGATGACAAATGTTTGTATCAGTTCATCAATATTTCTGAAAATGGAACGACAGTTCCATTGGAAGATGTCAATATTTGAAAGCTCTTCCATCAGAATTATTTACACTTACTGGAAAAAAAGAGATAAGTAGAATTACTGATAACAGGATTATTATCTGTTTGAAGTTGACGTAGTAAGGCTAGCCAAATGTGGAGACTGCGAATCAGCGCTAGCCGGAGGTGAAGTCGTCACATCGGATTTGGCAGAATGTGAAGAGGTCACCTCAGGGCTAACAGGAGAAATCATCTCCTCAGGACCAGTATGAGGAGAAGAAGTCACCGCGGGGTCAGCAGTAGGTGGAGACATCACCTCAGGGCCGGGGGGAGAAGAAGTTGATGCCTCATGGGCCAACAACAGGAGCAGTTGTCACCTCCGGGACAACAGAAGGTGCTCCGGGGGCCAACAGGGGGAGGGTTTCCCTCAGGTCAGGGGAAAAGGGGGGGAGCTCTTAAAGGGCCCCAGGGGGGAGGGGGAGGTTTCCTAGACGAGCGGAGGAGGAAGTATTCCTCGGGGGCCATGGAAATGGAAGAATCATCAGGCCCGCAGCAGGAGGAGTCTCCCTTGAAGGTTTAGGAGGGGGGAGAGTCCCTGGGAGCCAGCAGGAGTAGGAGCCTCCCAAGTCAGCAAGAGGATGATGTTAAAAACAGCAAAGGAAAGAACGCACCTCGGTTTGGGCTAAGGTGGTACGTGGGGTGCTTTTGGGGGTGGTATGTTGTGTGTGTGTGTGTGTTGTGTGTGTTTTGTGTATGCCGCGGTGCGTGCGTCTGCGTGGGCGTGTTGTTGTGTGTGTTTGTGTGTGTGTGGTGTGTGTGTGTGTGTGTGTCTAGTGTGGGGGGTGTGGGTGTGTGTGCGGCGTGCGTGCGTGGTTGTGTTGTGTGTGTGTGTTGTGTGTGTGGGTTGTGTTGTTGGGGGGCGTGTGCGTGTTTTTGTGGGGTGGTGTGCGCGCGCTAGTTATGTATTGCCTCTGTGTGTTTTTGTGTGGGTGTTGTGTGGGGTGTGTGTTGTGTGTGTGTGGTGTATGTGTGTGTGTGTTTGTGTGTTGGTGGGGGCGTGCGTGCGTGCTGGGGGTTGGTGGTGTGTTTTTGTGTGTGTTGGTTGTGGGGGTTTGGTGGTGGGGGGGGGGGTGGTTGGTGTGTGTGGGGGAACCTTTCCGTGCCAACGCGTAAAGCAAGGCTCGTCTCCCTCTACACTCTTCACTGGTCTTCCCCTCCGCGCTGACTGATCCCTTTCCGTGCGGGGTGGTAGCACGTCAGATACAAACGGACGGGGGGCTTTCAACCTCGGGCGACTGCAGCGTTAAAAAGGTGAAAAAGCCCGTCACGGGGATTTTCTGTTTTTGCTAAGACTGCGCCCTAAAGCCAGCACGAGCAATGTGAGCCGAAAGGAGCCTTCACGACCTTTGCGACAATTGGGTCTCACCTCACCCCAAAAGACGAAGTGATTTTCATGGCCAGGAAACCCTACCAGGAACCACACATAGGGTAAAAGGGCCCCAAACACACAGTGACAACTTCCCCTATCGGGGCGCACACCCATAGCGTGAACATTGACGCAGACGGGAACGGTTTCCCAAATGCCAAAAATGCCCCAAAATTCGCGATTGTGGTCAAATTTAAAACCGTTTTAAAATTTTTTTTAAAAAATTTTCGGCAAAGAAATATGACAGGGAAGGGTTAATATTTTGGCCAAAAAGAAATGACATTTGTACAATATTTTGTTTTGATTATCAAGTCGGGTCTAAAGATCAAAACTCTTAAAAAACCGTTCCTGATGGAGATTTTTCCCCGTTTAATATTTTTACAAGTTCTTAAAAAATTTTCCCCTGTTGTCCTTTTTTTGTTTAACACCCCTTTGTCTTCGTATCATCAATCCCATGATGCTTTACCAAAAAGGGTTTTAACTTTCATACAAGGAAAAAGGGGAAAATTTTTTTTTGAAAACGCTCTTTTTCTTACTGCCTTTTTTGGAACCGATAAAACCCTTTCTTTGCTGCAAACACAATGTGAGGGAATCCAACAAAAGTCAATAGAAGAACCCGTAAAGACAAAAAAAATTTAGGGTTTTAATTTAGGTTTCTTTTCTTTTTCACTCTTTTATGAGTTTTTTTTAAAAATGTAAGAAAATTTTTGAATCGAGCAAAAAATTTTTCAAATACAAATTTTGGAAAACAAAAATAGTTCAGTGCCATAAAATACAATTAGCCTGCGTGTTTCAGAAAAAATTTTCCCCAATGTGTCGTTTTCTCTATTTTTAAGATGGAAAATGATGACATAAAAAGGGTTCGGGAAAACCCCTTTTTTTTTAAAAATATTTTATTTTTTATTTATAGGCCGAAAATTTGGAAAAGGGGTAAAAACTCTCCTAATTGTAAATTTAATATGAATTAGCCTTTACTAAGCTCCCTTTGAGAATAAAATATTGTCCCTTTTTGAGGACTATTTTTTGTGTTCAACACCACTCCGTAAAAAATTTGGGACGTTAGGACCTATAGTTTTTTCAGAGTCAAAACCCCGTGCAGTTTGGGGGAAACGATTTCTGATTTTAAAAACCTTTCCTTGAACAAATTTTTTTGCTTAAAAAGACCCCCTTAATTAATTTTTGCTGGCAATTTTCATATTTTGGAAAAAAGGCAAAACCCCTTTTCTGTGAGGTTTTTATTTTGGGCGGGGACAGGGACACCGGGATATTTAAAAGCTTGTTTTCGAGCTTTGCATCTTTGTTATTAAACACTTAAAGGAAAAATTTTTCCCTGAGCATAAGATAATTTTGATTCGCAAGTGCATTGTTAAAAAAATTACCTTTTTCTTTTCCCAAACGGGGCGACTTTCACTTTTAATTTTTTTAAAACCTTTTTGGTTTTTTGGAAAAAATTTTCCCAAAATGGTTTTTCCAAATTAAATTTTTGATTCAATTTAGAGTCAGAGTACCCGAAATTTTAACTTTTTTTTTAAAATATCAAGGGGTTTCCCATTTATTTGAAAAGGGTGGGGGTTTGGATCTACCCAATTAAAGAACCTATGCTTTTCAGGGGAAAGAGTTAGCCTTTTCAATCGAGTATTTGCTGATTTTGTTAGTTCTTTTTAAATTTTACCTTTTTTTTGGTTTTGATCTAATGGGGTTGTAAACTTTTTTTAGGTAACTTTATATAACAAATATCTCCGAAATTTTGGGGCTGCTCAACATTGTTTGAGACCACTTTTTGGAAGATCATGCCAAAAGTTGAAAACGATTGGGGTATTAAAAACCCCTTGTGGGTTTCCAGTGTACGCTTGATTGAGAGGATTCCCTCATTTCTGATTGTTTTTTGACTTAAAAATGTTTTTAAAAAGGTTATAATACAGCCTGAAATATTACTGATCTTAGTTTTGTTTAGAATTTTGAACCCAAACTTGGGTATGCCTTTTAATGCCAAAAATTTTGGTAAGTCGTTTTTTCTACGTGAAAATGTTTTTTAAATTCTGGGGGAATTTTTTACTAAATAATCAAAGGATTTACCTTTTTTCAAAAACCCCCCGTTGCTTTGGTATTAACATTTTTTTCCCAAAAGGTTAAAGCCTTTTTAGAATTTTCTTTCCAAAAAGTTCCAACTGGATGTAAAAAGAGCAACAGGTCTGAATTTTTTTTCATCGATTTTGATTTTTCCCCCTTGGGATAGATAAAAATAATTTTTTTCATAAAGGGGGCGAACCCTAAAACCCAAAAACTTTTTGTAAAAAAAATTTAAAAAAGGTTTTAAAATTTACGGGGTAAATGCCTTTTATTTTTTGGGGAAATTGCATCGGGTCCCACTGATTTTTTTTTTTAAACCCAAGGGGTTTGAAATTGCATCTTTTGTTCCTGAAAAGTGTAGGAACGAGGGTGTAGTGATGTTATTGGGATTTTTCCGGGTTTCTTTTTTCGTCCTTTTTTTTAAAAAAGGGTTTTTTTCCTAGAGGCCTTAAAGTAACTATTTTTTGAAAAAGGTTTCGCAAATTTTTCAGCCTTTTCAAAATTTGGAAAGGAAATTCGATTTTTGCCATTTCAAGGGGACCCGGGAAGACTCTTTCCATTTTTCTTTTTTTCCCCAAATTTTTCTGGGATTTTTTTGATTTTGAACCCTATTTTCACGAAATTTGACCAAATTCTTCCTTGCCTTTTCATTACCTTTTACTGTGATTTTTTTTGCTCTTTTTTTCACAATTTTTTGGATCTGTTTTTTTTCTAGATCATTTTAAAAGCCCCTTTTTTTGGTCCTTGTTTCTTCACGGGAAACGTTCCACCAAACATTTCCGATATTTTTCTTGTTTTACAGGATCACGTTTAGGGATTGAAATCAGCTCCCCCCCCAAAAAACTATCAAAATTTTTGTAGTTGTATCAACTCATCAACCATCACCCCCAAATAGCAAATAAAACTGTTTTCAATCTATCCCAATCAGCTTTATTTTTTTTAAATTTGGCTTTGACTTTTTGATACAGAAAAGCTTGTTTTACTTTGAGGGAAAAAACTTTGGTAAAAAGACACTGCCTTGGGGCTTTAATGTGTCCATTACAATTTGGAGCGAATGCGCTGACATGAAAGTTGGTCTATCGCGAAGCCCGATATGTAAATATCCGGGACGAGTCATACAATCTTCAGTATACGAGTGAAGAGTCTATACATTTCAAGGGCCCCTGCCCCTTTTTATTGATTTTGCACCTTTTTATCCCAAAGGGGGGCGGTGAATTGAAATCCCGCCATCAGTTTATCGTTTTGGTCGAAAAATACGAACCATCTGTGTTTTGTTTTGTGGGCCTTTGGAAATAAACCGACAATATTTAGTAAATGATCCCACGGAATTTTTTTTTACTGCACAAGCATTTTTGTTTTAATGTTTTTAAAAAAGGGTGTATCTATTGGGTTTTCTACTTTTTTGTAAAAGTAAAATGGGGTCCAACCCTTTTCCCTTCACATGTTTTGGGAAAGGTGGGTAAAAGGGTTTTTGGGGTTTTTTGGGAAAGCTTTCTCATGTTTTTAAAGAGGTTAATAAATGCGGGTAATGATTGAAAGATTTGAATACCCCCCCAAAATTTTTTTTGTTTTGGACTGCAACCCATGCAGATTTTACTTTTTTGGGGTCTTTGGTTCTTTAAATTGGATACTAAAAACCCCAAAATTTTAAAAAAAAGTAACAACCTAAAAATACAACAAATAGAAAAAAATTTTAGAGGGGGAAAAGGGGGGGGGGTATTTCGGATTGTGAAAAAGGGCACCAAAAATTGAATGTCAATCGCCAACGAAAAACATTTCTGTGCTGAATTAATAAAACTCTAAAAACTTGTGCTAGAAAATTCTTCAGCCCCTTTTTACTTTTTTAAAAGTATTTATTCCCACTGTGTTAGCACGTAAAATTGTTCCCCCAGGGGCCATGGGGGGGTGGCCGAGACCCCTGGGATTGTAGTAAAAGGGATTTCCCCAGATTAAACCCGTACGAGATGTTTTTTTTCCGGGCCATTGGGGTTTAGACCACAACATCTTCGGGGTGTTCCCGATGAACATGGGCAAGGGAAAAACGCACGGTTTTCCCGTCCATGTCAGATGAATGCCACACGCGGGGTTTCCAGGTTTCCCCCCCGAAGAGGTGGACTGACAAAAGCTAAACGTTTGGGGTGTCAAGTAGGTGCCGGGGGGCGCGTTGAACATTTTCGTTTCATCCCAAATTCGTGTTTAAAAAGGCATTTTGCTCCAACGATTTAGTGGGGGTTTTTCGGGAGATCTCCTTGATTGTTTAATAAAGGTTTTCTGTCTTGGTGCATAGGGGTTTTTTATTCGTTTATGCCAAAAGGGATTTACGATTACTTCTGGGTTTGTTGTGACGTTTTTTTTCGGGACATTAGGATTTTTTTGGGTCGTAAAAGTCCCTAGAGTTGTTTGAAAACCAATGGGCTCCCGTTTTTCCCCCTCCACCTTTTCTGTCAGTCTGTATAGAAACATTTGGTAAGCCCCTTTTTTCTTTTGATTCCTTCTTTCCAGATTCGAATTCGTGACGTCATTTTTCTTCTCTTTGCGTCTTTTTTGGAGGATATTTTCTTTCGTGGGGGTGAGATTAGTTCGATTTGTCTTTTTGTACTCCCCAGTTCTTAAAGAAACAGGGAGTACTTTTTAGAATGGGAACGAAGAAAGCTTCTTGTGTCTGTCTTCTGTCTGTCTGCTGTCTGTGTTTTTCCGGGCCAAAGTTTTCCCACTCATTCCCAACAAAACTATGGTCATCTTTTTAAAAAATTTTGTAGGTATGTTCTTAGGGGTAAAAGGATGATGCCCGACGTTTTAATTTTTCCCGTTACAGCCGAACAACGCTGAAACGCCTGTAACGTTTTTTCTTTTTTAGGAAATATCTCAGAAAAGTACTTCCCGACTTTTGAAAATTTTTGGGTATTTCTATGGGTCACGAATATTGCCCGATTTTTTTTATTTTTCCCTTTAAAACCCGTTACTAAGGCGTAACCCCCCTTAACGGTTTTTATTCTTTAGGAATACTAAAAAGTTTTTGGCCGACCTTTAGAAAAATTAGCAGATATTTCATTAGGGGTCACGGATATCCCGATGTTTAAGTCTGTCCCTTAAGCGTTACTAACGGTTTTGTAACGGCCTTTAAGGGTTTTTTCTTTTTATGGAAATTCCATAAATATTTGGCCAATTTAAGCTTTTTGGATGATCTTGTGACAAATCGGCCTTGTCCTTGTAAGCGTTTGGGGATGCTGAAAATGGATTAAAAAACCTTTTTTTAAAACCCCTTTTTCTGCCGTTTTTCTTTTTAATAGGTATTTTAATAAAAATTTGGTAATAAAAGGATCACACAAAATACACTTCTATAAGTGTTCCAAAATTTGACCGTTAAAAACCCGTTATTCTTGAAAAATTGCCCAAATTTGGGATAAATTTGAATGTACACAGGCTTAACCCAGTGAGGACAAAAATTTGGGTTTCAAAATCATATCGGTTATATAACCGTTAAAAACCGTTTTTTTCCCTTTATTTTTATATTGGGGGTTTTTAAATGCAATTTTGTATATAGAAAGGTTATCAACCAAATGGCCTTTATGCAGTGTTTAATATCTGCCGTTAAAAACCTTTTTTTCTTGCTTTTTCCATTTGGATAAAATTTTGGGTAGGTACAAGGTTTTAGCCATGGGACTAAAATACCGGTTTCAAAGTGTTATGGGGTTAATACCCGATAAACCGTTTTTTTTCCCGTTATTTTTTTAATTTGGGGGATTGAATATGTTTTTTGTATAAGAAAGGTCATCACACACAAATGGCATTTCCCTGCATTTTCAAAATCACCGTTAAAAACCCTTATTCTTGACATATTCCCCCGAGTGGATAAATTTGGATGTACCAGGCTTTAGTCCAGTGGGGACTAAAATACCATTTTAAAAAAAGAAAACAGGGGTTAAATAACCGTTAAAAAACCCGTTATTTCCTTCATTTTTACTCACAAAGCATTGGCCGTTTTATAAGCTTTTGGGAAAAACGGGGAGTACTTTTATAGCTCGCATCTTGTTTTTTTTTAATTTTTTTTTTTTTTACCAGAAAAAACGTATTTCTTCTAACGAAATTTTTCCCCTCTAATCTTTCGCGTTTTTTGTTTAACCCCAAAAATTTTGCTGCAAGGTGTGTGTGTGTGGGGAGTGTGGGGGTGTGGTGTGTGTGTGTGGTGTGGTGTTTTTGGGGTGTGTGTGGGGGGTGGGTGTGGTGTGTGGTGTCTAGTGAGGGGGGTTTTGGGGGTGTGTGTGTTTAGTTTGTGTGTGGGTTTGTGGTGTGTGTGTGTGTGTGGTGGTGTGTGTGTGTGTGTGTGTTTTGTCGGGTCTGGTGGCTGTCGTTTTTGGTGCGGTTTTTGTGTTTTGGTGGTGTGTGTGTGTTGGGGGTGTGTGTGTGTGTGTTTTGGGGGTGTGGTGTGTGTGTGTTTTTGGTGTGTCGGTCTGTGTCGTGGTTGTATGTGCGGCGGGCGGCGTGGGCGTACGTCGTGCGGCGGGCGGTGTGTGTGGGGGGTGTGTGGTTGTTGTGTGTGGTGTGGTGTGTGTGGGGTGGGTTGGGGTTGTTGTGTATGTGGTGAGGTGTGTGTGTGTGTGGTGTGTGGTGTGTGTGTGGTTGTGGCGTTTCTGTGGGGGGTGTGTGTGTGTGTGTGTGTGTGTTTCCTATTTGTTGTGTGTGGTGGGGTGTGTGTGGTGTGTGTGTGTGTGTGTGTGGGGTGTGTGTGTTTTTCCTTTTCCCTCTCTCTCTCTCTCGAACCCAAATCCAACTCCTTCTCTCCTTTTCCTCTCCTCTCCCCTCTCTTTTCTTCTCTTCCCTCTTTTCTTTCCTCTCTCTCTCTCTCTTCTCCTCTTCTCCTCTCTCTCTCTCTCTTTCTCTCTCGCTCTCTCCTTCCCTGTTCCTGTGTGTGTGTGTTGGGGTGTGTGTTGTGTTGGGGTGTTGTGTGGGGGGGGTTTCCTTTTTTGTGCGTGGTTGTGTGGCGTGTGGGGGGTGTGTGGGTGTGTGTGGTGGGGTGTTTGGTGTGGTGTTGTGTGTGGTGTGTGTGGGGGTGTGTTTTGGTGTGGTTGAGTGATGGGGGTTGTGGTGTGGTGTTGTTGTGTTTGTGTGGGGTGTGTGTGTGTGGGTGTGTGTTGGAATTTGGGGTGTGGTGTGTGGTGTTGTGTGTGTGTTTGTGGAGTGCGTGCTGTGTGCGCCGCCGCGGCATGTTGGTGTGTGGTGGGTTGTGGTGTGGGGTGTGTGGTGTGTGTGGTGGTGTTTGTGTGTGTGTACGTGATGGGGGGTTTTTGGTGTATGTACGGCTGTTGCGCGCGCGCGGCCCGTGCGTGCTGCGTGGTGCGTGGGGGTGCGTGCGTGCGTGCGTGGTCGGGGGTGCGGGTCGTGTGTGTGTGTGTTGTGTGGGTGTGTGGGGGTTTTGGGTGTGTTGTGTGGTGTGTGTGTTGTGTGTGAAGTCAAGCAAAATTTTTTTTCCAATGGAACATTGAATAACCAGAGAAAACTGTTTTTTTTACCCCCCCCCCCTCAAAACAAAACAAAGAAACTTGTAAAAAAATTAATGAAAACGAAGAAATCAAAGGTGAAAACCAGGGGAAAAGGGCAGGGGGGTGGTGGGGTGAAATCTGAGGGGGGAGGGGGAGAAACAGGGGGGAGGGGGGGGGAGGATGGGCGTGGGGTGGAGGGGGAAGGGGTACAAAAATAATTCAAGCCTTTTAATTTTCATATCAAGGAAAAAAACAAAGAGAGAGAGAGAGAGAGGAGAAGAGAGAGAGGGGAGAGAGGGGAAGAGAAGAGAGAGAAAAAAAGAGAGAGAGAGAGAGAGTTAAAATGAAAATAAAAGAGACAAAGATACAACGCATAAAAGAAGAAAGGATAAAAAAAAAAAGGATAATATGTTTTAAAATCCCCCCCCCCCAAAAGTTTTTTCAAAGGAATTTTGGAAAAATTATTCAACCATCCATGAATCTTTTTTCAGGGGTTTTTTCTTTTCGATTTTTTTTCTTTATGTTTTTTTTCCAAAAATGATTTGGGAGTTTTCCATGCATTTCCACCGGAGTACAACAACGAGATTTATTAAGATTTTCTTGGGCTAGGAAGGATAATAAAGACTATGTCTATAAGTTTAGTTGTAAATGAATTCTTACTTTTTAGGGGCATATCCGGGGTTTTAACATTATGCATGCATACTGCCTTTTTGAAAAAAGTTGTTGTAGAGGGTTTTAACAAATAGTTGTTTTATCTTCGTTGTTAGGGTGCTTTTTTTTAGTAATACAATTTTAATGCTCTTTTTTCATTCGATGAATATTTTTAAGTTTGTTTCACTGCAGTTATCCCCAAAGGGGGGGGGATAACAATGATTGATTGAATTGAGCACAGAAAAAGAGCTTTCGAGAATGGGTGTCCAGGAAAAGTTCTTAAACTTGGGTAATTGAAGTAATTTTTTTTTTTAGAGACGTTTCCCATGGCGTTAGTGGGGGCCGGTCCAAAAGTTAAATTTTTTATTAAAATTTTTACTCCCAGATTTTTGTAAGTCACTTCTTTTATTTTTGGGAGATAAAACAAAGGGGAAATTTTGACTTCATTTTTGTCTTTTTTTCGGGCCATACAAAAAAGCACTTGGTTTTCTTTATTTAAAGGGCAAAGGTCAACGGGTCCATTCGAAAGTTTTTAACTCATTTTGGGGGTTAATAGCTAATCTATATGGACTAATCACTGGAAAGAAGAGATGTTCACAGCCCAAAAATTTCCATTTTCTTTCAAGAAAAAAAAGGAATCTTGACAAGACAGAAACGAAGGGGCCCCAAACAAACCTTTTTGGGACCCAAATTTTATAAAATTAAAATTTTTCGTTTTAATTGTTGACTGTTACGATTTTTTCCTATTTTCTGGAATGGGACAGATTTATGAAACGGGTTAATTGTAAATTCCGTTTCGCAACGGGGAGAAGGGTTTTTTAATCAAAAGCTTTTTTTAAAGTCTATAAAAAGAATACCATAAATTTATTTTCATTTATACGCATAAGAGCTTCAAAAGCTGAAAGGGTTGTATGGCAGGGGAAAGATTTTTCGGAAACCAATTGGGTCGTCTGGGGGAAATTGTTTTTTAGCAAGGTAAGAATATAGTAAATTTTTTCAAGGTTTTTCAATATTAAAAAAACAATAAAATAGAAAATTTGGGATAGTTTTTGGGAATTGACTTTTCACCAGGTTTTAAAGTGGAATTACTTTTCTTCCTTTAAATTCAAGGGAAGGGTTTTTTTCTTAGATAAATTGTACAAATACGTTAGTGTTTTATAAATTTTTGGACACGAAATCTTTTGTATTTTTTTCATCTAAACCAACTAAATCGCGTGTCCCGATTGTTTTTAAAAAGGAAAACTTTTTTAACTCCTAACAGTCATTGGTTGGAGGGGAAAGGAAAAGCTATATTTTTTTAACAAGGTATGTTTTTAAGCCAAGTCTTTTCATTGGACCTTCATGTGATAAAGTTTTTCTTTGATACAGCAAAATGGTTTTGTTTAAATGATCTGAGTACATCGTGATAATTTCCTGATTTCTTAACTTGTTTATTATTCAACATGTTAATGGGCCCTTCCAAATCGACGTGAACCCTTTTTAGAAATTAACATCTTTTTTAAGTAATTCCTAAATTTTTCGTTCATTTAATTTACCTTTTTTCTTGTTTAGGGAATTTTTTTTTTCCCATTGCTAAGTTTTTTTTTGTTTTTTTCGATATCATTTTTTGTTATCCACGGGGGTTTGCTTTTGTCTGACTCTTTTTGGATGAAAGGCATGTTTGTTAACAAAGAAAAAATGTGTTATCCTATTCTTGCTTTCGGGATCTCTTATTTGGTATATAATTCCAATTGGCGGGGGGGGAGGTCTGAAAGGAAACTTCTTCCTTAAATTTCTAAACCCTATTATTAAACTTGGCCCCACTTTTGGAATTTTAACGGTTTTTGAACCACGTCAACAAACGGGGGTTTTGATCGCTACATCCACAGGTGGAAGCATACTTTAAATGAGGACTGTTTGGTTTGAAAATTGACATTAAGTTTTTGACGCTCAGTTATACGGGTTGGTTTCTAATTGTTCAAGACCTTAAGGTGTAGTTTGATGCCCCTTGGGGGTTTTGGTTTCAAAATCTATATTAAAATCCCAAAATATAGTTTCAAAGCTTTGCATTGTTATAACCCTGGAACTGAAATTTCTGCCCCGTCCAAGTTTCAAATGGTTTTTTGTTTTAAAAAACTAAAAATTGGTTTTTTTTGGGTTTTTATATGATTTCAAACCAACAATTTTAATCCAAAAGTTTTTCAAGGCTTTTATTTTTACGTTTAATAAGATGCAGGTACACAAGTAGGCCGTACTTTTAGGTTTTCACGGATCGTCTAATTTTTTCATACCCGGGGCTCTACGCTCTGTTTTTCTAGACAAACGGGGTTCCCAAAAAAAATAAAAGAAAGCTTTACCACTGTTACGGGAAGGGTTCGTTTGTCTTTTTATTTTTGAGTTTGGGGTTTAAATAGCCCATTCGGGGTCCCTGTTTGAAGGCCATTTAAAGTTTAAAAGGGTTGCGGGGTTGGGGGTTGTGGCTTTTTTTTTTTTTAAAAAAAAGTTTTTGGTTTTTTTAAAATATTTTTATTTTATAATTTATATTATATATTATTAATAAAATTATATACACCCACACACACACAATATTTATTTTTAAAATTTTAATATATAATTTTTAATATATATATATTTTTAATATATATAAATTTTTATATATAATAATAATATATAAAATTGATAATTCACACATACACACATCGCCGAGCCCCTGACAAGATACCGGGCCTCGAGCAAGCCTTTTAACATCTAAAAAATTAAACAATATACAAAGAAAAGATAATAAATTTATATTTTTCACAATCAAAAGCGAAAATACGAAAATCCAAAAAAAGTGCAATAGGAATATTTCTGTCTATAAATGTTTGAACACGGAAAAATGTTTGTTTTGAGAAAGCAAGAAAATATAAAATTTGTAAATCCACCAAAAACAACAAATACCAAGGGGCCCTTCGCTGAGCGTGGCCTAAAGCAATGTCTACAAAAATTTTCTTCTTTTTTGTTGACTTCCCCCAAATCCAGCGGAGCAAATTCAACACCCAATAAACGTCTTTTCCTTTTCTCCCCTCATTTTAAAAAACATATACTGCACAATACGCAGATATATACAACAAACATACCATCAAACACAACATATTTATAAATATTTATAAAATATATATTATTATTAAAAATATATATATTTTTATATATATTAATTATATATATATATATTATAATAATATATACAACACTTTCACACATAAACTACATAAACACACCCCAACACACCCAAACCACACACACATATATATTATATATATATATAATATATATTTATATATTATATATTTTATATTTAAAATACAAAACATATACATTTAAAAAAACAATAACATACACACCATAACACCATTTAAATCATGATGGAACATAACACATGCACACGCGCGTGCCGCAAACCCCCCCACACACACCACACAAACCCCAAAACACACAAACACACACCCACACACAACACCACACACCACAAAACCCCACCCTTTTGTTTTTCCAAAGAGCAGATTTACGTGTTGCATTTGAGTGTTTAGTAATGTCTAAGGTTGAACAAAAACTGGTCGTAAGGAATAGCGGGGGTGGGGTTTTTTTTTCATTGTACAGTATTGGGGGTTTGGGTTTTTTAATGGCATAAAAGCTTAGTGTGCACAGGAGCAACACGGGGGTTTGTTACCGGAAAGGGGGGTTTAAAGGGGTAAAACTTGGTTTGACTGGGGGCGATCGCAGTTATCAAGGGAGGGGGGGGGGGAGAGGCCCCCGAAGGGAAGTCAAGGCACCCGAATTTTTTGTCGGGAGTTGTTGTCTGGGGAAAAGGGAGGGGGTGGGGAGTGGGGGGGGTGGAAAGAGGCATGAAGTGAAAGATCGAGGGGCCCCGAGTTTTTGCGGCATTGAGGTGTGTCTGGGGAAAGGGGATGGTATGAGTCATGGATTCCATTGGGGGGATACCAGAAGCGGGGGGACTGTTTTGCTGTCTGGGGTCGTCTGGGAAACCCATTTGTTGGGTTTTGGTAGGAGCCCGTTTTTTACATTAGAACTGGACGGTTAGAAATAAATGAAAAATAGGTCCATCCGTCTGGGGTTTAAAAACATGGTTGAAAGGAAACAAAAATGCTTAAAAATTGCCATTTCGCAGTGCCTGTTTTGTGGGGGGAAACAAGTTGTGTAACATGCAATTTGGGGTTTCCCTTTGTGGTTTGAAGTATTGTAATTATCAATGAAATTTTACATTCCTTTCGCAAACTTTTTGCTATTTTAGTTGGGGGGGGAAATTTTGGTATTAAGGGGTGTTTTCCTCTTGAGGGATTTTAGAGCTAAAAATATTTTGCTTTGGGAAAAATGGAAAGCCCGGTGAATAAGGGCGCCCTGTCTGGTTTTGGAGAACTTCCGCGTTTTTACAATCTTCAACCCCAGATAATAACGGACTCAGAACATTCATGGCTTTAACAGTCAAAAATGTCCCATAACATGCCCCCAACCGTTTTGGAAATAAAAAATATGTTTGGATATTCGCGGGTCAGTTTTTTTTTGAGAGCGAATCACCCAAACATGCAACAGAAACTCGTCAGACACGACGTTTCGCAGCGTTCCCTACACTGATTTTGTTGTTTACTTGCCCGGGACGAGGGGGCAATCAGAACTTTTCTTGCATAAATTTTGAGAGGAGCTGCGCAGGGGCCATGGCTGCTGGGGAGCTGCGCAGGGGGCCGTGGCGCTGGTGTGCTGCTGTGGGGGCGGGGGCTGCTTGAGCGCGTAGGGCGGCGCTGCTGTTTAGTCTGTAGGGGGGGGGCCCGGGGGTGCTGTTAGCTGCTGTAGGGGACGGCGGCAGCTGGGGAGCTGCGTAGGGGGCGGCGGCTGCTGTTTAGCTTGTAGGGGGCGGCCCGGGGCTGTTACTGCGTAGGGGGGTGGGGCAGCTGGGGGCGCTGTAGGGGACGGCGGCTGGGTGACTGCTGTAGAGGGCGGTGGCGCTGGGGATGCGCAGGGGGGGGGGCTCTGGGAGGCTCGGTGGGGGGGGTTCCGCATGCTCTGGATATTCACCATCTCACCGTGTGCTAGCACACGTTTAAGGGGGTGGGGTTTTGTTTTTATTTCAGAATATTAATTTTTCCCATTTGAGTCTTGTGGTGTTTTCTTTCGGAGGTGTTGATTTTTTTAATTAAAAAGGGTTTTCTTTAAGAACAATTGTGAATAAAGTAAGTCAGACTTTGAAGCCTTTGTGGCGTAGGGCATTTTTGCACAGACCTTAGCGTCCCCAATTTGTACATTATTTAATTTTTCAAGTCAGCGAAAAACTGCGAAGAAAGTCACTGTGTCCCAAGCGCGAATCTCTTGGCATGAATGTCAGGGTGCCGTTTTTTTTTGGGGTTCCCCTTTTTCCGGGGGGGGTGACACACAAGGTGCGTCCGAATTTTTCGCAGGGCTTGTGGGCGGGTCAACTTTACAAGGGGCAAGGGGGTGGAGAGGGCTTGGGAAAACCTCCTTCTTAGCACAAGGTGACCGAGATCTGCCCCCGATGCTTGAGATATGTCAGGACTCTGGGGTCAAAAGTCCCCGGGGCCCGTGTCGAACGGGGAAGGAACTTTCCCGGGTGGGGGGGGACAGGGGGACTGGCGGGGAGGATTGGTTTTGGGTTTGTTTGGGGGGAGGGGGGAGGAGAACAAAAACCTCATCACAGGTTTTTCTCTGGGTCTGCATTGGAGGTACAGAATAGGGGCCATGAATGAACTCGTCACAGTGTGGAACCTTTATTGAGGGGGACTGTCATTTTTGGGGACTTTAACAGAAACTGTCCGACGGGATTAAAAAGGTCAAAGGAGCGCCAGCACAGTCTTGGGCCGACAGACCACATCACCATGGCCAGGTGGATGAACGGGTTTCTGATAAACCCACATCCCTTGTGTCCCACTTCACACATCTTTAAAACCCTGGCACAAGAAAGGGACCACCCCAGGCTGGACCTAAAAAACAGAGTTAAGGTTATTGCTTGGACTTGGGGTGGTAGGTGTAGAACGTATACGCTTTGCCCGAGAATCGCCTATTTCACTTACCATGGAATGATAAGGAAAAGGGGGCTCTTCATCACAAATCGCAGTTTTTGCTTTTATGGAGTCTTATTATAGCCTATCTGTTAAAAAGCACATTACGCCAGACTTTTAATTCGTTTCATGCACCAAAACGTTTTTAATCCTTACAAATTGGTTTTAGTTTTTCTTTTTAAAATCGGTTTCAGGCCTGTTGATGTCCAGCGCCATGTCTTTTTTGGGTATTTGACGTAGTACAAGGTTAACTAACACCTCGTAAAAAAACCATTCACCTTTTGCATTGTGATTTGGGGGGGGTCACCGCTTGGTTTACATCATCAACGGCAAGCAAGTTTTGTCAAATTGAAGTCAATATAATTTACCACTACAAAGTAGCGCTGCAAACAAAAACGAGTCACATGTAAGGCCCTGTGCTATCGCCTTTTTTGAAGACATGTAAAAATTCAAAATGAAATCGAAATAATTATGTTCTGAATTTTTCACACAACCAAGGATCATCGATGACAGTAAGGAAATCACACATCCCTCTCCATGAATCACAAAGTCAACTGAACACCCGGGTAATTCAGTAATTTGGGCAGACATCAGCTTTCAAACTTCCGTTTTGGGCCCTTTTCAATTGTGTGTGGGGGTGTGTGTGGTGGGGGTGTTGTGTGGGTGTGTGTGTGTGGGTTGTGTGGTGTGTGGTTTTTTCTCAAAATACCTAATTTTTAACAGTGAATGCGGGGGTTTTGGGTAACAGAGAGCAAAAAAAAGGGGGGTGTGGGTGTGGGAGGGGGTTAAGGGGAAGGGGAGGTTTTTCTCACCATCTGTTTGTGTGTGTAATGCTCGCAATATGTGAATTCCAAATAAGGTGTTTTTAGCTGAAGTCAGTGGGTGCGAATCTCTCCCTCCATCCCCCCCCCCCCCCCCCCCCCACCCCCTCTCTGTGCATTTTGAATGAGGTGTTTGTAGCTGAATCACTGGGTGTGAATTACCTCCCCCCTCTCTCTCTCTCCTCTCTCTCTCTCTCTCTCTCCTTCTCTCTCCTCGTCTCTCTCCTCTCTCTCTCTCTCTGTATGTGTTATGTCTTCAATTTAACGTCTATACACATTATGTGATATTAGACAAACATAATCTATAAGAATAACATTAACAGCAAGAGCAAAAAAATAATAACTAACGATAAAACATCGAAGAATAACCGGTCATAACAAGGACGTTACTAAAACACCAGTTTCCCATTTTAACAAAACAGAAAAAAATAGGACTTTGATGCAATGAAAACAGCAATTTTACACATTAGTGATAAATCGGTTACAACTGTATCCAGAGAACAATTAGGTAGAGGTGGTAGATGAGGTTGTAACTGTTTGCAGTGGAAAAGTATGTGGGAATTGATATCATTTCACCACAAAGGCATGTTATATTTTTGCAAAACTTTGTCTTAAAATGCGTTCAGTTTGATCTTATATATTAGCGAAATTATGATTCGAGAAAACGGCAAACTACATTGATAAAAAGAATGAAGTGTGTCAAAGTTTAATATCTGGTTTATGCGAGTATCAAGAGAACATCCCGAATTTTGTTGTTTTTTCCTAAAATGTTTCCAGCATGCATTTTCTAGAAGACTGTATCCCTCATGGATAGACAATGGGATACTGATAACCTCCGACCCGCTAGTATTTTTCGCTCCCTGTTTTGCTGCTCTGTCTACTCTCTCATTAAACTGAATCCCACAATGAGAAGGAACCCAACAGAAACTAATTCTTGTACCCCTAATATCAAGAAATGTATTAGGTGATGAATATCTGTAATCAGAATCTTGTCTTACTATAGGGTTTGTTTTACTTAGGGCGAATAAAACTGATTTTGAATCGACGCAAAGAGGACTTGGAATATTGGATTTGAAAAGTCAAGTAGAGAAATACAAAGCCATTAAATGGCAGTTAGTTCTGCTGTAAAAATTGATCTGTTTTTTTTCCAAGATAATAAGATTTTTCCGTGTTCAATGAAGGAATTGTAAATGCTGCACCTGCTTCTTTGGTATCCAAAAGAGACCCATCTGTAAAATTTTAAGATGAATGGGATACGAATTTTCAATATACTCTTTTACTATTTGGCCTATCAGGTTTTCGTTGTCACTTTTTTCATCGACGTATGGCTAATATCAAATGATGCTCTTTGAAGTTTCCATGGCAGGATGGGAGATGCGGGAAGTTTAGGTCGATTTATATCGCCGAGGTTAACTTTTGATTCACTGAACAGATCTGAAGTGAAAGTTCCAATAGTTGTGAGTGAAGAAACTGATTTTGGCCCTTTTGGAAGCTAATGTCAGATCTCAAACTGACTTCATTCTCAACGTTGCTGTCACGTGTTGAAATTCGTAAGACATATTTTGCGACAGCTAGCCGTCGATGTTCATCTAATGGTAATACTCCTACTTCGCTATATGTTCCCAAAGATGATGCATGATACGGCACACCAAGAGCCAGTTTGAACGCTTTGCAATCCAAACTTTGCATCTTTATTAAGTTAATAACTTTTTCGGAGCACTGAAAAAGACTTCCTGCCCGTAAGAGAGTCTAGAACGTATCAGTGACAATGCCAGCTGTTTCAGTACATTAGCATCTTGGCCCCAGTTTTGTTTCTGTATAACTTTTAAAAAATTAAAGCTTTTTCGAGCCTTTGTTAATAAATATTGTATATGATAATTCCACGACAATTTTGAAGTAATGTATACTCCGAAAAATTTCACCATTTGTCTGTATTCTATAGTCTCGCCATTTATAAGAAAAATGGGTAATTTCTGGTGGATCTGGCCCACTTTTAAAAAAGTAGAAGATTTTGTTTTTTCCGGTGGATAGCATTAATCCATTCTCCTTCATGTAGTTACTTAGTTTATTGAGTTCCAGTTGATATAATTTTTTAAAATGGGTAAGCTGTCTTTTGGGTGTTTTCCTTTTCATAGTAACTTTCATACACATAGCATGTCATCTGCATATTGTACTAGTACAACATTATGCGATACAGATTGTGGCAAATCATAAAGCAAAATATTAAATAAAAAAAGGGGCAATAACTGACCCCTGTGGGATTCCCCCTTTTAGGAAATCGTAGGGTGGAATACTTGTTGCCAACATTTGTCTGCATGCTTCTTTCAGATAAAAAGTTCTTAATATAACCATATAATTTCCACATACTGTGTGTGTGTGTGTGTGTGTGTGTGTGTGTGTGTGTGTGGGGTGTGTGTGTGTGTGTGTGTGTGTGGTGTGTGTGTGTGTGGTGTGTGTTTTGTGTGTTGTGTGGTTTTGTGTGTGTGTGTTGTGTGTGTGTGTGTGTGTGTGTGTTTTGTGTGTGTGCGTGTGTGCTTGTGTGTGTGCTCTGTATGTGTACTCTCTTCTATCTCTTTTCTCTCTTTGTGTGGCCCCCTTTTTCTCTCTCTCTCTCTCATCTCTCTCTCCCCTCTCTCTCTCTCTCTCTCTCTCTCTCTCTCCCCTTCTCTCTCTCCCCCCTCTCTCTCTGTTACTTAGTTTCTTCAATTTAACGTCTGTTCACTTTAAGTGGTATTAGACAAATAATGCAGAAATGAGTGGATGAGAGAAATGGAAATAAAGTATGCAAATGCTAGTATAGGCCTACGCATGAGTGTGTGTGTGTGTGTGTGTGTGTGTGTGTGTGTGTGTGTGTGTGTGTGTGGTGTGTGTGTGTGTGTTGTGTGTGTGTGTCCCACTTGGAGACTATAAGGCTTGCTGAAGGCTCAGTTTGAAAGCATTTTATTATTCCCCTTCACCCACTTTAAGCACAATTTCTGTTAGTTAGGCAGAATCATCTACCACTGCAGATATGAATGCTTATCTCCCCCTATTTCTTCAATCAAGACATTAAGAGCAAGCTTTGTTTATAAAATTTAATTATTTTTTGCAGTCATTGCAACACCAAGCTGCTCTGTAAGTTGCTGGAACGGTGCTCGGTACTTATCCTTGGAATTTATTAGTTTGTTGTATTTTAGTCCCTTGCGGATTCATTCCAAGAACTGGCCCTCAGCACTTGTGTCTTAAGAGGATATCATTTTATATTTTCTACTTTTCACAAGAAAATGTAGCTTGTTTTGCTCTTTCATGATTTTCTTTTGCTTCTCAGATGGCACCTTTGGTTGGTTTTTTGAAAACTCAACAAACATACTACAGTATTGCACACCAGCCTTTTCTGGGATTGCATTCTTCTTAAAACTGAAAAGGCAGAGGAGTCAAATTACCACTTTCCGCGGTCACTGAGGAGAAACAACCAGGTTTCGAAATATTGGTATATGACCAGGAGTTATATGTTAGTGAGTTTCCCTCCCTATTGGAGGATGTCTCCCCTTAGAGAATATAAGCTTGCTGAAGGCTCAGTTTGAGAAGCATTTATTTTATTTTCCCCCATTCACCCACTCAGGCACATACTGTTAGTTAGGCAGAACCATCTACCACTGCAGATATGAATGCTTATCTCCCCCTATTTCTTCAATCTAAGACATAAGAGCAAGCTTTGTTTATAATTCAATATTTCTAGCAGTCATTGCAACACCAAGCTGCTCTGTAAGTTGCTGGAACGGTGCTCGGTACTTATCCTTGGAATTTATTAGTTTGTTGTATTATTTGGAAAAGATGCTCCAGGATTCACCGAAAGGGGGAGAGAATGATGAATCCATCGGTGCTCAACCAATCACGACTGCAAATCCCAAACGGACTATGAACATGGACCAAATGGAATCCATGTGTCTGTGGAAAGCGTTTCGCTACCACCCGTGGCATGAAGATCCACAGAACAAAGATGGGATGTGTGAAGACTCATCTGAATGAGCAGCAGCGCACTGCATCAGCAGATAAGACGTCGGAAGACCAAGGCCAGGATTTAAACCACAGTGCCAAGGACATCCACGCTGTTGGTTCGGATGAGGAATTTGCACAGGCCCTCGATGCCAGGCGCCTGAAACTCAACCTGCCACGAGCAAACGAAACTGAAGATTGGGAGAAACTGGATGCAAAAATCGTCCAAAGACTCGATGCACTGATAGGGAAAAGCACCCTGGAACACAAACTAGCCACATATGGGGACATTGTGTATGCCACATGTAGAGACGCCTATGGAGTAAAACTACCCAAAGAGAAAACACCTCCAAAGAAATCCAGACGCCAAGAAAAGATGGACAAGATCAGAGTCCAAAAGAACAACCTCAAGAAGCAAATGAAGACCGCACTGCCAGCTGAAAAACAAGGCTTGGAAAAACTGTGGGAAGACCTGAAAGAAAAACACAGCGCCCTCAGCAAAGCGGAATCTGCGAGGAAGAGGAAGAGCAAAAAGAAGAAGACACAAGAGCGCTTCTTCAGAGACCCCTTCCA
>CM031625.1:39632405-39646657 GCA_018398815.1 Conus ventricosus
AAGTCTAGTTAGAAGTAATATGCCGCTTCTAGAGTCAACCGGTCGAACTGGTTGAACTGTGTAATGCAGGTTGGTTTTACCTCGTTAATGCGCATGCCCAGTAGAATCAAGTCCGCTGAGTATGAGAGAACTGATAAATGCCAATTCCTAGGGTCAGCTGCTCCGAAACTGGTTGAGGAGCAGCTGGCCTAGGATTGGCATTTATCAGTTCTCTCCTTTGCTATATCAATCATTTTGGGGCTGTAAAGAATTTCATGTAAAGCCCCTAATGAAGCAATATCTATCTTTAGAATATTATATAAAGATGTTAGAACTGGGCATTCAAAAAGAATATGTTGAATAGATAATGGGAGACCACAAGCGCAATCTACATCCTTAGAAAATTTGGTTTTCCACGAGTTTAAACGCATTTTATAAATTATACTGAACAACGATCTTTGACATAATAACGCTTTCGTTTTTGCAGGAAGTTTTTCATTGTTCATACAATTTTCTAAAAGAGAACTGATTTCATGTTTATCCAATTTTAATTTACTATCTGGATTTTTTCTAAGAGCACCCTCTTTTGCTAATTTATCAGCTATTTCATTTCCATAGATACCACAATGGGATGGGATCCAGCAAAACTGTACAAAAGTTCCTTTCGCCATAACGAAATGTATCATAAATTTTATATCAAAAATTAAGTATTTCCTTACATTTGCATCCCAATTTCGTAAGCTACAAAGTACAGATTTAGAGTCAACACAGATTAAAATGCTGTAAATTGCCACATTAAGATCAGATATCCAAGATAAGGCCATAAGGATTGCGTATAGTTCAGCAGTGAAAACTGAAAAGTTCCTTCCTAAACAAAATGATTTCTTTACTTCTAAATCGGGAATTACAAATCCAGCTCCTGTATAAGATTCTAAAACTGAACCATCCGTGTAGATTTTAAGATCAAGAAATATTTCCTTTGTTACTGAATTTGATACAGAAAGACTTCTGGCTGTTGCTAGTTTGCGTTGATCATCAAGTGACAAGAGATTAGACAAATGTTTGTGTGTGTGTGTGTGTGTGTGTGTGTGCGTGCGTGCGTGCGTGCGTGCGTGCGTGCGTGCGTGCGTGCGTGCGTGCGTGCGTGTGTGCGTGCGTGCGTGTGCTGGCTGAATCATAAAATCACAGATCGCAGAGCATCTTGTTATTTGTGATGATGATGATGATGATGATGATGATGATGATGAGATGATTCACAAAGTGCTAATTGTGACTCATTTAAAAGGGCCCTACACAGTTTTCCTTTCTATGAAAGAGTAAGTAAAAATGATCAATGCAGAGAGCTCTACTCACTCTTTTATAAGTAAGCAGAAATGGACCCCTTGTAAAAAAAAAAAAAAAAAAGTACAACCAACTAGGCTGCAATAAACAATTCTCCAATGAAAGATGTTTTTAGCCTTCAGTTAGAAGTAATGTGTCTTGTCCAGAAATGTGGGACCTACTTGAAAGGTTAGTTACTTTCGTTTGTTACCCTGTAAGGGAAGATTGGTTAATGCGGGCCAGTAGATAAATTGGGCTGGTGCTAATTTGAGAAAACTATGACGAGATAAGTTCAGATCTTTTGTGTGCTACATTGTCAGCATGCATAACTTCCTCTGCTAGAAAACCATGGCTGGTCGCGGGAAAGGATACCAACAGTAAGCATTAGAAACATTTTGTACTAATTCTTTACCTCTATGGTTCTGTTAAATCAAAGACATGGCTAAAATAATAGGAATTGTTTGCTTTCTGTTTCAACGAATTCTAACTATATTATAAACGCCCTTGAAACAAACATCAGAGTAATATTTTGATGTGCTGTCATGGTAGACGATTTTTAATGACCATGGTTAAAATGGATAAGATGAACTCCCCCTGATGGGCTAGGTTGGGCCAGTAGCTCAGTTAAGCCTACTGTGATCAGTTTATACCCACACTTCATTAGAAGTTGATAGCGGTTGTTTTTTCTCAGTGATCAGTAATTATTGATAGAGCCTGATGTGTGTGTGTGTGTGTGTGTGTGTGTGTGTGTGTGTGTGTGTGTGTGTGCGTGTGCGTGTGTGCGTGTGTGTGTGTGTGTGTGTGTGTGTGTGTGTGTGTGTGTGTGTGTGCGCATGCATGCATGCATGCATGCACGTATGAGGCATCCACATATTTAGAAGAAACATATCCAAATATTGACGGTGCTTTGAATGTTTCTTTTTGTTTTCGAACATTAATTCGTTTGTCTTCTTTCAAAGAAGCCATCCAAACAAAAGATACTTTTTATAAATGTGTTATGTTTCACATTTTGAACATGATTATATTTAGGCCTTAGGTGCCTTAAAACGGGCGTAATGAAAGAAAACCCATTTTGAACGTCACGTTCTGCATTTTTTTTTCTGCGTTGTTTGTTTCATTAAACTAGATAAAAGCTTTAGAAAGAAATGGATTATCCTTTCAACCAAAAACTATGTTAATTGATTTCAAATCACGGCTTCCTTGGAGCTTTGAATGCCTTAAAAGGACTGCAGTAAAACAAAGCCAAATGATGCCTGAAGCTCTGCATTATGGCGTCTGATAACTTTTGGGTTACTTGTGACTAAAATGGGTTACTTTGTCTCGTTTGTAAATTCATGATTTTAAGTGCCCTAGAAGCACTGCAATTAAAGCAAGACAACTGAAAGTATCTGTTCTGCGATTTGGTCTTGTATTAGCTTTTAGACTCTCTTATGTTTGTGTTTCTGTTCTGACAATTAAGGATAATCATTTACCTCTCATTTTTCAAAGTTTTTAGTTTTATCTTCAGCCGCGCCACTCTTCCACCATTCTTTCTTTCCCTGACCTGTGATCAAGACTTGTCGGGTAAGCCACCCCTCATAAGTCTGGCTGTGTATGGTGTTGGAAAACTGCTTCCATCAGCTGGTGAGTGGTGTTCTCACAGGTTGGTGAGTGATGTTCTCACCAGTCGTGTATGGCCCCACTCCTCTCTTGTGTTGAGTCTCAACTCAGGTGGTGTGTTGTTAATTTTGACAGCTTCAGTGATTTGTCTTCCCAAAGCAGTTTCTTGGTAACTTGTTATCACCATGCTGTACTGGGGGGGGGGGGGGGGGTTCACTGTTGCTGTGTGTCTGTGCTGTGTGTCGCCACAACACTGAGTCATGGTCTCTCTTTGCCAGGGCTGTCATGTGTTGTTGGCCTCGATAGTGTCCAGTGCGTGCTGTCTCTCCAACATACACGCAACTGCACTCACTACATCTGATCTCATATGTCACACCTTCTCTTCTGCAATTCCCCCTTCCTCCTCCACACACCATGCAATTCTCTTCTGTGCTGCATCTAGGTCGTTTGTATGGATCTGATTTTTGTAAGATGCTCTTGACCGTCTTCCCTGATCTTTCCACAACTTTTATCTTCAGGTTTGTATTCTTTATTACATCCTGGTATCTTTTCCTCAGCTGAGAGTGTGGGGTTGATGGTACAAATACCACTGTCTTGTTCCCTCCTTTCTTGTACCAGAGAGAACTATAAAATGTGTGTTCTGGCTCATCATCCGCTCTCAACCAGTTTCGAGCGGATGATGACGCCAGAACACACATTTTATAGTTCTCTGACAAGTAAGACTTCAACAATGAATTAAAAATGATAATCCATCACATATTCTCTTTCAATAACCAAAAAAATAACGATTATCTAGAAACAAACATACTGTGTTGGATTATTCATATTCAATACTAATTTACTAAACTTTTCAGATTTTAATTTTTGTTTAATCCTGCGTTTTTCCTGATCGTTTTCAATAACATCATTTTCACACATACATTCATCAAATGACTTTTTGTCTTTTATGTGAAATAAAACTACGGTCATTAATTGTTCTCTAAAGTCTTTTAAAACTGAGTTATATTTCTGACATAAAATCCACACACTTATTCCAGCATGTCTTCCACTGAAGGCTAGTTTTGACAAAGTGTTTTCTCTTTTTTACTATATCTTTTTCTGCTGCACAGTCGTCTATAATAAATAGTGTCTGCGTTCCCTTAAAAAATTTATAAAAGTATTCTAAACACTCACTTAGATTATTGGTGGGGTCAATCAAATATATTTTGTCATCCGTCCATATAAACCTTCTATCATGATATGCTTTGTTAAATTCAAGTGTTGGACAGAAAATTACAATATAATCAAAATTATAGCGATAAACTGTTTGTAATAGGTCTAGGACAAATATTGTTTTTCCACAGCCAGTCCGCCCACAAATCAATGAACAATGAGGCTCTTTTGGCATAAAGTTTAACTGCTCCATAGTTTTATAACATAATTTAATCCAATCCAGTTATTATTTTTATCATACTCTCTGTCAAACTTGTTCAGTATAATAAAATCCTATGAGGCCTAAATGTGTAAGATTAATCCAATTTAGTTCTGTAAGATTGTTTCTATTTAAGTCAACATTGATTTTTTGCTTGTTGTTATGGTCTTAATATCCTCACCATTGTGAAGAACGACGATGGTAACTTTAAGACGTTTAACGTCTAAGTTTTGCCAGCTAATATTAATTCCTTTTATAAGGACGTCACTAACGCCCACAACCCCATCCCTCTCCACATCTTTAAAGACAGAAATTTCAAATATCATTGTGAACGTGTCTCCTAATTTCCTATGCGGAAAGAACTGTAATTTTGTAGAAGCTTCCTTTAAAACCGTTTCTCTTCTGTGGAGGATGTACTTTTTTTCCATACGGCGTTATTTCAATCTCTTTCCGACTATTGTCCTCTGGCATAAGACTTACATGTAAAGGGCCAGAGTTGAATGCTTTTCTGAAACTTTTTTGACGGCTAAAAAATGTAAATGGGCTTATGAATTCAAATTTTATTTCCCATTCTAAATATGGTTCTAAGTGCCATTTGCTGTCAGGTTTTCGAACTATTTTATATTCATACTGCCCTGCATTATTTGCTTCTAGATTGCGCAGCTGTTCTAGTTTAGGAAACTTTTTGTTGTCGCCAACCTCTTTGCGTTTATAATCACCATCTTTAGTGTACTCAAAACCATACAAGCGCCTATCTCACCATTCTGTTCAAAGTCCGCAACGTCTGCAAGGTCTTTTAATTCTAAAGTTATGCACCTTACAGGTGCCAATGTAACTCCTGGTTCTTCTGGCCCCCGCGACATTTTTTTTAGAACAACTAATTATTTTATTTCCAAAACAATGTGCAGGTTATCACATTTTACGACTTTCCCTGTTTTGTCTGTGATTTTTATATTAAATGATCCGACCTTTCCGCAAACTAATCTTTTAAACTGTAAATTAGGGAATTGTATAATTTCATAATCGCAATATGCAGCTTTCCCCGATGGAAGAGCTCTTAAAACAGTTGAGGGCCTTCCATCATATAAGTTTTCATCAGTGCTTAGCTCGTCTAAATGAACATAGAGTAATGAATGTAATGCAAGATCGAGCGGACTTTTCCCCTCATATGTAGTTTTGTCTGGTGTAACTCTAAATTTATGAACGCAGCTGCAAAGCCTAACATTTTAGCTAGCTCTTTATCAAAATAGTAACCTACTTCTTCTTCAGGCTTGAATGTTAACATTGTTTTTAGATTTGCATTGTTAAGTTTGAGAGTAATGTCGAAGTTACTCATTGCTTCTTTTAGTGAGCAAAACCCGTAATAACCATCAGGTATTGTTAACTGGCTAACTTTGTCCCTGTTTTGTTAACTTTTAGAATCTATTAATGTTCTTTGATTCACTTATATTAAACCATACAACTTTGTAAAATATTTCATGAAGTGCAACCATTTTGGTTCCGCAATTGTTATCAATAGCATGCTCTAAAAACGAAGGACTGTCTTGAATTGTTATTGTTACAAACATTTTTTAAACAAAATAAAAATGAGTGCATTCAAATATACTAATGCAAAATATTCTGTTGGGCCGCACTACAATCTTAAAAATATAACAACCGACACCCTCGACATTTCTGTGACTCAGTCTGACACCTTTCAAGTAAAGGTGAGTACGCCATTAAACAGATATCTTAACCCCCCTATTAAAAAAAACTACATCGCAAAAGTGTGGTTCAGTCATCCAATGCAGTTTTATCAAACCAGTTAAACTTTGCTGTGTTTTGTGCATCAACTGGGGGTGGAGTGTCGTATGCTGATCATTTAAATCATCCTGATCCTTTGGGGGAGGTCTGTTTTTAGATTTCATTTTTATTACACCTTCAGACGTATTTTGACTGAACTGCAAGCCCCATTCCCAAATGACAAACGTTTAATCCATTCAGCAACCGAATAGCATGAAGGCTTTTGAAAGGATCTGTAACGAATTTAATATTAATGTTAAGGAAGACTTTAGACAAAAGTTGGCCCTTTAATATGGCTTAGGCACCCTTATTTTTGGGGCGTGCACGAAAGTATAACTATGATGGAATCCCCCTTTAAACACATCTTTCTCTTCAGGCACAGGTGTTCACCTGGGGTCCTAGAGCAAGAGCATAAAACGCATGGACAACATTTATCTTAGACACTTCTAAGGGCCTAACTAAAGCAGGAATAGAACGAATAAACGACTCTATTCGTACTTACGTTGGTGTTTGCTAGGTTCGCAAGCACAAACGAGATCGAGCATAACTGATCCTTCTACTGGTTTTGACGCGCAAAAACAGTACTTAGCAATTTAGAGGACGCCATTAATTCTACAGTTGATTTACCTTCAAGTATTAAAAGGTCCCAAAATGTTTTGCAATACGCAAGATGAAAGTAGATTTGCTGTTGGCACTGGTTTATACATGCTGCCTTCTGACCTCAGACTCCAGATAGGTACAATGATAAATTTACAATAATGAAATCCTTGTGGCAGGCAATGAACAGAAGGTCGAAAAAATGACATAAATTCTGAGCTGGTAAATTGCAAGCAGTAAACAAACAAGATGACCTCCAAGAATAAGTCAATCCAATTCCCGCGGTCCAAAGCCCCCCGAAGACGTTGAAGAAGTCAAAAAAAAAATGCCATGAATATGAAAAGACAGCGCTTGTTTTTGGATTAACTTGCTTAGGATTACTTGGTCTTTATTTTACTAAATATTAAACCCAACTATTAAGAGAATAATGTCCATAATTGCTCAGCCATAAAGCCAACTTTTTGCTTGCAGTGGACAAAAGCCAGCTAACAATACCCCTAATATACCAGGTAAAGAGTCTATAGCTTTACCAGCTAATTTTTTTTAATAAACTCGCAAGATGATCAAGCTGTTTTTTTACCCGGGGGGGGGGGATTTATCAGGTGGCGATGGAGGCGATGGTGGTGGGGGTAATGAACTTGACCGCCGCCACCTGTAATAGCCATCACCAGTGTACTTATTGCAATCTAAGGCTGTTATAACGCTTGTAATGTGACTCCTTGCTCTCTAAATAGTGTTTTTATTCGTTCTGCTAGTGTCGTGTCTTCATATAAAATTTTTGGATAGTTTCTCTTATTCTGCTCACTTGAGTTCGTAATTGTTCTCGGTTAGTAGACAAGGCTTCTAGTCTTGGCGGTCTTTCTTCTTTAAGATCTTTTAGTCTTTGTTTTATTCTTTCTTTAACATCGCGTCCTAAGTTGGCGGCGTTAGCCTCAGCGGGTTTTTTCTCTTTTCTATATCCTTATCTAGTTGAGTCATTTTGCTAAATTGTTTATTAAAATTTTCCTTCTGAAGGTTCTTAAATTACGATCAAGGGCTTTTAATTCTCTTTTAGGGCCCCTCTTATTTTGCATGCGCAGCGGTGGATCATCTATAGTGTTTAATGCGCTTCTTCTTCTTCAGTGAGTTCTGCTTTTACTGTTTTATTTACTTTGACTGTGTTTGACTTAAATCTTCAAGTTCCAGTTTTTTTATTAGGTTATCTGTTGGGAGTTCCTGTAGTGTGTTTTGAAGTTTAGCAACTGCTTCCTTATTTAATTCTGGTTTAGTAATACTAAGGCGACTTCGATCGCTCACACTGAGCCTTTGTCTAATTGTATTCATGCCTACAAACTTGATGGGTCTCGTTTAGTTGTAAGCTGAACAAGTTGTCCTTGGTCGTTTTTCACAAACAAATGGTTTTTTTTCTAGTTCAAAATTTATTAGGGTCTATAAATTCGGGAGGTTTTTGACCCAAACTTTGGTACAATGATTTGACCTTCTTTCTGTTAATTCACGCCGCAATTTAGAGCCCCGAGCGATGCTGTGTCAAAGGAGTCATTTCACTCATGTCGTCTCCAGGTCTAAAACATATAATCTTTTTCACCTTAAATGCCTGCCATGTTTTAATAATTAACCTTTTTTTTTGTTTTAAAAAAATGTCAAAAGCATAGGGGCTCGTTTTTGCCCGAAAAGAAACTGAAAGAACCCTTGGTGTGAAGGAAATAAGCGGAATATTACTTTTTCCAAATAATCCTTACTTTTTGTTCAGATCAAATTCTTACTGTTAAAAATTTTCCCAGACCAGGAGGGGATGAGTGATTGTGCCGGGCCTGCGGTCTTACTTTCAAATAGAACCGTTTCAAAACAGACCCAACAGACGGCCAAATCTGGGGGGGGCAACGTTAAGAAAATTTCTTTTAAAACTTGGGGGCAAGAAAAATTTTTTTACACAAGCGACATATTTTTACTATTCAAAATTAGGGCTAAGGGAATAAAAGGGCGATCTTCGTTTCAAGAATCGAAAATGAAGATGCACTAAAACATAGAATGGGCGCTGAAGTTCTAAAGAGGGAAAAAGGGTATGAGCCGAATTATGCTTTGGGAAATCGCTTTTTGATACCCTAATTTGATTTTAAAAAGCGCATGCCCTACTTTAAAGGAGCTTTAAAAGAAGTTTGGGTATATAACTAATTTTTAATGATACAAACATGTTATTATATTACAGAAAACCCAAGCAAAATACGCATTTCTGCTCTCGTTAGATTTTACACGTTAGCAACCCTAACTTTGCGAGGGCTGATCCCCCAACAATATCCTCAAAATTTGCAATTATTTGAAAGAGTGTTTATCATACAAAATTAAAAACAGGAACACTAATGGAATTTTAGTTTTAGTGCCACAGCAAGATCGTTTAAAAGGTATTTTATTGCTGTGTAAAAATGAAAAACCATTCAAAGACAAACTGAAAATTTTTTTTTAATCCTAAATAACAAAAGTGCAATGTACAATTGAGGGTAGTCCTAACCAAATCTACGCTAGGGGGCCTTAAACCTTATCAGCATTTGGATGAAATAAGAAAACTGTTTGGAGGCGGGGGGTGTAGAAATCCAACAGTAGACCTTGTGTCTAAAGATCTACATCTTCACAGTGTTAGACTCGATCATTATTTAACAACGAATACGGTTTATTGGGGATTTGCCCTAAGGTCAACGGAGGATAATCAGTTACATGGAAGCGGGAGAACTGTTAGAGACAAAATAAACATTCAAATTGATAAAGAAAAAGAGGCCGATAACCACTTAAGTGTATTTGTTTTTAATATATGATGTGCAGCTAAATATTGAAGATAACAGATTAAAAGATATCATTACTAAATTATTTTTATTTTAAAAAGCATGTCTGTTCAGCATTATCCAAAAGTACCTACAGCACCAGAGCCGCCAAAAGAAGGGATAGTAGAAAGCCCTGACTTTAAAACTTTCGATTAACCAACATTACACAAATGCAGCAAATACTAGAGCAGGACCTTTCAAAATACAGCAAAACAAACGAAGGGTATTCTGCTGCCTTTAATGCTGTTCCCTATTTTAAATACTGGAGCATAAAACTATAAGCGCTGCATCAGCAGGAACGAGTGTTGGTCTCTTAGCAACGGGCATAGGCGCACCCGCAGCTTTCCCTCTAGGTGGTTTGTCTTTAGCTCTCAGCCTGTGTTCATTAGCTGTAGGTGCTGCTAGCAAAAAATTAAAAACTAAACTCCAAAAGCACACAGCTATAGTTCAAAATAACAGCTAAACTTAGTTCCTTCAAATGATAATAAATAAGCACTAGCTGACTCAACATCACGGATGAAGAATTTAGCGTTTACAGGCCGATTTTGATGACTACAAAAGACAAAAGTTTGATCTTAAAAGAAAGGAAAGGGAAACAAGTTTTTCTCAACAGCCAGCCCCCGAGCAGATAAAAAAGGAATGTTAAAAAAGTAAACGAAAACTTTAAAACTCTGTTCTAAACAGCTCACTTTAAACAACGCCAAAGGGTGTTTATACTTTAGTTTAATGAGTCCAAGACAAAAAAACCGTTGATTCTGATTAATTTTTTTTTAATTTTTAAATAAATTATTTTGAGTTAGAAAAGAAATCAGCATGGATAAGATATATGAAGGTCCAGACGATTGTTTGAAGCAATGCGTAAGGAAGAAGATTTAATAAAAGCTTTAAATGATATCAGTTAGATGTCATTGATCCAGAAAAGCGTACGGGAAGTGTTGGTTATGCTATTTCTAAGTTTCCAGGTAAATAACAATAGACCCGCCAGTTAAAGTAATGTTAGCGTTTTAATCGACTATGTAACAATAAATGAAGAAAATCTAGAAGTCTGGGTCTGACAAACAACGGGATTTATTCTTTCTCATAATGACTTAACGCCTGGTTGGGCAGACGAACTGCTTACACAGTTTGATGTGGCCGCCGGAAGAAGCCAAAATGAGAGGCTCTGGTTGGTAAAGAGGCGAAGTCTTAGAGATCAGATTAAAACAGGCTAAGTATGCACCAATTTTTGGGCAAGGTTACATTCCGCTCCCCCCAGCATTGGTAGCGAAAAGAGCAGTTCTAAACAAAAAGAATACAGACAACAAATGTTTTATGTGGTGTGTTCTTGCAAGGTTGCATTACGCCCGCAAAAACGCAGAGGAGTGTCTAACTATCACCCTTACTCCAATGATCTTAACTTTAGCGGAATATCCTTCCCGTTAGCGTGGACAAAATTGATCAGTTTGAAGAACAAAACAAACCAATAACTGTCAATATCTACACATGGGATGAGGAAACAATCTACAGCCGATTAAAGTGTCCAAGAACATCCAAACGATTGGCGAACCAGACAAAAGCCATGTGGATTTATGCTGATGTTTTCACCAGCGGGGCTACCACTTACACATTAATACGAACAATGAGTAGATTATTGGCGCATACTACAAAAAAATTATGGCAAACAAGAATTCTGCAGAAAATGTTTAACAAGAATTCCATCTGTTCAAGCCGCAAGCGAACATAAGAAACATTGTATTGGCCCAGTTGACTGTAATACAGAATAATTACGCCCCAGAAGGCAGTAAAGTTAGTTTTAGAACTGGAAACGGATGCAAACAAGCCCATTTTGTGTTTACGCAGATTTTCGAATCGCTCATTGTTCCTTATGAAGGACCAACCCACAGAGACTTCCTAAAACAGCCTTAGTGAGTAATAAATCAGATTTGCTCTATGATTTCATCATTGTTAGGTGGGAAATGGTGCCCATTCAGAACCAGAATTGTATAGGGGGCCCAATGCTGCAGAATACTTCTTAGAACGCATGCAGAAAGTGCGCAATGATTGTTCTAATAATCTAAACTTATCTGAAATCATAATGACGCCTGAAGACCAAGAACGTATAAATCAGCCACAATTGTTGGATTTGTGGTTTAGGTCTCTCCTCAGACGCAGAAAAACGACAGTAAGAGACCATGATCACATTAGCGGAAAGTTTAGAGGAGCAGCCCACAGTAAATGCAATCTTCAACTTTAAAATTTGAACCAAAGACATGGAAGCTGCCTATATTCTTTCACAAACTTGCGAGGTTACGACTCTCACCTTATAATGCAAGCAGTAACGACGCCTTAGGGTGTCATGCATTGCACAGTCATCAGAAAAGTACATGTGTTTCGCTTTAAAATAACTGTCTTTTTATGACTCTATGCAGCACATGATGGGTTCATTAGAGTCGTTGGCTATGTCCTTAAAGTCCTGCCCAAAACGGAAGAATATTTTTTACTCAACTCTTGTTTAGAAAGGGTGTTTACCCCTTTTGAGTACATGAACGTTGGGAAAGGTTTGACGGGAAAATACACTTCCGCCTAAAGGCGCGTTCTTTTCTAGCCTGACAGGGAAAAGGGCATCAGTTTATTTGTTTTCCAGCATGCTCAAGATGCGTGGCAGAAGTTAGAGTGTGAAACGTGGGAGACTATCATGATGCATACTTTATGGCTGATACAAAGTTTGTTGGCGGACGTCTTTTGAAAATTATAGGAAGACCCGCATGAAACCATTATAGCCTGGATCCCGCGCATTACATTTCTGCGCCCGGATGAGCTGGGACGCCTTTCTTAAAGTTTACTGGAGTAAAGATTGATTTATTGTCTGACCTACCAATGATTCAGATGATTGAAAACGGATTGCGCGGAGGAATTAGTATGGCGTGCACCATTACTGTAAAGCAAACAACAAAAACCTAGATGATTATGATCCAAGTAAAAGGTCTAACTATCTCATTTTATTTAGATGCAAACAATCTGTATGGATGGGCAAAGGCGCAATCGTTCCATTACGCAACTTTAAAATGTCACAGATAATACGAATAATATTCAAAGAGCATTAAAGTGGTTGAGCAGTTTGACGTCAGATCACAGCGTGGATACATTCTAGAAGTTGATTTAGAATTCCTCAAATCCATGACCTACATAATGACTACCCATTAGCAGCAGAAAGCCTAAAGATGAATCCAACAGAGCCGCCTAAACTTGTGCCTAATCTTCGAGGCAAAAAAAATTATGTCTGTCATTACAGACTTCTACAAATTTTTTTTAAGACATGGGTTTTAAGTTGAGAGCAGTTCATGTATTTTTGGGTTTTGATCAAGAACAGTTCATGAAAACCATACATCATGAAGAACACTGATCTCAGAACTAAATCCACAGATGCTTCAGAAAAAGACTTTTTCAAGTTGATGAACAACAGCTGTTTTGGAAGACTATGGAAAATCCACACAAGCGCAAAGATGTCAGATTGGTCACCAGAGAGAACGAAGCAATTAAGCTAACTTCAAAACCAATTATCAGGACTTCAGAAGATTTCATGATCAGCTTTTTGGCATAATAATGAAAAAAAGAAGCAAATTGGACAAACCTGTTATTTATTGGGTTTACTGTTTTAGAATTATCAAAGCTTTTGATGTTAGAATTTCTTTTGAATACTTTAAGCCCTCGTATCCTGAGTCCAGAGTACTTTACACAGATACAGACAGTTTTTGTTATAGATATTCCTACTGAACATCTATAAAGACATGGAATTGAAGTAGCCCAAAGGGCATGCAGGATGGTATGACACATCCGATTACCCCAAGATTCACCTTTGCATTCAATTACTAATAAGAAGGTTTTAGGAAAGATGAAGGATGAATTATCTGGAGGGGTTTATTAAGGAGTTTATTGGTTTAAGGGCGAAAATGTACAGTATTTCGAGCCCGGAGGAAAACTATCAAAAAAAGCAAAAGGAATATCTCGCAGGGGTTGTGCAGTCAAACATATCGCATGGGCAACTACAAAGAAGCGTTGTTCAATAAACATCTTTCATCATGACAAAAGTAAAAAAATGCGATCTATCTACATAAGATCAACAACTGTTGTAACAAAGAATCATTAGATAGAACAAACCAAAACGAGTATTTTTTAATCCCGAGTTTTTCATATGCAATTGGGCATTGGAGAACATAATTATATATCTTCTTCATATTTTTACTCAATCATTATAGTTTTCCTCAACTTTATCTAGAAGCTCATCATATCAATATCCAATTCAGACAAAAATTTTTATTTTTGCTTGATGCGCTTGAATTTTTTTTATCATTTCAAGATATTCTTTATCCTGAAAATCAAAATTTGGGATTTTGGGTTGTAGGTGATCTGGATGCATTGCCATGCGCCCATAAAAACCTCGCAACCGTTGCCTTAATAGCAAAAATGGGGAGTTTGTATTATACTCCCCGTTTGGCTAGTATACTTACCCTGTCAGACAAAAGCATTCACGGCAGTTAGTCTGCTCTGCCAGGCGAAGTTTTGTGTGGGTAATGCCAGTGATAAGACAGTCACGTGGTGCCCAACCCACTTCCGCCGTCGGAAGAAGCCAGTGTCAGTCTCCCATACCTCATTCATCGAGGCCTGCGCGCAAGGTAAAACCCCAGAACCTTGGCGCTAGTGGGGAAGGCAGGGCGGGCATTGTCTGACATGGAAGTTACTAGCCAACAGGAGTATAATACAAACCCCCTTCC
>CM031625.1:39647657-39650157 GCA_018398815.1 Conus ventricosus
ACTTGACATTCCCTGACACCTCCATCCACTTTAGCACGCTTGACACCTTTCGCCCCAAGTCACCCAAGTCACCCCAAAATCACCCAGATCACCTCAAAATCACCCCAAGTTCTTAACTTAAGAGAATGTAAATATGCGCATTCTGATTTATTAATAGTGCTGGAAGTAGAAGAGCGTACTGTAAACCCATTAGATTTTTATATTATGGGGAGAGAAGGTAAATATGCGGGTTCACGATCACCAAATCTTATCTTGCATGTAAGCCCCAGTTTACAGTACTGATTACGTCAATTTTTGCAGTTTTTGCGTGTTATTTTTTGCTTAGAAACAGGTTTTAATTTTGACCAAATCTGACTTGAGAAGGACGTGATTTGTATGTGAAAAGGGGGGTTTCGTGCAAAATAAGATGGGTGGTCTTGAACAAACATATTTACCTTTTCTCCTGTATGTATATATATATATATTATATATATATATATATATATATATATATATATATATATATATATATTATATTTTATATATATATATATATATATGATTAATGTGGAAGCAGTGAATTACTTGATACCGTTTATTTTTGATGTGCTCATTATAGATTATGATAGTTAAATGACTATTCAAAGCGTTTGCGTCAAAAGCTACAATTTAATTTTCAAAGCAAATCCCTCCTCTGCATTTTCTTTTCCCAGAAGGGGGAGTGGGAGCGGCAGTGGAAGAGGGGAGGATAGGGGTGGACTGGCATAAATGCACCAGAATAAATGGGTACGTATACATTGTAAAATGTCGGTCAGCACCTTTAGAGATCTGAATAGCATGTGGTTACAAAGTGAGACGACTGTGTTGATTCAACGCCTTTGCCTACCTTGCGCTGAAGAGATCTAAGCTAAGTGACAACTTCGTTCATTTTCATTGTCCTATTTGTTTGTGTCTTGCCTGAAGAAGACCTACGAAGTCGAAACGCGTCGTGTTTTGTCTTGTGACTCGTTTGTCCACGTTTCTCTTGGCGTTTCGCTAACATTTATTTAAGATCTGAACTGCATGGTAACATGCATCGGGTTTCTTCGAGTGCTAGATGGAACTATTTCAGAGTTATACCATGGTTAAATCTGGAGCAATCTTCATTCACTTTGCTAAATAATGGCATGTTGTTGTACCCCTCTTTTCAAAATAAAGTGTTCTATTCATACAGAAAAGGGTTTCCCAGAGATAGATTCTGGTTGAGCGCTAAGCATTTGCATGTTGTGGTTTCTTTTATATAAAGTGTATCACACAGAAATCTGTTTCAGAGGTATACGCTGATTGAGTACTAAACATTTCCTTTGTTGTACTTTCTTTTATATAAAGTGTCCTACCGAAACGTGTTCTGGTCAAATCAAGAGCAACCTTGCGCCGAGTGTTCAATATTTACATGATATAGTCCATCTTCGTATTAAAGTGTTCAACTAACCACGGTACATTTCCACCTGTACATGCATGTAGCATGGATTCCCCCGTGTATGAAATACACGCTTCTTTGTCTGCAGGCTGTTTTTTTTTCCATTCAGGCCTACTGTTGGCAAACACGGCAACCCAACTTGAACAACAATACAATGACTGTAGAGAAACCAAGCACATCAACAACAAACTGACTGTAGTGAAACCAAGCACATCTTACATGGCGGAGACGCTGAAGGGAGCTGATGCTAGTCCCACGTAGAAATCCACTGTGTAGCCACGCTTCCAGAACCACGTCCTTCACAGCCTGCAGCTGGTCCATGGTGGGCAGGCTCACCAGCTGACTTCCCGGGAGTTACACTGGTCTCTGGCCTGGGAGTGTGTTAGTGGCCCGTTCGGCTTGACCAGCACGTAGCAATGACGTTCACCTGAAGCCACCAGGGTCCACAGGGTTGGTACCCACAGCCCTGCTCGTCCTCTCCACCCGAGCACTGCACTTTCAGATTGCAGACCAGAGTGTGGCTGGAAGCGTGGCCAGTGTGGCACTGAGCAGTTCCAATGACCGTCTGTCAGCTTTTCTGGTGTGGAATGAGGCTGCGCGTGCATGCACGCGCGCAGCGTGTGAGCGGCACCCACACAAACACACACAAACACACATACACACACAGGCGTGCGCGCTCGCACACACACACACACACACAACCACACACACACACACACACACACACACACACACACACACTACACACACACGCACACACACGCACACACACACACACACACACACACACACATACACACACAAAGCGCACGCGCGTGCATTTTGTGTCACTGATATACTGTACTATGTAAAATTGTGTGTGGACTGTAGACATGTTTTATTATGATTATGACTAATATCATCATCATCATCATCACCATGTCATCATTATCATCATCGGTTTCATCATCATCATCATCATCATCATCACATCAATCATCATCATCATCATCATCATGTCATCATTATCATCATCGATTTCATCATCATCATCACCGTCGTCGTCGTCGTCTTCGTCGCCGT
>CM031625.1:39655157-39682657 GCA_018398815.1 Conus ventricosus
AGTTGTTGGGTTAAACCCTCCCAAACAGGCAGGTTAAAACAGAGCTTGTAATTGTCGCCATATAAACTCTCAGCGGGAGCAGGTCTTGAAGATCCCTCTAAATGCCCAGCATAGAGCACCCCAGTCATACCCACTGTGGTGAGTGGGCATCGCGAAACCCCTCTTTGTTAACGAGCGTCCCCAACCAGAGTGTTAAACACCTGTATTCGGGGAACTTTTTCCCCTATCTCCCATCTGTTTTAAGTTTTAAACCGGTTAAATAAAAACCTTGAAACGGCAAGGATTTTTGGGGTCACAAAAAATCTTCTTGGGTGTATGACCTCAGAAAAGTGGGAGTGGTTTTTGGAAAGAAATTTTTTTTAAGTTGTTTCTTTTCCCTGGGAGAAGTGGTGAGGGAGGTGATGTGGTTTTCATGAGTAAAGGGACCGGTTGGGTAACGATGTGTTTCCCAAGGGAAACCTGGCGTTAGCCAAGGTTGGGTAGCTAGCATCAGGTTTGAGTCAATGCCCCCTTTTAAACCTCCCACGAGCTTTCAAGAACTCAGGTTTCATGCTGGTTGACAGGAAACCCAGTGGGGGATGTAAAAAGCCGGCCCAGGCAGGTGCATCTGGGGGACGTGCAGGTACGAACAGTTCGTCTCAGACTGGGGGCAGGGGTACATCCCATCCACAGGGGGAGGGAGCAGAAGGGAAAGAGTCACGACAGCGGTAATTTGGACGGGTGTTTCACATCTCGCCTCTCCCCCTCTCGGGGCAGCCCGACATCCATTAACCGGGTGTACACTGGGAGGAAATAACTTTGGGACACGATAGTGGTCTTGGGGGCCGCACGTGCCTGGGGCATCGTGCGTCTGGTTCATGAGGTGTTTTTGTGACTGTTTACGAACGGAAAACCCCCGGGGGTGCCTGGGAGGTGCGATGAAGCATGATGTGTGTGTCTGCGCGATGTCAGGAGGGCAGGAGTTTCGTCATCTCCGTTCAAACAGTCCTTATGCCATGCGGGTTGCTGCAGTGTGGCGACACTGTACCAACACCACCACACAACAACCACACCCACAAACCAACACACGCACGCACGCACGCACGCACGCAGCACGCACCACACACCACCAAAACCCACACACACACCACACCAACCCCCAAAACAACACACAACCACAGAGGCCAAACCCGGCCGGTGCCACACATACAAAAAACACCTTTACCCAATACCAACGGGGACACATACACAGACAACAGATAAAAAATAGGACGAAAAAGCACCAGCAGCGGCGCGCGCGCGATACCACAACCCCACACACACACACACACACAAAACACACACCACACACACACACACAAACACACACACACACTGCCAACACGCATGCAGACACACACACACCCCACACACCAACAACCACACAACACACACACAACCACACACAGACACACCCCACACCCCACACACACCCAACACACACACACACACCACACACACAAACGTACAAGTACGTCTCTCTCTCTTTCACCACCCAACAAAACACACGCACGCACGCACGCACGCAGACGCCGCAGCCGCACGCACGAGACACACACACCACACCAACAGGGGGAAGATGTTCGTACGGCTTGGATACTATTTACGTTTATCTTTTTACCCACTGCACGCGGATTAGTTTATTTTTGACACCTCGGGCGACAGACAGGCCCTAGACAGACAACCAGAAGGGGAGGACAGACAAAGGACATTTGTAGAGAATTTTGGAAAATAGAAAAAAAAAGATTGTTTCAAAAAAATCATTGATGCCACTGAAATCTTTTACAGTTTGTGCCTTTTATAAAAAATTCAAAATGATCTGTTATCTTTAAAACTTTTGTTTTTTAAAAATATAAATATCCCCTTTTTAAACTTGTTTATCTTTTTTTTTTTTATCATCCCATTTTTTTTCTATCGTGGGGGAAAGGTATTAAATATTACCAACTTCTTTAAATAATTGATGGGTTTTGGGGAAGGGGCCCGAACTGTTTGTCGTGCCACAGGTCCGGCCCAAGTGGCAGGGCAGGTGGACACAGAGGTTCATCATGTTGTCCACACGCCCTGCGAGGGTCACCACCGATGTAGGGAACCCTCCCCCTTCCCTCTCACAGCCGTAGGAGGGGGGGAAGTGGTCATCACCACCGGACACGCGCGGGCCCGGGGCCCCATGATTTCGGGTCAGGCCCAAGGAAGGGGTGGTTGCCCCAACAGTGCAGGGCGTCGAGGGGGGAAAATCTGACTGTGTGGTTCGCGGACAGTTGGTCAGTCCGATCTCACGTTCTTCGTGTCAGGTCCCCCACGATCATCGGCGCTGCGGTTGGGGGGAGGCTGCTCTGGATTGTCATATCACACAGAAACGGCATTGGACGACGGGGCTTAAACAAAACGCCAGAAGCCCGTTGCTCCGGTATTACTGAGTGTGACATTCTGAAATGTGCGAGGTTGGGGCCCCTTTGCCATACAAAACCCCCAAAGCGGGGGAAGGCTCCGTGTTTTTTTGTAGAGGACAGGGTAAGCATACTTCGATCAGCCCACAGGGGTTTTACTCTATATCTGTAAATCATATAGGAGGAAATGATTAAACTTTTTTTTGAACGGTGAAAGCGCTATTTTGGGGAAAAAGTAAAGCCAAACGATGAAAGTCAAAACAATAAGCCAAAAGATAAAAGCCAAAAGGGGAATAATGAGAAGCGAAATAGGGCCCCCCCCCAAAATCACAAAATATACACTTCGCATTGTGACCTTTTGGGTTCTTAGGGGGTTCGTTTCCCCAAAACAATGGTGGGACGAACAGAAGTACGTACCCCTTAACCTTGGTGAAAACTGGAGTGGATAAAATCTTGGAAAATAGCTTCGGTTCAAAATCTTTATGTTATATTTTCGCAAAATGGTTAAAAGGAGATGTATCAATAGACTGAGAACAACATTGTTGAAACGATGCACAGTCTATTCTGTAGTGGTATTATATTTTAGATCAGGACAGGTTCGAGAATAACATGAGTGGAAGAAACGCCAAATAAAAATGTAGTAATGCAAAAACTGTTTTTAAGGGAAAAAAAGCTTAGGACGGAACTTTTTTGCATGTTTTCACAATATTTTTGCCGGGAAAAGGGATCGTTGGAAGCACACACCACCACACCCACACCAAAACCCCACACACACACCCCACACACACACACAACACACCAAACACCCCCAAAAATGGTCGGGAAATTTAAACCCAGGGGGAAAATATACCATGACCAAACAATTTATGAAAAACAGAGAAATGGAGCGCATGGCCGTGGCATCAAAGGCTGCAGAGAGGTCTCATGAAGAGCAGTAAAAAATGTTTATAGTGCAGCCCATAGGTCACTGGCGGTTGGAAGAGCGGTTTTCAATTTATGGACGGCGGTGGATAGCGTTGCCTTTCCTTTTAAGTTTTTTGTGAAAAACAATCCCAAAAGCCGATTGCGCTGCGTCGGGTGTTAGATTTTCTCTCATCATCACAAACTAACGACCACAGACACACACAGACACACCAGACGCACCCACAGACAAAAAAACACAACAACACACACACACACACACACAATTATAATATATAATATATATATATTTATATATATATATATATATAATTATATATATTATATAATTATATTTATAATATATTTTTATATTTAATTAAAATAAAATTCCAAGGATAAGTACTGAGCACCTTCCCAGAAACTTACAGGAGATTGTGTTGCTTGATGCAAGAAATATTCTATTATAAAAAAAAGCTTCTCTTAGTTTAGAATGTTTAGATCCCCCCTATTTCTTAAATCAAAGACTAGGAAATTTTTGTTTTAAATTTGAATATTTTATATTTTTATATTTTTTTATATTTTATAAAATATATATATTTATATTATTTATATATTATATGTTAAATGGGTTTTTTAAAAAATAGAATCTCAAATTTGTTTCGAAGCTTTTGCGCTGTATCGGAGGGTTTTTGGGTTTTCCCCACCCCAACATCGGGGGGGCAAACCAAAAACCCCCGGGAAAAGCGCAACGGCTCGAAAAAAATTTGTAGTTCTATTTTTAAAAAACCATTTTAACAAAGTTGCCCCCCAAGGGGGTCGGACTTCAAAATCATTTTGGGTATTTTAAACCCACACTAATTTTATTATTATATTTATATTTAATATTATTTATATTTTATTATATATTTTATATATATTATATATATATATATTTTTATATTGCGTGTGGTAGTCTTGGTCGAAGATGATTTTGCGTTTCTGCAAAGCTCATCGATGTAGGGGGGGGCTTGCACCCCCAATCTGGGGCGCAGAGTCGGGAACAGGGGGGCACTGGAAGCCCTTTGTCGGTTATGTGCTGTGCTCTGGATTTGATCCTGGCGGCAGTCAGCTTTTGGGACGGGTCTTTCGAAGTTAGTAGGGCTTTGTGAATTGTGGCCCCCCACAGAGTTCGGTCCTATTATAATATATTAGAGTTAAAAAGCCCCTCAGAATGTAAAAAAGTGCTAAAAAGTAGGGAGCGAATACCGTTTAAAAAAAGGGTTTTAAAAAGAAAAAATAAAAAACCCACAAAATTGTTCAAGCTAAAAGTTTCCTCAGGGTTCAATTGGGCCGCCACCGGTGCTATATGTGTGGTGTGTGGGCGTGTAGCTCCTGCGGTGTGGCCGTGGCCTGCAGGGTTTTTTTTTTTTTTTTTGGGGGGCGGTTCAGGGGGACGTTTTTACGAAAAGGTGCTTTACAAGGATTTTCCCTTTTGCCCGTTAAACAAAAAAAACCAAAAATCTTGAAAAAGAAACGAACTTTGTAAAAAATTTTCAAAGCCTAACCAAAAAAAACAGTAGAAGAACCCCAAAAAAAAAACAGTAAATTTTTAGACAAACATTTGCCTTTAAAGGGCAGCATACAAACCATATAAAAAAACCTAAGAAAACCTGTTATGTAGACATCAAAGTAACCATCCACCCCCCATTTAAAAACCATACCAAAAGTTATCCAAAAATTTCTAAAAAATTTGCAATGAAAAAAGAATTTAACGGCGCAGTGAAAACCCAAAGGGGGCTGAAAAAAAGTGGCTACAACTACAAATTACAATTAACCCCCGATAAACAGAACGCAAAAGGAAAAAAAGGAAAGAAAATTTTTTGGAAACCCCCCCCCATGATGGAAAAACAAAAAATAAGGGAGGAAAAGAATTCTCAGAATATTAAAAATATTCCCCAAAGAAATTAATTAAAATAAACAAAAAAAAATAACCGATTTATGCCCAACCTTAAAAAAATTTAAATTTATTCTTCCAAAAAAACCAAAAAAAACCCAAACCCAAAAGGGGTGAGAAAGGAATCTTTAACTGCCAAAAAGACAGTGGCCCTTTTGATAATAATGTTTACAAAATATTGTTTGCTATGGTACTAGGACCCGTGTAAAAAAAACATTAATAGGGATCACGGCAAAAAATTTTTTAAAAAAAAAATGCAAAACCCTAAAAAGTCTTTCAAAAATGAAAAATATAAAAAAAAAAAAAGAACTAAGTAAATATATTTGGAAGCTTAAAAATAAGAAAAATAGATTAAAACATTTCATGGAAAATTATAAAAAGAGCAACACCATGCAACAAAATTTTTAAAAAAAGCAAAAAATTGTACTAAGAAAAAATGGCTGATATTTTGGGAAAAACCCCCCTGGATCCGAACCTAAAAAAAAAATGAAAACAATTGCAGGATAAATGGAAATTTCCTTTTCAATGCACCCTTCGTAACACGCCCCCCTGAACGCGCCCCCAAAAAAAAAAAAAAAAAACCCGAGGCCCGTGCAAGCAAGAGTCCACGCCCACCCCCACAAGGAACTTAAAAACGGGGGCTAGGCCCAACCCGGGCCAACCCGTTTTGACCGGTTGACTCTGGGGCCCCCTGTTTTATTTCTCTGACAAGTAAGACTTTTAAAAACCAAAAAATATGATTTTTTACAAAAATTATGTGTAGGATTTTCGTTTTTAATACTAATTTTTAATTTTCAGAGGGTCACTTTTGCTTACTCGTGGTGTTTTTGACACGGGTAATATGAGAAAGGTAAATGAGGGTGGGGGGGGGGGGGGGGGGGGGGGGGGGGGGGGGGGGGGGGCAACATCCCCCAATTGTGGTGTGGCGGTAGACCTTGTTTTCCGGCAGGAAATCGGAGCAGGGTGCACCGATTATTAATTTGGGTGTGGGGGCTTTGAATTGGCAAGTTGCATAAGGTTTTCCCCCCTGGGCAAAACAAATTTGACATGTTTTTACTTCACAACCTAACAGTGCTGGCCTCCATTTTCTTGGGGTTGAAGCGGTTTTTTAAACGGAACTTTGTAACAGTTAAATTTTTGAAGGTGGATCTTTTTAAACCAATGCTATTGTTAAAACGCGGTTGTTTGTACGTGGGGATTTGTTTGTCTAACGAAGCTTCGCCGGACTTCACATTTTGAGTTTTTTGATGAGAGGTGTGTGTGTAGGTGTGGGGTGATTTCTGTGATTTCGTGTGGGAAGACTTGGGGGTTTTTCATGTTGCAATATAGTATTTTTTCAGAATTAAGAAAAATTTATAGGTTGTCCTTCTTTCAAAAAGTTAGTAGGAAGTTTTTTAATCAAAGTAGACATCAAAACTTTTGATTTTCTCAACAATAATAGTTTAATCTTTTGAAGGCATGGCTCAGCAAAAATGGGTGAAGAACAAAATTGGGACATTGAGGAACATATATTTTTATAACAAAAATTTTTTTGATGCATTGAATAGAATGAAAGGAAGGACCCTAGAAAGCAGAAATACCTAGTTTTCCCCCCCCCAAAAGAAAAATTTTATTCTGTATGGGAGCAGGTGAAGAAGCGAAAGGTTACAATGGGACCCGAAAGAACTCCATCATTATTGCAAAAAAGAGGTGATTGAGTTAAACAGTTTTGGAAAGAGTTTTCTTTTTCATCTGGAGGAATACTGTTTTTATTCATGTATTGAAAAGGAAGGAAAGGATAAGGCAAAAACAAAGGGCAGGAGGCAACCGCTGTGTTTTAACCCTTTAGTATGGTTTCTTCTGGAATTTGTTTTTTAAAATCTTTTAGGAAAAAAGGAAGGGATTTCACAAATCAAAAAGGGAAGGTGGTTCGGGATAAATTGGCTTCCCATCTTATTAGTAAAATGAGGAAGTGGGGCGCCTGCTGAAACCACTTTGGTAGGTTTTTTATGCGGTGTCCTTATGAAATTTATTCTGAGAAAAAAATTTTAAGGGAATGTTTGAAGTTGGGGGGAGATAGAAAATATTGGTCTTCTTCCATCAAGAACCCTACAAATCCCCAAAAAATCTCGCAAGACCTCCAACAGGAAAAAAAACCCCGGCTGTGAGCAGCTCTCCCCCCGGAGGGAAAAGGTAACGTCATGGTTGAAAAGAGCTCCCACCTGGAGAGGTAAAAGGTCAACTAGTTGCTGACATTGTCCCCCTTGTCAACGATTTTTTTTTAGAGTGAAAGACGTTTGTGCTGCTTTTATTACTGTTTACTGCTTGCTTAAGTCCTGCTTAAATTTTTTTTGCCTTTTTAGGCGGCCACAGAGTGTCTTTTTTCAAGTTTGTTTATTAAATCAAGCTTTTGAAAAAGCATTTGTGGCTTGTTGAATAACTTTAGTTTGGGAGAGAGCCCACAACCCCCTTAAATTTTCGGCGCTTTAAACGCGCCTAAAACCCTTTAATTTTTTCCCTGCAAACATCCCCATTTTTTAAATGTTTGTTTTTGTGTGCGTGTGTGTGCATGCGTCGTGTTGATTAGCTGTTTTTGTTGTTTTCGCTGCTGCCTTGTTTTTGTTTTGTTGTTTTATGATAATAACTATATCATATTGTGGACATCCGTTTCTTTAAATAAAGAAAGGTGGCCCCCCCCCCCCCACGCTTTACACACTCAAGGGCATTCTAAATTTTAACTAAGTCACCCCCAAATCACTTTAAGTTTTTCTCAAGTCGTTTTAAGTCATCCCAGTTTTTAAACAAGTACCCAAGTTTTTAATTAAGTTCTTAATTATGTTTTAATTAAGTTACTTCAAGTTTTAATAAGTTTGATTAAGTCGCCTTTTAAATTTTACTTAAATCAGCCAAGATCTAAAAGTCGTCCCCTTTAAATACAAATAAATTTTTATTTAAGTTATCTTTTTATCAAAAAAAAAAACAATTATTTTTTTTGTCTTAAATGTAGATGTCTAAATGTACACAGAGCCTCAAAAAAAACGTCATCATTGAGGATGTCTTTCTCAGTTCCCTTTTCAAAATCGGTCAGTATGTCTTAAGAAATTCTTACATTAAGCAACGATTTATTACAAATTTGGGCTTGGAAAAGTCTTTTTTTAGACTTAGTCTTTATTTATTGACTCCCCTATTTTAAACAAATAAAATTCGCCTTATTTTTTTATCAAAAAAACAAAAAAAATTTTAAATTAAATTCTTAAAATATTATTGCTTAGAATGGATAAAAAGATTTTTGTTGTTGGCGGTTTGGGGATGCTTTTTTTTTTTGGTTCTTTATTTGGGTGGGTTTTTTTTGGACGCTTTTGTTTTTGCTGCCTTTGTTTTTTTATTTTAAACCTTAATAACACCCCCGCAGCAATGGCCAAAATGAAGCCTTTAAAATTTTTTGAAGACTTTGGGGGGGTAGGCGACTTTGTTTTTGTTGTAGGTCCTGAATAAATTGTTCTGGTGTTTTTTAGCCGGGTTGAAAAAAATGGGGGGGCTCTAGCATTTTTCATTATGATTATTTTGTGCTTTTATTTTTAAATTTTTTTTTTTTGTTCCACTCTGCTCTCTTTTTTTTGCTGCAACAGCCGGTTTAGGAGGCTTTTTATGGTCCATTTTATGATTCGGTGTTTTCTGATTAGTTTTCCCGATTCAAGTTTCCTGATTTAAAGTTTTCCCGATTCTGTGATTTTTGGCTCGTTCATTTTAAGGGAAATAAATCTTATGATTAAATTTTAATTTTCCCCTGATTAAAGGCGAAAACAAGTTCCTTGTTCAGTCAGCTAGAGACTCTAATGACTTTGTTTTAAAAATGGATCCCGGTTAAATCATACAAAAATCTTGTTTTAAAACAATGGGGGAAATTATGACTAGTTTAGTGTACAAAATAAAAACCCCTTTGCCCCACACTTTTCACCATTTTGATCTAGTGCGCTTTATACCCTTTTTGTATTTTAAATGTTTTTGTGGCGGAATCTGTTTTAAATTTTTTCTTGCTGAATTTAGTTTGAGGGAAAATGTTTTTTTTTTTCCCCGCCGCCAAAGATAAGCCTTTCCTTTTTTGGGGTAAAGCTTTTGGGCATCCTTGATATTTTTAATATAAATTCAGGAAGGTTTAGTAGTTCAGGTTTGTTTTTTTTTAATTTTAATTTTTTTATTTTTTTTAAAATGAGCCCGAAAAAATTTTACCCCCTGTATCCATTTGCTGTTATTGGAGGTTAAGGTAGGATACACGATGTTGGTAAAAGCCTGTTAAAAATTAACGGCAGATTTGGCAAACTAGATTTGGGATTAGCAAAAAGATTGCTGTTATTAAGTTTTTTTTGTCGAAGATTTTTGTTAAGCAAGGGAAAATTTCCCGACAGTATCAATTGTTTAAATTAAAAAAAAAAATTTTTTAAAAAAGGTTCACTGTAATGATGATTAGTGGCGCTGTGGTTTAAAAGGTTGCTTTTAGCGGGAAATAATTAGCGTTTAGAAAAATGGGGTGAGGCGAGAGAAAAAGAAAAGACAAAAACTGTGGAGCAACTAGCCCCGCGCAAGATACTATGAAAGGAGAATTGGCAGTTGATTTTATTAAAAACAAACTGAAAAACAGGGACTGCGCTTACACATTTAAAAATGTTGATCGGAAAAAGATATATCTTGTAAAAGGCAACAATTGGGGACATTCCCCCCCCAAAAATTTTGCGATTTTTTCATCCCCCAGAAAAAAAAAGATGCAAGAAATCGGTTTATTGCCTTTGGTATGACCGTTGTGTATTTTGTTGCGCATAATATTGGCTGAATAAAAAATGAACAAATCTATTATTCACCAAAGGTTATTGGAAGGGAATAACGGCAATGAAAAAGCTAAGCCAAGCAGATGGAGTCAGTGATACAAACAGCGAAAGAATGGTTATCTAAACAAGCGATTGGCAAATTTTTTACCTGCACCTAGACGAATACAGAGACCCCACTTTGTCAACACAACGCCAAACGACACCCATCAAATGGATCTTCTATATTTACCCCATGACACGATTAGACGAAAAGATTTAAGTACGCACTTACAGTCATTGACGTAGCTTCAGATACAAAGATGCGGAACCATTAACACAAAAGAGTGCTTCTGCTGTTGCCGTTGCCATACAACTGTATATCAACGAGGCCCGTTAACTTATCCTCGCATGATTCAAGTCGATGATGGAAAAGAATTTAAAGGCCGAGTGAATCAGTTATTGTTTAAAACATAGAGTTACCATTAAAAAGAGGCATTCGGGAGTTCACAGATCACAGGCTTTAGTCGAAAACTTTAACAAACAGTTAGCTGAAAGACTTTTTTCCTACCAGTATCATAGAGAGCTGATTGACAATTCTCGCAACACAGAATGGGTTAGAAGACTGCCCTCAGTTCTACGTGCAATGAATAATGAAGAATTTAAATTAACAGGGCTAAAACCAGTACAAGCAATCAAAAAACAAACAATAAATGTTGCTGAAGACTCCAGTACAACCAGCAAACTACTACCGTTTGGTTTGAAAGTAAGGTACCTTTATTTACGGGGGAAGCAGAAGGGGACACTCGCTTCAGGGCAACAGATCCAGTTTGGAGTGTTGACCGTATGAAATAAAAAGAATTGTAAGATGAATCCCGCCCGTGTATTATTTACGAGAAACTGATGCAACAAAACAACCAGCCCTCAAAGATCTTTGTGAAGGAAGAACTGCAAATAATCCCGCCAGACACAGTTCCGCTTTAACTGATTTACGTAAATATATTTACGTAAATGGAAGCCAAAAGGAAGCGCAGGATGATACAAGAATGATAAATGAAAAGACCTGGAATTGATGCGGGAAACATATAATATGAATTTTGCTATTAGGCAACGGTTGCGAGGATTTATCGGCGCATGGCAATGCATCCAGATCACTACAACCCAAAATCCAAATTTTGATTTTTCAGGATAAAGAATATCTTGAAATGATAAAAAAAATTCAAGCACATCAAGCAAAAATGAGAAAATTTTTGTCTGAATTGGATATTGATATGAGTGAGCTTCTAGATAAAGTTGAGGAAAACTATTATGATTGAGGAAAAATATGAAGAGATATATAATTATTGCCGTTCTCCAATGCCCGATTGCATATGAAAACTCTGGATTAACAAATACTCGTTTTGTGTTTGTTCTATCTAATGACTTCTTTGTTACAACAGTTGTGTTAATCTCATGTAGATTAGATCGTAGTTTTACGTTGTCATGATGAAAAGTATGTTTATTGAACATGCTTCTTTGTAGTTGTCATGTGATATGTTTGACTGCACAACACTGCGAGATATTCCTTTTGCTTTCTTAATGGTTTTCTCCTGGCTCGAAATACTGTACATTTTCGACCTTAAACCAACAAACTCCTGATCACCTTTCCAGATAATTCATCCTTCATCTTTCCTTAAAACCTTCTTGTTAGTAATTGAATGCAAAGGCGAATCTCTAGGATAATCAGATGTGTCGTACCATCCCGCATGCCCTTTAGCTACTTCTAATTCCATGTCTTTATAGATATCTTCAGTAGGGATATCTATAACAAAACTGTCTGTATCTGTGTAAAGTACTCTGGACTCAGGATACGAGGGCTTAAAGTAGTCGTAAAGAAATTCTAACATCAAAAGCTTTGATAATTCTAAAACAGTAAACCCAATAAAAACGGGCTTATCCAATTTGACTTTCTTTTTTTTCATCATTATACCAAAAAGCTGATCATGAAATCTTCTAAAGTCCTGATAATTAGGTTTTGAAGTCAGCTTAATTGCTTCGTTTTCTCTGGTGACCAATCTGACATCTTTACGCTTGTGCGGATTTTCCATAGTCTTTCCGAAACAGCTGTTGTTCATTAGCTTGAAAAAGTCTTTTTCTGAAGCATCTGTGGATTTAGTTCTGAGATCAGTGTTCTTCATGATGTATGGTTTCATGAACTGTTCTTGATCAAAAGCAATTATACGATGAACAGCTGTCAACTTCAAACCATGTCTTAAATAAAATTGCAGAAGTCTGTAATGACAGACATAATTTTTTTTGCCTCGAAGATTAGGCACAAGTTTAGGCGGTTCTGTTTTTGCCATCTTTAGGCTTTCTGCTGCTAACGGATAGTCATTATGCAGGTCATGGAGTTCGTGAGGATATTCTAAGTCAACTTCTAGAATGTATCCGCGCTGTTGACCCGGCGTCAAACTGCTCAACCACTTTAATGCTTTTTGAATATTATTTGTACCGCCACCTGTGTACATTTTAAAGTTGCGTAATGGAAGCGATTGCGCCATTGCCCAACCATACAGATTGTTTGCATCTAAATACATGAGATAGTTAGACCTTTTACTGGGATCATAATCGTCCAAGTATTTGTTGTTTGCTTTACAGTAATGGTGCGACGCCATACTAATTCCCCCACGCAATCCGTTTTCAATCATCTGAATCATTGGTAGGTCAGACAATAAATCAATCTGTACTCCAGTAAACTTTAAGAAAGCGTCCCAACTCATCCCGGGCGCAGAAATATAATGCGCAGGATCCAAACTGTAATGTTTCATGCAGGTCTTCTATAATTTTCAAAGACGTCCGCCAACAAACATACATCTGCCATCAAGTATGAATCATGATAGTCTCCCATTGTTTTACACTCTAACTTCTGCCACGCATCTTGAGCATGCTGGTAATCGGAGTCGCTGATTTCCTTTCCTCTGAGACTACAACAGAACGCAACTTTAGGGGAAGTGTGTCTTCGTCAAACCTTTCCCAACTGTTCATGTATTCATAAGGGTAAACGCCCTTTCTGACAAGAGTCGGGTCAAAATATTCTTCCGTTATTGGGCAGGACTTTAAGGACATAGCCAGTGACTCTAATGATCCATCGTGTGCTGCATGGAGTCATAAAAAGACATGTTATTTAAAGTGAAACACATGTACTTTTCTGATGACTGTGCAATGCATGACACCCTAAAGGCGTCGGTTACTGCTTGCATTATAAGGTGAGAGTCGTAACCTCTCAAGTTGTGAAAGAATATAGGCAGCTTCCATGTCTTAGGATTAAAGTTTAGTTGAAGATTGCATTTACTGTGCGCTGCTCCTCTGAACTTTCCACTAATGTGATCATGGTCTCTTACTGTCGGATTGGTTTCCTCACTGTTAGACATTAGTTCTAAACCACAAATCCAACAATGTGTGGCTGATTTATACTGTTGTTGGTCTTCAGGCGTCATTATGATTTCAGATAAGTTTAGATTATTAGAACAGGCGTTACGCACTTTCTGCATGCGTTCTAAGAAGTATTCTGCAGCATCTGGTCCTCTATATAATTCTGGTGCTGAATGGACCCCATCCGACCTGACAACGATGAAGGCAAATGAACAAATCTGATGATTACTCATTAAGACTGTTTTTCGAAGTTTTTGTGGCGCTGGCCCTTCATAAGGAACAATAAGCGACTCGAAGTCTGCGTAAACAACATATGGAGAATTTTGCATCCGTTTCCAGTTCTTTAAACTAACTTTAGATCCAGGTGGGGGCGTAATTAGTTCTGTATTACAGTCAACTGGGCCGATACAATGTTTCTTATGTTCACTCGCTGCTTTAACGGATGGAATTCTTGTTAAACATTTTCTACAGAATTCTTGTTTATTTTTTTGCTTTGAAGTATGCGCCAATAATCTACTCATTGTGCGTATCAATGTGTAATGTGGTAGCCCTGCTGGTGAAAACATCAGTAGTAAGTCAACATGATTTTTGTCTGGCTCGCCAATCGTTGGGCCGTTCTTGGACACTCTGATGGGCTGTAGATTTGTTTCCTCATCCCATGTGTAGATATTAACAGTTATTGGTTTGTTTTGTTCTTCAAACTGATCAATTTGGTCTATACCAACAGGAAAGGATATTCCATTGAAGTTAAGATCTTTGGTGTATTGCCAATAGTTAGTCACTCTCTCTGCGTGTTCGCGGACGTGATGCAGCCTTGCAAGAACACACCACATGAAACATTTGTTGTCTGAATTCTTTATGTTTAAAACTGCTCTCTTTGAAACCAACTCTCGAGGTAGCGGAATGTAAGCCTTGCCTACAATCGGTGCATACTTAGCCTGTTTTAATCTGATCTCTAGGACTTCGCCCTCTGACCAACCAGAGCCTCTCATTTTGGCTTCCTCAGCGGCTTCATCAAACTGTGTAAGCAGGTCGTCTGGCCAACCGGGTGTTAAGTCATTATGAGAAAGAATAGTCTGTTGTTTAGTCGAGACCCAGACTTCTAGATTTTCTTCATTTATTGTTATATAGTCGATTAAAACAGCTAACATTACTTTAACTGGCGGGTCTATTGTTAGTTTACTTGGAACTTGAGAAATTGCATGTACAACGCTTGCCCGCACGTTTTCTGGATTAATAACTTCTAAATCAATATCATTCAGTGCTCTTGACAAACGCTCTTTCTCGAGCATTCCTTCAAACAATTCATCTGGGCCTTCATATATCTTAGCCATGCTGTCTTTCTTTTCTAAGCCAACATATTTATTTAAATAAAAAAAAATACGACATCGTCTCCCAAAGTCGTCTTAATCAGAATCAACATCAACGGTCTTTTTGTGCTTGGACTCATAAACTAAAGTATAAACGCCCTTTGGGGCTGTTAATGTGAGCTGTTTAGAACAGAGTTTAATGTTTCGTTTACTTTTTTTAAACATTCCTTTTTTATCTGCTCAGTGTCTGGCTGTTGAGAAAAACTTGTCCTTGCCTTTCTTTGAAGATCAAACTTTTGTCTTTTGTAGTCATCAAAACGACTAAATTCTTCATCTGTGATGTTTGAGTCAATTAGTGCTTTATTTATTGTCAGTTTAAAGGAACTAAGTTTAGCTGTTATCAGTTGAACCATAGCTGTGTGCTTTTGGAGTTTAGTTTTTAATTTTTTGCTGGCAGCACCTACAGCTAATGAACACAGGCCAAGAGCTAAAGCCTAGAGGTAAAGCTGCGGGTGCCCTATGCCCGTTGCTAAGAGACCTACACTTGTTTCTGCTGATAGAGCACTTATAGTCGATGCTCCAATATTAACATAGGTAACAGCATTAAAGGCAGCAGAATACCTTCGTTTGGTTTTGCTGTATTTTGAAAGGTCTTGCTCTGGTACTTGCCGCATTTGTGTAATGTTTGTCAATCTGAAAGTTTTTATGTTAGGGTTTTCTACTATCCCTTCTCTTGGCGGCTCTGGTGCTGTAGGTTTTGGAATATAACCGAAACAGACATGCTTTTTTAAACATAAAAAAAATAATTTAGTAATGTATATCTTTTAATCTGTTATCTTCAATATTTAGCGGCGCATCATATATTAAAAACAAATACACGTTAAGTGGTTTATCGGCCTCTTTTTCTTTATCAATTTGAATGTTTATTATGTCTCTAACAGTTCTCCCGCTTCCATGTAACTGATTATCCTCCGTTGACCTTAGGTCAATCCATAAACCGTATTTCGTTGTTAAATAATGATCGAGTCTAACACTGTGAAGATGTAGATCTTTAGACACAAGGTCTACTGTTGGATTTCTACACCTCCGCCTCCAAACAGTTTTCTTATTTCATCAAAATGCTGATAAGGTTTAAGCCCGCTAGCGTAGATTTGGTTAGGACTACCCTCAATTGTACATTGCACTTTCGTTATTTTGGGATTAACAAAATTTTCAGTTTGTCTTTCGAATGGTCCTTCATCTTCACACAGCAATAAAATACCTTTAAGCGATCTTGCTGCGGCACTAAAACTAAAATTCCATATAGTGTCTGCCCTGCTTTTAGGATATTTAGAATGAAAAATTACTCTTTCGTAATATATTGCTAATTTTGTCTTATATTGTTGCTCGATCAGCCTCGCTAAGTTAGGGTTGCTAACGATGTCAAACTCTAACGAGATGTCAGAAATACTGTACTTTGCTTCGGTGTCTGTAGATATAATAACATGTTTGTAGTCATTAAAAGTTAGTTCATATGACAATCTGTCTTTTAACGCTCCTTGAAAGTATGGAGAATGCGCTTTTAACAACTCAAAATCTAGGGGTATGAAAAAGCGATTTCCATACGCATAACTTACAGCTACATACCTTTTGCCGTCTTTAGCGTCTGCAGCGCCTATTCTATGTTTTAGTGCTTCTTCATTTTCGATTCCTTGAAACGCAAGATCAGCCCTTTCATCCCCGGTTAGCCATAGATCAGAATAGGTTAAAAATATGTCTGCATTGTGTAAAGAAAATATTTCTTGCCCCCAAGTTTTATAGAAATTTTCTTAACGATTGCCCGCCCCAGATTCTGTACAACTGTCCTGTTGGGGTCTGTTGTTGAAGCGAGTTCTATTTTGAAAGTAAGACGCGCAGAGCCTGGCACAATCACTTCATCTGCTCCTAGGTCTGGAAATTTAACAGTAAGAATTTGATCTGAATCAATAGTAGATGGATTATTTGGAACAGTAATATTCCGCTTATTTCCCTTCACACCAAAGGGTTTTTTCAGTCTTCTATGCGGGTCAAGAATCGAGCCATATGCTTGTGACATTTTTTTATAAAACAAAATAAAAAAGTTAATTATTTAAAAACATGGCAGGCATTGAAGATTATGATGTTTTAGATCCTGGAGACGACATGAGTGAAATGACTCCTTTAGTACAACATCGCTCGGGGCTCTCATTGCATGATGAATTAGAAGGGTGCAAAGGCGTGAATTAACAGAAAGTAAGGCCAGATCATTATACCAAAGTTTAGGACTAGAACTTCCCGAAACTATATACCCTGATGATTTTGAACTAAAAGATAACCATTTGTATGTGAAAAACGACAAAGGAGAACGTGTTCCGCTTACGCATAAACGAAACCCATCAAGGTTTGTAGGCTGGGATGCAATTAGACAAAGGCTCAGTGTGAGCGAACGGAATCGCCTTGGCTTTACTAAACCAAAATTAGATAGGGAGGAAGTTGCTAAACATCAAAACACACTACAAAAACTCCCAACAGGTAGCCAAATACAAAACGCGCCATTTGAAGATTTAAGTCAAACAACAGACAGAATAATAAATGCAATAGGAGCAGAAACCACTGAAGAAGAAGAAACAATACCCGATCCGCCGCTACCTATGAGAGAATTATTAGCCCTTGATCGTGCTTTAAGAACCATCAAAGGGGAATTATTAAACAATTTAGCAAAACTGACTGAACTAAAAGAGCATATAGAAAAAGAAAAAGAAAAACTTGCTGATGCTGACGAAGCCAACTTAGGGCCTGAGATTAAAGAAAGAATAGAACAAAGACTAGATGAACTTAATATAGAAAGATTAGCTAGACTAGAAGCGTTGAATATTAACCGAGAACAATTACAAACTCAAGTGAGCGAAGTAAAAGAAACTATCCAAACAAATTTATATGAAAACACAACGCTAGCAGAACGAATAAAAACGCTGTTTAAAGAGCAGGGAGTCACATTGGCAAGCGTTATAACAGCCTTAGGATTTGCAATAAGTACACTGGTGTTGGCTATTACAGGTGGCGGTGGTCAAAGTTCATTACCTCCACCACCATCGCCCCCATCACCACCTGATAAATCATGGGTAAAAAAACAGCTTGATCATCTTGCGAGTTTATTAAAAAAATTAGCCGGTAAAGCTATAGACTCTTTACCTGGTATATTAGGGGGTGTCGTTAGCTGGCTTTTGTCTACTGCGAGCAAAGTAGTTGGCTTTATGGCCGAGCACTTATGGACATTAGTTCTCTTAATAGTCGGGTTAATATTTAGTAAAATAAAGACCGAGTAATCCTAAGCAAGTTAATCCAAAAACAAGTGCTGTCTTTTCATATTCATGGTCATTATTTTTTTTTTACTTCTTCAACAGCCTTCGGGCTTTGGGCCATGGGGATTAGATGACTTATTCTTAGGGGGTCATCTTGTTTGTTTACTGCTTGCAATATTACGGCTCAGAATTTATGTCGTTTTTTTCCGACCTTCTGTGCATTGCCTGCCACAAGGATTTCATTATTGTAGTGTATTATTGTACCTATCTGGAGTCTGAGGTCAGAAGGCAGCATGTATAAACCAGTGCCAACAGCAAAGTCTACTTTCGATCTTGCGAATTGTAAAACATTTTGGTACCTTTTTATACTTGAAGGTAAATCAACTGTAGAATTAATGGCGTCCTCTAAATTTGCTAAGTATTGTTTTTGTGCATCAAAACCAGTAGAAGGATCAGTTATGCTCGATCTCGTTTGTGCTTGCGAACCTAGCAAACACCAAACGTAAGTACGAACAGAGTCGTTTATTCGTTCTATTCCCGCTTTAGTTAGGCCCTTAGAAGTGTCTAAGATAAATGTTGTCCATGCTGTTTTATGCTCTTGCTCTATGGACCCTAGGTGAACAGTTGTGCCTGAAGAGAAAGATGTGTAAGGAGGATTCCAGTCATACTTATACTTTCTGTGCACGCCCCAAAAATAAGGGGTGCCTAGACCATGATTAAGATCCGACTTTTGTCTAAAGTCTGTCTTAGCCTTAATATTGAATTCGTTACAGATCCTTTCAAAAGCCTTCATGTCTATTCTGTTGCTGAATGGATTAAACGGTTTGTCATTAGGTAATGGTGCTTGCAGTTCAGTCAAAATACGTCTGAAGGTGTAATAAAATGAAATCTATATACTGACCTCACCAAAGGATCAGGATGATTTAGATGATCAGCATACGACACTCCACACCCAGTTGATGCACAAAACACAGCAAAGTTTAACTTTTTCTGATAAAACTGCATCGGATGACTGAACCACACTTTTGCGATGTAGTCTTTTTTAATAGGAGGGTTAAGATATTTGTCCAATGGAGTACTCACCTTTACTTGAAAGGTGTCAGTCTGGGTCACAGAAATGTCAAGAGTATCAGTTGTTATATTTTTAAGATTGTAGTGCGGCCCAACAGAATATTTTGCATTAGTATATTTGAATGCACTCATTTTATTTCGTTTAAAAAATGTTTGTAACAATAACAACTCAAGACAATCCTTCGTTTTTAGAGCATGCTATTGATAACAATTGCGGAACCAGAATGGTTGCACTTCATGAAATATTTTACAAAGTTGTATGGTTTAATATAACTGAATCCAAAAACAATAATAAGATTCTAAAAGTTAACAAAACAGGGGACAAAGTTAGCCAGTTAACAATACCTGATGGTTATTACGGGTTTTGCTCACTAAAAGAAGCAATGAGTAACTTCGACATTACTCTCAACTTAACAATGCAAATCTAAAAACAATGTTAACATTCAAGCCTGAAGAAGAAGTAGGTTACTATTTTGATAAAGAGCTAGCTAAAATGTTAGGCTTTGCAGCTGGCGTTCATAAATTTAGAGTTACACCAGACAAAACTACATATGAGTGGAAAAGTCCGCTCGATCTTGCATTACATTCATTACTCTATGTTCATTTAGACGAGCTAAGCACTGATGAAAACTTATATGATGGAAGGCCCTCAACTGTTTTAAGAGCTCTTCCATCGGGGAAAGCTGCATATTGCAATTATGAAATTATACAATTCCCTAATTTACAGTTTAAAATATTAGTTTGTGGAAGGGTCGGATCATTTAATATAAAGATCACAGACAAAACAGGACAGTCGTAAAATGTGATCACCTGCACATTGTTTTGGAAATAAAATAATAAACCGTACTAAAAAATAATGTCGCGAGGACCAGAAGAACCGGGAGTTACATTAGCGCCTGTGAGGTGTATAACTTTAGAATTAAAAGACCTTGCAGACGTTGCGGACTTTGAACAGAATGGTGAGATAGGCGCTTTGTATGGTTTTGAGTACACTAAAGATGGTGATTATAAACGCAAAGAGGTTGGCGACAACAAAAAGTTTCCTAAACTAGAACAACTACGCAATGTAGAAGCAAATAATGCAGGGCAGTATGAATATAAAATAGTTCGAAAACCTGACAGCAAATGGCACTTAGAACCGTATTTAGAATGGGAAATAAAATTTGAATTCATAAGCCCATTTACATTTTTTTAGCCGTCAAAAAAGTTTCAGAAAAGCATTCAACTCTGGCCCTTTACATGTAAGTCTTATGCCAGAGGACAATAGTCGGAAAGAGATTGAAATAACGCCGTATGGGAAAAAACAGTACATCCTCCACAGAAGAGAAGCGGTTTTAAAGGAAGCTTCTACAAAATTACAGTTCTTTGCACATAGGATATTTGGCGACACGGTCACAATGATATTTGGTAAATTTCTGTTCTTTTAAAAGATGTGGAGAGGGAATGGGTTGTGGGCGTTAGTGACGTCCTTTATGAAAAGGAATTAATTTAGCTGGCAAAACTTAGAGTTAATTAAAACGTCTTAAAGGTACCAATCGCCGATCTACAATTGCGTGGAAGGATATTAAGACCATATTAAAAAACAAGCTAAAAAGAATCCAATGTCTGACTTAAATAGAAACAATCTTACAGAAACTAACTGAATCTGGGATTATCTTACACATTTGACTCATCAGGGTTTTATGACACTGAAAAGTTTTGCGGAGAGGTATGATTAAAAAATAATAACTGGAATTAGATTAAAACCTGTTAATAAAAAAACTTTTGGAGCAGTTAAACATAAACTTTATGACAAAAAAAACCTCTTCATGGTTCTTTGGATTTGTGGGCAGGGGCCAGACTGGGTTGTGGGAGAAAAACAATATTTGTCCTAGCACCTATTACAACAGTTTTATCGCTATAAATTTTGATTTATATCTGGTAATGTTCGGTACACCACTTGAAATTTTAACAAAGGATATCATTTGATAGAGGTTTAAGGGACAAGATGATGACATCAGAATTTAGTTGATCAGAGCAATAAACTGGGAGAGTCTTAGAAACTTTTATAGAGCGTTTAAAGGAAACGCAGACGCTATTTATTATAGATGACTGTTCCGCAGGAAAAAGACATAGTTCAAAAGGAAACACTTTGTCAAAATAACTAGCCTTCAGATGGAAGACATGCTGGGAATAAAGTGTGTGGATTTTATTTGTCAAAAAACATACTAATCCCCACAGTTTTGAAACACAGACTTTAGAAAACAGTTAAAGAACTGGTAGTTTTACTTCCAATGAAAGACAAAAGACGATTTGGATGAATGTATGGCGAAAATAGATGTTATAAAAAACAACCAAGAAAAACAAAAGGGAGTTTGAAAGCAAAAAAAACTACAATCTGAAAAGAAAAGTTTTGTAAATTAGGCATGGAAAACGGGACTATCTTACAACAGTTGTTTGTTTGTAGATAATTCGTTATTTTTTTTTTTGGTTATTGAAGTCTTACTTGTCAGAGAACTATAAAACACGTGGTCTAGAGTTCAACCAGTGAAAACTGGTTGAGACCGGGCTGGCCTAGGACCCCGTGTTTTTATAGTTCTCTCCACCATATCATAACACTGGTGGCGTGCCCAGTTTGTATTACCCTGAGGACGAGCATAGTTTAGCTAGAAACAATTTTTGTAGTTTTTAATTTTTTCATTTTAAAATCGTCTTTATAAACTGGTAATGTCTATGCTATATAATATATATACTAATATAATATTTACTATATTTATAAATTATTATATAATTATATATATAGTATTTATATATATATTGTCAAGGAGCGTGTGAAACTCTCACAAAAAGGCCGTTAGACGTGGAGACCAAAGGGACATTTTACGTGGTATACAAATAGGTAATTGCCCAATAAACCAGGGTACGTTACCCCACCCGCACACGCGAAAACCGCGAGAGTTGTCAGATGAAAACAACCAACTAGGAGAGTGTTCGGAATGCCTGGTTCGGAAAGGGGGATGGGTTGTAACACTACGACCTAGGCCGGCCCCAAGTGAGGCGCTAAATGCTCGGTCAGCTGAGGGATCTTGTGTAAACAGTTCAGTGAAGAGCAGGGCGGAGGGGCCTTGGATTTGTGCAGCATTGTATTGCCGTGGGTTCACTGTGTTGGTTCTATTGTCAGGCTGGTGGACTGCGTGTGGAGGTTTTGGGAGGTTGTAGCAGCCCTCCTTAAGATAAATTACTGTGTTAAGTAACCACCGAAGTCGGCGGGAATGTTCGATGTCCATCTGAGGTAAGTATGTGTTTGCTATCAAATTTTTTTTTTTTTTTTTTTTCCCCCCCCCCATTAGGTAGGGGTGTGTGTGTAAATGCTGAGGTGTGTGAATGTAGCGAGTGGTGAATTCAGGGTACTGTGAACTCGGGGTTGAAGAACTGCAGCGTGGACAAAGGCATGACCCGAAGAATGGGATATCCTTTGTTTCCCTCCCCATTATCTTAAACTGAGGTCGCGAGGAACAACGTAGAGAAGAAACACCCCAGGAACGAAGAGATGAGAGAGAGAAGGCAGAGGAGTAGAGAAGAGAGAGAGAGGAGAGGACTAGTGTGCCAGGACAGAGAAAGGGTCGAGAGAAGGTTAAAGCGTGGGTCTGGCCGAGTGTGGTCTGGGGAGATAGAAGAGACAGCAAGGTCTTAGAGTTAAAGACAGCTGGAAGAGAAGAAAAAACGAAGTTTTTGAAGCCCAGAGGTGGGTGTAAGAAGACAAACTGAAAATTGAACCCAGCGGTGGGTTGAAAGAGAGAAGAAGAAGAGTTCTACGTCGAGATCCCAGAGACGAACCACGAAGACCAGTCCTGGAACCTGGTGCCAGTCAACCAAGGGCATCACCATCAAGAGTTGCATGAGAAGACGTGAACGAGGACTGTTTTCATAGAACTGTGGTTGGTGTGGTGGTGAAAGCGTGGTTGTGTGTGCTGAAAAACCTGGCCAGGTAAGAAGTCATTTTATTATAACCCCGGGGATTAGGAAGTATTGATCTTTTATGGTATGTTATTGTTATTGTGTCTTGATTTGATTGATTCATGATTAATGATAGTGGCATAGAAATTGTATTTCGGGGGTTCTCTGTCGTGTTAGGAGAGAGGACGGAATGCGTGACATCCCATTCCCAGAGGAGATGTCGAATGTTTGTAGGGGGCTTTTGTGTAATGAGTGTGCATAGGTGCATATGCGTGTGTTAGAGTGCAAAGGTTAAAACCCTGGTGTGTTAAGCCGGGACTAAATAACTACCTCAACTTAGGTGCGTTAAGCAAATTTACCATCACAGATTTCCCCCGCCTCCTGGAAAAGTGGCGCGAGCTGCTGGAATTGAATGGCCCCAAATTAGGTTCAGGAGGGAAAAACATAAAGTGAGTAACTAGCGAGTAGTACTGGGGCGAGCGACTCCACCTAAAAAGGCAATTTAAGGAGCTCTTCTAAATTATTGCCATGGTTTTCTTTTGGAGTGTTTGAGTACGTCGACTTGGGTGTTTGCTAGGGTTGTTATATTAATCAAAGGGTCGTTTCAGAGAAAATAACGAAGAACGGAGGTTCTAGTCTAACTTCACCACAGAAGCATGTGGTTTCAGATTAAAGGCTTCCTTTGGTGTTAGGAAACATCCACACTGGTTGGTGTTACTCGTACCGTTTAGGTAGCTTAAATGTGTACCAAACTTTTTCCGAGGTCTATAAGAGTAATGTTTTTAGTGGTGCAAAACATATCAGAAAAGAAAATGGCTCTGAACGGAAAAAGTTTCTTACCCCCATAGAGAAACTAGGCAAGTTTGGGCGAAAGAACTGGGGATATGCAGGAGATGTGCTGCGTAGATTATTGAAAGACTCAGCAGGAAGGACTGACGAGAGATGAAAGGGTCTGAAACTGAAAGAAGGAAAAGTTTGAAAAAAGGAACAGCCTCGCACAGGCCTGTCAAAAAGTAATCTAGAGGCAGAATGCTGCTGTGCATCGAAGGCTAAAGCAAAAATGCAGCAGACGAGAGAGTGCAGCTGCTAAAACGGAGAGCAGGCTGCAGAATGGCTAAACTAAAAAACGAGGAGCAGATGCAGAGTGTGAGCTGCCAGCAGCAAGAGCAGATGCAGGAGAGTGCAGCTGCCAGAGCACGAGGGCAGTTGCAGGAGAGTGCAGGCCAGAGCAAGAGAGCAGATGCAGAGAGTGAAGAGAGTGCAGCTGCAAGGGCAAAAGCAGAAAGGCGGAATCAAGTGATTCTAGCCAACACAAATTGAGTTGGGAAAAGAAATAAAGTCGGAAAAATTGATAGTGAAATTGACACCAGTTCTGAGTCAGTAGCGCCGCCAGACTAAGTTACTTGCGCACTAGGACCTAAAACTCCCACTGTTCAGGAGAAGAAATGCTTCGATCGATGCCTATATCAGTGGTTTGAATCATTTTGCCGAGCACGAGGGCTGGCCCGGAAGATGACCTGGGCAATAAACCTGTCTTGCCCTTGTTGACACGGGGTCGTGCGTTACACACAGTTTCACCTAACAAAGGTGATCAGAGAGATTTTGACAATGGTGAAAAACAAGCAGTACTAAAGGCATATGATTTTTTGAATGAGGTTTTCGGCGTAAGTTTCGCGAGGCGAGAACCTCGAAACAGGGTGAGGGTCCATACACACAGTTCGGTAGTACTAGACCTAGATCCATTACCCCTTTTAACAAGTGGTAGAAAGAGTTGGAGCTAGACAGTGAATTTTGAAGGCTCAAGACACTGGTGATGACCCCCCCAGGAACTGATTTACTTGCATCCGAGTTGTGTGACGGGCTCACCAATCCCACATTAAGGAAACAGGCTGCAACCCACAGTAGCTGAGTTACTTGAGACAGTGCAAGATCATACCGGAGAGCGAGGCGTGATTTGCCCTGAACAACGTGGAAAGCCTGAGCCTTATTCGAGCCGATAGCAGGCACCAGCACTCGCCCATGACCTTCACGCAATTGAGTCAGCAGTACACCCCGCCGAATTTCAGGCCACAAGTCACATCACAAGTCGCAATCACCTTGAGAAACCCTAATCGGACCGTGACAACAAAACCACAATAATTAGCACGTGATCTGGGACTAGAGAGGACATGCGACGTACCTACTGTTTTCAACTGGCTAATACACATGTCATAAGAGATCTAGCGGCACACATGCCGATCCAAGGATTGCCATTATATTTAAGCTCCATCATAATTAGAGCACCGATGAGTCAATGAAGCGAATCATAGAGCAAGTGAGTAGAGGCAGGATAGAAACAAAGAAATGAACAAGCTGGACAGTGTCTATTTTGTACTGGCCTCCTGGATCGCGCTGTGCCTGGTGTAGTCACAGAATTCCAAGGCAATAACCCTCGGCAGAGATGCTCACACAAAGGACCAGACGTGGGGACCAATGTTGTGAGGTTAAAAATGTCCATTTATCGAGACTCCTGGGCAAACCCCCTCCCCACCTGCACATGGCTCGCTCCATCTTGTGCTGAGGCCACCGCTCCCCCTGGTTGAGACAGGCAGGTCACCCTTCACAGGCTAGCGCTCACACAAGAGGGGCCGCTCCGACACATAAATAGCACTGCCGAAACAGTATCAGAATTCAATAACCGGCACTGGTGTCATTGCCTTACACCAATTCTTCCTATAGTGGAGTCTCCACTACAGGCTTTGGCCCTGTCCGAGCCGCGTTGATCTTGGTAATTGGAACAAACATTTCAGGGGGCACGTGGGTACGAAAACCAACCCACTGACTTCTCAGTTCAATCAGGGAACAGAAATCACGTGAGAGAAAGGCCCCAGGCAGTCAAACACTCCAGGAACCCAAATGGTGCGTGTCCCGTGAGACCAACCCCTCTCACTGGCGAGCAGAACAAAAGGGCGAATACTCGCTCAGTTAAAAACTGTTTGGTTTTGCTCACAGGTAGGGCAGAAGACAAGTGTTAAGGAAGGGGAACAATAGGTTTTGAGATAAAGGACGGGTTACCTTGTACCGAACTTTCACCCACTTGAGTTCGGGGAAGACAAAAAAGGACAGATCGTTGTGCCTCCGAAGCCAGAAAGGCGGTGATGTCAGGAAAAAACATGAGATGTTCAGCCTGGGGCCATCTCAGTAGAAGGACCTCACAAAAGGCAGTGACGCGAGGAGAGTACTACTGGCACGGTATTATCCTTGGTGATATAATGGCATTTCTCGTGCGCATTGACCCACATGTGCGCGGTAGACAACGTGGGTTAGAGAGTGAAGAAAGAGTGACGGGACCGCAGGCCCAAAAATAAAAGGGTGGGCGAAAAAAGTCGCGTAGTAGTGTGCGTGTCAGTCTTTTGCAGTTCAGTAGTGTCCGTGTGTGTATGCGGTGTCGTGGCTGGCTGCGGGCCACGTGTATGAAGGTAAGGGGAGAGATATCCGTAGGAACATAATGGTTTATGGCCACACGATTTATGTTGTTTTTTGCTTTTGGTAGTGTGTATTGTATTGAATTATTCTCTATTTAAATTTCGTTGCAACGACAAATCTTGCGTGCGTTCTCTGGTTTAGTAGGCTTATGAGAGGACGATATTAGCATGGTTTAAATGGGGAAAATTATGAGTTTCATCTCCTTGAATGTTAATAAGTTTTGGCCCAATGCAGGGCATTGTCTTCGAGTGGGGGGAATTTTGTCAAGGAGCGTGATGTGAAACCTCTCACAAAAAGGCATTAGACGCTTGGAGGACATAGGGCACATTGAACGTGGTTATCAAATAGGTAACTTGAAAACCAAATAACCAGGGTACGTTACCCACGCACACGCCGAAAACGTGGTAGATGACTCAGATGCAAACAACACCTAGGAGGAGAGTTCGGACCTGCTGGTGGCGAAAAGGGGGAAGGATAGGGGTTGTAACCACTAGATCCTCGCGGCCCCAATGTGAGCGCTAAATGCTCGGGCAGCTGATGGTTCTTGTGTAAACAGTCAGTGAAGAAGCAGGGGGCCTTGGATTTGTTCAGATCTGGTAGTGCCTGCTGGGGACTGTGTTGGTTTCTATTGTCAGGTGGTTGAATTGCGTGTGGAGGTTGATAGCAGCCCTCCTTAAGATAATTACTGTGTTAAGTAACCACCGAAGGGGTCAGCGGGAAATGTTCGATGTCCATCTTAGGCTAAGTGTGTGTTTGTTTGCTATTTAATCCTAGGTAGGGGTGTGCCAATTAGGTAGGGGTGTCTGTGTAAATGCTGATGTGTGTTGAAAAATGTAGGAGTGGAGAAATTCAGGGTATTGTGAAACTAGGGGTTTGAGAGACAGCGTGGACAAAGGCATGACCCGGAAGGGGAACCTTGTTCTCCCTCCCTATATAAATGAGGGAGAACCAATGTGAGTAGCAGAAACACCAGGGGACCCGAGAGAGAG
>CM031625.1:39687657-39695157 GCA_018398815.1 Conus ventricosus
TAATAAATGTCTCTACAACAATATTGTGTACCAAGCTACGGTAACAACAGACGTGATAAAGAAACATACATAGGAATCACGGCTAACCACTTTAAAACCAGATATGCAAACCATAAACAGCCTTTCAAAAATGAAAAATATAAAAACCAAACAGAATTAAGTAAATATATTGGAAGCTCAAAAATAAGAAAATAGATTACAACATATCATGAAAATTTATAAAAAAAGCAACACCATACAACAACATTTCTAAAAAATGCAACTTATGTACTACAGAAAAGTGGCTGATATTATTAAACCCCACCTAGCATCCCTGAACTCTAAAGTAGAAATGATAAACATTGCAGGCATAAATGGAAATCTTTGTCAATGCACCATTCCGTGGCACGTCCCCCCTGAACCGCCCCAAAAAAGAAAAACCGGCAGGCCACGTGCCACACGCACAGAACTCACACGCCCACACACCACAATATTAACCCGGGGGCGTGCCCAAATTGTATTTATCCCCTGGGGAGAGCGCTTTTAGCTTGAAAAAGTTTGTGGGTTTTTAAAATCTCTTCTTTTATAATCCTTTTTTAAAGGGATGTCGCTCCCTACATGGTTGCCTTTTTACGTCCTGAGTGGTTTTTTAAATTTCTGTTTATATTATAATATATTTTATATATATTTTTATTTTTTTATATAAAATTATATATATATATTTATATATATTATTTAACTCAATCAACTCAACATTTTTTTTTCCCATTAGCATAAGCCTGATGGCAGGGGGGAAAAAAAGGGTACATGAAACCCAAAATTTTATAGCGGCAACAAAGAAATAATAAAATTTTCCGACTTGTTTCACCCCACGCGCGGGCGCAGGCCCCCGCACAAACACACCAACACACAACCCCACAACACACTCACATCACGCTCACTGCACGTGCATCGCACGAAAAGTTGTTACTGACCTAAAGAATCTAAAACTTAGACCAAAACTTGAGAACTAGATATATAGGGTCACAAATCACAAAAATACAAAACGTGTTAACTGGATTTTTCTTCGGTTTCGGAGCTTAGCAATTATCTGCAAAGCGTGCAACGGGTTTTACATTTGGCTGATAAGATTGCTATAAGATCTTTTCCTTGGATGGTTCGTTAAATATTTCCATTTACCCGTTAGTATTAAGCGGGACAATCAACACAAAATGATTTCATTTTCCCCATTATTGCATCTGTGCACTAAACACTGCTATTGGTGTGTTCAAACCATTTTTTTGTTGGCATTGGGCCCCTGTTTTTGTTGGGAATTTTTCCAAAGGTATTTATACCAGTTATTTAATTGTTAAAAAATCTTTTCTATTCTAATGTTTTTTAAAAGGGAAAAAGAAACCAGTTTATTTTCTTTTATAAATCATTAGCACCCCGGTTTGTTTTTTAAGAGCAATTAAACGATCTTTTAACTCTGAAGAAATTGTCTATAATACTAACCGGGAAAAGCCAAACAATACCAAAACCTTTTTCCGGTCAACAAATTTTTTTTACCGAGACCCCCAGTTAAATTTACCTGACTCATGTTGAAAAAACAACTTTTATTGCTTGTCTGATAATCTAGTTTCTTCTAAATTGCCTATCTTTAGCCAATTTTTAACAGATCTGCCAGGTTAAATAGTAAGGGTAGGCCCGTCTCACCATTCATTTTGTTAACGCATGCAAGGGGCATGCAAAATGCGCTTTAACGCGGGTGTGTCCTTTTCCTTTTAAAACATTACTGCAAACCCCAGTCTTGTTATTTTTTTTAAAATAGGTTGTTTTGCGTGTCAAAAAAATTTCAAAAGAACAGAAATCAGATGGGTTAATTTTTTCATTTTTTTTAAATATTTCAATAACACTTTTTTCCCCCTTCTTATATGTTTCTAACCAGATTGTTTAAACTTAATTTTGTTGTAAAGAACTCCCCAAAGTTTTTGTAATATTTGTTTACTTGATTTCCCGTAGACCCAAAAAAACCATCGTTATTTTGAGCAAAATTCCCCGTTTCTAAACACCTGTGTTAGTTTTACTTGGAAACTGTTTTTTAGTTTGTTGATTCTTTTTTTTAAAAGGTTTAATTGGTTTTGTAGCCCAATAGGCGTATCGAAAAAAAGAAAATTCATCTGCAAAAAAGCATCAAAAAAAATTTTCTATACCCCCTGGAAATTTTGGTTTTCCATTCTCCCATTTTTGATTTTCTATAGCAAGTTCTTTTTTGAAGAAAGAAAAAAGTATGGGGCTGAGAAACACCCTGTTTCCCCCCCACTTGGAAATCGAAATAATCCGAAAAAAACCCCTTTGCCCGGGGACCCACGCACGGACCGGAACATACTTTCCCTCGAAGGACTGTTTTCAATTTTCCATTTACACCATTCTTTCTCAAATTTTCCCATAAAATGTTTCTGTTTCACTTTCGAAAGCCTTTTGAAAATCCACGAAGGCGACTTCATTTTGATTTTCTTAATAGGTTTTTTTGGAAAATGGCATACGGGGTAAAAAATTTGGTCGGTAGTGCGTAGCAGATTGAATCCAGCTTGTTTTTTTTATTTTATTTTTTTATCACCCCATGCGTCAATCTTTTTTTCATAATTGCGTATACTTTTTTTTTAAATGTAGTAAAGCAAGCCACGATAATTTCAGGGTTATTGGAATTACCTTTTTTTAAAAGGGGAATTATTTATGGATTTGGGCCATGGTTCGGGGAAGATTCCTTTATCGAACAAAGAATTAAAAAGTTTTACAAAGAAATCAATTTTAACAAGTTACCTTTTTTAAAAATTTCACAATTATTCTGTCGGGCCCTGCACTCTTGCCACTTTTTAAATGCTTTATGTATTTTGATCTCTTTCTTGGATTTTTTCATTAAAGGGGTTTCAAGCAGTTTTCTTTTGTTATTACTATGTTTATATCATCGTCGTCAGTAAATCCATTGAAGACACAAAGAAATGTTTTGTACCATTGTTGGAGCATCTCGTTATAAAAAAATGCTTTCCTGCTGATTTATCTAATTGGTGCCCGAAGATTTAGTGTCGTTACGCTAGCTTTTTTTTTCTAGTCGTTTTGCGTCAAATTTTTTTTTTCTTCTCTTTCCCGAAATCAGTATATTCTTTTTCTTTCTTTTTCATAATTTGCTTTAATTTTTTATCCCCAGATCTACAGACTTAATCTTTGGTAACGTTTTAAAACCCCAAATTTTTACCTTTCCTTTCTTCTTTTCCCCTCCCCCTCAAACCAATCATCCACTTTTTTTTTTTTTGCAACAACTTCAAAATAAGGCCGGCACTACTTAAAAAATTTGAAAAAAACCTACATGTTTATTTCGTAGTTTTATAAAGTAAAGCCTTTTAGAGATTGTTTAAATACTGAGTTCAATTCTTCCTTGTAAATTTTCCTCACTGTCATCTGACCACTCAAAAACTTCTTCCCGACCCCTGTGATGATTTTTTGTCTTGTCTACCTATGGTTTTCCCTTTCATTTAAAAGGGAAAAAGCCAAAAAACAAGCTTCTCCAAAAAATCACTCTGCAATACATAGTAAATCTTGAGAAGCAAAATAAAGCAACAACACTATACCCTTTACAGGAAAAAAAAGTGAAATCTCCGTTCGAATCATCTAACATTTTCCATTCAAAATCCCAAGACAAACAAAAACCAATGTCTAATAAGGATTTTCCAAATTATTTTACCCGTTTTTTCTTTTGAAAGACTTTAAAGTCATTTTTTAATCAGGTTTTTTATATAACATGTAATTCGAATCTTCCCCCCATAAACCAAACCCTGTTCCCCTCTTCTAACAAATATAATAACCATCACAAAAAATGTCGGATTAATATCCCATCCTCCCCCTCATACCATACCCCTCATCTCATTACCCGTATTTTGAAAAAAGGAAGTTTATTCTCATGCATTGGTTTTGGGGGTTCCCGTTCGAGATTTTTAAAATCCCCACACATGGATATTAGCTCCTTATTTTTTTGTATACTAAAAAAAATCCTCTACAACTTAAAATTCCTCTTTAACTTTTTGCTCATAAATTGGCCCCCCCTTCTGGGCAACATAACCCCACCAAAAGTAAATCTTTAATGTTAAATTAATGCTTTATTTGCTTTCAAAAAAACCTATTATCACAACACATTAATTTGGGCTAACAAACTTTTCGTAAAACTTTTAACCATGAATAAAACCCCACCAGAATTTCGACCCTTAGTTATTTTTTTTTCTGGTGATGGTATTTCACTAGTTAAGAAGTCCAGAAAAATCAAAATTCTTGTCAATAAACGTTTCAGTTTAAACACACAATGTCAAAAGTATTTACACAATTAATAAATGTGCATCATTTAGTTTGAATATAAATTTTTACTTAATTGGAAGGATATTTCTTTTTTCTTGATGGGCTTGCCTGTCCTATTTAGAACTGTTCTTGGACCCAGTGATCTATCACTGCCACTTTGCGAATAAAATTCACTCCAGTCTGCTGCCATTCCCCGGTCTACGGTAGCTTTAGTACTGCACTGTGGCCCCCCCCCCCCCCCCCCCCCCCTCTCCCCTGTCCACACTTTGGGCCTCACTATCAGCCCCCAGTGCCCGGAAATTCCTCGCTGTGCACCACGCTCACTCCCCGAATTTTCACGTGACGAAGGCCGCGAGTGGGGAAACCTGCTACGGCCAGGTGAAAGGGCACGCTGTCCGCTTGAGTTCGTTGCTTTAAACCCGGGGGTGCGCCACGCCTGAAGGTGAAAAAAAACCCCGTCGCGTTGTTTGGTTTTAAGGCTGCTTATTTGATTGGCTTCTAATGCAGGGGGCGTCACGGGGCACAAGAGGTCAGATCCTGCCGCTGCTCGCGCGCTGACCGGCCCGTTCTCCCCACCTCTGTGACGGTACTGCAGTTGATTGGCTGATCCGATTGAGTCAAACACCTCCCCGGCATCCCCGCACTGCTGACTGTTGCTACATACCGCGAAGGAGGGGTTTCCGCTCGTTCCAGCACTCGAAGTGGCCCGGGGCCCCTTTCCGTTTTTGTACTGCTTCGTCGCGTATGTTCGCGGGGGCAGGATTACGTGCTGTTACAAAATTTCCCGTTCCAAAACGTGCTACCTTGCCTTCTAATTTGCTCTTGCGACTGTTTCTGTTTGTCTTTTTGTGAGGTCATTTGCCAGTCTTACACCCTTTTTTCAAGCTCATTTCTTAATTCTCTGTCGCGAATGATCTTCATTTTGTCTTCCACTGACGAAATTTAACAATCATTGTTCTTGGTCCTTCAGATCTCGCCTGTCCAACTCGATGTGCGCGAACAATGTCATCTTCTGTCCATTTCTTGAAGCCTTGCACACTGTTCAGCAAATCTAACCACACACTTGGCACACGTGTCATAATCTTCACTGGTATTTGTAGGGATTCCAAAAAGGCGTAGGTTATCACGCCTTGAGAATCCTTCTAAGCGATCAATTTCTTCGTTCATGCTGGAGATTTGCCGTTCTAAATTGCTTACTGTTGTTGACAGATTTGCAATCTCTTGTCTCCCCTCATCTGTTCGTACATCCAAAAGGTCAAGGTCCTCATTCATGGGCTCGACAGCAGTTGACAGTCTGTTTTGATCAGATTCTAACTGAGCACAACGGTTGTTGATCTCTTGGCATTTTCCTAACACATTTTCCAACTCTGACTTAAATGTGATTCAGCTCACCACGAATTATAGTGTTCTGTTCTCTTTGTTCATCCCTATACTGTTTGAGTGCTGACATGATTTGTGCAGCAGGGTCAAGGTCGATTGTGTTTACATTTGGCACTGGTGTATCAACATTATTCGTGTCTGCGTTTTTGTTTGTCGCCGTCTTTCAGTGTGTCAGGGCCTGGGTTTTCTTCCACATCACCACTTAACAACAGTTTGTACAAGACAAAAAAGCGTTGCTAGCACAGCACAGCAGGAGAAATGCGGGCGCAAACGAAAATGGGTCACACTCACTCGGACTCGAGTCAAATGTGTCAAAGACACCAACCACTGTTCCTCCTGGAATATGTGAAAGAAAATAGTATTCTCTGCCATTGCTGGTAGAAATGATCTTAAGTTTATTACAAGGGTGGAAAAGAAGCATCACCATTGCACAGAAGCATAGCACAGCACAAATAACACTCCGCCACTTAGTGTTACACATCTCTCCATGTTCTCGTCTTCTACACGGGAACGAAGTCGTTGACACGATTTCAAAGTTCTCACTTCACCACAGAAAACACCAATTCTGGCTCTCCAGAGGGTCAAGTCAATCATTTTTCTTCACTGAATTTTCCAATGAACACAATCCACTTCAGTCGTAATAATAAATACGCTGTTTTAAAGACATATATTGTAAAATAAGCACAATTTGGCAGAGACCTTGAAAGGGACAACCGCACAGCCGCCATTTTTCTCGTGCCCCCCGCCCCCCCCCCCCCCCCCCCCCCATATATATATTAATACATATACATATAAAGAAAATATTGTGTATAATTTACAGGCAGGAGCTATACCATCCACCAGTGACCGGCATGCCCAGGCAACAAACAGCGTGCATGGAAGCCAAGAGCCTTTAACTCCGTCGGCTGAACGACCGAGATATTCCGGAAGAGGTCGTGGCCGTGGAACACCTGGAGCTCAGCAGCGGACAGACTCCATGCTGCAGACCCAACGAACGGTACAGCAGACCCATGCAGATGTCGTGTGTCCAGGCTCACCCACGCTGAACCCTCCTGATGGTGAAGCGGACGTTGCAGTGGAGGATAGTGGTGAAGAACCCTTCACTGATGCTGACACCTAGGATGAAGGCCGGCCCCAGAGATTGTCTCTCCTGCTGTTCAACTAGCGGGACTTGCAAACAAACTCAGAGACTGGGACTTGGTGAATGACTGGAATAATTTTGATTTTGTTACACGGACAGAAACATTCATGGACAAAACTTTTGATATGTCTGATGTTTTTCCAAATTTTGTTAAATTCGTTTCTCCCGCTTTCAAATTATCTCATCATGGTCGTTGGTCAGGTGGCGTAGTTGTAATGATAAAAAAGAACCTGGCAAAATATATTAAAGTATACAATGTGAATGTGATAATTTAGTTGCAGTCAGAATATGCGGTAAACGTTTGGGCAGTGCATCTGACATACTGTACGTATCTGTGTATGTCCCACCCTATGGTAGCCCGTTTTATGACACGGCGGAATCCAGTTGTCATACACTGGAAGTTGAAAGGATTATAGGTGATCTTTTGGCAGCGGATACTAATCTGTACTTGCTTTGTAATGGCGACTTTAATGGACGAACAGGTAATGTACAAATCATCAACAGTATATTTACTCAGAATTTTTGCTCTGATGTTTCTGATAGGTCTACTACATTCATAGACAACAGTATAACATGTGACGTAGCGACACATAATTTTGGCAAGAAGTTACTTGATATGTGCGCCTGTTATGATTTGAAATATTAAATGGGTGTCCAGAGCTCGAGGGTTCTAG
>CM031625.1:39702657-39715157 GCA_018398815.1 Conus ventricosus
GCTCAAAGTACAGACCTGAGGAAGAGTCCCTCTTGTAGGCTGTCTCCATTGTTCAGGCCTCAGGCGAATACCTTCAACAAATTGTGTGTCTGTCGGATGGCTCTGTCTAAGTCTCGGATGTACAATTGAAGAATCTGCCATTCTTAACCAACGCCTTAAAGACGTAACCACCAGTAAATATAAGTGTTGCACTGGATTCAAGCCCTCTGCGGAGCTCTTAGAATTAGGACGCTGATCCCTTTGCGAGGGAGGGCGCTAGAGAGGAACAACTCTACAACAACGCCAGCCGTGGTGAAATGGGAAGAATGATCAGGGCACCTAACGACGACAGTGATGTCTAAGAATGTCCATCATCTGAGAGAAGCAACACATCCTGCTGAGGCCTTGCACCATGCCCAGCAGATTGACATGTCGCATGTAGCAGAGGCTGGTGAGACAGGTGCCCTGAGCAACATTTCCCTGTGGAAGACCAAACTACGAAGCATGTGCCCTCAGAGAGGACCCTTCCATTAACCAGTCAAACAAGATGGTGTTCACTGGGCATCCTTCTAAAGATCAAACCCGACAGCTGTTACCGGAAACTGGAGAGAAAAGAGCGTGTTCATCATCCAAACTAGACCTATCATCTAAATGCAAAAGCAGAGAAGACGGTTTTGATCTATTGCTCAATATCCACCTGTCTGTTTTAAAGCTACTTGTTATTTCTGGTTTGAACTATGCTCACGTCCCGTTCTCTGCAATAAAAACTTACAATTTTGTTTCAACTATAAAACAACAACAACTATAAATGCATTTATTGATGTAACAGATAACATTATTATTTAAGTTACAGAGAATAAGTATTGTACAGTGTATTTGTAGTGTGTTTAGCATATCACTTACCCATCTTTGGTGACAGATACTGCAGCTGCAATTGCTTTTGAGTGTCGCTTGTCACGGCCACTGTCTTCAACTTTACAGAGTAGGACAGACTAAGATCGTGCACTTCAATAGCATAGAGGGCAAAGTGTCTTCTGCTGACCCAGTCCATCAGGAGAGGGGACCTCAAATGCTCACAGCCTGTCCTCCTGTCCTGGAACTCCGATGTCTCATTCACCTGGACGACCAGAGAAAGAAAGTTGTCATGGGAGCACGTCTGTTGTAAGAACTGAATAAGGATCACGTGATCTTCAGAGGTCGTGACGTTGAACCAGCAAAGTAGGGGCGATGACCTGTTGGCCAGTGCTGGTTCCTTGAGGTCCGTGTCATGCTGCGAGTACACCATGGTCACTTCCTGCACCTCTATCTTCACCGTCTGGTTCTCACGTGTACACTGAGATAATTGGTCGGCTGTGAACCTCAGATAACTATTGTTTTGTGTTAGCAATTGCGTTACATGATTGTGAAACTCAGACTGCACGTTGGGGGATTTGTTATTGAGGTTTGCACTTATGATACCCCAGTTGACCAACTGACCAATGTACAGTATTGGTAGATAGTCACCCAGATACATTTTGCAATACTTCTTCTTTGATTCATACACATAGTTTCTATGGAGGCATTTCAGTGAGTTTCCTTAAGCCATTGATTGTTGTACCTACTCTTCAGTGGTACGCACGGTGTTTTTGGTCCTGTGAATTTCGTCTGCAAGATGCCTTTACTAAGGTTTCCCAGGGTGGAATAATTACAGAAGTCACCCACTTAAACTGAAACGTAGAGCCTGACATACTCTGCAGGAATAGCTGGCAACTGAAGGACAACACTCTCAGAGCTCACACTTTGAAGAAGTATAATGCTGTTTGCATGGTCGAATCACACGGTCAATTTTAACTTTCAATCTCAACTGGAACATTGGAAGCTTCATTTATTTTTCTCTTCGAGTCGAAACTAAACCAAACAGTAAACAAGTGGGGCATTTTTTGCTCCAGAAGAAAACCTAACACAGAGTAACTTTTATTCAAGAGTGGCACAGCCTTTTAAACTTGAATAAAGTCAGACAAATACATAGACGAACAATCTAACAGTGGGGGGGGGGGGGGGGGGGGGGGGGAACAAGCGCAGGCCAACAACTGAACTGTCTGCAAAGTAATGGCTTGGCAAAGATTTGGACTTAAGGAGGGGGGATTTGAAGATGGAGAAACTGGGAACATGAAATTAAGAAAATATGTTACAGATATGAAAACTCTTCACTAGCTGCATAGGGGAACCATCGCAATCCCTTTTGAAGGCAGATATATTTGTATTGCCTGCTCCGAGACCTTTCGTCCGCTGGGTCGGAACTCATCAGGGAGACACGTCTGGTTGTGTCTGCGCTCCTGGCGTCAAATAGAGACACACCACAGTCCATAATACTGTGGTGTTCTCACCACCAAGGGTGCAAAAATGAATCCAATAGCACCCCCAAAGCAGCCAGTGAAGAGTAGTAAATGAAACCAAACGAAAGTGTGGGGAGGAAAAAAGTTGCTGAAAACTAAAGGCATTATGCAAATAGTATAAAATGTAGGGGACAATCTTTGAGCGTACGCCTGAGGATCCACCCAAAGATGCAAGGGAGATCAAAAGACAAACACACAGACGGACAGAAATAAATACAAATAACCTCAATTTAATCAAAACAAAATCGGAAATGAAATGAGGCAGGGAACAGTAAACGATAAACAGTAAACAAGTGGGGTATTTTTTGCTCCCATAAGAAAACTTACATAGAGTAACTTTTATTCAAGAGTGGCACAGCCTTTTAAACTTGAATAAAGTCAGACAAATACATAGACGAACAATCTAACAGTGGGTAAAAACAAGCGCAGGCCAACAACTGAACTGTCTTCATAGTAATGACTTGGCAAAGATTTGGACTTAAGGAGGGGGGGGGGGGGGGATTTGAAGATGGAGAAACTGGGAACATGAAATTGAGAAAATATGTTACAGATATGAAAACTCTTCACTAGCTGCAGATTGTTCGTCTATGTATTTGTCTGACTTTGTTCAAGTTTAAAAGGCTGTGCCACTCTTGAATAAAAGCCACTCTGTGTTAGGTTTTCTTATGGGAGCAAAAAATACCCCACTTGTTTACTGTTTATCGTTTACTGTTCCCTGCCTCATTTCATTTCCGATAAACCAAACAGACTTACACACTGGCGTGTGTAAGTGCAACAATACAACTTAACCACTGTGAACCAGTAACCTTGATTGCCAGTGTGGGCTGGAACGAACATGCTTTTTATGATTGACAAACATTTTGAAGACATATTAGAAAGTAAAATGTGCATCTTGAAAGAAAGAGACATAAAAAAATAATAAAAAAACATGGACAGAGAAACTGGAAAAGAAGAGACAGAAAGAAAGAAACATGAAAGAAAAGACAAATAACGGAAAAGAAGAGAAACTTCAAAGACGAGAAGACAGAAGAGAACAAAGTTCGAGAGGACAAAGAACGCGTGGATAATCACTGAGTGTGGATAGTACCAGGTTCCGCTCGCTGTCAGCTTAGTAAACGTCACCAAAGCTTTCGACAGTCTTTAGTTACCACCACACTGGAAGGTCCTGCAGTTCAGAAAACGTTACCTCAGCCAAAGAGCAGATGTGTACCAACCTCAAAAGTCGGATCAAACAGAGACTACTGCAGTGACTGCTCGGGGTCATTACTGGTGACAAAGACGCGTCTCTCTCTCTCTCTCTCTCTCTCTCTCTCTCTCTCTCTCTCTCTCTCTCTCTCTCTCTTGTCTGTCTGTCTGTCTGTCTGTCTGTCTGTCTGTCTGTCTGTCTGTCTGTCTGTCTCTCTCTCTCTCTCTCTCTCTCTCTCTCTCTCTCTCTCTCTCTCTCTCTCTCTCTCTCTCTCTCTCATTGTCGTTGACTGGGAATGTTTTAGCGGGCAACCGAAGAAAAAAAATGAATGTACGTAAAAAGCTCTCTGAGTTACATTTTGCCGATGGCACAGCTGCTCTGGCCAGTAGCACCCACGCTCTCCTTCTACTTGGGAATAAAGTCAGCAAATATGGTAAGAAATGACATGTCTCGTTTCATAGCCCCAAAATTAAAGGATAAAGACTGAGCGGTAATCCTTAGCACCAGCTATTGTCTTGATTAACCGGAAGAAGTTAGAACAGTTGACAATTTCACATACCTTAGCAGTTCCATCAGCAAAACCAAGGATTTGACCGAAAAACGAAATTGTGGACTGGACAGGCGACAGCAGCATTCCATTATATAAGTAAAGTATGGAGCAGCAAGGAATGTTATGTCCGTTGCAACTAATAGGTAATATCCACGATGTTTTACGGGTGCGAAACCTGGCAACGGCAACTCCAGCTGAGTGAAGAACCTAGAAGCGATCGACAGCAGAGGCATGAACACGCTGGGCGTGACATGACATGACTTGGCGTCAGGCGACAGGATGACGGACAGGCCGTGAGAGCTCACCATGTCAACCTCATCTGCAGACTGAGGCACCGCTGGCTGTAGCCTGTCTGGACATCAGTCACCACACGACTGCAAACCCAGCTGTGAAAGTGATGCCGACAGGCCAGAGAGAGAGGAGATGGAGCAATCAGTGGTGAGGGACATTCAGCTGATCAGTGAAGGTTGGTGCCACCACAGGAGACTAGCTGAGCATCAATGGAGCACCTGTTTCTACCCCATCTTCTGTGTCACCTCAGTGGCATTGCACTCACGCTGCTCATTCCGGCCCACCGTCAACAGCCACAGCCCCGGCACCAGGACAGAAAGCAATCAATGTCGTCGAGGCAACCCGCCGGAGAAGACACTGCACTGCTGCCGAGTCACTTGGGTGGTGTTCAGTGCTGCTTGTTCTCATCCAACATCCGCAGGACACCACCTACTAACCCCTCTACTGATGGCAATAATTGCTTAGTCGCGGAGCCAGCGTGAGTGTGAGCTCTCCCTCCAGAGGGCGCCGCCACGGCCATCCAACGACAGCCCCCATGAATTTCACCACACTGGTGACCACGACGGATTCAAACCTAGGCCATAGACGTGGAGAGGATTTCCAAACAGGTCAACATGGATGAAGGGCAAGAAGGGCCACGGAATTTGAGACTTTTTTTTTTATAAATGCTAATCGATGAGAATGAGGATGATGAAGATGATACTACGGATTTCCGGTCTGTGACTGCATGACAGGGCTATATTCTAAGCTTATTTTTATGTTTTATCCTGGCGTCAACCAGGCCCGAGAGATACAGACACCTGCAGTGTTGGTCGGGAAATTTGAGCAACAATCTCAGAGACGTATCTGTTTAGAGGATGAAACTCGACTGTGTGGTTCCAGTCTTTCCAGTCGAGCTCGTATCAAACTCAACTCTGGGTGGGAGTCGGTCGGGGTGGAAAAATCCCACATGACTCTGATGGAAATCGAATGGAGCGCATTAACTGCCTCATGTGTCGCACGACGTGGGGACAACAAACTGAAAATGAAACGAGATGCAAAGCATTTAAACGTACTCCCAGTTTATCTTGAATACGCGTGAGATATTCCATAAAGAGGAAAAACTGTTTGGGGCCGTTATAGCTGTTAGTAACGGCTATTCTGGTAAACATCGGCCATCATCTGTGTGACCCATAATGAACATGCCTGCATATTTTCAGAAAGATCGGCTAAGTACTTTTCTTTAGATATTCCATAAAGAAGAAAAACCGTTATGGGCCGTTATAGCCGTTATTAACGAATATAACGGTAAAATAAAACATTATGCATCATCCGTGCCCCTTAATAGACATCCTTACAAATTTTCAGAAAGATTGGCCAAGTACTTTGTGAGATCTTCCATAAGGAAGAAAAACCGTTATGGGCCGTTATATATATATATATATATATATATATATATATATATATATATATATATATATATATATATATATATATATATATATATGTATATTATATATATATATATATATATATATATATATATATATATATATATATATATATATATATATATGATGCTGAACAATTAAGTAGTGGGGGAAAACAAGTGCAGGTTAACAATTCTTCAGTCGTTATGGTAATGACTTGGCAAAGATTTGAACTTAAAAAAAAAAAAATGAAGATGAAGAAAATGGGGGGAATATATTATAAATATGAGAAGCCCTTCACTAGCTGCCTAAGGGAATCATCGCAATCCCTCTTGAAAGCACATTTATTTGTCTTGCCTGCTCCTAGGCCTTTCGTCCGTTGGATCGGACTCATCAGGGAGACACGGCTGATTGTGTCAGTGCTCTTGGTGTCAAATAGAGAGACACACCACAATCCATAATTCTGTGCTGTTCACACACACACACACACACACACACACACACACACACACACACACACACACACAGAGAATCTCTCTCTCTCTCTCTCTCTCTCTCTCTCTCTCTCTCTCTCTCTCAGGGCTGAGTTCGAGATCACGCAGCGGGCAGGACGCGAATTTGCTGCTCTCTAAAAGTTTTGTACATTTTTGTTAATTATTCAGGATTAACGAACTCTGCAGTGATACAAGATGAACGCCGAATTGTGTGCAGGTTCTGTCGACATTAATATGCAAAAATTACTGCAAAATCAAAAAGAACAATTTGAAAAAGCGTTGGTTTTCCGATTTGAAACAATGACTCAGCAGATTTCAGTGGGCTTGGACAGAGCCGTGCGTGACTTAAAAATTGAACTGCATGAGCTGCGTGCTAAAACTTCGAGTTTAGAAGCAACAGTGACAAGTGCCACTCAGGAAATACACCGGACAAAGCAAACTATGTCACAACTTGAACACAAAATGGTACGAACAACAGGTGCGTTGTCTGACAAAGTTGAAAAGCTTGAAATGTACTCTAGGCGGGACAATTTGAAGTTTTTCAATGTTCAGCCTAAGTCCAGCAGTGAATCATATGATGAGTGTGTGACAGTGATTGTCCAGGTGCTACAAGGGACTGTGTCCGACAAAGTGTGGTGCCGGGATGACATCATCAGAGCACACCGTCTCGGACGTAGCAACGACACAACCGACCTCCACCGATGATCGTTAAGTTTGCGCGATGGGCTGATAAGATGGCGGTGCTTACCCGAGGCAAAGAAGCACTGCGGAAGAAAAATGTGACGGTTGCCGCCGATCTGACAGACAGACAGAGAGAAACGCTACAAGAATACCGACAACAAGGTATGCACGCCTACTATAAGGGTAACAGACTGGTGGTGGAGGAACAGAGGCGACGTCCCGGTCACCGCTGGCAGACGGCACCGGAACACCACGCCGGCAGCGCTCAGCGTTACGACTCCCGCATCAACACACGGTTCGACGAAGGCGACCACATCACCCGTAGCGAGCATTACTACGACAGTCAGAGGTATGGTAGTGAAAGGCTGGAACCATACCGTGGGTCGTGGTATAGGCCTACCAACAGTGACTGTGATCCGAGGGTCTATTCTGGGAAGTGTGGAGGTGGGCGTGAGGACAATAACGGGAGCGGGGCACGGACTGGAACTATGGCCAACCATACTACAGCTACCAGTCCATGTATCACTTTCCATCCCTGCCACCAGCCCCGGACACTCGCAATTTGGTCAGTGTTCAACCTTCCAGTATTCATGCCCCCAGATGGACAGTACAGGTAAGACAACAAGTCAGCGAGACACAAATTCATGCAAAGCTGTTGACTTGGTGTCAGACAATCCAAGGGAGACGGGGGGTAATCATGGTTCAGTTGATACTATGAAAAACAAATTGTCACAGCCATACTGTGTGTCAGATTGGGTTTCTGACAGTGAACGGGGAACGGATGGAAATTCTGATCCTAACACTTTGAAAGACGATCACTTGAGTCAGCTGGACAGTGTGGCAGACTCTGTGTTTGGTGGGGGTAGGAGAGTGGAAGGAAATCCTGCCAGAAATGACATTTTGAACGAAGATACTTTGGAAGTGACATACACTGACGGACAACATCAGTCGTCTGACAATGACCCGTCCATAACCATGATCACAGTGGCTGACGACGCCAGGAGTGACGATGACTTACAGAATGACACACAGAACAACACTGAGACCACTGAGCATGAAAACCAGTCGCAGTCCTTAAAACAAATCCTAAAAAAGACCCCCCCCCCCCCCCCCCCCCCCAGACAGTCATGGCGAGACAGTGGACAGAGTGAACACTGACCTAGAACGGCAACGAGTTCGACAAAGTTAGTTGACACAAACATACATGTTGTGACCGATGATGTGATAGAGACGCTACAAAAAACGACAGACAGTGAACAAAATGACAAAGGCTCTACTACAACAACACAAACGGGGCGATTGACGCGGACCTCGAAACAAAAATAATACAAAAGACAGAACAACCGGCTAAGGAGTGCTTCATGCACAAATGCTGCTTTAAAACGCCAGACAACACTTCGAGAGGTCACAGCTCAAAGTGGAAAACGAAATGAATTATAGGGATTCGGCCAGGCTCATGTCATGCGAGACATTCGATTTATGACATATAATATCGAAGGTCTTTCTCGGGTTTATGATCCTGAGCTCCGATCTTACATTGCTGAGTTTGATTTCTGTCTCCTAGTTGAAACATTTGCTACTAGATTCCCTGACCATTTGTTCACCAACCACCGGGACGTTTGTCATACCAGGCATTAGACTGTCAGATGGTGTCACATCCAGACTGTCGGGGGGACTTGCGCTGCTAGTGAAAAAAGAGCTGACCAAATATATTGAAAAAATCGATGTTGAATATGACAACATTATTGTGCTGAAATTGTCAAAAAAATTGTTTGGGACAGACTCACCAGTACTTTTGCTTGGTGTATATGTACCGCCTTCCTCTTCTCCATATTATTGTGATACAGACCAAACAAATGGCATTACAGTTTTAGAGCAATGTATTATGGACGTTGTGGAATATCTTGGCAACTTACCGGTTTTGTTGTTCGGTGACTTCAATGCACGTACAGGGGGTGAAAATGGTACAGAAGCAGATGATGATGTCATAGTCATTTGTCCTTTGCAGGAAGACACTCATGACAACGTTTTACTGCGAACTTCAAAAGATAAGATACAGAATGATTTTGGTAAATGCTTGTTGAATGTCTGCAGTTCTTTTGATCTGTTCATCCTTAATGGTGCCATTAAAGATGATATTGACTTCGGTCACTTCACCTATGTGTCACCAACAGGATGTAGCATTGTTGATTACGTAATTGTGTCTAGATGTCTCTTAAAATATTGTGTCTCTTTGAATGTTCGGCCAAGAATAGAATCAAAACACATGCCAGTTGAAGCTGTATTCAGTACTAACGTGTATGCAGCTAATCTACAGAATCCAAAACAAACATTTAAACTTGAAAAAATTGTATGGGACCAAGAAAAAATTGATGAATTCAAAGGTAAATTGATGGGTGATGAGTTTCAGGAAAACATGGAAAGGGCAACTGGCTTAATAGATACCGATGTTAATGAAGCGATTTCTGTGTTTAATGAGTCATTAATTGATGCTAGTAGTTGTATGAGAAAAACAATTACAATTGGCAAAGAAAGAACAGATCCATGGTTTGATAAGGAATGCAACCAAGAAAAAAAGCAGCTCCGCCAAACATTGAGACCAGTACTACAGACGGACGGACGATGACGAAGAGATCAGAATTATGTATAATCAAAAGCGCAGAGATTATAAAAAACTTCTCAGACTAAAAAGAAAAACTCATCAAGAAAAAGTTGTAAAGACTTTACATGACAACATAAACGACTCTACGAAATTTTGGAGCAAAATTAAATCTTTATCGTGTAAAAATCAGTTCAAAATGACATTAGCAAGGATGATTGGTACCAACACTTTTCAGAGGTCTTTCAGTCCAACTTGACTACCGATGAACAAAACGTGTCTGTTGACGAGCGAGAAGTACAAATCGATAAAGAATCAAATCACTTCAACACAGACATTCTAGAACATGATATCTCAGAAAGTGAAATTTACGCTGCAGTACGTTCATTAAAGAACGGCAAGGCCGCAGGCCCTGATGGTATTGTGGGGGAAATTTTCAAAAATTCTATTACAGTAATTATTCCGTTTTTGATTCTTTTGTTCAATAAACTGTTTTTCTACTGGAACTTATCCTTTACAGTGGTCAGAAGCCATTATCCAACCTCTGTTTAAAAAAGGTGATGTGAATGTAGCCGATAATTATAGAGGGATATCATTGCTGAGTGTGTGCAGTAAGTTGTACAGCCGTATACTAAACGAACGGCTGAACAAATGGATTGAAGAAAATAATGTCATCAATGAAAGTCAGGCAGGATTTAGAAAAAAATATAGTACTATTGACCACGTTTTTACACTGTTTGCTATAGTTCAAAAACAATTATTGCAACACAAGAAATTGTACGTTGCCTTTATCGATTTTAAAAAGGCCTTTGATTCCGTTGTTTCGAGCAAACTTGTGGGATATTCTAAAGAAAAGGGGGATAAATGGAAAAATGTACCGGGCTATTACTAGTATATATAACACGGTGAAAGCGAGAGTTAGAGTTGGTAACGATTTAAGTGAAGCCTTTTCGTGTCCTCTCGGTTTAAAACAGGGGAAGTGTGCAGTCCCGTTCTGTTCTCCATTTTTATCAATGAGTTGGCTGTAGAAATAATTGAAAAGGGAAAGCATGGAATCCAACTTATCCCTGATTTTCTGGAAATTTTAATTCTTATGTTTGCAGACGATGTTATCCTCCTCTCTGATTCAGTTACTGGTTTGCAAAATCAGTTAAACGTCTTATACAATTCAGCTAAAAGACTAGGTCTTACAGTAAATCTGAATAAATCAAATATAGTGATATTTAGAAATGGTGGCCATATTTCTGAGCATGAACAGTGGTTCTTTGGTCAGAATAAGATGAATGTTGTAAACATGTACAGATATCTAGGAATCATAATGTCAACTAGACTCTCCTTTTCACATACTCTCTATGATATGTCAAGCAAAGCAAAGAGAGGCGTCATAAATATTTTCAAACTTTTGTGGTCTGTGGGAGAAAAATCACCTACTGTATTCTTTAAGTTGTTCGACACTCAAATCCAGCCAATACTTAGTTATGGGGCGGAAATCTGGGGCATATTTGGTAATCTTGATATTGTAGAAAAAGTGCACCTCTTCGCCATGAAAAGATTTTTGAATGTGAGCATCAGAACTCCTAATGTTATGATCTATGGAGAATTGGGTAGGTTTCCTTTGCATGTCAATTTATTTTTAAAAAGTATTAAATACTGGCTGAGAATTTTGAAAATGCCACCTCATCGTTACCATATAAAGTCTACAAAATGTTGTTATTTTTCATGGTACGAATAAGAATACTTGGCATCTAATGTCTGCTTTTTTCTTCATAAGTATGGATTTGAAGAAGTTTGGGAGAATCAAGGGGTTGGAACGAAACGGAGTTTTTGAAAGCGTTGAGAAGTAGATTGATCCAAGACTATAAAATGCAGTGGTCTATTGAAATAAATCGGAGTGACCGCTTCCAGCTTTACAGGACATTTAAGTCTGATTTAACTTTGGCCACCTATCTGCAATCAGTTAGCCATTTAAAGGCTAGAATAAGTTTGATTAGAATGAGGTTAGGAGTGTCGCAGTTAAATGTACACAAAATGCGTTTCAGGAGAAACCTAATGGAACAAGAACTAATGTGCCCGCTTTGTGAAAGCCAAGAAGAAACTGAAGTCCACTTTGTATTGCAATGTCCGGCTTATCAAGAATTAAGGGAACAATATATCCCAGCCAAGTACTACAGTAGTCCTCCCAGTTTAAGTTGACAATGTTGTTTGCATCTGAACACAAATCATTGAATGTACGCCTAGCACTTTTTCTAGACAAGGCTTTGAAGATGCGCCACAGTATTTTGAACCAAGGGTGAAATGTTTGGAATTTGAGTACAACACTTGTGTTATTCATGTCATATGTCCAATAGTTCTTTTGCTATATATACTTTGTGACAGCCCACTATGACATGGGCCAATGGCCTATTCATTAAAACATTCAGAGTTCAGAGTTCAGAGCTCTCTCTCTCTCTCTCTCTCTCTCTCTCTCTCTCTCTCTCTCTCTCTCTCTCTCTCTCTCTCTCTCTCTCCCTCCCTCTTTAGGCTTAACAGCTACACTTTTATATATATATATATATATATATATATATATATATATATATATATATATATATATATATTGTGTGTGTGTGTGTGTGTGTGTGTGTGTGTGTGTGTGTGTGTGTGTGTGTGTGTGTGTGTGTGTGTGAACACTATGAATTTGACAACCAGTTAGTGTTCTCATCTACATCTTTCCTCATTTAATTAGAGTGCTTGTAAACTCTGAAGTGTGTTAGGAAAAGCACATGTTCAATAAACGCCTCTTTTCCTGTGCGTAGAATATTCTAAACTCTATATTTGCTCTTTATGAAATGACAAACTCTGTGTATAGCGTATTCCAAGCTGTATGTTTGGTCTGTAAATATATACCCAGCACAAATCCCCTTTGTGGCGTTTTCAGTGTCTACGTTTTTAAAGTT
>CM031625.1:39720157-39740157 GCA_018398815.1 Conus ventricosus
ACGTACAAGGCAGGTTGTTTTTTTTAGTTTGTCACGTTGAGGACTTGCGCGGGTTTGCTCAATCCCGTTTTGCGTGCTACAAGGCGCACTCCAACACTAACGACTTTAGTGCAGTTGCGCCACTTCGACATTTTTCGACACTGACACACGTACGTGGTTCCGGGTTCAAACACTCGGAAAGCATGGACTGCTTTACGGAAGCCACTGCCCCTGTCTTTTGACGGCAACGTTGCTGAGAACTGGCGTACATTTGAGGCCGAATTTGACATCTTTATAGAGGCTGCTTATGCTGACAAAGATGACCGTACACGAGCGTACATTTTGCTGAACTTGGCTGGAAAAGATGCCATTGAGAAAGAAAAGACATTCATTTATGCTGCTGAAGTGAAGAACGACGATGGTGTAGTCACACAAGCTGCAGAAAAGCGCGAAAACGTCGCTGTCCTGAAGACAAAATTTCGTGAGCTCTGCAATCCCCTGACGAACATTATTATCGAGAGACACAAGTTCAACACACGATTCCAGCAAGCTGGCGAGCCAATGCAAAGCTTCATCACAGCATTGAAGATTTTGGCCAACACCTGTGAATATGGGACGTTAAAAGACTCACTCATTCGAGACCGAATCGTCTGTGGAGTCACGTCAGATGCTCTCCGAAAACAGCTTCTGAAGGAAAAGGCGCTAGATCTCCACAAAGCAATCCAGATCTGTCAGATCCACGAAGCTGCGGAGAAACACACCGTCCAAGTATCAGAGGATCACGAAGTCAACGCCATCTCACAGAAGAAGAAGAACAAATCTTGTCGCTATTGTGATCGTTCGCATGTAGCAAAGAAAGAGGAGTGTCCAGCCTATGGCAAGAAATGTTCGTCATGCTCAAAGATGCACCACGTTGCTAAGGTCTGCAAATCAACACCACGACGGCAGTTGGCGAGCACCGTCAATGCAATCGATGGAGAAACTCTTATGAGGGTGGAGAACCAGCTGAAGACTCGGAGTTACACGCGCCCACCCAGGAGCCACGTCGCAATGAGATACACTGCACAGCAATAATCAATGGAGGCGACTTGAAACTAAAGGTTGATACTGGTGCCAAATGCAACGTTCTGCCACTCTATGAGCTCAAGAAGGTCCAAGCAAGAGAGACCATCAACAAAGCCAAAGCCATCAACCTCATCGCATACGGGGGAGAGCGATTCTCGACACTAGGAAGTGTGGACTTTCTCTGCAAGATTGGCGACCGCAAAGAAACGTTGACCTTTCAGGTCATTGACAGGCAAGCCACACCCATCCTTGGTCTCAATGATGCACTTCGACTCCGTCTCATTCAGCTATACAAGACTGTCTATGAAGTAAATGAAGCGTCTGAGGACACCTCCAGAGAAAACATTTTGAAGGACTACCCAGAACTTTTCAATGACACACTTGGGACATTGCCTCCAAAATACATCATGGGCATTGATCCCAGCGTCACACCAGTTGTCAAACCAGCAAGAAAAGTTCCTCAGGCCATGGAAAAGAAGGTCAAGATTGAGCTTGAGAACATGGTGAAGCGAGGCGTCATAGTGCGAGAGACAGAACCGACAGAGTGGGTGTCACAGATGGTGGCAGCAAGAAAGAAAATGGTGACATCCGGATCTGTTTAGACCCAAGAAGTTTAAACACCGCTCTCCAACGCCCGCACTTCCCAATGCGCACCGCCAACGACATAGAATCTAGAATCGGCAACGCGAAATGCTTCACCACTTTGGATGCAAAGAACGGATTTTGGCAAATCCGATGGATGAGGAGTCTTCCAGGCGAACTACTTTCAGCACACCGTTTGGGCGATACAGGTTTCTGCGCATGCCGTTTGGCATTAATACGGCTAGTGAGGTCTTCCAGGAAGCCATGGAGAGGCTATTCGAGGGATATCCATGTGCCATCATCGTAGATGATATCCTCGTCTGGGGCTCCACCGACGAGGAGCATGATGCAAATCTCAAGAAGATTCTGGAGCGAGCACGGCAGATCGGGCTGAAGCTGAACCTCAGTAAATGCAAGTTCAGGATGAAACGCGTCACTTTCGTCGGCCACAAGTTCACTGTGGATGGTCTGAAGCCAGATACGGAGAAAACAGACGCAATCCGGGAGATGCCTGCACCTGAAACGGGCAGCTCTTCAGAGATTCCTTGGCATGACAAACTACCTAAACAAGTTCATCCAGAACTACAGCGAGAAAACAGCAGTTTTGCGAGAACTGCTACGCAATGACGTTGTTTGGAGCTGGACTGACGCTCACCAGCAAGCTTTCAACAGACTCAAAGATGACCTCATGAATCCTCCTGTCCTGAAGTTCTTCGACCCTGTGAAACCCGTCGTCTTGTCTGTAGACTCATCCAAGAATGGACTGGGTGCCGCATGCCTGCAAGAGGATGCTCCAGTGGCCTACGCATCACGAGCGTTGTCTGACTGCGAGACAAGGTATGTGCAAATTGAAAAGGAGCTCCTGGCGGCTGTATTCGCCTGCAGGAAGTTTCATGACTTTGTCTATGGTCGGAAGGTGACCATAGAGACTGACCACAAGCCTTTGATCACCATCATGAAGAAGTAACTGAATGCTGCCCCTGCTCGTCTCCAACACATGCTTCTACAGCTGCAACGCTACAACCTTGATTTCGTCTACAAAAAGGGCAAAGAGTTGTACCTTGCTGACACGCTGTCCAGAGCGTTTCCCAATGATCCAGCTGAAGAGGTGGAGTTTGACTGCGACGTCATGACAGTTCTCTCCATATCGCCGGCGAGAATGACTGAACTCCAGAAAGAGACTTTGGCTGACCGACCATGCAGAAGCTTGCAAAGCTCATCAAAGATGGATGGCCTGACCATGAGCGAGGCCTGCCGTCTGATGTGAAATACTTCTTCCCATTCAGGGATGAGTTGGTGATTGAGAATGACGTCGTCATGAAAGGACAGGGAGCGGTGGTTCCGAAAGCCTTGAGGTCCACCTACATCGCCGTTCTCCACAAGGGCCACATGGGAGCAGAGCGCACCAGACTGCTTGCAAGCGACATCGTATTTTGGCCTAAGATGCGTCAAGACATTGAAGACGCAGTTTCCCCAAAGCTCAGCCTGCAACAGCTGCAAGGCCCATCTGCAGAAACAGCCCCTCATGAACCACCCTGTCCCTGAACTCCCTTGGTCCAGCCTCGCAGCCGACATATTTGACTGGAATGGCAAGCAATACCTGGTTGTTGTCGATTCCTACTCTGGCTGGTTCGAGATGGACATGATCAACAAGATGACTTCAAACATGGTGATCCTAAAGATGAAGCGGCACTTTGCGTCTCATGGCATCCCAGAAAAGCTGATGACAGACAATGGCACGCAATTCACAAGTCGTGAGTTCAAACAGTTCGCACAAGAGTGGAACTTCGTGCACATCACCAGTAGCCCCCACTACCCCAGATCCAATGGCTTAGCAGAAAACGCCATCAAGCAAGCCAAACAGCTGTTGGAAAAGAGCGAGAAGGACGGATCAGACGTGTACCTTGGTTTGCTGAATCTTCGCAACACGCCACGTGATGACATGTGCTCACCTTCGCAGCGCCTGAACTCAAGACGTATGCGCGCGACACTGCCCACTTCAACAAAACTTATCCAACCCAAAGCTGTGAGCACGCGCAAAGTCTCCAACCAGTTGAAGAAGTCCAGACAGCAGCAGAAACAGTATCATGACAGATCAGCGAGAGATCTGCGTCCTTTGAAACAGGGTGAAGTCGTGCGGATGCAGACTGAAAAAGGCTTCAAGAAACTTGCAATAGTGAAGTCAGCACGCCACTCCCCAAGATCGTACGTCGTCACTGCAGATGGCGCTGACTACGTACGCAACGGACGTCACCTTCTCCCCGTCCAGGAGCCCAGACCACAGGTTCCACAAGCTCTCAGCACGCTACCTCGTGACAATTTTGGAGGTCCAGGTAGTGTGCAACCACCATTCCCTGCACCCTCCGAAAAGCAGCCAGCCTCATCGCCGCCTCCCGCTGCTGTCGTTACCCGCCCCTTGTCTGCCACCACTCCTCTCACCCCTCAGCTTGCCAACGTGCCACGAAGCAGGTTCACCCCAGTGCAGCTGTTCCCCTCCCCAGCACCTCCTGCTCCAACCTGTTCCATGCCTCGTCAAGCCGGTGCCACCAACAAGACACCAGGTCCAATCGCGCCCACGACACTGGGTCCTGTGCCGGCCACTACACCAGGTACACCACCAGCCAAGCTTTCAGGTCCAGCACCGACCGCCTTGCAGCCCCAGCCCGTGGTGACCCGTGCCGGTAGAGCCGTGAAGCGCAACCCCAAATACTTTGACTGAGTGATGTCGGGCCATCTACCAGTGCCTTGATGTGACATTTGCTGTTTATTGTTTTAGTTATGTATATTTTGTTCTCTTTCATGAAGAAAGATGAACATGAAAAGTTTGCATTATTTCTTTTGGCTCTAAGGAAGCACTTTGGACAGTAAATCATTTCCATTTAACTTGCTCAGCTTAGCTCATAATAAAAAAGAAAAATCTTGAGAAGGAAGATGTAGATTATTATAATTACATATGTACAACTTACGCATGTTAAGCTGAATTATGACGTCACTCGGATAGATACGTCATGACACTTCCGTTACGCCGATGTCGGAATGAGCAACTGAACAAGAAACCAAAAACAAGCTTGACTCGACTTCTTGTTTATGTTGTATGACTGGCACAATCTTCACACACACACACACACGACCCGGATGTTGGCATTGAAACGAAGTGGCTGTGTCTGTTTTTCTTCTGTTGATATTTTGCATCGTTTCCGTGGTTTAATTGTGGCTAGGTCCTGTGGAGTTGTGTTATGGATTTGCTTCTCTCTCACAATGTAGATATTTGGTGTTAATTTGATTGAAAACCCGTGCGTTTTCTTTTATTTGTGTTTTTCTTTTCTTAATCGGTACTGCCAGCTGCGGTTTTGCTTGGTGATCCTGATCCTCGTTTGGCCTTTCATTTCATCGTTCTGCTCTGCTTATTCATTTATAATTGGTAGCATCGGCTCATTTCATCTACAATCGTCCGTTTTCCGACTGTCATCTCAGCGTTTATTTCGGTTGTGATTATTATAATTTGGGATTTCTGTTTGTTTTTTATGCCAAAAGATTCTGCAACAACAACAACAAAAAAGAACAAAAATAATGACGTCTGTGTACCTGTACGTCATTTGGCCATTACGTCGAAAATGCTATTTGCGTCATGGCTTTCTTGTTCTTCTCCGGGTCCTCAAGTAACTAGCACCCTCTCCCCCCTTCCTCTGTGTGTGTGTTGTTTTTTTTTGTTTCTTTTTAATTTTTTTAAAGATGGCACTGCCATTTAATATAGACAATTCATCTAAAGTAACATCCACTAACAAAGGTAACATTATTGTAAAATCTCCGGGAAAAGAGACCAACCTAAAATATCAAGAGCGGACATTCCTTAATAATACGCCATCCCCAACTCCTTTTCCCGTGATTTTGAAAGACCTGGGTTCTGGTTTTTTAAATCTTCAATATCTGAGATACAACTTCAAACAGGCATTTATAGGCTTAGTTGGTGAGGTGAAAGCAGTTCGTCGTCTTCGATCTGGAGAGTACTTCGTCGAATGTGCTTCAAAAAAGCAACAAAATCAGCTTCTGTCTACTTCTAATTTAGCAGGGATTGACATTCGCTGCCGCATACCATCTGTTAAAACCTTCGGCGTTGTATTCGAAAATCTGGAGAAGACGATCTGAAACAATGTTCGTGTGTACTGAATGTTAACACAATACAAACAAGGAAGAAAAACAGCACACTTCTCAAAATCACTTTTAACATCCCACGTCTCCGATAAATTACAAATTGATGGCAAATCGTACTCTGTGCACCCCTATAGGCCTCCCGTCCGACAGTGCACGATATGTCAGAGACTGGACCACACCAGGAAGCAGTGCAGGGCGAAGCAGGGGAAGTGCAGCAGGTGTGGGGAGAGCTCACATTCAAGGAAAGATTGCAAGGCAGAGTGCCCGCAATGCGCGAACTGCAAAGGGCAGCACTCTGCTACGTACAGACACTGCCCAGCAAAGAGTGTGGTCAAGGCCGCAGCCACCCTCAGATCCAAACAGTGCATGCCCTTTTGTGACGCCATGGCAGCAGTAAAGAAGGCGGATGCAAAGTGTGAGTCAGCAAACAACACCAAGATCACATATGAACCCTCAATCAACTCCTCATCCTGCTCTAGTGCGAAGAATTTGTATGCTGATGCTGTCAATTTTGGGCCGTACTCCCCCTCATTCTCTTCTTTCTGTCAACTGTTGTCTTCCCTGCTACTTCCGTTCTTCGACAACAAGAAGACCCTTCAAATGTGTTTCAAAATTTGCTCTCAATCTATTCAACCTCTCTCCTCATGTGTCATCTTTCTATCCCAGCGTGAAAAGATCGGCAACCTGAAGCAGTTGGAAACATTCATGTCCTCTTTCTCTTATTCCCGCTCAACTTCTGCTGTTCATGAGGAATGTCTACACCTTCTACTGCCTCTGAGGAGACGACTACACCTCCTGATACCCCTGAGGAGACAGCTTCACCGCTTGCTGTTATGGAGGAGACGTCTCCACCTTCAGCCAACCATGTGGTGACGTCTCTTCCTTCTGCTGTTTCTAGGAGGACGACTCATCCTCTTGCTGGCCCTGAGGAGGGTCTTACTCCTCCTGCTGGCTCCAAGGAGACTCTCCCTCCTCCTACAGGCCTTGGGGGACTCCCTCTCCTCCTACAGGCCTTGGGGAGACTCCCCCTTCTCCTCCTGCTGACCCTGAGGAAACTCTCCCTCGTCCTGCTGGCCTTGAGGAGACTCCCCTTCTCCTGCTGACCCTGCGGTGACTTCTTCTCCTTCCGGCCCTGAGGTGACGTCTCCACCTACTGCTGACCCTGCGGTGACTTCTTCTCCTTCCGACCCTGAGGGTGACGTCTCCACCTACTGCTGACCCTGCGGTGACTTCATCTCCTCATACCGGTCATGAGGAGATCGTTCCTCCTGTAAGCCCTGAGGTGACCTCTTCACATTCTGCCAACTCTGATGTGACGATTTCACTTCCGGCCAGCGCAGATTCACAGTCTCCACATTTGGCTAGCCTTACTACGTCAACTTCACACAGATAATAATCCTGTTATCAATTATTCTACTGATCTCCTTTTTTTCCAGTAAATGTAGACAATTCTGATGGAAGAGCTTTCAAATATTGACATCTTCCAATGGAACTGTCGTTCCATTATTAGAAATATGATGAACTGATACAACATTTGTCATCAAATCAGTTTAAAGTCTTATTACTACAATCTTTAAACGTAAGTAAAAATAAATTACCCCATATTCCGAATTTTCATTACCCACCTGTGTACAATCAAGATCAGTCTGGTAAGATCAACGCAGCAATATATATTCATTGAAATATTGATTACCATCCTATGAAATCTCCAGTGCCTTTGAACATTCCTCATTTAAACTCTTCCGCTGCTATGGTAAAATTCAACAGCAACCTAGTTGTTAATATTGTTTCCGTCTATCTTCCAAAAGGTCCAGATAATGATAATACAGAATGGTTGCGAAACTTGCCTAATAAGGAAAAATGGCTCATAGGAGGTGATTTAATGCGCATTCAGCTCTCTGGGACGATGGTTGTAAAAGAACCACAAACTCCGATTTGTCGAAAATTGTTGTGGATTCAAATTTGTACTTACTGAAGAATATCAGATGTAGAATGTCATAAACCATCAGCCATTGACATATCTTCATTTCTCCTGAATTAGCTCCAGACTGTATGTGGAAACTTCTCCAGATACACTAGGTAGTGATCATTTTCCTATACATATAAGATTAAACGAAAAGTTGGGTCCTGTTAATTCAATACAAGATAAAATCAGGAAATATAATTACAATCGAGCAGACTGGGATACATTTACATCAATTTTAATATCTTCTTCTACTGACATGCATCAAAATGAAGACGTGGATCGTATGTATGATCATTTCACAAGATCTGTACTTCATGCGGCTGATTCTTCTATTCCCAGATGTTCGTGTGTTTTCTACATCTAAATATGCAGGGAACTTGTGGTGGACAGACGAGTGTGAAAGAGCAAAACAAGAAAAGTTTCTAAGTATAAAATCTATCTATGTAGTAGATCTCCATCTCAACTCAGAGATTCAAAGGTGGCTAATCAGCATATAACAAAATATTAGCCAAAGCAAAGTGTGAATTTGGTCAAGCTTTTGTGAGGAAGAGTAAGTTCTCCTTCAGATAGGAGTAAAATATAGAAGAAAATTCGATATATGAAGCACAGGGTTTTCATTCCTAAGTGCAAAGTAACATTTGAAGATAATAAATTTCCAACAGCTTATCAAAAAGCGGAAAAGTTTGCTGATATCTTTTCAGTAAACAGCAGACTAGAAGGTCTTTCAAGAAAATGTAAGACATACAGACAGGACCAGGAAGCTAAACTAGAAATTAAAGATCCAGAATCTAACGATAACTTATACTTCAACTCTCCTATTACGTTTTTGGAACTAAAAGAAGGAATCTCAATATCGAGTAATAAAAGAACAGCTGTTGGCCGTGATGAAATTTCCAATGAAATGCTGAAACATTTACCAGATAATTGGGTGCAGTATCTTCATAAAATAATGGAAACATGCTGGAGTGAAGGTAAATTACCAGCCGTGTGGAAACAATCAATTATAGTTCCCATACTTAAAAATGGCAAACCCTGTAGAGATGTCAACAGTTACAGGCCAATCTCTCTTACTTCACACACATGTAAGTTAATGGAGAAGATAGTAACTGCTCGCCTAATTCACTATTGTGATAAAAACAATGTTATTCCAGTCCATCAAGCTGGTTTTAGGTCGGGAAGATCTACAACGGATCACTTGGTGAAGTTATCTACCAATATAAAACGCCAATTTGCTCGTAGGCAAAACGTGCTGGCAACATTTTTTGACATTAAACGAGCCTACGATCAAGTGTGGCACGCTCAATTGTTATTTAAACTGAAAAGAGCAGGTGTTTGTGGGAGAATGTTTTCGTTTGTAAAACATTTTCTTTCCTGTAGAACTATTGAAACAAGAGTTGAAAATGCGTATTCTTCCCAGAGAGATTTACATATGGGAGTTCCTCAAGGATCCATCATTGCTCCTTATCTTTCAGTATTATGATATCAGATCTTTCTAAGAAGATAAAAAAAATGTCAAGATTGTTCAATATACTGATGACATTTGTATTAGTTGGATGCAAAATTGAAGTATATTTCAAACAGAAAACTGAAACAAATTCAGATCTGTTATCAGTCTGAATTAGATAAGATAAGTGCTTTCTTGACACAGAATGGTTTATCTTATCTGTTGAAAAAACTCACATGATGGTATTTAGTGCTGGTGACCCTCCCAGAAGATTACCTAGTTTCTTTATCGACGGAGCTGAGCTACAATTCAAAGACATCACAAAATTCTTAGGTGTCTATTTTACATCAAAATTATCATGGACATTTCACATTGAAAACAGTCTATCAAAAGCTCAAAAAAGCTTAAATTGGCTTAAAATTATAAGCAGACAAAATTGGGGTAAAGAAACAAGATGTTTGACTCTTCTTGCAACATCTTTGGTTAGATCAAAGCTGACTTACGGTCAAGAAGTTTATTTTTCTGCTCCTAAATATCTTATGAAGAAATTACAAAGTATTGACTCTAAGCATACAAATTAGCTTTGGGAGTTCCTGTCCACACTCCGACTATTGCTACGTATGGGGAGATTGGTGTTCTACCTTTGAACAATTATCGAGAACTGTCTTCAGCTAAGTACATTATAAGAAGCAGTGCTGTTGAAAATGTCAACGTGAATGAAAATGTACTTAGATCAGATCTTCAATTTCCAAAAAGAGCAAGGGCCATAAAATCTTTGACAACAATAGCCACTTATACTTCAGATATTCACAGTAGATTAGGTCTGAAAACTAAAGATATAGGTAAGCGTTCCATTACGTCTCCAATTCCTCCATGGAACTGAACAGAGCAGATTTTGACTTTTCCATGACGATCTAAAATAAAGAGTGATAACCCTCACCTACTTGCTTTTTTCTTTTCGATCTCATGTTCATTCAAATTATTCTAACCATTTGAAGGTATATACCGATGGTTCTCTTATTGACACTAATGTGGCGGGTGCTGGGTTTGTATACCTTGACTAAAGAAAGAAAAATCGTTTCATATTGGTGCAGGTCATTCAATTTTCACTGCAGAACTGGTAGCCATTCTCATGGCTCTGCGATACATTGTTAATCTTCCTATGGTTATATTTCCAACTTTTTTGTGTTGACTCTAAGTCTGTCTTATTTACACTGAAATCCATGAAGTCTAGAGACAGATGTGACCTAGTAATTGAAATTAATCATCTCATACATTTTCTAATTCAAAAGGGTTCCAGTGTAACATTTACTTGGGTTCCATCACATTGTGGTATTTATGGAAATGAATGGGCAGACAGAGTAGCTAGAGGAGGTGCAGGACAAAGAATTCGTTGTGAAAACGTTCATATTCCTTTGTCTGTAAAGGAATGCTATAATCTTTTAGAAAAAGACACCAAAGCCCGTGTGGGTTATAATGTAAATCGGCACACCTCTTACAGCATGTCTTTGTTGAATGTTTTTCCCAGGGAAATTTCCTGTTTGTGTTTTAGACTTAAATATAATTCATTAAAATGTAAATATGTTGATACTGCAAAATGCATATGTGGAGAAAAACCTTTGACATCTCATGTACTATTTAATTGTCCCACTATGCAGCAGTACTTACCCAATTTTGTTACCAGATAATCCTACAGTTGATGATTTTAAGACTCTAACTTCAAATCATTCATTTTTGGCTAATGTATCAAAATATTTACTTCGCAGTCCTATCGGTACATTAGTATGATATTTCAGCATTTTTAAGCAAACATTGTTTATGTTGTTCATGTCCAATGATTTAAGCTTTATTTTAATTATGTTTTCATTTGTATAATAAAATCAATGTCATCTTGATGTATATCATTTACAAATATCATAATCGTCTAAAAACACGCCATGTGAAAAGACGTAAAACTAAACAAACAAACAAACAAACACGCACACACACACACACACACCACACACACACACACACACACACACACACACACACACACACACACACACACACACACGCTGAGAGAAAGACTGAGTGTCTTCTCTGCACACCTCACATTTAAAGAGCAAGTAGTTACGAAATCTCTCTTCTGAATGGCTGGCTGTTGACATTATGCCTTTTCAGTAGGGAGGTTGCGTGACCTCTTTTCTGATTGTCGGAATTCCCCAAACGTGCCAGAATATAGCGCCATTTTGACACCCGAACATTGACCCAAATGGATGCACATTGATGATTTTATCTGTATCAGTAACACCAGTCTATTATCTATCTATCTATCTATCTATCTATCTATCTATCTATCTATCTATCTATCTATCTATCTATCTATCCATCTATCTTTAGGTCTACTTGTCTGTCTCTCTGTCTGTCTGTCCATGCATGCGCTGAGTGTAGATACCCTTTATCTCTCTTGTATCTTAGATGGATCAACAAGATTTCCCTCTACATTGTGCTGCCTTAACATCATCATTTTATTTTGTTAGCAACTTATTTCCTTGTGGTGTTTTCTTTTTCGCTTTATTTTCTGCCTGGCTGCTTTGGGGTGCCGTTGGAATCTGTTTTTGAACGCTTGGTGGTGAGTACATATAGATGGACGGCAAAGGTCCCAAGATGCTGCTAGTAAATAATTTTACATTTATTTCCAACCGATTTTCTGTTTATTTCATACCCCCCTCCCATCCCCCTCTGCCTTTTTTTCTCGTTTGTATTCAATCTTTGCCAAACTGTTACTGTAATGACAGAGGAACTGTCATCCTGCATTTGTGTTCTCCAGCTTTTACTAATGTGTTCAACATGTTTTGCCAGATCTGTTGGAGATTTTATCTTTTATGAAACCCAAGTCAACTCTGTCCTGCTGCTGCCAATGCTTGGGTTATGAAACAGTAGAGCTGACCATTCTGTCTGATGACACCTTTGACCTGCTTTGTATATTGAAATGAATCTTCAAGCAGAGGCACAAAGACGTCCAGCCACAGTTCATACTCTATACATTATGACTGAATATTTTCAGGAATTTATTTCCTTACGGTACCTTCTTCTCTTTTTCAGCCCTTCACTGGCTACTCCGGGTTGCTGATGCACTCTGGCTTTGAATCCTTGATGGTGAGAATATCACAGAGTTATAGATTGTGGTATATCTCCATTTGATGTCAAGAGAAGAGGACTCTTGCTGGTGAGAATATCACAGAATTGTGGTATATCTCAATTCGAAGTCAAGCGAGGAGAAACCCTTGTTGTTGAGAATATCACAGATGAACTGACTATATCATTCAATATTTTCCATTGAGTGTATCACTTTTTTTTTGCATCCCTGTCGTTTTAAACTCTTTTCACCTTGCCACACCAGAGGATGCGAAGCCTTTTAAAATCATTACAAAAAAATCTGCCGAAAAGATTTCAGCGCATTGAAGACAGTTAGATGTCTACACTCAGCCCCTTTCCCACAGGCCCCTGACCGAGGAGGACATGGTCGCTTTGGTGTGGGAACTGTGGAGCTACTTGTCTTCAAGTGGCTGGAGCATGATGCCAGGAAAAGGTGAGGAAATGGCAGATCTGTCGTCGTGTGCGCAGAGTCCACTGAGTGTGTCCACTCTGTTGGTCAATTGTGTCTCACCGAAAGACCTCAGTGGCTGGAGCATGATGCCAGGAAAAGATGAGGAAATGGCAGATCGGTCGTCGTGTGCGCAGAGTCCACTGAGTGTGTCCACTCTGTTGGTCAATTGTCTCTCACCGAAAGAACTCAGTGGCTGGAGCATGATGCCAGGAAAAGATGAGGAAATGGCAGATCTGTCGTCGTGTTTGCAGAGTCCACTGAGTCTGTCCACTCTGTTGGTCAGTTTTGTGTCACCGAAAGAACTCAGCTCGAATATTGAAGACCTGGCAGAAGCTCGAACAAATGTACGGAAGCTCATCCCGATGGATTTTTTTTTTCATTTTGTTGTTGTTCTTTTTTTCCCAAACATTTTTCTATCAGTCAAAAAATCAGAGCTCACAATTCCGCTGAAAAAGGACAGTGCGCTGGAGATTTCAATACTGCATTGGCATATTTGTCCGTCATATACATAATACGTATACAATTTTAACTTGACAACACGGGAAATAGGAATATCCATAATAATAATAACAATACCACTATTGTTACTACCATCACCACCACCACTACCATTCAACAAATCTTACACAGAAGGAAAAACAAACTGTGTATCCATTCAAATAGAAACCAGTCGAATGAAATATAAGGCAATGCATACATAAGCCAGTTAAATATATATGAACCGGGTGTGGCCCAACCCCGCTAGAGTGTCAGGAGATAAGGGCCGAAACACTTGCTTGAAGGGGGCTTCTCTTCTGAGGACTCTCTGCTGCCAGGCTCTCCACGAGTTTCTTTCTACTATATGTCTTCTTGTGCCCAGTTAGATATGAACGTCTATACTGTGCCTTCAATATTTCTTTCAACATCCCGATGGATCATTGTCTGCAAAAACTGGTTCAGGTGTCTGTCTTTTTTTGCAAATGCAGACATACCTAGCAATCCGTCTCCTTACAGGGAGAATTTTGGACTGTCTGATACTACGTATCACCAAAGTCTTGGTTCAGTCATTCAGGGAAGTTAAAATCACCAGCTCTGGTATGATCAAAATGTGAAACAGATTCAGATGAACCTCAGCTGTTCGTTGTTGACCGGAAGAACGTGAGATCCAGGGTGAAAAGAAAGGATGCTGGGACTGGGAATTCTAGGGTCGTGTATGGCAGTGTATGTTGTACAGCAGTTTCCATCTGATTTCACTGGCACAGGTGACCTTGCTTCTTGAATTGACAATTCCAGGACCCAAGGTTATTTGTGCCAGTGTCATGCCCGAGTCTGCTGTTAATAATGTTGTTGTAAAAGAAGCTGTATTTCAAGATGCTGGTGATTCCAGAAAGAAAAAAAAATCATAGTATATCCACAGTTGACGATGCATTGTCCACAATTTCAACACATAATGGTGCAATGGTCACAACTGTACTGGAGTCCACTTTGCGATAAGTGCATTGTGCAAAAAGCCTGGTACACAGACAATCAGCTTTCTAACAAGATGCACAAACACATGCGCTCGCTCACGCACACGGGCCTGTGCCCACACAGCCATACACACATGTGTGTACACTCACTATATACACATACGATGATAATAATGGCACAGCCAATGTTAGGTAGGTACTCAAGGTCTGACCAGCGCGTTGGCCCAGCAAGTAGGTCAGACATCTGCAAAGTCGTAACCACGAGACCCTCTTCTTAAGTTCTCTCATCCTGGTTATTAATTCATTTATCCATCAGCTTTAAATCATGCGTAGTGTGGTTTCAAAACTTAGCGGATTGTGTGTAGCGTTTATGGACTAGTACGCACGCATCGACGCCTCCTTGATGAAACTGAAACTGAAACAGGATGCCACTGTGTGGCCTTTACCATGATGGGGTTGTCTAAAGTGGTCAGACCGTGATGGCGTAGATTCGCTATGTTTTTTCCTGTGCAGTGAACGTCTGAGTCATTAAAAAAGATCCTATTTGTGACGTCATTTTGGACCCATTGAAAGTGTCCTCATTTCAGTGCAGTGAAATCCTAGCTGCTACTGTGACCAGGGTGCGGGTAGGTGGGCAAGACAGACCAATGTGTCTGCTTTTGACATCAAAGTCTCCACAGCTGCATGCTCCGCTGAAAAGCCAAAAGAAGTAACGCAGTCTGATTGCATCTTGAAGGTCCCATTAGATATGGTGTAGCAGAAGTGAGGTCAGGCACATTCATCTCACTTGCCATGCTGAATTATTTGTTTCTTCTTCTTCGCACACTCAGACAGGAACGTCAGAGGCACTGACGAAGGCTGCTGTACAGCGGAGGCCCTCCAGAGATCCATAAAGCTTCTCCCTCATCGACGTGTGAGCAAGCCCGATCTCTATTCTTAGCTTTTTATGTGTGGGACAGTCCTACAGGAAGCGTTCCACTGTCATTGGGGCTTTACCGCGTGGGTATCCTGAAGATTTACCAATGTGGAATGTTGTGAACATATGGTGTTTGAGTCTAGAATGCCTTGTCGTCAGTTTCACAATGCTCACATGGTCTGGTCTGTGCTGCAGGTAGTACACATCCTTGTTGTTGATGTCAGGGTGCTGCTCAAGCAATCGTCTTTTCTTCGTCTCCTCGATAACGCTTTTGGGTTCTTAATTATTTGTTTTACAGGAGACTGGCCTGGGAGAAATCTAATTCAGTTGCTTGGCTGCCGTGAAAGTGTCAGGAAAGTTGTTCTTATTGTTGCACATGTTTCTGGTTCTGGTAGATATGTTGAGAAAAAATTAGAATGATCAAACGCATTCGGTAATGTTCCCTTTGTCTGGATACAGAGAGCCTGTAAGAGATTAATGTCGACCTTGTCATGTGGTACGACACATTCCCCAAAGAAAAAGTTTGGCCAGTGCCAATGGTCCAGGTTCCTCTTTGGTCTGGTTTCAGTTGACCTGCTTTGTTCAGTCCAGCCAACATCGTTGTGGAGTCACCAGAAATGCCCAGCGTGGATTGTTCCAGCAATTCGGTTGGTGGAAACAGTGCACTTGAATTTGTGACTACTGAGGCACTTCAAGAAGCCATGCAAGAGAATTTTCTTTTTCAGAATGAAGATACCGAATGAGAAATTTTCAGATCTTGGTACACAGTTCACATCGGAGATATGAAGGTTCGTTTCGAGCCTATTGTCACTGTTACAGACTCATGCCCCATTACATCATTTTCAGAGGAATTGTGTTGTTCGAAGAAGTCAGTGCTGTTTGTATCCATGTTGATGAAGCTGATGGCAGAGCCGGTCGAGGCATAAAAAAATCCAACAAATAAATAGTTCTGATGAGAACTGAACCTATGCGGGAAGTCCGCGAGGCAAACTACTTCGCCATGGGAGTCCGCGAGGCAAACCACTTCGCCATGGGAGTCCGCGAGGCAAACCACTTCGCCATGGGAGTCCGCGAGGCAAACCACTTCGCCATGGGAGTCCGCGAGGCAAACCACTTCGCCATGGGAGTCCGCGAGGCAAACCACTTCGCCATGGGAGTCCGCGAGGCAAACCACTTCGCCATGGGAGTCCGCGAGGTAAACAACTTCGCCATGGAGTCCGCGAGGCAAACCACTTCGCCATGGGAGTCCGCGAGGCTAACCACCTCTCCATGGGAGTCCGCGAGGCAAACCACTTCGCCATGGCACTTGGTAAGCATTATGAGTTAGTACGTGTAGTGTTTGCCACGAGGCAAACCACTTCGCCATGGGATTTGGTAAGCATTATGAGTTAGTACATGTAGTGTTTGCCGCGAGGCTAACCACTTCGCCATGGCATTTGGTAAGCATTATGAGTTAGTACATGTAGTGTTTGCCGCGAAGCAAACCACTTCGCCATGGGATTTGGTAAGCATTATGAGTTAGTACATGCAGTGTTTGCAATTTAAATCATTCGGCCCCTATTTTAGTGTGACATGTGTGTAGGAATCCTGCGATCACCTTTTTGGGTTTTGCGCAGACGACCAATGATGTATTTATGAGTAATCAACATTCCATTCTCTTCGGTGATTTTGATATTTATCTGTTAAAACAGAAGCCTCTGTGACATGGAACTATAGTTCTTCTTGACTCGATCTAATCCGCCTGCAGTTCATCTAGAATGACAACGCATATTTTTTTTTTCAAACGGAATCTTTATTCTAAAAAAAAGTTCATACAGTACAACGTAATGGAAGAGAAAGAAAGAACAAATGGTAGAAATGAAAATTAACAGACATATCGAATATAATGATGATACCAATTGACATGTTAAAGACAAAAGGCTAGAACATCTCTGAGAGAGAGAGAGAGAGAGAGAGAGAGAGAGAGAGAGAGAGAGAGAGAGAGAGAGAGAGAGAGAGAGAGAGGCATGTATCATGAAAGTTCATATATTTCGGTTTTTAAAGGTCCTGTACAATTTCAAGTTGGGCTGTGCTGGGCGACATAACTGCTCAATGGGGGATTTAGTTATATCGATACTGATATAATGTAAATGGTCAGAATCATTCATACTTCAATCTGGGTCTACTAACAGTGGCATATATAGTAGCCACCTGGAATGACAAAGACTTCACCAACTACTAGATCACATGTGCAGAAACCACAAAGATATTGTATTCAATGGCTTCTTGGGCTACAAAGGTGTATGTGACTATTGTCCTGTGATGTGCACGTGGTTTCGTTGATTTCCTGAACAACACACTAAGCGTCATACCACAAACCAATATCGTTATTTCACAAATATCCATGGGAATTGGTTTTGTATAATAATCCACATTATGCGAGTATTGCACGTTACAATATGTTTATGTCAGTTTTTGATAAACATGCCCGACTCCAAAAGAATGGATTTTAATACAGAATACTTCCTGACTAAATAATGTATGGCGTCATTGTTAAAGTGGCATCTTAAGATACACCAAATGCTACAGAAGACAACGAATATCAAAAGCAGCAAAAATAATAATAACTAAACAAACAAATAGATAAATAAGTAAATGAATAAAGAAAGAAAGAAAGAAAGAACGACAAAAGGAAAGAAAGAAGAGATTTTTAAAAAATGGATCCATTTACAAAGCCAAATCCGTGTACTTCGAGACACTGATGAACGGAAACATAGGGTCAGCGCCCTAATGGCTCGATGTCATTGGAATTACAATAACCTTTAGGTATTTAGACAACACTGCAGCCATGTGGTTTCTAATATTTTCAACAAAAGCGTCAATCAACAATGCAGCTATCTGGGCCCTAGCATTTCCAATAGTAAATATGTCCATCTGGAAGTCAGCTCCATGGATTCGGCCTTAACATTTTCAACACTGGGTTTCTACAATTGGCTGAATCTGTGCAGACGGCTGCCATCTTCCTGTACTAGGACAGCCACAGGACATAGGGCGCTCTTCAATAGTCTTGCCAGCGATGGCACAAGACTGTATGATGGTTTACCATCCAGTTGCTTGGGTTCCTTATTTTCTTACACACATACACACACGCACGCACGCACGCACGCACGCACAAAGAGAGAGAGAGAGAGAGAGAGAGAGAGAGAGAGAGAGAGAGAGAGAGAGAGAGAGAGAGAGAGAGAGGGGGGGGGGGAGAGGGAGAGAGAGAGAGAAGCGTCGAGTGAATTAAAACGCATCTACATTCAGTTTGCAGTACCTACTATAGAAGATCGTTTTGCAAAATTTAGAACGAATGTATTGAACAACATGTCTTCGTCTTAGGTCAGATGAATACATATCGATAGCTTACATGACACCACAAACCTTGATTTTTAACAAAAGCAGCTACACAACCATTCAACCAACCAAACAAACAAACGTACAATCAACAATGAGAAATAACAAGTCTGTCTCTTCTCGGTTTATTTTTCTGAAGATAACCTTTTTACCTTTCTCTTTCCTCTCTCTGAAGGCTCTCCTATAACATTTTTACCTTTCTCTTCTCTCTCTCTGAAGGCTCTCCTGTAACATTTTTACCTTTTTCTTTCCTCTCTCTGAAGGCTCTCCTATAACATGTTTCCCTTTCTCTTTCCTCTCTCTGAAGGCTCTCCTATAACCTTTTTACCTTTCTCTTTCCTCTCTCTGAAGGCTCTCCTATATCCTTTTACCTTTCTCTTTCTTCTCTCTTAAGGCTCTTCTATTACCTTTTTACCTTTCTCTTCCCTCTCACTGAAAGCTTACCAATAATAATTGCACCTTTCTCTTCCCTCTCTCTCAAGGCTCTATTATAACATTTTTACCTTTCTCTTTCCTCTCTCTCACGGCTATCCTATAACATTTTCACCTGTCTCTTTCCTGTCTCTCACAGCTCTCCAAAACATTTTTACCTTTCTCCTTCCTCTCTGTCTAGGCTTCCCTATAACATTTTTATCTTTCTCTTTCCTCTCTCTCAAGGCTCTGCTAAAACCTTTTTACCTTACTCTTTCTTCTTTCTCAAGGCTGTCCTATAACCCTTTTACCTTTCTCTTTCCTCTCTCTCAAGGCTCTCCTATAACATTTTACCTTTCTCTTTCCTCTCTCTCAAGGCTCTGCTATAACCTTTTTTACCTTTCTCTCTCCTCTCTCTCAAGGCTCTCCTGTAACCTTTTCTACCTTTCTCTCTCCTCTCTCTCAAGGCTCTCCTATAACCTTTTTACCTTTCTCTGTCCTCTCTCTGGAGGCTTTCCTATAACCGTTTTACCTTTCTCTTTCCTCTTTCCCTATCCAACCTGTCCTCTCTCAACTGTCTCTCCTCGCTTCTCAAAGGAATTGTTCATCAGTTGGTTTCTTTTTTTTCCTTTTGGCACACACTGCCAGCGATATTAATTGTGTCTTCTGCGCCATCTGCAGTACTGAAAATGTGAATTCTTGCCTTAAAATCAGAACTCTTTTCTTAAGTAAAACTTAAAATTTACAGTCTAGCTTTATGGGATATTTTTGAGATATCAAAAACCGTATGTCATGTCTGGACGACATATAAACATGACGAAATATAAACAGGGAAGTTAGTCTGAAATACTGTAGCGCTTCTGACACAAATACTGAATCCCACAGAATTTTCCACAACCACACTCTCCACTATTGTCACATCCGCAGTCGCAAACGAAACGACGACTTGAAATCTAAGTCTATGTTGGTAATTCGAAGTGAGAGATTCTGGGCTTGGACCCTAGATGTTACGACGAATATGAATCGAACTCTTAATTAATTCATAGACAATCCAGTGCGCGTAAGCGCTG
>CM031625.1:39745157-39746628 GCA_018398815.1 Conus ventricosus
AACCCCGCAGTCAGTATGGTTTGAAATTTGCTGCTTAATCCTAACAGCCACTCGCATGGTGGGCGAGGGGAGGTGTTTGCTGAATACATTAGTAACACCAGCTCAACACAGACCTGAGCATAACGCAGTAAACAAACCAAATGAGGAATGTTCGCTAAAGGTCTTCTCACACGAAGCAGGCAAGAGATTACATTAAATTAACAGGCTAAAAAAACGAATAGCAATTTATATCTTCATCCTTCCCTCACTCACGTTCAACATTTTCCTTTCTAGGAATGAACTAATACAGCAACCATTGCTTTATAGTTGCCACCACAATTGCAAATAATCATAATTCAATGGATGATTATCCACACATTTTTATAGTATAACATTTCAAAATAACAATTCTCCAACCACGCATCCAAATGACTAATCACGCGTCCGCACGCTCGCAAACACAAAACACTCGTTCCTCTTGCAAACACAAACAGACGGTGGCCGAAGAATAAGAGACCGGCGATTGTGACAGGGGAGGACGAGCGAGACCAAGCAAGTCCCAACCCTAAATCATCCAGGTTCTCCTCCATCCCCACCGACTACCGCATCACAGATGCATTAAAAGGAAGAAGAATTTTGGATATGAATGGCGAGGTTAAAAGTTGAATTAACCATAAAAAGTGGTCTCAAACAATATTTCTTTTATAATTTTGAAAACAAAAGGAAATTGCGCGAAAGAGAAGAATTAGCCGGTAACAAAAAAAACAACAAACAAACCACGAAACTGATGCTTACCAGCTACCCGTGGGTGACCCAAAAGTGGCGGGTCAAGCGATCTCTTGCCTCCTGTCCAGTCGAGAGGACCAGCAGAGCAGATGCGGAAAAGATGACGTGACGCTCCCTCCCCTACAGGCCGACTGCAGGGATGAAGGTACCGACCGTACCTTCGACGATGTGGTAAAGAACCAAAACCGGAGCGGGCGCTCCAGGGACATTTCTGCTCGAGTGAGAGCAAACCTCCTAACCGATGGCAGCCAACATGCCACCCTACGTCACAGAGTGAGAATACCTCAAGCTAAGAGGAATGCTGCACGTGCGGCAGGTAAAAAGACAGGTGAGAGGCCGATAGAGACAGCCAGTTCAAGAGAAAGGTACCAGCCACCCGTGAACCTGCAGGATGAATTGCACGGGCAGAGAAATTAGAGAGAGAGAGAGAGAGAGAGAAGTAAACCTAACCTGAGCTGAACTACATTAAGGTGCAACCACACCACGAGCCACATTAAGGGACTGATACACGACAATAACAACGACAATAAATAAATGAATAATTCTCCAGCCTAGATGGGCCCAAACGTCTTGGGCCTCGTGACAAACCCCCTTCTAAAAGCATCTGTTTTTTCTGAGATACAGTGCTCCTTTGAACCTTGACGATGTGCAAATGCACAACAATGGGACCGAACCAACCCTCTGTGATCGACAGAGTACGAAACCA
>CM031625.1:39747628-39750128 GCA_018398815.1 Conus ventricosus
GAGGAGGGGGGGGGAAAAGGGGGGAAGAGGGAGAGGGAAAGAGAGAGAGAGGAGGCATGTATCAGAAAGTTATATATTTCGGTTTTTAAAGGTCCTGTACAATTTCAAGTTGGGCTGTGCTGGGCGACATAAACTGCTCAATGGGGGATTTAGTTATATCGATACTGATATAATGTAATGGTCAGAATCATTCATACTTCAATCTGGGTCTACTAACAGTGGCATATATAGTAGCCACCTGGAATGACAAAGACTTCACCAACTACTAGATCACATGTGCAGAAAACCACAAAGATATTGTATTCAATGGCTTCTTGGGCTACAAAGGTGTATGTGACTATTGTCCTGTGATGTGCACGTGGTTTCGTTGATTTCCTGAACAACACACTAAGCGTCATACCACAAACCAATATCGTTATTTCACAAATATCCATGGGAATTGGTTTTGTATAATAATCCACATTATGCGAGTATTGCACGTTACAATATGTTTATGTCAGTTTTGATAAACATGCCCGACTCCCAAAAGAATGGATTTTAATACAGAATACTTCCTGACTAAATAATGTATGGCGTCATTGTTAAAGTGGCATCTTAAGATACACCAAATGCTACAGAAGACAACGAATATCAAAAGCAGCAAAAATAATAATAACTAAACAAACAAATAGATAATAAGTAAATGAATAAAGAAAGAAAGAAAGAAAGAACGACAAAAGGAAAGAATGAAGAGATTTTTAAAAAATTGGATCCATTTACAAAGCCAAATCCGTGTACTTCGAGACACTGATGAACGGAAACATAGGGTCAGCGCCCTAATGGCTCGATGTCATTGGAATTACAATAACCTTTAGGTATTTTAGACAACACTGCAGCCATGTGGTTTCTAATATTTTCAACAAAAGCGTCAATCAACAATGCAGCTATCTGGGCCCTAGCATTTCCAATAGTAAATATGTCCATCTGGAAGTCAGCTCCATGGATTCGGCCTTAACATTTTCAACACTGGGTTTCTACAATTGGCTGAATCTGTGCAGACGGCTGCCATCTTCCTGTACTAGGACAGCACAGGACATAGGGCGCTCTTCAATAGTCTTGCCAGCGATGGCACAAGACTGTATGATGGTTTACCATCCAGTTGCTTGGGTTCCTTATTTTCTTACACACATACACACACGCACGCACGCACGCACGCACGCACAAAGAGAGAGAGGAGAGAGAGGAGAAGAGAGAGAGAGAGAGAGATCGAGGAGAGGAGAGAGAGAGAGAGAGAGAGGGGGGGGGGAGAGAGGGAGAGAGAGAAGCGTCGAGTGAATTAAAAACGCATCTACATTCAGTTTGCAGTACCTACTATAGAAGATCGTTTTGCAAAATTTAGAACGAATGTATTGAACAACATGTCTTCGTCTTAGGTCAGATGAATACATATCGATAGCTTACATGACACCACAAACCTTGATTTTTAACAAAAGCAGCTACACAACCATTCAACCACCAAACAAACAAACGTACAATCAACAATGAGAAATAACAAGTCTGTCTCTTCTCGGTTTATTTTTCTGAAGATAACCTTTTTACCTTTCTCTTTCCTCTCTCTGAAGGCTCTCCTATAACATTTTTACCTTTCTCTTTCCTCTCTCTGAAGGCTCTCCTGTAACATTTTTACCTTTTTCTTTCCTCTCTCTGAAGGCTCTCTATAACATGTTTCCCTTTCTCTTTCCTCTCTCTGAAGGCTCTCCTATAACCTTTTTACCTTTCTCTTTCCTCTCTCAGAAGGCTCTCCTATATCCTTTTACCTTTCTCTTTCTTCTCTCTTAAGGCTCTTCTATTACCTTTTTTACCTTTCTCTTCCCTCTCACTGAAAGCTTACCAATAATAATTGCACTCTTCTCTTCCCTCTCTCTCAAGGCTCTATTATAACATTTTTTACCTTTCTCTTTCCTCTCTCTTCACGGCTATCCTATAACATTTTCACCTGTCTCTTTCCTGTTCTCAACAGCTCTCCAAAACATTTTTACCTTTCTCCTTCCTCTCTGTCTAGGCTTCCCTATAACATTTTTATCATTTCTCTTTCCTCTCTCTCAAGGCTCTGCTAAAACCTTTTTACCTTACTCTTCTTCTTTCTCAAGGCTGTCCTATAACCCTTTTACCTTTCTCTTTCCTCTCTCTCAAGGCTCTCCTATAACATTTTACCTTTCTCTTTCCTCTCTCTCAAGGCTCTGCTATAACCTTTTTTACCTTTCTCTCTCCTCTCTCTCAAGGCTCTCCTGTAACCTTTTCTACCTTTCTCTCTCCTCTCTCTCAAGGCTCTCCTATAACCTTTTTACCTTTCTCTGTCCTCTCTCTGGAGGCTTTCCTATAACCGTTTTACCTTCTCTTTCTCTTTCCCTATCCAACCTGTCCTCTCTCAACTGTCTCTCCTCGCTTCTCAAAGGAATTGTTCATCAGTTGGTTTCTTTTTTTTCCTTTTGGCACACACTGCCAGCGATATTAATTGTGT
>CM031625.1:39755128-39777628 GCA_018398815.1 Conus ventricosus
CACAACATAACCATAATCATAAATACGCGTTTCCAACAAAACGTTCCTTTTGTGCCTCATGTGGTTCCCCTCACCCCTGTCTCTCCAAAGTCCTCTGAGAGTACCGTGTCAAATCAGGTGTCCCAAACCGGGGCGGGTTCTTGAACGAGTCTTTCAATGCTGACACCCTTGACACACACACACCCCCCAAATTGCACGACACAGAGCTAACCACACTGGTCACATGAGCTGTAGGAAGTCCGAGGACAGCGGAAAAAACGCATCCCGTGGGACGAGGCATTGTCGCTGAAGGTCCCGGACAGGGGTTAGGACCATCCAGCAAGGTCCCCGTGCCCTCACGCTGCGGGGCCCCCAAACAGCGCAAGCTTCGGGTGAAGCCCCCAGAAGGAAAAGAAAAACGGAAGGAACGGAAGGAAAGAAGGGTCCCTAAAACCCCCGCACAGTATGGTTTGAAATTTGCTGCTTAATCCTAACAGCCACTCGCATGGTGGGCGAGGGGAGGTGTTTGCTGAATACATTATAACACCAGCTCAACCCAGACCTGAGCATAACGCGTAAAAAAACCCAAAATGAGGAATGTTCGCTAAAGGTCTTCTCACACAAGCAGGCAAGAGATTACATTAAATTAACAGGCTAAAAAAACGAATAGCAATTTATTCTCATCCTTCCCTCACTCACGTTCAACATTTTCCTTTCTTAGGAACGAACTAATACAGCAACCATTGCTTTATAGTTGCCAACCAAAATTTGGGCAATAATCATAAATTCAATGGGATGATTATCCACACATTTTATAGAAACATTTCAAAAATAAAAATTTCCAACCCACGCATCCAAATGACTAATCACGCGTCCGCACGCTCGCAAACACAAAACACTTCGTTCCTCTGAAAACACAAACAGACGGTGGCCGAAGAATAAGAGACCGGCGATTGTGACAGGGGAGGACGAGCGAGACCAAGCAAGTCCCAACCTAAATCACCAGGTTCTCCTCCATCCCCACCGACCTACCGCATCACAGATGCATTAAAAGGAGAAAAAATTTTTGGATATGAATGGCGAGGTTAAAAGTTGAATTAACCATAAAAGTGGTCTCAAAACAATATTTCTTTTATAATTTTGAAACAAAAGGAAATTGCGCGAAAGAAGAATTAGCCGGCTAACAAAAAAACAACAAACAAACCACGAAACTGATGCTTACCAGCTACCCGGGGTGACCCAAAAAGTGGCGGGTCAAGCGACTCTCTGCCCTCTGTCCAGTCGAGAGGACCAAGCAGAGCAGATGCGGAAAAGATGACGTGACGTCCCTCCCCTACAGGCCGACTGCGGGGATGAAGGTACCGACCGTACCTTCGACGATGTGGTAAGAACCAAAACCGGAGCGGGCGCTCCCAGGGACATTTTCCCTGGGGTGAGTGAGAGCAAACCTCCCTAACCGATGCAGCCAACAGCCACCCTACGTCACAGAGTGAGAATACCTCAAGCTAAGAGGAATGCTGCACGTGCGGCAGGTAAAAAAGACAGGTGAGAGGCCGATAGAGCAGCCAGTTAAAGAGAAAGGTACCAGCCACCCGTGAACCTGCAGGTGAATTGCACGGGCAGAGAAATTAGAGAGAGAGAGAGAGAGAGAAAGTAAACCAACCTGAGCTGAACTACATTAAGGTGCAACCACACCACGAGCCACATTAAGGGACTGATACACGACAATAACAACGACAATAAATAAATGATAATTCTCCCCAGCCTAGATGGGCCAATCGTCTTGGGCCTCGTGACAAACCCCCCTTCTAAAAGCATCTGTTTCTCTGAGATACAGTGCTCCTTTGAACCTTGACCCCATGTGCAAATGCACAACAAGGGGAAACCGACCCAACCCTCTGTGATCGACAGAGTACGATAAATCCAATACAAACATTCCACGACCTTTACCTTCGACGATGTGGTAAAGAACCAAAACCGGGCGGGCGTCCCAGGGACATCTTCTGCTCGAGTGAAGAGCAAACCTCCCTAACCGATGGCAGCCAACATGCCACCCTAACGTCACAGAGTGAGAATACCTCAAGCTAAGAGAATGCTGCACGTGCGGCAGGTAAAAAGACAGGTGAGGGGGCCGATAGAGACAGCCAGTTTCAAGAGAAAGGTTTACCAGCCACCCGTGAACCTGCAGGATGAATTGCACGGGCAGGGGAATTGAGAGAGAAGAGAGAGAGAGAGAGAAAGAAAACCCTAACCTGAGTTTGAACTACATTAAGGTGCAACCACACCACGAGCCACATTAAGGGACTGATACACGACAATAACAACGACAATAAATAAATTGAAAAAATTTAACCAGCCTAGTGGGCCAATCGTCTTGGGCCTCGTGACAAACCCCCTTCTTAAAAGCATTGTTTCTCTGAGATACAGTGCTCCTTTGAACCTTGACGCATGTGCAAATGCACAACAATGGGACCGAACCCAACCCTCTGTGATCGACAGAGTACGAAAAATTTCCAATCCCAAACATTCCACGATAGAATTTTACAGGGAGATACATAATACTACATTTATCAAACAACTACGCAAGCCTTCAGACAATGAAAGTAGCAATCCGAGACAGGTGATGATTCACTACCGTTAACTGTCATACAACCTGGTACACAGACCAAAAAGGGGACATAACCCTGGCTGAGGGGAATTGTCCCTCTGACTGATTTCCCCAATGGGTGTGCTGGGCTACGGAGCTCGGCTGAGATAGTCAGCATCCGTATTGCTGGAACACTTTATGGCGAAAAGTGAAAGCATGACTCTGCAGTTCCACTGCCCAACCCATGAGTCGACGACTGACTGGCCGGATCCGGTCCAGGTACTGGAGAGGATGATGATCGCTCTCCAGTACAAACTCACGGCCGTACAAGTAGGGGTAAAACTTCCTGATGCCCCCCACGACTGCTAGACACTCTTGTTCAATCGTGTGGTATCTAGTCTCGGCATCAGTGAGTTTTTTGCTCGCATAAGCAAGCGGTTGGAGTCCCTTCCCCTGAAACCTGTAGCAACACAGCCCCAATCCCCACTGCAGAAGCATCAGTTTTGCAGGACAGAAGGAAGACTGGGATTGGGAGAGCCAGGACTGGGCGAGTAGTCAGGGCCATCTTCAAGGCGTCAAAAAACCTGTTGGCACCGCCCATCCCAAACCAAACGTTCTGGTTTCTTCCCTTTCGTCAAGTCAGTGAGGGGCAGGGGTACCTTCGCGAAGTCATGGGATGAACTTGTGGTAGTACCCCCCAAGTCCAAGGAATGACCGCAATTCCCTTTTGGTACAAGGGGGGTTTTGGCACCTGCAATTTTGGCCACTTGTCTTCCTCAGGAGCAATTAAACCTCCTGCAGATGATGCCCCAGAAAGGAAATCTCGTCCTGACCAAGCGACATTTGGAAGGACGGGCTGACATCTGAACCTCGCGGGAAAACGAAGAAACAGGAGACCCGGGGGAGCGAGACGTGCGAGTTGCAATCTACCGAACTGAGTTTGCAGGTCATCCATGAAATTGTTTAGATCTGGTGTATTGAGAGGGAGGAGCAATTGTCGCATGACGCGACTGAAAATTGCTCCAGCAGTTTTGAGGCCAAAACTGTCCCTCAGGGGGTCGTGAATGCCCGTTTTGGGTTTATCCTCTCTGCGCATGGGTATCTGCCCGTACCCCTTTGCGAGATCGAATTTTGGGGAAATAGTTGGCCTGACTCAGCTGAGCGAAGATTTTGGGCGACATCCGGTATTAGGTTCAGCATCAAAACTGGAGAACCTTATTCAACCGTCGAAAATCGACGCAAAAACCTCATTTTGCCATCCTTCTTTTTTACCAGAAGGATGGGGGATGAGTACGGAGAACTCGTACGTTCAATGACCCCCAAAACCCTTAACATGGCTTGCACCTCCTGTTGGATGACAGACGCCTGGGAGTGAGGCAGAGGGTACTGTTTGACTCTAAAAGGGGCCTCGGTAGTCAATTCCAGTGCACACTCACCCAGGGTACTGTGCAGGGGCCGATCTGTGAGCATGTCCCCGGAAAATCCTGGCATAACCGGTGCAGTTGATCTGTCTGAGCTGAGGAGAGGTTTGAACCAAAGCAAACATCTGCCACGACTCCTTCTTTCCCCGACGAGGGGAAAAGTGGGGATGTCCTGAATCACCGACACTGCTTCCTCATCGCCACTCTCCCCGCGAAAGGGGTGTATCCTGCCTGGCACTGAGTTCGTCGCACGTACGCCTTCAAGAGGTTGGCATAATACAGGCGTTCCTTGCCTCCACGCGAATCCGATAGTCCAGTCAAACCCCCCGACTGCAGACCACGAAGGGGCCCTGCCAAGCAAGCTGTAACTTGTTCTTCTTTTGGGGCAGGAGAAGCAACACCTCATCACCTGGCTCAACCACCGTTCAACACTACGCCTGGGCGTACAGAGCCTTGTACTTGGTTTTTGCGACTGCAAATGTTGCTGAGCAAGCTGGGAAGTGTCAGCGATGCGGTTGCGCAGATCGACCCCATAACGACTCTCCTCCTTGACAACGGTTCCACATGTCGTGGGTCCACATCTGCTTCAAGATGTTGGTGGGTCCTCGTACTGTTCTGCCATACAGGAGTTCGAACGGGGAAAACCGCATGCTTTTGCTTTTCCTGTGGAACCCCCCTGTAGGCGAACAGTACAGCAGGAATAAAACGATCCCCCTCCGAGATTGCTCTGCACACAGGCGACGAACATCTGCTTTAACGTCCCTTAAAGCGCTCGACAAGGCCATTGGCCTGCGCATGATAAGGGTGACGTTGTCTCCTTGTGAACATTGAGCAGAGTGTTCACTTCCTGCATGATTTCGGACAGAAACTGGGTCCCCTGGTCCGAAAGGATCTTCTTGGCACGCCAGTGCGCGTTCCAAATCTGCCAGAGAGCTTCAGCAACAGTAGGGGCATCGATAGTCCTAAGCGGGGCAGCCTCTGGTATCGAGTCGCGTAGTCTACCACTACCAAGATGTAGCGGTGACCGCGATCGGATGGTGGATTAATGGTCCCACCAGGTCGACACCAACCTTGCTGAATGGCTCCCCAACAAGGGGCACTGATCCTAGGGGAACACGCGTAAAACGACCCTTGGGCGTTGTCCGTTGGCAGACATCGCAACTGCGGCAGTACTGCCTAACCTGAGAATTCATCCCGGCCAGAAAAAGACCTGTCTTACCCGCTCAAGAGTCCGCTTTGAGCCCATATGGCCTGTGTCACACTGTCACTTTTGCACACGCGCATTCATGACAGCATTTACTCCATACGCACACGCAATCTTTCCAATCAACCAAAAGGCGCACTACCGAATGTTTTTTCTTCTCCCCCTCTCCTTCGGGAAAACACTTTACTAAATCACATCAAACACGTTATAAAGAAATTTTATACATGTAGCACTCTTTCCACTGAGAGGCAAACTAACTCACTCAAGACTTCATAAAGTCACGGCCTCCACACAACATTGGCCCACAAACTCCAGACCAGGAAAATAAGTGATTCTTTCACTCCTTGATGCTATGCCTGCATCAAACACAAGACTTCATACTATCATGATTCCCTGTCTCTCTCAGACATCATCTCGCCCCCTCGATTTCTCCCGTCCTGGAGATATGACTTCCGACTCCTCTCCCTCGACTCTTCTTGTCACTGGAGAGATGAGTTCCAACTCCTCTCCCTCGTCTTCTCCTGTCCCTGGAGAGATGACGAGTTCCCGACTCCTCTCCCTGGAGTCCTTAATTCCTGGGGCTGCCTACCGGTGTGTTCCCCACACCATGGCCATCTTCAACCACCTCACGGGGTGAAAGGTGAAGGGTGAAGGGCGAAGGGTAAAAGGGTGAAGGGCTGAAACACGAATAAGGTTCGTGTAAGTAACCTTCTTAATTCAACATATGAATTCTTTCTTTCTCTTTTCCTTAAGTTTTCCCCTGTAGCTTTCCCCAACTATCTATCGCTCACCTGGTAATGACTGGTCAGCAGAGAGGACCAACGTCCTGACAGGTTCGAGTCTCTAGGCCATCTGCTGGGTTAAAAACTGATTCTTTCCTCCCTCCTCCTAGTGAGTGCATACTCAGTGTTCAAAACACATGACCAGCACCTTACCAGCCCTTGTTAAACTATCACTCAGTGGTCACTTTCACCCAATGACCACGTTTGTTTCTTTACTGAGTCATACTCACAATTATTTGGGGACGCCCGCTACACTAGTCAAGCCACATGAATATTCTTCCTTTTCCGTTGTGGCATGGGGAAATGATTCATATCACTAACTACATGTGATGGAGCGTCACATGCCTTGATGTGAGGCTACGTCACATGACACCCCCCATCCTGGGATGAAAAAAATTTTCTCCAGAAAATTTTTTAAAGGATATACCACTCCACTTAAACACATCTTCAGCCATGAATCTCAAAATGTGTAACCATCACACATGATTCACCAAATTAATAATCAAAGTATAGAATCAATCATCATGATCCACCATAAATAGCATATCTCAAACTTTCAGTCTTTCTAAAAAAAAAAAATTCATAATTGATCACCACATCTCACAAAATACATTTCACAAATTACATGGATAAAACAATTAGGGATATTAACAATTCAAAGTACAAATTGTGTTCAAAACATTAAGATGTGAAGCACATATTTTCCCTTAATCTTTGTCTCACATCATATGTTTCAAAACCCTCATGAAAATGAGAATATTTCCAAGTGTAAATGTTTCTCAATAGACATGTAAACAAAATAAACATAGTTTAAACATAGTTTTTTTCCCACATGTAATGTTATAGTCCATTGAAAAGTCACATGCTTTCCATTGTTGACAGTGACAAATGAAAACAATTGGTTTGTCTCATTGCACAATCAAAACATGTGTATATACATTTCTAAAGGGTTATTTGCTCATCACACATACATTAATATTCATCTTCACAAGCAAGTTAGACATAAATAGTACATGATGATTTTTCATTGTTTACGAAAGAATAAAGCAAAGAATAGATATGTAATACCTCAACATCAAGTAGTTTTTGCTTGTAAAACATATAGTCACTTCAACAAGCAAATTATGCATAAATACCACTTGATTTAAATCGTCAGTAGCATACAATGCACTGTCAAATGTGATCACACCGTAATTATTAAGAAAGACAAAAACAGGAATAGTCTTTCCCTTGAAGACAGTTACATTTGTCTATGAATATTCATGCACGTGACAACAAATCTGCCATGACATTTTGTGTTCCAGGCACTGGTTCAACAGTAAATTGGAATTCCTGCAATGCCAAAGACCACCTTAATAATCTGCTGTTCTTAGTCTTTGACGATTTCAAGAACGTCAGTGGCCTATGCTCAGTCTGTAACCGAAACTTTCTTCCAGTCAAGAACCTGGCGAACTTCTCACATGCCCATACAATAGCCAAGCACTCTCTCTCAATAGTGGAGTATTTCTCCTGTGTCTTTGAGAACTTCTTACTGGCGTATTGCACTGGATGTAACAAAGCACTTTTTTCCTGCAACAGTACCGCTCCCATTCCTTTGGAACTGGCAACAGTTCTCAAAATAAAGTCTTCTGAGAGGGAGGGTAACAAAAGAACAGGAAATGAGTTGAGGGTGTCCTGAACACACTCCAAAGCCTTCTGGCACTCATCAGACCACACAATACTTTTGTTCTTCGTCCCTTTCGTCAGTTCAGTCAAAGGGGCCGTCAGGGACGCAAAGTGGGGTACATATCGTCTATAGTAAGACAACAATCCGATGAGTGACCTGATCTGTTTCTTTGTAGTGGGTTTAAGTAAAGATAAAATCTTTTCCACTTTCTTTCCTTCTGGCATCATTTTTCCCACTGAAATAGTGTGACCCAAAAATTCGAGAGTTTGAAAACCGGCACGAATTTTGGATGGTCTTGCAGTCAACCCAAAACATCTGAGTCTGGAAAAAACAGCTCGCAAGTTAGAAAGGAGGTCACTCCATGACTTTGCAGCCAACAAAATGTCGTCAAAAAAACTGACTGCACCACATTCATGGAGTTTCAGGGCTCGCATCATTCTAGCAAAAGAAGCTGGGGCATTTTGCAAACCGAATGGCATTTTCGTCCATTGGAAAAGACCAAAAGGTGTTTGAAATGCTGTCTTTTTCTTGTCAGCTTCAGCCATTGGAATCTGCCAGTATCCTTTAGTCAAGTCTACTGTCACAAAATAGTTTCCTTCTGAGAGCTGACACAGAAGTTCTTCAATGTCTGGGATGGGCTCGGCATCGAACACAGTGATCTTATTCACTTTCCTGTAATCGATGCAGAAACGCACCGAGCCATCAGGTTTGTCCACCAATACAACTGGTGAGCTGTACGGAGATGTAGAAGGTTCTATGACCTTTAAATCCAGCATTACTTTAATTTCCCTCTCGAAAAACCTCTTTTTTTGCAAATGGGAGGGGGCATGGTCTGGTTCGCACTGGTATTTCAGTAGTTAACTGAATACTATGGGGTTCAATACCAGTCACTGTACCTGGGGTATCTGTCAACACATCCTGAAAGTCTTTCAAAATTTCTTTGAGCTGTTCTGTTTGACTTGAAGACAAATCATTCGACAAAATCACATCATCATAGGTTTCACCTTTGACAGACAGAGTAGGAAGGGGTACAACATCATCTGCACTGGTAGATGTTAACACTCCTACATTTGCTGTTTTCACAACCTTTGATCTGTCCCTGTACGTCACATTGGGTACAAATTCATCACTGATAATGTCTGTCATGTTGACATCAGTTTCTGACACAGGACATATCCACTCAACTGACTGGTTGATGGCAACATTTGTACGTTCAACATACTTCTTCAACATGTTCACATGAAATACCTTCTCAGTGTTTGCCATTTTGATCTTATAATTAACTGCAGAAATTTTTTCGACCACCTGAAAAGGACCCTTCCACATAACACGAAGCTTGTTATGTTCATCAGTGAGTAATACAAGGACTTTATCCCCTACACTGAAGGAACGTGCCTTTGCTTTTCTGTCTGCAAAGACCTTGTACACATCTGTTTTTCTATCAGCTGACTGTTGAGCAAGCTCACATGCATCCTTCAAACGATTATGCAGTTCATAAACGTATTGGTAAACAGTTTTACTGTCAGGTATGTCCGTCTTTTTCGTCCATTGTGTCATCAATAGATCCAAAGGACCCCTTGGTGAGTGTCCGAAAAGAAGCTCGAATGGTGAAAATCCCAGCGTTTCGTTCGGCATTTCCCTGTATGCAAAAAGCAAAGCCGGTATGAAACGATCCCATTCATGGGGTTCCTGCCTTGCAACCTTTCTCAACATGGACTTCAACGTTCCATTGAAACGTTCAACCATGCCATTCGATTGGGGATGATATGGCGTGGTTGAAATGGAAGAGATTGACAACAGTCTGTAAATTTCTCTCATGAGATCAGAAATGAATTGCGTTTCCACAATCCGAGAGAATTTCGTCTGGAAGACCCACTCTGGAAAAATCGCAAGTAAAGCTTCAGCGACAGACACTGTATCAATTTCTTCAGTGGAATCGCTTCTGGATACCTTGTCGCTGTATCCACCAAAGTCAAGATATAGCGATATCCCGAAGAAGACAGTGGTAAAGGCCCAACAAGATCAATAGCTACCTTCCGAAATGGGACGGAAATGAGAGGCATTTTGTGCAAAGGTGCACATGGGACGCGACCTTTCTGAGATGTCTTTTGGCAGATGTCACATGAACGGCAGTATTCTGTTACTTCCTTTGTGACACCTGGCCAATAAAAAGAATCAAGAACTCTCTTTGATGTTCTTTTGATTCCACAGTGACCAGCGAACAATGCATCATGAGCCGTGTGTAGCACTGTCTCTCTAAGTGGCTTTGGAACGACAACTTGTTTGTTTTCCTGTCCAGGTACACACCTGTAGAGAATGTCAGATTCCAGTATGTACGTTGGTTTGTCCGTTAGTTTGTCCGTTACAGTCTGTTTAGCAGCAGAAAGTATTGTCGTCAGCGTCTCGTCTTTTCCCTGCATTTCTTTTAGATCATCTGGGGTAATCTGGAGTTCATCCAGTTTTGAGACTTTTAGCGGCTTTGTAGCCTTTCCCTGCTCTACGATGTCTGATCTGGTACTCACAAGACAAGGAACAAACGATCCTCCAGCACCACCATGTACTGTAGCGACACCTGGCAAATTGCCCAAGATCAAGTCGCAGACTGGGTTATCAATGACACAGGCGGTAAGAAAACCGGAGTAGTACGGTGTATCGACTGAAATTTCGCCAGCGGAAACGTTTCAATCTTGCCTCCAAACGACCTACACTTTTAGACAGTGTTGAGATACTGGTTTTGAAGCACGAAAGATTCCGTACACCAGCGGTGGTGCACCCAGTGTCTCGCAAAACCAAAGCCTGCAATCCATTGATGGCTCCGTTTTCTAACACCAGTCCATCAACAGCTTGATGTGGTGCCAAAACAAGGCCTTCTTCACAATCAGTGGAGACTAATGCGGGTTTTGAATCATTTGGTTTGAAAGGGCAATTTTTCCTCAAATGGAACTTGCCATCACAAAAGAAACATCGCATTGTCTGATCGGCAGCTGACTGATTTTGTGAACTTCTGTATCTGTCCACGAACTGGCCCAAAAGGTCTACGTGGTGGTCGTTGTCCACGACCTCGGAACGTTTGCTGAGGAGTAACGGGTCTTTCCGGCGGTGAGTACTGGTACTGACGAAAGTCACTCGAACCGCGGAAAGATCCCTGTCCGTTCCTAGGATAAGTATATCCTTGAGGACTCAGAAATGACCCACGATTTCCTTTCCTGTAACTTCCCTGTCCTGATGGGATAGTACATGACGCATGAGACTCAAAGATTGAAAATTCTCCTTTCCTAGCCACGCCCTTATCTGGGTGAGCGATACAATACTGATCAGCCATCTGACACATTTCCTCAACGCTTTCAAATTGCCTTTCTTTAAGGAAAGTGGCCAGATCTTTGCTCACGCTCTGGAAAAGTGTTCTCTAAGAAGGAGATCTCGCAGTGATTGAAAAGTTTTGTTCGTTTTTGATAAATCGATCCATCGATCCAAACAATGACTCATACGAATTAGAAACGACGGAAACGATTCTCCTTTTTCAGGGCGCACAGAACGGAAACGTTCGTGAAAACGATCAGCAGAACATTGAAATTTCTTGAGGAGTTCTTCTTTCAACTGATCCCACGTTAAATTTGTTTCGCCGCGAGTGTGTGGTACAGTGTCAAAGCGCTACCCTTAAACAACGACGCAATATACAATGTCCACTTTTCCTTTGGCCAACCACAAGACGTTGCGTGACTTTCAAAGCGGAAAAGAAAACTATCTATGTCATCCGTTTTTTCCTCGAAAGGTGGTAACTTTGGAATATATGCCGCTTTGGTTGAGGCGCGCTTGTGGAACCGACTGGTGGAGCTGGTGGAGGTTCTCTCGATGCCTGTAATCTTTTAATTTCAGCATCAGTCTCTAGTTCTAACTGTCTCAACTTAAATTGACGTTCTTCAGCTTCAGCTTCCCTCTGTAGTCTTTTTTCTTCAATTTCAGCTTCCCTCTGTAGTCTATTTTCTTCAGCTTCCCGCTGTAGTCTTTTTTCTTCAATTTCAGATTCCCTCTGTAGTCTTCTTTCCTCCGATTTAGCTTCCCTCTGTAGTCTTTTTTCTTCAGCTTCAGCTTCCCTCTGTAGTCTATTTTCTTCAGCTTCAGCTTCCCTCTGTAGTCTATTTTTCCCTCTCTCTTAGCCTGTCTGCCCTATCTGTGCATTGTTGCACATAGTTCGTAAGTTTTTCTCCATCAAAACCCAAGCGTTCCGCTTGTTGAACATATTTATCAAAATCATCCATAATGAATCGTCAACAGATATAAACAAAACAATTTCTAAATATGAATAAAAATAAGGCGATATATGATGGCGCTGTATATTTCACAAAAAATGTAATTATAGTATATACAAATAAAGAATTCAATTTCCGGTGTAAACAGAAAACAGCTTACCAAAACAGGGTAGATATTAAATCCAAGGAATGTATTTTTCCAAAAGTAATTTGCAAACTGCTATCAATTTGGAATTTTAAAAAAATGAAGTTCAATGCAAATCTGTTTTCTCCCAAGAAAGGAAAAAAACACAATAAAGTTTTCTGAAAATAAATTCTTTATAAAGTTTTAGTTCTTAAATGTTCTTGTTGTCAGTCTTTCTTTCTTACTTAATTTCAAATGAATTTACAAAACAAATGCACCGCCTTATACGATAAATGAATATAAATTTACAAAACAAATGGAAGCACAAACACTTAAAAAGAGGGGAAGAAACACAAACTAGCGGAAATCCTACCTAAAAGATGAAAATGTTGAAAAGAAAACTAGATAGGAGCTTATTGTGAAGAAGTGTAGAGTTTTTGAAAAAGGGGGTGAAAAGGAAATGAGAGGATACACAGGATCGGAACAGTGAGAAGAAATCAAGAACAGCAAAAGAAGCCCTCAGACAGCACCCTAGTGGTCACTGTCCCCCGTGAAACTGGAGACGGGAAAAACAAATCACTCACAATATACACAACACTACAGCAATAATGCAAAATAATAAACAATCAATTAATAAATGCACATTCACCCAAACCTCAAGAAAATCTCGCACCACACCCAGAAAAAAAATAATCAAAAGATAAAGATGTTTATTTGGGCTGAGCGGTAATCAACTCCACCACCTACACTATTTGCGTGACGGAGGTGAAGCTGATCCCACAATCTGAGGGCAAGGGGAAAAATCAAAATGAAACAATAGGAAGGGAAAGAAATAGATAATTACGAGAGGGAAAGACTATCGACTCCCCAACGCCATGCCCCCCTGCTAAACGCAGGAAGAGGTGGGGCTATCAGTCCTGGGGAAGGGGACAAAAAATCTAATACTCTAGGGGAAGGACAGCGACTCCTCAACGCCCTGCCCCCTTGCTGCCAGGTACGAGCAAGAGGGGGTTGAGGCTATCGGTCCTGAGGGGGAAAGGGTCAAAAGGAAATCCTACCAAAAAAAAAAACCTTAACAGAGTAGAGCAACCAAAAGAAATCTCAACCACCTTAAACACACATAGAAATAGAACAAAAAAAATTGCAAATATTATACACAATAAATAATTAAACTTTCTTCTTTTTTTTTCCTTCCCTCAAACCCTATGAGGTACAAATAGAAATCTTTCCTTTTTTTTTCCTTCCTCAAACCCTTGAGGGTACAAATAGAAATCTTTCCTTTTTTTTCCTTTCCCCAAACCCTTGAGGGTACAAATAGAAATCTTTCCTTTTTTTTTCCTTCCTCAAACCCTTGAGGGTACAAATAGAAATCTTTTTTTTTTTTTCCTTCCTCAAACCCTTGAGGGTACAAATAGAAATCTTTTTTTTTTCTGTTTTCTTTGTCGGGGTCACCACTGTCACACTGTCTTACACACGTCGGGGTCACCACTGTCACACTGTCACTTTTGCACACGCGCATTCATGACAGCATTTACTCCATACGCACACGCAATCTTTCCAATCAACCAAAAGGCGCACTACGAATGTTTTTTCTTCTCCCCCTCTCCTTCGGGAAAACACTTTACTAAATCACATCAAACACGTTATAAAGAAATTTTATACATGTAGCACTCTTTCCACTGAGAGGCAAACTAACTCACTCAAGACTTCATAAAGTCACGGCCTCCACACAACATTGGCCCACAAACTCCAGACCAGGGAAAAAAAGTGATTCTTTCACTCCTTGATGCTATGCCTGCATCAAACACAAGACTTCATACTATCATGATTCCCTGTCTCTCTCAGACATCATCTCGCCCCCTCGATTTCTCCCGTCCTGGAGATATGACTTCCGACTCCTCTCCCTCGACTCTTCTTGTCACTGGAGAGATGAGTTCCAACTCCTCTCCTCGTCTTCTCCTGTCCCTGGAGAGATGACGAGTTCCCGACTCCTCTCCCTGGAGTCCTTAATTCCTGGGCTGCCTACCGTGTGTTCCCCACACCATGGCCATCTTCAACCACCTCACGGGGTGAAAGGTGAAGGGTGAAGGGCGAAGGGTAAAAGGGTGAAGGGCTGAAACACGAATAAGGTTCGTGTAAGTAACCTTCTTAATTCAACATATGAATTCTTTCTTTCTCTTTTCCTTAAGTTTTCCCCTGTAGCTTTCCCCAACTATCTATCGCTCACCTGGTAATGACTGGTCAGCAGAGAGGACCAACGTCCTGACAGGTTCGAGTCTCTAGGCCATCTGCTGGGTTAAAACTGATTCTTTCCTCCCTCCTCCTAGTGAGTGCATACTCAGTGTTCAAAACACATGACCAGCACCTTACCAGCCCTTGTTAAACTATCACTCAGTGGTCACTTTCACCCAATGACCACGTTTGTTTCTTTACTGAGTCATACTCACAATTATTTGGGGACGCCCGCTACACTAGTCAAGCCACATGAATATTCTTCCTTTTCCGTTGTGGCATGGGGAAATGATTCATATCACTAACTACATGTGATGGAGTGTCACATGCCTTGATGTGAGGCTACGTCACATGACAGCCTGCCATAGGTGAATCATGGGCCTGCCGGAGAACAGATTCTCTCAAGCTTGGGGACGACTAGCTGCTTGCCACCCTATCTGCTGAGTGAAGACCCTAAAGAGGATTCCCTTGTGGAACTTAAAGCTCACCTTGGCGTGTCGGCCGACTGAGCGGGACGATCCACCAGTTGTCGTAGGCGTTGGACATCCAAGTCCCTGGCCTGAAGACGGACCATGGTAGCAGGATCGGCCCTTGCAAGAACCTCGTCAGAGATCGGCTGAAGAACGGGACGCAATTCCTGCTCCTGCTTCTTGGCTTTGGCGTGCGTGGTAACTCCCACACACGCCTGTACGGGCAGATCCGTAGACACAGACTGACTGCGTCCGTCTGCAAAAGTGATGGTATTCCCTATGAGAAGGGAATACAGAGGTCGCTCCACCACGATGGCCCATACTTCGCCACAGAAGTAGGGGGTGGAGATAGGAATGAGTACAGAAGGACGGGTGGAGGTAAAACCAGCCTCCAACCCGCACACATCGTAACTGGCGCCCCGCTGAGCCTCAGGGGAAACCAAATCCTTATCCACAAAGAGCGTTGATGCTCCCGAATCCCTGATGGAGTCGACCAAGGAAGAACCAACAACAGAAAGAAACACTGGACACTCTGTACCACCAGAAGCTGGGATGGACCCCACGTTAGCCGAGGCACGAGGACGCTGGAAAGGACTAGCCCCATGACTACCGGCGGCTTTAGGGCAATCTTTCCTAATGTGGCCGGGACGACCACAAAGAAAACACAGTCAGGGTGCTGAGGTCCCCGATGAACTGCCTGCCTTGTTCGACCCGCTAGCAGTCGTCGGCGCCTTATTGCCACTACATCCTGTGAGGGTCTTCCTGTCCGTATCTGGGCGATGCCCATAAGCTCTACGGGCTTCGGCAAACACCTCAGCGGTATGAATCGCAGCCGCGAAATCCTGTGGTGCTGTCTCGCCTATACGGATCCTGAACTCTGGGGACACGGTGTTGGTAAGCTGTTCGATGAGAATCAGATCCTCAAGCTCCAGCTTAGCCAACTGACGCCAGTACCCTAGCGTTTTGCGCAGCCTATCTCCAAACTGCACGAAGGTCTCGTCGTTATTCTTTTTCATGGACCTGAACTTCCTCCTGTACGTCTCTGGGGTAAGGTGGAAACGTTTACGCAGAGCCAACTGCATGTCTGCATAAGACGCGCCTTCATTTAGAGTGAGCACACACTCCCTTGCAGCACCTGATAATCCACAAAAAGGTGCATAGCCTTTTGTTTCCTCAGACAATTGGTACGAACTTGCTACCTTGTCAAAATGCTCCTAGTACATATCAATGTCCTCACTAGGTCTGAACTCTGGAAGCTTTAATTTTGGGCCTCTAACTCTATCACTTGCCTGTTGATTAACCCCCTGATTTACAGATGCGGGAGTCCGCGAAAGAAGTTGTTCCATCTCTTCCCTACGCAGAGCTTCCTGTCTGTCAGCCTCCTCTCTGCGCTGATCTAACTCTTCTCGACGGAGGGCTTCCTGTCTGACAGCCTCTTCCCTACGCAGCGTTTCCTGTCTGGCAGCCTCCTCTCTGTGCAGAGTTTCCTGTCTTGCAGTCTCCTCTCTGCGCAGAGCCTCCATCCTATCCAACTCTTCCCTACGGAGAGCTGCCTCTTTCCTACGCAGAGCTTCCTGTCCCCGACACAGAGTTTCCTGCCTGTCTAACTCTTCCCGACGGAGGGTCTCATCCTCTCGTTGCTGTCGCTCCAAAAACATCAGGACAGAGGCGATATCCTGAGCAGGATTCACCACTCCCGACACGGGAGGATGACCCGTTTGGCCCGTCTCCTGGGTCTCGACTTTCTCATGAGGAAAGTCCCCCGGGGCATACTCCTTACGAGGGGAAGCATAGAGAGGAGAGGGTTTCGGCTTCTGCGACCCAACAGAAGCCCACAGTTGCCTAACCATACTCTGACGCATCTGAGCGGACGTGTCAGGTGGGGTCTCAGCAGGAAGATCCCCTAGCGAAGAAGTAGTGAAAGTACTCGCTGGACTATCGGCTACAGCACTGGAATAAGTAGAAGTCACTGTAGTCGAAGTACTGGTACTAATAGTAGGGACTACATTTTGAAAACCTTTCTTCTTCGACGCACGCGTCGCCATAACCACCAGCACCGGACGGTTTCCCATGACAACTGTATCCTACGGTTCTCAAATACAGGGGAAAGACAATTCCACTTGAAAAACAGATACCGCACGAATATGTCACGTCTCTTGGTGACTGACTGAGAAACAGCAAATAAAATTTTAAAAAAATGTCAAGGCTGCTCCCACTCTGGCAACACCGCGCTCCACAGCACGAGCAACAGTGCGGTGGGGCTCACCGACAAAAAAAAAAAATGTCCAGGCTGCTCCCACTCTGGCAACACTGTGCTCCACAACACGAGCAACAGTGTGGTGGGGCTCACCGACAAAAAAATAAAATAAAATAAATAAATAAATAAAAATGACAGAAGGAATCCGGAGAAAGAAAAATGTGACACTAACGTCCGATACACCCACCTGTACTCAATAACCACCTGGTAAAGAAAACTGGTTAACTACAAAACAGGAATGGCAGACTGAGTGGCATCAGAAAGGAAAAGTCTACGGCCGTATCTGCGTGAGGCACCCGGCGGAAAGAGTCTGGACGCGGTCGATTCCACTTCGTCTCAACTCGACTCCCCAGTCACATCAGATGTTCTTTCAGGCCACCAAAAGACTCCCTACACGCTAGAGTCACCAGCCAACCACCCACAAACAAACACGACAGACTAACTAAACGTATACAAAATAGACAGAACTAGACAGGCAATCCACGAAACGAGAGAGACAGTCAGAACCCTTCACATCCCGGACGAGCCCCCACAAATGTCACGACCGACCCCTGGAGGTCTGCCCTGACAGGATCGGTCTAGATGGGAGTGAAGGAGTGACTGACCTCACACGCCCAGCAAGAGACCACACAAGAAAGATTACAATAACAATACAATACACCATTTATTCACACCAACACACACATAGTCACAAATAAGCATTCCAACACACACAACATGCACAATCACAATTAAGCATTTTCAACACACACAACATTCACATAGTCACAAACAAGCATTTCACCGCACACAACATAACCATAATCATAAATACGCGTTTCCAACACACGTTCCTTTTGTGCCTCATGTGGTTCCCCCCTCACCCCTGTCTCTCTAAAGTCCTCAGAGAGTACCGTGTCAAATCGGGTGTCCCAAACCGTGCTGTTCTTGAACAGAGTCTTTCAATGCTGACACCCTTGACACACACACACAACCCCAAATTGCACGACACAGAGCTAACCACACTGGTCACATGAGCTGTAGGAAGTCCGAGGACAGCGGAGAACGCATCCCGTGGGACGAGGCGTTGTCGCTGAAGGTCCCGTACAGGGTTAGGACCATCCAGCAAGGTCCACGTGCCCCTCACGCTGCATGGCCCCAACAGCGCAAGCTTCGGGTGAAGCCCCCGGGAGAGAGAGAAAACAGAAGGAACTGGAAGGAAAAAGGGTACTAGAACCCCGCAGTCAGTATGGTCTGAAATGTGCTGCTTAATCCTAACAGCCACTCGCATGGTGGGCGAGGGGAGGTGTTTGCTGAATACATTAGTAACACCAGCTCAACACAGACCTGAGCATAACGCAGTAAACAAACCAAATGAGGAATGTTCGCTAAAGGTCTTCTCACACGAAGCAGGCAAGAGATTACATTAAATTAACAGGCTAAAAAAAAACGAATAGCAATTTATATCTTCATCCTTCCCTCACTCACATTCAGCATTTTCCTTTCTAGGAACTGAACTAATACAGCAACCATTGCTTTATAATTGCCACCACAATTGCAAATAATCATAATTCAATGGCACGATTATCCCCACATTTTATAGTAACATTTCAAAAATAACAATTCTCCAGCCACGCATCCAAATGACTAATCACGCGTCCGCACGCTCGCAAACACAAAACACTCGTTCCTCTTGCAAACACAAACAGACGGTGGCCGAAGAATAAGAGACCGGCGATTGTGACAGGGGAGGACGAGCGAGACCAAGCAAGTCCCAACCCTAAATCACCAGGTTCTCCTCCATCCCCACCGACTACCGCATCACAGATGCATTAAAAGGAGAAAGAATTTTGGATATAAATGGCGAGGTTAAAAGTTGAATTAACCATAAAAAGTGGTCTCAAACAATATTTCTTTTATAATTTTGAAAACAAAAGGAAATTGCGCAAAAGAGAAGAATTAGCCGGCTAACAAAAAACAACAACAAACACAAACCACGAAACTGATGCTTACCAGCTACCCGTGGGTGACCCAAAAGTGGCGAGTCAAGCGACTCTCTGCCCTCTGTCCAGTCGAGAGGACCAGCAGAGCAGATGCGGAAAAGATGACGTGACGTCCCTCCCCTACAGGCCGACTGCAGGGATGAAAGTACCGACCGTACCTTCGACGATGTGGTAAAGAACCAAAACCGGAGCAGGCGCTCCCAGGGACATCTTCCGCTCGAGTGAAGAGCAAACCTCCCTAACCGATGGCAGCCAACATGCCACCCTACGTCACAGTGAGAATACCTCAAGCTAAGAGGAATGCTGCACGTGCGGCAGGTAAAAAGACAGGTGAGAGGCCGATAGAGACAGCCAGTTCAAGAGAAAGGTACCATCCACCCGTGAACCTGCAGGATGAATTGCACGGGCAGAGAAATTAGAGAGAGAGAGAGAGAGAAAGTAAACATAACCTGAGCTGAACTACATTAAGGTGCAACCACACCACGAGCCACATTAAGGGACTGATACACGACAATAACAACGACAATAAAATAAATGAATAATTCTACCAGCCTAGATGGGCCAATCGTCATGGGCCTCGTGACAATAACAATACAGATAACAATAGGAATAATTCAACTAATAATAATCCTACAATGGTAATGATAATGATAATGATAAAAAAATAACAATAATAATAATCACGAAGATAGTAATAACAATGATGATGACAATAACAATGGTAATAATAATGGCAGTAATAATGACAACAATAAAAATGATAATAATGATAAGATTAATAATAATAATGATGATGATGATAATAGCAATAATAAAGATAACAATAAGAATAATTAGTAAAATGATAACACTAAATTAATACCATTATAATAACGGTGATGATAATAATAAAAATAACGATATAATGAGAAGAAGAAGAAGAAGAAGAAGAAGAAGAAGAAGAAGAAGAAGAAGAAGAAGAGAAGAAGAAGAAGAAGAAGAAGAAGAAGAAGAACAACAACAACACAACAACAACAACAACAACAACAACAACAACAATTTACAACAACAACTACAGCGATGATAACAATAACAATATATTAACAGCAACAGCAACAACAACAATGAAAATATGTCTATGTATGCATCCAGTACCAGCAAATCAGACAGTGTGGCCTGTTCCACTCGTGGCAGCTGACGCACAGAATGCTAACGTTTTTCAGAGTCTGTGCTGGGCTTTTTTAAACAGCACTGGTGAATGGTGCCCTAATTACTGCAGTGCCTTTCCGGTACTGACAACACCTTACTGTTGTTGTGCTGATTCCGGTACTGACTACACCTGACTGTTATGCTGATTCTGGTACTGACAACACCTTACTGTTGTGGTGGTGATTCTGCTACTGACTACACCATACTGCTGTTATGGTGATTCTGCTACTGACTACACCTTACTGTTGTGGTGGTGATTCCGGTACTGACTACACCATACTGTTGTGGTGGTGATTCTGCTACTGACTACACCTTACTGCTGTTGTGGTTGATTCCGGTACTGACTACACCATACTGTTGTTGTGGTGATTCCGGTACTGACAACACCTTACTGTTGTTGTGGTGATTCCGTTACTGACTACATCATACTGTTGTTGTGGTGATACCGGTACTGACGACACCGTACTTTTGTTGTAATGATTCTGGTACTGATACACCTTACTGTTGTTGTGGTGATTCCGTTACTGACTACATCATACTGTTGTTGTGGTGATTCCGTTACTGACTACACCATACTGTTGTTGTGGTGATTCCGGTACTGGCTACACCATACTGTTGTTGTGGTGATTCCGGTACTGACTACACCTTACTGTTGTGGTGATTCCGGTACTGACAACACCATACTGCTGTTGTGGTGATTATGGTACTGACTACACCTTACTGTTGTTGTGGTGATTCCGGTACTGACAACACCCTACTGTTGTTGTGGTGATTCCGGTACTGACAACACCCTACTGTTGTTGTGGTGATTCCGGTACTGACTACATCGTACTGTTTTTGTAATGATTCTGGTACTGACTACGCCATACAGTTGTTGTGGTGATTCTAGTACTGCCTACACCATACTGTTGTGGTGATTCTGGTACTGACTACACTATACTGTTGAGGTGATTCTGTACTGACTACACCATACTGTTATTGTGGTGATTCCAGTACTGCCTACACCATACTGCTGTTGTTGTGATTCTGCTACTGACTACACCATACTGTTGTGGTGATTCTGCTACTGACTACACCATACTGTTGTGGTGATTCTGTTACTGACTACACCATACTGTTGTTGTGGTGATTCTGGTACTGACTACACCATACTGTTTTGGTGATTCTGGTACTGACTACACCATATTGGTTTGGTGATTCTGGTACTGACTACACCATATTGTTGTGGTGATTCTGGTACTGACTACACCATACTGTTTTGGTGATTCTGGTACTGACTACACCATACTGTTTTGGTGATTCTGCTACTGACTACACCATACTGTTTTGGTGATTCTGGTACTGACTACACCATACTGTTGTGGTGATTCTGGTACTAACTACACCATACTGTTTTGGTGATTCTGGTACTGACTACACCATACTGTTTTGGTGATTCTGGTACTGACTACACCATACTGTTTTGGTGATTCTGGTACTGACTACACCATACTGGTTTGGTGATTCTGCTACTGACTACACCATACTGTTTTGGTGATTCTGGTACTGACTACACCATACTGTTGTGGTGATTCTGGTACTGACTACACCATACTGTTTTTGGTGATTCTGGTACTGACTACACCATACTGTTTTGGTGATTCTGGTACTGACTACACCATATTGTTGTGGTGATTCAGGTACTGACTACACCATACTGTTTTGGTTATTCTGGTACTGACTACACCATACTGTTGTTGTGGTGATTCAGGTACTGACTACACCATACTGTTCTTGTGGTGATTCTGATACTGACTACACATACTGCTGTTGTGGTGATTCTGGAACTGACTACACCATACTGTTGTTGGTGTGATTTTGCTGAATTCAGTTTTTATACTCTTATAGATCAGGGAGTACTTTACAATGGGAACGAAGCAATGCTTTCTGTGTGTCTGTCTGTCCGTGGTCAAGATGTGTTCTACTCGCTCCTGACAAAACTGCTGGGCCGATCTTTCTGAAAATTTGTAGGTATGTTCATTATGGGCCACGGACGATGCCCGTGTTTTTATGTTACCAGAATAGCCGTTACTACCGGCTATAACTGATAATTTTGTGATATACAGTTTATGCAATAACGGTTTATAAACTTATGTGTAAACTAAATCTGAGAGCTCCTCGGTAGTATTGTGGTTAGTATCCCCGCCTGTCACGCGGGAGACCGGGGTTCATTTCTCCGCTGGGGACAGCAGTATTTTTTTTTTTACTTTTCTCTTACATACAACATTTCTACCAGGAAAGAGGGAGAAAGTGCCATAATGACTGATATATATATATATATATATAATATATATATATATATATATATATATATATATA
>CM031625.1:39785128-39790128 GCA_018398815.1 Conus ventricosus
GCTTGAACTCTAGAATAATGTTTGATGAAAGAGACACTGAATGAAAAATAAATACTTCTTAGCTCATCCTTTGCGGCAAAGGGCTATTTAAAGAAAAAGGTTGTGCAATGTGTTGTCTTCTTCTTCCTGAAATATTGGTTCACTCAAAATTGAGTAGATCACCAGCGCACATGTTAAACAAATGCAACACAGTCTGTTGGCCCCTGGAGCAAAATGTGGCAACAAGGGGTCGCACATGAAATTTAAAAGGTTAAAAGCAATGGCTAGGTTAAGGCCTAGTTAACCATAAGATACATGGGAAAGATCATATAGAAAAGTCAATGAATATGTAGATCTCAGGATTGTCTTATCAATTTGATTTTTAAAAGAGACTGCGTTTTGACAATCTTGATGGCACCCGGCAGTGAGTTCCACAGCTTACAGAACTGGGATAAAATGAATGTAAATGGCTGGCAATATTTGATGCAGGTATGGTATGAGATTGACCGCCACTCCTGGTGCTACTTTTATTTAATACTAGTTGTTCCATTGAGATATCAATTAGTTTACCTCTGCCTTTGAAGAAGGTATTAAGTTTAATAAAGGCTCTTCTCTCTTCTAAGGGTTTCCATTCTAATTTCCTCATGTTCTTCCTAGTATTCCCTTTCTCTCTGATATGGTTCCCTGTTACGAACAGTGCTGCCCTCTTCTGAATCTTTTCGAGGTTACCAATGTCCTTTAGATTGTAAGGATCCCAGACTGAGCAACCATATTCCAGTACTGGTCTAACCAGTGTTTTATAGCAGTCGTCCTTAACCGTTTGGGGGTAGTCGAGAGACGGCTATTTATAATCACGCCTAAATATCTTGCAGCATTGGTTCCTTTAAGAATAGTATTGTGAACAGAGTATTCTGATCTAGTTGGTGAGCGTGTATTACATGTACGCAACACTTGGCACTTCTGGGCATGAAATTCAATTTTCCAAGTTCTTTCCCACTCTTGCAAAACGTTTAGATCTTCTTGTAGAGTGCGTGTATCATTCTTGCTTCTGATTGTTCTATATACTGAGCTGTCATCTGCAAAAAAAATTATAGTAGTTCCAGGAGAGAGATTTCTACTTATGTCGTTTATATAAATAAAAAACAAACAAGGGCCCAGAACAGTTCCCTGCGGTACACCTGACAAGACTGGTTTACAATGGGATAATGACCCTTCCACAATAACTTTCTGCGTTCTCCCAACGAGGAATGATCTAGACCATTTTAGCAAAGAACCGCCAATGCCAATGTGTTCTAATTTAAGTAGCAGACCCTCATGGTCAACCTTATCAAAGGCTTTAGAAAACTCTAATAAAATTGCATCTATTTGTTGTGTGTTGTTAAGAAAGTTATCAAAATCATTGAGAGTTGTTGTAAGTTGAGTCTCACAACTCCTTCGCTGTCTAAAACCATGCTGGGCGTTAATTAAGAAGTGGTGTTTGTCAAGATGGTCCATTATGCTACTATATATTATATGTTCGAGTAATTTTGCTGATATGGATGTGAGAGATACAGGTCTATAGTTCTCTGCTTTTGTTTTGTCACCCTTTCCGAATAAAGGGACAATACTAGCATCTCGCCACTCATCAGGTGTTACTCCCTGGTCCAGTGAAGCTTAGAAAAGTAGTCGGTATACCTCAGTCAATTCATTGGCACATAATTTTAAGAGCTTGCCAGGAATGCTATCAGGACCAGTAGCTTTGTTTTCATTGATGTTAGTCAGTAACTTAAATACTCCTGCTTTGCTTACATTGATAGTTTGCATTTCAGGGAGTTTATCATCATCCTTTAGTCTAACATTAATTAGAGGCTTGGGATTTGAGAAAACCGAACAAAACTGATTGTTTAGTAAATTTGCTTTTCCTTCAGGGTCCTGTATTAGGTTATTCTAATTATTTCTCAGGTCTGGAATCCCAATATTGTCCTGTCTCTTACTCCTTATGTAAGACCATAATTTCTTGTTTTGATGATCACCTTCTGAAATCATCGAATTAACATAATTGGAGTGGGAAGCCTACATTCCATCTGACACCTTCTCTTAATATGTTTATACCTGATCAGTAATCTTTCTTAATTAGGGTGTAGTTTCAATTTCTTAAAGAACCGATGTTTCCTTCTCAACAAACGTTTGGTTTTTGTATTAATCCATGGCTGGTGGTTCTTGCTTGAAGTTATTTTAGTTGGTATGTTGTCATCCATAATAAATACCAGGTTAGTTTTTATGCACTTCCAAAGGTCATTGACATTATCTTTAACACTATGAGACCTCAAAAAAGACGACTGAAGTCATGAGTATCCCTGCGTAATTTTGGTAAGTCTGCTTGGTTCCAGAGTCTGATGGTACGTTTAGGGGGTTTTCTTCGAAAAGATTGGAAGTTCCTCTCTAAGAGAATCATGTCATGATCACCCAGGCCTGCAATTAATTCCTGATTGCCTAAAGCGCCTGGACAGTTGGTAAAAAGTAAATACAAGAATGCATTGCCACGTGTTGGTATTTCAACTGACGTACTAATCCAAGGTCTTTGGTGGTATCGAAAAACTGAGAATTAATGGTTTTTAATTATATTGATTACCAAGTATGGCATCTTCATGGCAGTCGATATCAGGTAAGTTGAAGTCTCCACCAATCCATAATATTGCCTTCCTATTGGCCAAAACAATGTCAGAAATGTCTTTGCAAATAGACGAACATACATTTTCATCTGAGTCTAGAGGTCTGTATACTGATCCAACAATGACAGGTCTCCGATTCTTAAAATTAATCCGACAAAATAAACTTTCACTATTATTGCCTTGATGTAAAAACTCACTGGCTAGGTTCTTCCGAATGGCAATCAAGACTCCCCCACCTCTTTTTCCAAGTCTGTCCTTTCTGTAAATATCAAAATCCTCCATTAGAAGCTCACTGCTGGATGTTTCAGTTTCTAGCCAAGTCTCTGTTCCAATTACATCAATGTTGTTTTTTTGGTTTTTGTTCCCGTGACTAAATTACTGAGCTCTTCCTTTTTCTTGATACGTGATTGAAAGTTTAAAACAATGCATTTAAGTTTGTCTTTTCCTTTTGGTGATCTGGAGTTTGGTTGCACTTTATGATGAGGGATTTTATCAGATCTAGAATCAGGGATGGATGCAAACTTAGGACAAAATTTCAAGGAGTTTTCTTTTGGGAATCGGTCTGGTGAAATAAGGCCGAAACGGTTGCTTTCAAAACTACTGCAATCTTCAATAGAGTCTTCAAAAGGTTTCGAACTAAAGTTGTTGTTGTTGTTGTTGCTGCTGTTGCTGTTGCTGTTGTTGTTGTTGTTGTTGTTGTTGTTTTTCCTAAACAAACCGTCACAAGAATCATGTACGACTGTGATTGTACACATGAACATGCGTTTATTGCTTTTTACCACAGCCACATCTGGTGAAATGGAGACTGAACAGCTTTTCCATGACACCAAGCTATGACAGGGTGGTTCGTGAAACAAAACCGGTAAATTATCAGAAAGAGACTTGCGGTGACACGGCAATAACAAATGAAAAAAAAAAAAACCGTTTTCGGAGGCATAATTTTAGATGGGAATTATTAGTTGGTTGGAGTGGTTTAAATGTACTCTATAATAGACAAACGAAATCGTGACCACACAAAGTATAGCAGGGAAGGAAAAGAATTACGTTTGTGGTTTATCTTATCTTTCGTTCCACGGCCGTTTACACACACACGCACGCGCGCGCGCACGCACACACACGTACACACGCACGCACGCGCGCGCGCACGCACTCACGCACGCACGCACGCACACACACACGCACGTACACACACAACACACACACACACACACACACACACACACACACACACACACACACACACACACACACACACACACACACACACACACACACTCACACACACACACACACACACACACACACACACACACACACACACACACACACACACACACACACACACACACACACACACACACACACACACACACACACACACACACACACATGCTGTCTAATAATCGGCCAGGTTCTGCTTTTGTTATACCATCACAACAGGTTGAAAAGATGTGTTCCATCGGAAAAGGCAAATTAATATTTGTCGCCGAAATGATAGCTGGTATTATGGCGTTGTCACATTTAATTGACTTACCACAATCAATATTTAAAGTAGTTATTTGTGTGGATTCAATGTTTGTTCTGCAAACCTAAAATTTCCAAATACCGTTTCGAACAACTTTCTTGTAAATGAAATATGCCATCTTATTCATGTTTTGATATGTAAAGGAACTGATGTCACCTTCTGTTGGATTCCATCGCTTTGTGGTATTTGGGGCAATGAGCTAGCTGATAGATGCGCAAAGAGAGAAGCCAGAAATGAAAAGTGCACCACGGTATTGAATATATCCTTTTCTTTACCTTAAGTCAATCAATTGTTAAAGCAAACCGTCTGGTGGCGATTCAGAAAACACTACAAAAGTACGTTGCTTGGTGTGGCTGATGGAAACACTCATTTAATTAATTATGAACATGTAAACAGCATCCCTCATTTACAAGTAAAAATATGTACCAATACAGAAAATGTCATTTCGATAATTCATAAATTAAAACTTGATGCCTTGAAAATTGAATATACAAACGAAGCAAAATGTATTTGTGGAGAACGAAGAATAACTAGCAAGCATCTGCTGTTTGACTGTTTACCTCTTCAAGCTCATTTACCACCATTATCAGGCATGCCTTTTTGTGATGTCTTTTCAGATTTAAAGTTTGCATTCAATGTTGTTTTCTCTTTAATTTGTAGTCCAGTTAAGCATTCACTTTACGATTATTTGCAGGTATGCTGTAGGGATGCTTAGATGGACATTTATATGCATATAGATAACCACATTATGCATACACTTACATAGTCTCATACATTTATACACCTCTCTCTCTCTCTCTCTCTCTCTCTCTCTCTCTCTCTCTCTCTCTCTCTCTCTTCTCTCT
>CM031625.1:39792628-39795128 GCA_018398815.1 Conus ventricosus
CGGTCAACGTTAAGAAAACACCCAGAATAGCCGATATATCTTATAACTTGACTTCCTGTTTCCTCACCTCTGACCCAGCATTGCAATCCTTGACGATAGAGAATGCACGTGGTCAGCTGTTCTTCCACACCAAGTTCCCCAGAAAGACAACATGTGATGTCACAATACACGTGCCATCTGGTAAAACTGTGCAATTCAGATTTCACTGGAAGGAAAATGTTAAGGTTTATATATTTGAGGTTGTGAACTTTCAGAAAGCCAACCGTATTTTCCAGAGTAAGCAAGAAACGTCTCTTAAAAGTACTGTGAAGATAAAAACGCTGGGAAATTCGGCCTTTCTGGAACTGTGTCACTGTGAAATTACAGGCGGGATTTCTGGATTTCATTTAGATTATTTTCCGGTGGAGTCAGATCTTGTGAACATTCCTGTGACTCTTTCTGCAGGTGAGCACATACACACATACACACATATACACGCATACACACACACACACACACACACACACACACACACACACACACACACACACACACACACACACACACACACACACACACACACACACACACACACACACACACACACACACAACTTCGTTTTTAATGATCAAGCAGATAGAGCAGCAAAAAGGGGAGCAAAGAATATATTTGGTAGTATTAAGGTTGATTGTCCTTTATCATACAAGGAAATTAATCATATAATCGAGAGGGATTTCTGGAGTCAATACAGTTCCTCATCAAAACCTCGTCAGCAAACTCTGTCAAACTTTGTGTCAATTAGCCGACCGGTTTCTAGCCTGACTTTTAGACTTTTATGTAATTCCCTACGAACCAAGTATTGCCAGACTGTTAAGTGCGTATGTCGTGGGGATCTTTCAGTTCAACATGTGATTTTTGATTGTGAACTAACGAAACCCTTTTTGAATGGTATTATACCAAGTGCTGACACTGGGCATGTTAATGTGTTTGACTTTTTAGATTCGTTGCCAGTTGTTTCTCTTGTTAAATTAACGAGTAACCTTTTGGGAAGTCCATTAAGGAACATTTTATAATCATAATCGTAAGTTAGAATATTTTAGTTATTTTTATCTAATTTTTCATAGTTACTGTCCTACAATTCATCTATGCTTTATTTATGTTCCATGTAACCACATCGTCCTCTTTTCTTTTATAATAATAGTCTAAAATTGTAAACAATATGTTATTTAGACGTCTGCAATCACCTATATGTGTGACGAGACGTAAAACAGAATTCCTTCCACACACACACACACACACACACACACACACACACACACACACACACACACACGCACGTACGCACGCACGCACGCACGCACGCACGCACGCACGCACGCACACACACACACACACACACACACACACACACACACATACACACACACATACAAGCGCGCACACACGCTTGCATTCAGAGAGAGAGAGAGAGAGAGAGAGAGAGAGAGAGAGAGAGAGAGAGAGAGAGAGAGAGAGAGAGATCTCCCTCTCTTTCTCACCCTCTCTCTCTCTCTCTCTCTCGCTCTCTCTCTCTCTCTCTCTCTCTCTCTCTCTCTCTCTCTCTCTTTCTCTCTCTCTCTCTCTATCTCTCTCTCTCTGTGTGGAAAGTAACAACTAAGGGTGAAGACATATAAAAAAAATCCAGACAACCACTCACATCAAATTTCATTATAGCAGCTATACACTATAGATCGAACGTGGTAGGAGGAAATGAGAAGTGAGAATGAACAAAGTTTGTAAAGAATGTGGTATAGGAAGGATGGGTAATGAATTTCTATGATTATAGACTGCTCTAAGATATGATCATTGGAAATACGCTGACACCCAGAGCACGCCAGGCTCCACTGCCAATGTTTAATTCATGTAAATGGTTCCAGACTGGAAGAAAAAGACGACCTATGATAAGATAATGTGTGGAACTTAGGGAAGGCTTTTAAACTGTCCGTGTAATTCAAGATGTTTGGAGAATTCGTTTAATTTTGAAATTTACCCAATGCTTAACGATGCAAATGCTGATGTTGACAGATGGTTTGCCTTCGGTTCGTTTACCTTGTTTTGGATGTTCCTCCTTAATTAATTCATTAGGAATCAGTTCGGTTTGTTTATATGGCATTCTCCACAGTCCAAAAGGGAAGAAAGGATTCAACTTCTTGAATTTTTAATTCTGGGCTAAGAGTGCTGTAGGGTTTGGGGCTAGGGTGAGTGTACGTTTCTCTCCTGTATCTGTCTGTGTGGGGTAATAAAATCACAATGTTTGTTATCCCTTTCTATTTCTACTCTCTCTGATGTCCTCATCAGATCGGAAAAGAATGAACTCAGAGATAGTTTATTCATATAAAGGCCATGGTCCCTTTTGAAGGGGGTATGGAGAACATAACCATAAAACATCCATTTTACAAAACACTAGAAAGGCTGAATAGACTACTCTCTCACGAAGTTATAACTGATCAAACTGAAGTGCCTTGAACTAGTAGATAGAGAT
>CM031625.1:39800128-39802628 GCA_018398815.1 Conus ventricosus
CTACCATTTCTCGGCGCGGGTCCTTGACGTCGGATCTTTTCAGCGCAAGATGGGCGTTGAATGAAAACGAGCCTACCTTACGCTGAAGAGATCACAACTAAGTGACAAACTCGTTCATTTTCATTGTCCCATTTGTTTGTTTCTTGCCTGAACAAGACTTAAGAGGTCGACGCGTCGTGTTTTGTCTTGGGACTCGTTTGTCCACGTTTCTCTTGGCGGTTTGCTAACATTTATTTTAGATTTGTTTGGATTTCCGCCTGCAGTCGTCTCATTTTGCAACTAGATCTAACAACCATCTGGGATGACAGAAACATCACAGTCTGTTCCAAGATCCGACTGATGTGCACCCTGGTCATTGCCATATTTCTCTGTGCCTTTGAGACGTAGACTCTAACAGCTGAACTTGAGAAACGGATTTAGGTATCCGAAATGAGATGTTTCCGCAAGATCCTTGGCATCTCATACAAAGACCACATTACCAACTCGCAGGTCCAGACCAGAGTAAGGCAAGCCATTGGTCCATACAATGACCTGTTGCCCACAGTGAAAAGAAGGAAAATGAGATGGTATGGTCATGTATCAAGATGAACAGGACTTGCCAAAACCATTCTACAAGGATCAGAGCGAGGAGGCAGAAGGAGAGGAAGATGTAGAAAGAGATGGGAGAACAACATCCGTGCATGGACTGGCCTCACACTCAGCAACTGCCCAAGAGCGTCTGAGAACCGGAGGAGTGGAGATAGCTTGTTGCGAAGTGAAGTCTTCTGTGACAACGCAAGGTCTTCAAGACACTGGGATAGGTGATAGGTGGCAGGTCCCTGTCAAACGTCTTGCTCTCGTAGGAGCTAGGGCAGCCCAGTTAGGGGTGTGGCTGTGGGGAAGATATGAACAGAACTCAGCAGAGGACCTCTTTGGGGAAAAGAACATTGTGGAAGGAGTTGGGGAAAAAAGTGTTTGCTGGTGAAACGGCGACCATCTTGGAGAAAGAGATTCCAGTATTTTTTCTCGGTCCATGCACGTTTCACAAAATTAACTGATGAACACAGAGGGCTGAAACACGGAGCTGTGCGTCTCACCACTTACCAATGATAGTCATTGTTCAACAGATTGACAGAGTTATTTCATATCAATCATAGATTTCGAATGAACGAATGAATGAATGAATGAATGAATGAATGAATGAATGAATGAGTCAATCAATCCATCAATCCATCAATCAATCAATCAATCAATCAATCAATCAATCAATCAGTCAGTCAATCAATCAATCAATCAATAAACCTCTGTGTCTGTCCCGTCTCTGCCTCTCGATCTGCCTGTCTGTTCTGTCTGTCTGTCTGTCTGTCTTACCTTCACTGTATCTCTCTTCACCTAGCATCACTCACTTGCTCACTCAATACATGTTCAGAATAGCACAGTTGCGACATCTTGTGCTTGCGACACTTTGTGCTGGTAAGGCTGATCAAACTGTTGCAAGTCAAATTTTGTGCTGTGTGACACTTTGTGTTGGGGAGGGGAGTGAAATAGAACACAAAGTGTCGCATTGCGCCGCAACAGTCCCCCCATCCAAAGAAAAGTTGTACATGATAAGATTTATAACCATAACATATGATGTGGTCAAGACCATTGTCAACAAACCCTCACACGCAACAGACCAACAAAAAGCTAAACAAATGAAGATGTTTGTGACATGAGTGTTGCTGTACAGGTTACATAGAGACACCAGGGAGGGATCAATGTAGCCCTCATCGGCCGCCGACAGCGAACTGTGCCACGGTGACCCTGCCTCCTAACCATGTCATCTTCTCAGTTTTCCTAAGGAGGTGTACGGAATGTCGTTCATATTCTGTGGCTGTTGTGGAGCAAAGCAGAACAACAAGAAGAAACACAGATATTTTGATATACTAAACAAAGGGATAGCGTATCTCTTCCCCGATGATCTCCGTTATCCTGAATCCTGTCAAAACACTTCTGTGTCCATTTTTATTGGATATCCCGCTTACAAGCATTTCACGGACTTCTATGGATATAAACTCAGATATTCGTTTCACTCAAAAGACAGGAAACCAAATCGGATTAAAGATGTAACAAAATCTGTGGAATCTGTGGACCTGTGGAATTGCTCAGTTTTCTCAAAGTCAGATCTGGTGCATCTGTTCCCCTGTGACATAGATCCTCAATGCTCTGAATCGGAAGATGAGCTTCATTGTCCCTACATTTCTGATGAATGTGGACTGAATGAGGTGTTCATTTTACATCCATCTATCCATCCATTCATCCATACATACAAACAAACATACATCTCTCTTCTCTCTCTCTCTCTCTTCTCTCTCTCTCTCTCTCTCTCTCTCTCTCTCTCTCTCTCTCTCTCTCTCTCTTCTCTCTCTTTACTTATCTATCTCTATAATTGTCTGTCTGTCTCTGTTTCTCTGTCAAAAGAATAAACAAATCATGAAACAAACGCAACGCATTTTTTTACCTATTTAGTCTTCCTCAGACA
>CM031625.1:39807628-39822628 GCA_018398815.1 Conus ventricosus
TGAATGAGATCGTAAGCAAGCTGTGAGTGTGTTTGGGCTGTGCGCTAGTCCTTCCTCCATCGACATCACCCGAGTTTGACAATTTATTGGCGAGCCTGCCAGGATATTCTGGCCCTTTTATTATAATTGTTCAACTTCTCAGAGAGGAAGCAGGGTGGGTTTCAAGTATTGTAATCCTAAGGCAAAGTTGTGTCTTACTGTATGTTCCCAAGATAGTTAAATACTAGGCTTGGCATTGCTTCCAAGATAGTAACACTAGGCTTGCATTTCAGCCCCAGAGTACTTATTTCGCACAGATTGCCTATATTCCGCTCTCATAGTTGGGTCAGGCGCTGGGCGTCTTAAAAAAACTAACTAACGTTGTCCCAAGCTATATTATCATTCATAGGATTGTGCTATTACGTCACTCGTGTCGGTAACCACCAGTTTGGCTGTCGTAGTTATAAAATCTTGTTCAAAAAAAAAAAAAAAAAAAAAGAGAGATATAATGGCGGAAAAAAAGAACACCCCTATTGAACAACTTGTGAGCGTCGCTCGTGATCTAGGTTACTCAGGAGATGAGTTGCGTGCATTCGTTGAAAACCAACAAAAGATGGAAAGAGACGAACGCGCGAAAGACGACGCGTCGCAGTAAAAAAGCTAGCGCAGAGCAGGAAACGAAAGATTAAGGATTCAGGCTAATGATAATCGGGTTACCGGGAAAACAGAAAGAATAAGGCGGGAACAGAAAGAATAAGGGAAGCGCGGGAAACAGAAAGACTAAGGGAAGCGCAGGAAACGGAAAGATTAAAGGTTCAATTAGATTTTAGAGAAAGTGAGAATGCAAAGGGAGACCACCGAGATGGTAGTTCATTTTTCCAGTGACTCTTGTTGCGCAGTTCCGCCCCCCGACCAAAATTGCCCAAATTCTCTGAAGGAACCGATTCGATTGATGCATAAAAACCCGTCGTTTCGAAACTTTTTGCGACCAGTCAGGGTTGGCCTTCAGAAGAGGGGGCATGTCTTTTTTGTCAGCTTTAAACTGACGGGTAAGGCATTACAGATTTTCACTGCGTTACCAGCAGAACAACAGTCTGATTGGGCGCTGTGAAGGAATCGTTGATGAAAGGATTTGACCTCACAGAGGAGGGTTCAGGAAGAAATTTTCGTTCAGCTAAATTACAAGCAGTGAGAGTACACTCATTTGGTGCACGTTTAGATCACTATTTTGATAAATGGTTAGAGTTGAGTGTACAAAGAAGGAGTTCGCTGAATTGAAAGAGCTAGTTATGAAGGAACAGTTTTTTGTCAGGTTGGGGGGCCCCTGAGTTAACCATACATTTAAAAAGAGAGACAGCCGAGACAGCAGGAGAGTTGTTGAAGTTCGCAGAGGTGTAAAGAGGCACGTTTGGGCACTAAGGTGCAGGAGAAACAGGTGCTAGGCACGGGTGAGAAGAGTGCAAGGAGATAGGGGAGTTTTCTGCAAAGTCTGCAAACCCGTGGGGGGGCAAAAGGGAAAGGGGCAAAGGACATTAGGGTTTCATTTGTCACAAGAAGGGACATGTGGCGAGGGATTGTCGCATGAGGTTCCAGAAGGCAGCAGCCTTGCAAAGGTGGAAAAGGGGTCGTCAAGGGGAAATGACCTGCAGTGGAACCAAAAGGGATTCAGTCTGAAGAGGGGGAGTGCAGCCTATGGCTAGCACTGGACAGCAGTCATGTCAGGGATGGAGGGCACTAGGCTGAGTGGTTCGTTACCAGTGGAAGAAGGGTGGATTGGCCAGCAGAGGGTGAAATGTACGAACACTGTTGTTCAGCGGTGTATCGAACAACGCTGGTCAGAAAGGGGATTTGACAGGGCAAATCCAGACCTGTACTCTAATCGAGGGCACTGTGAGGGAGTTTCCAGTTGCTAAGATAGAAGTACGTACCCCTTACTTCTCAGGCGAGTTTGTCTGCGTTGGTGATGGAGAAACCCCTTCATGATTTGTCACGGAAATATTCCAGGTGAAAAGGGATCCAGGGATCCTGAGTTGTTGACTGCTACAGGGGCGGGCAGTTCAAACACGGAGCAAAAAGGGGGGAAAAGGTTGATAAACCTTAGTCTTCCAGAAAGGAAGTCAGGCATAGATGTTGCCCGCCGATGAGTTTGGGGCAGCGCAGGAACAAGACCTTCCTCTGAAGTTCTTGGGAGTTGGCAAGAGGTGGAGAGAAACAGGTGGTTAGGGGAGGTAGAACAGATTTCTTGTGAAAGGCGGCTGTTGTACCGAGTGTTCACCAAGGGGAAGACAGGTAAGGTACCACTCAGTTAGGGGAAACCAGCAGGTTATCGTGACACTGTCATGTCAGTGGGTCACGAGTCGCTCATGGCGGTTCATCTCGCACCAGCAAAAACAGCTGACCGAATCTTGATGACTTTCATTGGCCAGGAGCAATGGCAGACATCAAGCGTTTCTGCATGTCATTTTGACGGGGTGTCAAAGGTCAGCCACAAGAGGGGTGAAGAGGAAGGCGCCTCTTAAACAGCCTCCTTTAATTGACACACCATTCGGGAGGGTGGCTGTTGATCTGATTGGCCCCAATCGCCCCCCTGTTCCAAAGGGGGCACAGGTATGTGTTGACGCTCGTGGAACTACGCGACCAGATACCCAGAAGCAGTTGCATTGAAAGGCGTAGATACGCAACAGGTCGTAAAGGGGCTGGTAACATCTTTTCTCGCGTAGGTGTGCCAGCACAAATTCTCAGTGACAGGGTCACAGTTCACCTCAGGCGTGATGAAGGAGGTCAACAGGCTGCTAGGGATCACACAGCTTCTCACTACCCCATACCACCCACAATGCAATGGCTTGTGGAGAGATTCAAGGTGTGCGAAGGCATCTTAAAGAAGCTCTGTGAGAAAGGCCAGCAGATTGGGACCGCTACATTCCAGCGGCACTGTTCGCCTACAGGGAAGCCCCAGGAGAGCACAGCTTTTCGCCATTTGAGCAGCTGAATGGGCGGACATTTCGGGGACCAGTGTGCATTCTCAAAGAGCTGTGTCCGGAGAACAGGATTTCAGAAGAGGTCAAAACCCTTATCATATGTGGTGGGCCTACGCAATAGGCTCGAGGAGACATGTAAGGTCGCAAGGGAGGTTTGCAGGGCTAGGGTCGTTCAAAGAAGCAATATGACAGGAAGGTGGGGAAGCAATTCCTTAAGTGGGAGATCAAGTCCTGTTACTGCTTCCCACGGATCACAACAAGCTACTGATGCATGGAAGGGACCATTCACCATCATTGAAAAGGAAAGATCAGGACTACCGAATCGATGTGAAGGGGAAATCAAAACTTTTCCATGCAAATTTGCTCCGCAAATATATTCACGTGAGACTCAGCACATAGGCGCAGCAGCAATCATTGATGGAGTGAAGGAGACCCAGCAGAAGAAGGGAGATTTTTTTTTGCCTGAGTTTCCAGGAGAAGAGTCAATACAGGGATGTGTCACTGTATGAAGGCTAGACAGTAGGAGCCCAGGAGGAAGTTAGGGGGCCCTAGAACAGTATAGGGCGTCCCTGACCGATAAACCGGCAGGACAACTCTAGAACATGTACGGTGGAGTTAACATCGCAAAAACCCGTACATGTGAAAGCCTACCCGATCCCTATGCCCCCAAAACAAGTGATCGGGAGGAGGTAGAAAAGATTTTGGGACCTTGGGGTGATTGAACGTCCAAATCATCGTATAGTGCCCCGTCGTTTTAGTGAGGAAAAAGTCGGGTGAGCATCGATTCTGTGTCGACTATAGACGTCTGAACAGTGTCACCAAGGTCGATGCAAAAGGTCATACCGAACATGGAAGACCCGTTCGCTCAGATCGCCACAAGCAAGAGCCAGTATTTCACCAGGATAATCTGAGCAAGGGTTACTGGCAGAAGCCTTGAGTGAGGACTCAAAGGAATCACAGCATTTTCCACTCCATGGGGCAAACCATTTGGGGAGTACTTCCTTTTGGGATGGTCAACGCACCTGCAGTCTTCTCTCGGATGATGAGGAAGTTATTGACGAGATTGGGAAAGGGGTTGTGAATTTCATGGATGACATTCTGAAAGCATCCGAGACATGGGAGGACATATAGGCAGCTAGGAGCAGTTTTAGAGAGGTTGAGACAAGCCAATCTCACAGCCAGACCAACAAAGTGCCAGGTTGGTTTTCCAAGCCTGGATTCCTAGTTTTGTTGTCGGAGGCGCACAAAAAACACCGAAAGAAGAAAGGTGGAGAAGATGAATGAATTCCAGAGAGACCAAAGACCAAAACAGAAGTCAGGAGTCTGCTAGGTTTTAATTGGGTTCTATAGGGAGTTTTTTCCAAACTTCGCAGCAATCACGAGTCCCCTCAGTGATTTGGTCAAGGCAGGGAAACCGGCAGTGGTCGAGTGTCAGACCTGCAGAGCAAGCACTGCAGACGGTGTTGGGGAAAAAAATAGGGTTCCTGTCCCCTCCTGAAGCTACCAGATTTCCAAACCATTTTGTTGCGGACAGATGCATTTAGGCGGTGGGAAAAGGTGCGGTATTGTTGCAGGAGCATGAAGGGGTCGAGTTTCCTGTGAGGTAAAGCTAGCAGGAAGTTGACAAAGTGTGAAGAAGGGTACGCAACGGTGGAGAAGGAGTGTTTGAGCCGTTGTGTGGCCGTGCAGAAATTCCACAAATACTTGTTTTGGGAAAGAGTTTGTAATAGAGACTGATCATCAACCACTCAAATTCCTGCAGGGGGCGCAGTTGAAAACAGCAGAGTGCTGCATTGGGCAATGGCATTGCAGCCCTACAGGGAAACGAGTGCAGTACATCCCAGGGCGACAGAATGTCGGAGCTGAACTATTAAGTCGCGTAGTCTAGCACTGCAACTCAGAAGAAGCCAGTCATATCCGGGTGCTTTGTTTATAATATGTGTTGATTACAAATTTTGTTGATTGGATATGGGGTTTATTCCCAGTTGGCTATGGTTCATAATTTCTGTGTGAGATTTGTTCGTGTAAATGTAGTTATGCTTGAGCAGCAGTCCTTGTGTAGTGATGCATTATTTGCAAATAAGTGAGGATGGAGATTCCTCAGGAATGTCATGGATCGTGATCACATTATATTGTGCTTTTCATAAGAATTGGGGAAAGAAGATATGGCAAATCCGCAGTAGGGGATTGCATAGGTGCGCACAGAGGGCGTTGTAAAATGGGTCGAAATAACGCAAGAGCGCACATCAATGATAACTCATTGGGGCGGTATTCACTAATGATATATTTCCCATAATTATAAACCGTTTGTTGTAAAGTATTTTTCAAACTTTGCACGTGTAGCTTTTGGCAGCAAATTCGGTTGTTGTTTTTTTTTGTACCGTTGTTTTGAGACAATGCGGTGCATAGTCTTTTGCAAGGGGGAAATTTTTCACAGTCAAAAAAAAACACAAGCAAAGTCGTGGTCCGTCCCCCAGCCGAGTTGGTGGACAAAAAGCCCTAACTCAAATATTCTGGGCGCCACGAAGACGCTCCATGCATCTCATCCAGCCAATTAAGCACAGCGAGGAGACAGCAGACAGTCCCGAGTAGCTGACCGACGCCTCGATGTCTGGTCAGACGAGTCTCAATGGTCTGGGGCCGGACTCATCCCAGCCAATTTACGACGTCGCCGGAACGAAGAGGGGAAGGTAGTTTTGTGGTGGGGGTGAAATCAAGCTAATCAATTAAATGACCAAATTTACCACCACAGAGAGTAGGGCGTGTAGGCGTGACTGTCATGATTTGAATATCCAATGGAATTAGAGGGAGATAACTTCGGGTACAGGCGGTAAAAAATACTGACCAATGGTACTCGCCCTTGACACGTAGGTAGGAATAAAGTAAAGTGTGAGTGAGAGAGAGGAGGGAGAACGAAGAGAGACAGAGAGAGAGGAAGAGGTTCTGTGTAAGCTCTGACGAGAGAGAAGCAGAGAGATGAGGCGAGGAGAGAAGAGAACCAAGTTGAGAGATAGCATGAATAGTCCCGCAGAGGAAGGACTAGGGAGAGATGTGGAGAGAGAAGTTGCTAACTAAAGAAGAGGAAAAGAAAGAAAAGAAAAAGGAAAGAAAAGCAACCATGTCCATTTGATAGAGCAGACTAGAAGAGAGAGAGAGAGTGCATGCGTTAATGCAGGAAGGAAGAAAGGAGAACAGATCGATGTTGATAGCACTGTTCCACCTTAACCGGGGTTCGACCTCATACCTGGCAGCGTCACTTCGTCAACAGAACCACAGACCAACGCCAGTGCCAGCATCTAACCTGACCAGGCGCCAGCAACCAAGACCAGTGCCAGCAGTTGTGTCGGCTTGTGAAAGTGACAGTGAAAGAAAAAAAAAAAGAAAAGAAAAGACAGTGATCGTGAATTTAAATTAAGATCACCTGGCCAGGTAAAGTAGAAATCTATTTATACCCGGGTTAGTTAATGATGTTTTAGATAAATGATTTTGTGAAGTTCAGGGAAAAAGAGAATGTTTTATTTTGTTTGATTCCATATGCATTGATGTTTCGTTCTATGACCATGTGTAGTAAAGTTATAGACTTACTATAGTGGTTTGATGTGACGAAAGCATGATATAAAGAATGAGATGTAAGCAAGCTTTTGAGTGTGTTTGGGCTGTGGGGCTAGTCCTTCCTCCATCGACATCACCCGAGGTTGACAACGATCCACCAGACTGCTAAGCACGTGGAACGTCCAGTCCAAAGTCCCGGCGCCATACAGTTTGGAACAAGAGCAGTTGCCAGTCCAGTAGCCGAAGGTCTTATGCACCGTTTTTCAAATTCTGGTTTCAGACAAGCAAACAGTCACGGCAATGACGGGCTGCTGGAGGGTGGTCCCGCTGAATGTGCACGAAGAGGAAAAAGAGTAAGGTCCACGATGTGTACATTTACCAACTTGAAACAGGTGTCTGGTAGCCATGTCGTAAGACGTCTACCACAGGACAAACTAAACTTAACTTTACAGAGAATTTTGTATGACCACATCTAACTCTTAAGACATAAATTAATCCCTTTGCTCGATCAGACCATGTGGGCAATTTTAACTGAAAAAAAAATTGCTGTATCGATTGCCATTGAGAGTTTGTTGCCCCAAGTCTTGTCGTCTACCCATAGTTTAAAAGCATGTGTGTGTGGTGTGTGTGTGTGTGTGTGTGTGTGTTGTGTGTTGGGGTGTGTGGGTTTGTGTGTGTGTGGTGTTGTGTGTGTCCAATTCTCATTCTTATCGTCGTGAAATCAAACCATTTCAATGGTGTGCTTTTACAGCCTGCTCTATCCTCCCAACCCAAAAGACAGGTACGTGATCCAGCAGGGGGGGTAGGTTAAAAAAGCAGACGGAGAGCACTGTGCTCAGCTCTTTGGTCACGCCCTACAAAAAGGTAAAGCTCCCACCATCCCCTATCTCTCTGCTGGTTTCATCCTTTGACCCTCATCGGAACGCAGTGTTTGTTCGGGTTGCAGGGTTTAGATTGAGAGAGATGCAAAGTGTACAAAGAAGCATCGCGTCCACTGAATACCTTCCAAGACGTGGTCAGCACGGAGCCTTACCCCTCACCATGGACACCCCTCAGAAATGGACCCAGTCATCACATCTCTACAGCATTTGATCTTGTGGAATCAATGGCTTAGTCTGACCCGAATTCGATCAAATCCAATGTGATGGCCTCTGTGTGTGTGTGTGTGTGTTGGGGTGTGTGTGTGTGTGTGGGGTGTGTGTGTGTGTGTGTGTGTGTGTGTGTTTGTGTGTGTGTTTTGTGTGTGTGTGTGTGTGGTTGTGTGTGGTGTGTGTGTGTGTATGTGTGTGTGTTTTGTTTGCGTGCGCGCGCGCGCGTGCTTTTTGTGCGTGCGTGCGTGTGTGTTCTTTTTTTTCTGTCACGTTAACTTTCCCAGCTTTAAGTGAGGGAAAATCTTACTGGAAACAAGGTTCAAAATGAAATATATAATGTTTTAGGAGCGTCCCGAACACAGCCACACAATCAAAGAAACGAAAAACAAACAAACAAACAAAATAAAACTACTTTTAATTTATTTGTAGCCTGCATCCTGTAAAATCGCAAGTGGATAAAGAAACAGTTGCATTTAGTAGTACTGAAAGGCAACTTACCTCCCCTACAACCCTCCCTAATTGACTTGAGTTCTGGTTGATATTGAAATTAGATGCCGATATGGTCCAGTTGCATGTTTTCTCATGCTCACTTTCTAATCTTGACAAGACAATAATGCTACCATGTACTTTGACTCGTTGCACAGTTGTTGCATAGACAGTCACGGTAAATCTGTATTGAGGTTACGTCAGGTATATCCAAATAGAAAAGTCGCTCCCAAAAATCATTGCGGTTTCAGCTTTCTTGAAACGAAGTCGAACTCCTTTATATGCAATGAAGTCTGTTCAGAATGCAAAAGAATGCATTTTTATGACCACATCAGTAGGAAAACAACGTAGTGGTTTGCTTGCTTTCATATCTTTATATGCTTGTGTACCAATCCAGTTGCTGATGAAGAATGCACGACTGCAGTGATGAACGTCGTCGTAGTGCTTATACTGAACTGGTGTCTCGGAACTATGTGTAGATTTTGCACTGCATAATTATTGTCAAAGGTAACAAATGTAACAATCGGAGACAAGGATGAATTACTTTGGAAAATGTGACTCATCACAAAAAAGAAAGGTATATGGATGGGATGTAACATCGTTATGTTGCTCATGATATAGATGATATAGATGTTAAAAAACTAAAATCTTAAATCATAGAAGTAATTTGTTTTACATAAGGACTAATATCTTCGCACAAAATAGCATTGAAAGTGAAATTTGATCTCTCTCTCTCTCTCTCTCTCTCTCTCTCTCTCTCTCTCTCTCTCTTCTCTCTCTCTCTCTCTCTCCTCTTCTCTCTCTCTCTCTCTCTCCTCTCTCTCTCTCTCTCTCCTCGCATCGTGTTAGGGGTAACGATAAATAAAGACTTGAAATGGCAATCTCATCTCCATAACGTATGCAAGGTAGTCTCAAATCACCTTTTCCTGTTATCTCAATTAAAGCGCTACGTCAACAGTGCTGTGCTTAAACTTTCCTTTATTGCACACATAATGTCACGTATCAATTACGCCTCAACAGTGTGGGATGGGAGTAGTGATGTCTACCAAAATGGCTGAATTCTCTCCATAGACGTGCAGCAAAACTGTTCCATCCAGCTGTATCTCTAACGACAGACGCAAAACTAAAAGCGCTGAACATACTTCCTCTGAGTAAGCAATTGGAATTCAACAAGGCATCATTCATGTTTACAATCTTGACAGATGCTATGCCATGTTATATCAATACCCTTTTTTACAAGACCGAACAGCTTGTCTGACTAGACGAAATTCCTTCTTCCCTACCCACGCATTGATATATACAAAACAAGCCTAGATTACTCAGGACCATATGTCTGGAACTCACTTCCGCCGAATCTACAAAATACGTGTACTTTAAAACTTTTCAAGAAACATTTGCACAAACAATTTATGTCTCAGTAATTTAATTATTCAATTAATATTATTAGCGCCCATTCGCAAAGTCTTCTGTGAACCATACTTTGAATACATCGTCTAAACATCGAACCTACTCTGTTAAAACCGCTCATCACCACTCCTGCTCTGTCTGCCATCCCTTTTCGCTTCCCCTACCTACCATTCTCTCTGCCTCACCCTCCTCCGACCTCTCTCTCTGTCGTTTTGTTTGTTTGTTTATATACTGTTCAAAAAAGTTAAGGACCAACATTTCACTGACTTATAGAAAAAGAAAATTGGGAAGTGATCAATCTCCAAATGTAACATGAATTTATTGAATATGTGAAAAGTGTGTAAAGACAATGACAAGTCCGAGGAATCAACAAACCGGAATCGAGCGCAGTACAAACACCCCCACCCCCAAATTTGAAAGTCACAGGAGGACTGTTTGTTCAATGTCATGGTTAATAACGTGTGTGTCCCCCGTTATTGGCAAGGCATTCAAGGCAGCGTTGTCTCATGGAGTTCACCAGTGTGCGCAGAAAGGCCTGGGGACAGCAGCCCACTCCTGCTGGAGTGACTCAAACAGCTGACCCAGGTTAGCAGGAGGAGGACGACGCTGCTGCAGTCTCCGGCCCAGCTCATCCCAAAAATGTTCGATGGGGTTCAGGTCTGGGCTGTTTGCGGTCCACTGCATTCTGTTGACACCAGCAGCTTGGAGAAACATGTTTACTGCTCTGGTGCGATGGGGCCGTGCATTGTCGTCTTGAAAGACTGCCTGAGGTCCAAGCTGTTGAAGGGTTGGCGGCACCAGGGGTTGCAAAATCTCTGTTTGGTAGCAAACACCATTCAAGTTCCCTGCCACATTCTAGAGAACCGTTCTGTAGCGTGTGCTTATGCCGCCCCAAATCATAACGGATCCCCCACCATAGCGGTTCCTTTCCAGGACAGCTTCTTCTGCAAAACGCTCCCCACGGCGTCTCCAGACCCTGTTCCGTCTATCGGTGGGATCCAGGCAGAACCGCGACTCGTCTGTAAACATCACGTTAGCCCACTGTTCATGTGTCCATCTCACGTGCTGCGTGCACCATACTCGGCGTGCTGCTCTGTGGGCATCAGTCAAACGAGGTCTTATGGCTGGTCGTCGATCACGGAGGTTAGCGGCCGTGTAGGCGGTTTTGTATGGTCTGATCACTGACAACAGTGTTGGTGGCATCTCTAAGGCGACGTCTGATGTTGTTTGTTCTTGCTGTTCTTTCTTGTGTGGCCTGCCTTTCAATGTATCGGTCCTCTCGTGGTGTTGTTATTCTGGGTCGACCAGAGCGTGGTCGTTCTTGCACTCTTCCTGTGTCTTGAAAGCGTTGTCTGAGTCTGATAACAACAGAGTGTGATACCCCAAGTCTCCGTGCCACTTCCCGGACTGCAACTCCTTCTTGGAGCCATCCTATTGCTCTTCCTCGATCCAGCTCGTTCAGTCTTCGACGTGAAGGCATACTGTTGTATTGCATTTTTCGCCAGTACAGTGGCTTTTAAAGACATTTGGTTAAGCATGCTTTATGACCTACAGCCTGATTTAGCTCGTGCTTCACATGATTTTGATTCAGCACATGCTCCTCGGATCCCAAACACATAAGAAATTCACCCCAATTTGTTCCAAAAATGACAAGTCGCGACACGTGCTTTTCAAGGCGCGTGAGAAATGTGTGCCACAAAATTGCAGTTGCCGCATTCACTATCAATTTGTGCGTGTGGTTCAATTTGTTTGGACCACAAAGGCGGTACAATTGAATTTTTGTGAATTTTTAAAATTTTTTTGTGCATTCTCAATGTTGGTCCTTAACTTTGTTTGAACAGTATATGTAAGTTTCCTTCACCCCCCCCCCCCCCCCCCAATTACTATTACGTTTATGAACAGTTTGCTTATCATTGTTGAATTAGATTACAGTGTTGCTATGTTGAATTGTGTCAGTATGAATCATATGTGTTAACATAATGTATGCATGACAAGGACAGATTGTAAGACTAGGCTTTGGCCTAAAATCTTCATCTTTGCGTATTAAAGATCAATCAATCAATCAATCTCTCTCTGTCTCTGCCTCTGTCTCTCTGTCTGTCCTCTCTCTCTCTCTCTCTCTCTCTCTCTCTCTCTCTCTCTCTCTCTCTGTTTTCTCTCTCTCTCTCTCTCTCTCTCTCTCTCTCTCTCTCTCTCTCTCTCTCTCTCAGGTTGATGGCGGGCCCTCCTATGTTTTGACACCCACCCAGCCACCCTTTCCCCTCTAGGGAGCCATATTCAGAGTACTGGTACTTTGTCGCGCTTGAATATTTTTGGCATGATATTGCATTAAACTGCGAAAAGATGTGCGTACATAAATAATGCTGTGATCGTTTCCTAGCTTTAAACTTTTTTTTTTCTTTTGGTCGTGACAGATAGGACTGGCTTGAAGAATAGTCAAACAGTCAGCGTCATGCATGTGGTGTTTTCGTTTGTTTGTTCGTTTGTTTGTATGTGTGTGTGTGTGTGTGTGTGTGTGTGTGTTTTTCAAAACTGTTATCAAGTTTTGCTGGCAATCCTAGGTACAGCAATGTATTGCAATGGACAGGCGGTACGGTGGCTTATTACCTGGATGCAGAATACTACAGGGGTGCTTATCTACGGTTCCATCCCTGTGGCGTGTCTCGTCACTGCAAATACCTCAGGCAAGGGTCCTACTATTCCGTGAGCTACCTGTGTGAATCCCTCACTTCAGTACACCGTGACAACAGCAGCAAGTGTGTCACGCTCCCTGTATCCACAAACGGGACAGGGTGGCCTGTTCCACTCGTGGTATGTCCCTTGGAACATCTTACACACAGCATGTTCGCCTGTGATCCGAAAAGTCTGTGCAGAACTTTGGCCAACACACATGAATGGCATAACAACTATTGCAGCGTCGCTCCGGGAGTTACCCTGTCCTTTTTTATTGTGGCGTTTCTGGGGAATTTATATCCTACAGTTTAGTGTGTGATGCTTGTAGGGACTGCACGAGCAGCAGTGATGAAGACTTTTGCGTGACTTATGACCAGACTGGTGCCGACCATCGACAGGTGTGTTGCGTGTGTTCTGTGTCCTCAGCTCTCGCGTCTGCCTCTGAAGTGACAATGAGTGACACATGTATTGTGATGTTCCTTTGGAGAGAGACACGAGATGCTCAGAGGGTTTCTCTCTCCATGGACACCTGTGTGTATTGGAATAGTTTTCAATGCACAAATGTTACCTGAAATGTAACAATTTTGGTACCGAATCAGGACGGATGGACTGGAAAACAAAAAAACAACAACAACCCTGCGTGGAACAAATCTAGAAAGCCCAACCAGCCATTATGCATGACACAGCAAGCCATTCAGCGTAGTAATAGAAACGTGTCTGATATCACCTCACTGGCTACAGTGTCACAGTAGAACTCGTGTTACGAAAAATGGAGGCAATCTAAACATGAAATAAATTGCAAATACCAACACAGCTACTGATTTTCAGAAATGATTGAAACCTCAATATAGCTTCGAGATGCTAACCCGACTTGGAAACAAATCAAAATGAAAGAAAGAAGAAAAAAAAGAAGAAACAAACAAACAAATGAAAACCTAAAAACAAACAAAGAAACCAACAAAAACCAGTTTTGATGCTGCTCTGATACTGATTTCAACGTTTTACACCAGAAAGGAAGGAAAATGACGTTTACTGTGTAGTTTCAGCGATATAATAATAATGAATTATGTTCCATGTTATCTTAAAAAAGATGGTCTATCAAATATCACACACACACACACACACACACACACACACACACACACACACACACACACACACACACACACACACACACACACACACACACACACACACACACAAGCGCGCGCGCGCGCGATCTCTTGCTTTTGTACACACATTTACTTCATGTGTTGTTTTTTTCTAATCGTTTTGTTCTGGTTTCCTTTTTTTTTCTTTTTTTTTTTCTTTTTTTCCCCTCAACATTTTAGTCAGCAGCAAGTCTGTCACGCTCCCTGTATCCACAAACGGGACATGGAGGCTTGTTTTTTAAATCACTCACGGACGTACACGCATACGCACACGCACACACGCACGCACGCTTACACAAATATACACAGGCCAACAGATAGATAAACGTGTTGGCAGGTAGATAGATAGATAGATAGATAGATAGATAGATAGATAGATAGATAGATAGATACACTTTTGTACACTTTGATATTTTATTGTCATTACCAAAGAGGTCTTTTGACAAGGGGGGAGAGGTAACAGAACAAAAACATTTCCCTCTTCCTTTCCTGCAAACAAATAGTGCACTTTCATTCCTAGTTATTCAAATTCAAATCCAAAGTTAACAAAAACAAATAAATTCGTAACATTTCGGTAATGCAGTAAGGTTTAAAAAACAAACAAACAAAAAAAAAACACTTAAAACTGACTCAACCATCCACACAATCAAATGATGACATTGTATTTTACTGATCTCTTCAACATGAAAAACAACAACAACAAAAAACAAAACAAAACAAAACAAAACAAAACAAAACAAAACAAAACAAAACAAAACAAAACAAAACAAAACAAAACAAAACCCTTGAGACTGACTCCACCATCCACTCAATCAAATAATGACATTGTATTTTACTGACCTCCTCAATATGCGACGAATGATAATATTCATTCAGATATCTCTTATAATGTATTATCTTAAATTTCAATATCCTTCATCTGTCTAATTTTCCATATTTCCGCGATGAATTTCGCAAATAGATAGATAGATAGATAGATAGATAGATAGATAGATAGATAGATAGATAGATAGATAGATAGATAGATAGATAGACTCACACAAACACGCACCACACATGTACCGTGCTGACTAAAATGTTGAGTAAAAAAAAAAAGAAAAGAGAAAAAGGAAAGCCAGAACATAACGATTACAAAAAATAAACAAACATAAACAACAACAAAAAACAAAAAGTATATGTGACAAAGCAATAGTCCTCAAGAAGGAAGAAGACGGTACACGCAATCACAATTCCACTCTTCACATTTAAAATTTTCGGCTTTGTGGCCTTCTTCAAGAGAAAACAAAATCTGTGAAATCCATCTTCTTGTTGTTGTTGTTGCTGTTGTTGTTGTTTACGTGACATAAAATACATTACGTCATATCCTAACATCTTCGTGAATAAGCCGCCACACACGTGGCATAAACTAAATGACATCATATCGTAATATCGTCAATAAGACATAAGATAAATGACGTCATATCCTAATACGTTGGTGAATAAGACGTCACACACGTGGTAGAAGATAAATTACGTCATATCCGAACACCTTAATACCACAGCCCTTGACCGGAGCTGTCAGCCAGGGAGAGGTCTGTTCACACTTTTCCATTGCGTAGTACGCCCGCAATGAACCAGTTCTGCATGAACAGACCTCCATCGTCCCTCACCCCTTCTCCCCACTCCCTGTCTTCAACCTTCTCT
>CM031625.1:39827628-39837628 GCA_018398815.1 Conus ventricosus
TGAAGGGGGGGGGGGGGGGGGCGGGCAGGCTTGCTTCTATCTACGGTTGAATTTGCTACGGTTCCAATCGGAAGATTGTCCCCGCGCCTTTGAGAATATTCTTGCTCACATTTCCTGACCAACACTGCAGGAGCGCTGGGTGCAGCCCTGTTTTGTCATCAGAGACTAGACTGAAACTCCGTGTCTTTATTGTGATCAGTTTTATCGTTGTCAGTCATTTTTCTCAAATTCATGTGGTCCTTCGTACCTTAGTCTCTCAATGATTTGTATTCCAATTTCCAACCCGTATACGTGTCTGTGGTGATGTTGTCAAAATCGTCCTAGTTGGCAAGTTCACTTGGGCTGACATGAAACCGAAATAGTAACAGCCTCTGAAGGAGGAATGCTCACTGGGTCTGTGTATAGGGCGGAGCGAATCTTGCTGACTGGGTGGTGCTCTGCATTGTTATCATCTCTTGTGAGTGACCTCATGACATGATACACATTGCGTGTAGCCTGCCATTGCTGGGGCTGCAACAGCTATAACCTTTGCACTGTTCTGTACAGGAGAGCGCTCAAAGATTTGGGGGATATTTCCCAGGCCAGGTTCTGTCCGGAGCTGAGCATGGTAATGGCTCCACTGTCAAGTGTCATTCACGTAATGCATGAGTCTTTTAAAGTGGTGCTGGAATTTCCTGACAAACACTGTAGGTGCCAGTATCTCCCTGGTCTGGTGGACACAGGAAGATATTATGAAAGGAAACACTGACTAAAACCATGTCTTGGCCTTTCTGGCACGGACTTCCACATCCTTATCTTCATCATGTTCATTTACCTGATCCCCCCCCCCCTTTCCACGACATTATCTGTGATGAATTTGTCAGAATCCATCCATCAGTCAGCATGTTCATCGGAACTGTTACTGTTGGATGGCATCCTCCAGAAAGGGTAGCCCACTACGGATGGCTCAGAGACTGAGCACATTTTACTCAATGAGTAGTGTCCTGCATATAAACGATTTTAATGGACACCACCGAGCACCATCACTATGATTTGGCAGCAGTTGTGTGTCACCTGTGGGTTGCCACGTAATTTGATACCTGTTGGTCCGCTTGGTCTGCCATTGTAGGGGCCCAGGCATCTCAAATATGGTTGATGAATGGGTGGTGAGGAAAGCTCGAATATTAGTACGACTGTGTACTGGGGAACTAGAATGAATGGCAAGCGAGAAATGTCACTGAAGCAGATCAGACTGAGAGAGAGAGAGCGAGAGCGAGAGAGAGCGAGAGCGAGAGCGAGAGCGAGAGAGAGCGAGAGCGAGAGAGAGAGAGAGAGAGAGAGAGAGAGAGAGAGAGAGAGAGAGAGAGAGAGAGAGAGAGAGACAGAGGAGAGACAGAGAGAGACAGAGAGAGAGACAGAGAGACAGAGAGACAGGAGAGAGAAAGAGACAGGCAGACAGACATGACAGACACACAAACACACACACAAACACACAGACATACATATATTCAGAGATTGGGAGTTCAGTAGAGGGAGGATCAAGAGAGTCCACAGGAGTCCACAGGTCTGATTGTACACAGATGCAACTAGCTTTTGATTGTACACAGATGCAACTAGCTTTTGATTGCACACAGATGCAACTAGCTTTTCAGTTAAAGACTCATTATGTTCCTTTTCCTTTCTTCTTAACAAGTTTTTATATTCTCGTCTTGCTCTACAATAGGCATCACTATCTTCTCGTGCTTTGGAATTTCGACATAATTTCAGTAATGTCCTTGCAACTGATTTACTATCTTTACATTCCTTATCGTACCAATCGCTGTTTTTGTCAGTTGCATTTAAGTATAGTTTCTTTTTCATACAGCCTCCAGAGGATTTTTTTTATGCTCATTAAACACATTTAAGTTATTAGTACAGTTATGATTGATTAGATAAGTAGCATGATCTAGCAATGCTAACCCCTCTGCGGAATAAGAGAGAGAGAGAGGGAGAGAGAGAGAGAGAGAGAGAGAGGAGAGAGAGAGAGAGAGAGAGAGAGAGAGGAGAGAAGAGAGAGAGAAGAGAGGAGAGAGAGAGAGAGGAGAGAGAGAGAAATGCGAATACAAATACGAATACGGAGATTTATTCAGATTAAGGCCAGAGCCCCATACTGAAGGGGTGATACCTGCAATACACATGTTATAAATATAATCATGAAAAAAGAAGATGCATGGAAAAAGCAAGTATATATGCACATACAATAGTGTTAAGGGTATACAATACACAGCCTTTTCTGTGCTTCATGAATATACAGAGCAAGATTTAAGAGAACGCTTTCATGTCTTCATGCTGGGAGTACGTTTAGTCTAAAATTACATGGTTCAGAATGATATATGACTTTATGAATTTTACTCTAAGGTCATAAAAAGCAGGACAGCAAAAAAAAAGCAAATGGACTTGGTCTTCCTTGGCCAAATTACATACGCGGCATGCGATTTCGTTTTCACTGGTGGTACTGTCCCTGAAAGGATGACACGCAATGTCAGAAACACCAAATCGAAACTTACGTAGTGCGCTCTTAACATATCTATTCATCTCCATTTTAAGGTATGGTTCTATCATATGCGTTGTTTTAAACAGTCTGCATCGTGCAAATCCGTCACTGCTACAGATGTGATTGTGCCAGTCCTGCCATCTGTAGTCAATTGTTCTTTGTTTAAAACATTTCAAAAACCCTGATCCATTTTCAAGTCCCTAGTTGTCCCAGACATAAGCAAAGCCGTATGAAGTTAAGTACTGACGAACATTAGTAGCCCATGTCTTCTTGTCATTACAATGGAGATTTCTCAATATCTTGTAAGCTTTAAAAGGTGTTTTGTTTTCTTCCATTCTGGTTATTTTCTTCTTCTTCTTCTTCTTCTTCTTCTTCTTCTTCTTCTTCTTCTTCTTCTTCTTTTACCAGGGAAGCCACTGCAATCATCCTGTTGATTTTCAGCCAGTACTTAATACGTTTCAAAAACGAATTGACTTAAATCGGATATCGTCCAAGATCACTACAAACTAAACCATTCGGTTTCAAAATGGAGTGACTGATGGCGGAGAACTCTTCCTACCTACGTAAACGAAGAAGAAGACCATCATTGTGAGACTGAGAACTGGGCACTCCAGACTGTGACATCACATCTCTGCAATATTCCACACTGGCGAGTCTTCAATTTATCCATGCAGCCCAGTGACGGCGGAACATTCCCAACAACACCAAAAGCAGAAACCTGGCCTGCCAACACCCCGATGAGTGCAAAACTTTATTTACCACTGGAGGGCCTTCACCATACAGAAGCCTTTGCCAGTACCTTCAGGATTCCTGCCTAAGGGAACGGAGAAGAATCTCTTCCTGTAGTACTGTTGATCTCGCATGATCATCACCCATCATTGACTGATTGATGATAATATGTTTGGTTTGTGGTGAATGAGTATATATATATATATATATATATATATATATATATATATATATATATATATATATATATATATATATATATATATAAAACAAGTTGAAAGAGGAATCTTAAAACTATCTACAAATTTGTTTCAAGCGTGTTGCGCTGTCATCAGGATGTTCTCTGCCCGCCCACCGCCGATGTTATATAGCGTGTGGGCTCCCATTTGCGGTTGTTTGCACGTGCGGGTTGGCTGCACGTGTTTTTTGGGGGCTTTCAGGTTTTTGTTTTGAGTGTGTTCACTAACAACGATTTCCATTTATGCCTGCAGTTGTTTACTATTTCTGTTTTGGTGTCTAAAGTTGCTAAGTGTGGTTTGCATAGTATTAACCATTTTTCAGTTAAACATAGGTTGCACCTTTTTGAAACATTGCTGTATGGTGATGCTCTTTTTATGATTTTCCAGGATATATTGTAGCTTGTTTTTGCGTCTTTAAGTTTCCAGATATATTTGCTCAGTTCTGTTTGGTTTTTATATTTTTCTTTATTAAATGACTGTTTGTGGTTTGCATATCTGGTTTTGAAGTGGTTTTCAGTGATCCCTATGTATGTTTCTTTTTCATTTTCTGATGTCACAGTAGCCTGGTATACAATGTTGTTGTGAAGACACTTATTGTTTAGTGGGCACTGTTCCTTTCTGGTGCAATTGCAAGATTTCCTTTCTTCACCCTTCTTTGCTGTGTTGATTTTCATTTTGTTGGATGCGTCAATTAGGTTTTTGAGGTTGGGCATACATGAGTACGATAGTTTGACAGTGTTTTTGTTAAATATTTTGGACAGTTTGTGTTCTTTTGGAAATGAAGTTGTTAGGATTTTGAAGAATTCTTTCCCTATGTTTGTTTTGAGTTTCCCGTCGTATGGGGGGTTATGCCATATGATTTTCTTTTCCTATTTTTCTTGCTTTTATTTGTGTTGTTGTCTGGGTTGTATTGTAATTTGTAATTGTATCCACTTGTTTGTAGTGCCTCCTGGTATTCTACTGCTTATTGTTGAACACTCTCTCACTGCATGACAGGTTTGATAGTCTCTTGTTTATGCCATGGGGTATGGTCTTTAATATAGATGGTGGATGGTTACTTTTGGTGTGTACATAAAGAGGTGTATCGTTGGTTTCTTGTATGGTTTATATATGTGATTGTTGAGATCCAGTGTTATGTCTAAGTAGTTCACTACCTTTTTGTTTGCTTCAATGGTACTCTTTAAGTTGTGGTTTTGGAAGATTTGCATAGTTCTTTCTTCTTGTTTTCGATGGTTCTTGGATTGTTGGTTAGTGCAGCAAGGCCATCGTCTCTATAGGGATCACTGAAAACCACTTCAAAACCAATATGCAAACCACAAACAGTCATTTAATAAAGAAAAATATAAAAACCAAACAGAACTGAGCAAATATATCTGGAAACTTAAAGACGCAAAAACAAGCTACAATATATCCTGGAAAATCATAAAAAGAGCATCACCATACAGCAATGTTTCAAAAAGGTGCAACCTATGTTTAACTGAAAAATGGTTAATACTATGCAAACCACACTTAGCAACTTTAAACACCAAAACAGAAATAGTAAACAACTGCAGGCATAAATGGAAATCGTTGTTAGTGAACACACTCAAAACAAAAACCTGAAAGCCCCCAAAAAACACGTGCAGCCAACCCGCACGTGCAAACAACCGCAAATGGGAGCCCACACGCTATATAACATCGGCGGTGGGCGGGCAGAGAACATCCTGATGACAGCGCAACACGCTTGAAACAAATTTGTAGATAGTTTTAAGATTCCTCTTTTAACTTGTTCTATCTAATGTTGCTCCCCAAGGGGTTGAGCACTTAAAAAATTGTTTTAGGCATTTTAAATATACTGATCTATATATATATATATATAATATATATATATATATATATATATATATATATATATATATATATATATAAATATATATATATATATATATATATATATATATATGCGTGTTTGTGAATATGTGTGTGAAACCTTTCCACAGTTACTCTCATTATGATCATAACTCACCAAGAACATTGTGTACATGTGGTCCCCCACCCACCCCACCCATCTTGTGTGTGTTAGTGTGTGTGTGTGTGTGTGTGTGTGTGTGTGTGTGTGTGTGTGTGTGTGTGTGTGTGTGTGTGTGTGTGTGCGTGTGTGTGTACAACACATGATACCCTGTTTTTCATTGGTCACTGCTATCTTCCCTCAACCCACACCAGCATATTGATGCCAACACATTATTTCACCTGTCACAATGAACATCATCCCACAGCATTGTTTACTTTTTCAACAACACTATTTATATGAACCTCCCAACCTCCCACCCCACCCCCCACCCCATAGTTGATTAAGAGATATGAGCTCTCCTTCCCTTGTCCCCCCCCCCCCCCCCCACTCACGCACATTACCCCCCCCTACCCCCCCTTTTTTTCACCCCCCTACCCCCCCCAATTATACCTTAACACCCATTTATCTTACATCCCTTCCCTCCCTTATACGCCTTTCACAACTACCCACGCATAACTACTACCACCTCTTTCATCACCCAGCGAAATCATTTATTTTATTCACCTAACCTTTTTTCTTAAATCACAGTTGCTTTCATTTTATTCATCTACTTATCTACTTATTTATCCCTTCTCTCTATTCCCCCCCTCCCCCCCCCCCCCCCCCCCCCCCCCCCACTTATCATTATTATCAATCCACCTTTACCACACCCATCACAAATATATCACACCACCCCACTAAACTAGACACACAACCCCATCGTATCACCCCCCTCCCCCCACGCAACCCCCCCCCCCCCCCCCCCCCCTCCTTTTCCTCTCCCATATTCCCCTCTGTCGTTTCCGCCTGGCGGCCATTCTCCCTACCACATGAATAACAGATGAGTCACTCTTCGTTCTTTGTTTGTACTGTCCTAAATGCTACATGTGATCTGTTGTTTGTTTTTTTGCCTGAAGAAGACCCATGAGGTAAAAATGCAACGTGTTTTGTCCTGTGCTTTTGTTTGTCAATGTCACTGGCGGTACCTAACACCCTCTCTTTCTAAATTGTTTTTAAAAACCATTCGGTGTTCGATTGTCTATATCTAAATTTGTTTTCATTGCATATAAATGGACATTTTGTATTTCAAAACTTTTCTCTAGAGCCCAAATTTCCGCTCCATACTGTAAGACTGGCTGCACCTGAGAGTCTAACAACTTTGAGAAAACTGAAGACGCATTACAACTCAGTTTATATAAAGTGTGAAGTATAACAGTGACTGCTCTCTTTGCTCTATTTGCAATATCCTGGCATCCCAAAGTGAAACTTAATCTGGTTGTGAAATAAAATCCAAGATACTTACATGCGTTGACAACAAAATAAGAGCCATCTCTTAATTGGTGCCAAATAACCACTTTTGCGAAACACAATAATGTTGGTCTCATTCACATTTACTTTTAATTCTAATCTGGTTGCAGCAGAAGACAAGCTATTCATTTGTTTTTGAAGACCAACAGCAGTTGTAGACATTACAACAGTGTCGTCAGTAAAAAGCAAAACAAAATCTCCAGAAGGCCACAACGTATGCCATGCCTTCCATTCTAGCGAAATTTCATTTATACGAGAAAAATGAAACTGGAATACAGAGAGAGAGAGAGAGAGAGAGAGGAGAGAGAGAGAGAGAGAGAGAGAGAGAGAGAGAGAGAGAGAGGAGAGAGAGGGGGGGAGAGAGGAGAGAGAGAGAGAGAGAGAGAGAGAGAGAGAGAGAGAGAGAGAGAGAGAGAGAGAGAGAGAGAGAGAGAGAGAGAGAGAGAGAGAGAGAGAGAGACTTCAGACTTCAGACTTTAGATGGTTTATTGTTCAGACGTTGTGTCCATACAATCGAGTGAGTTATTATGACTATCATTGTGGAGCTTTTCTGTTACGCCGTTACACACATAATACTTTAGAACTCTCTCTCTCTCTGAGAGAGAGAGAGAGAGAGAGAGAGAGAGAGAGAGAGAGAGAGAGAGAGAGAGAGAGAGAGAGAGAGAGAGAGAGAGACAGACAGACAGACAGACAGACAGACTGACAGACAGAAAGAGAGGGGAGAGACAGACAGACAGATAGACAGACAGACAGACAGACAGACAGACAGACAGACAGGCAGACAAGACAGACAGAGACAGGCAAAGAAGGACCAACAGACAAACAGACAGACAGAGACAAAGAGAGAGAGAGACAGAGTGAGAGAGAGAGAGAGAGAGAGAGAGAGAGAGGAGAGAGAGAGAGAGAGAGAGAGAGAAGAGAGAGAGAGGGGGGGGGGGGAGGTAGAGAGACAAAGACAGAGAGACAGAGAGAAGTAAAAGGGGTAGGGGGAAAAGTTGGAGGCGAGGACAGCAGTTCAGTGGGGATGGTATTTAGATGGTGCTCTCAGATTACGATTAATCATTCAATTCACAAATGGAGGTTATGAATTTTAGTCAAAGAATCCAATTAGTGAGACATTATATATCTATGTAGGTGTTTCCGGGGATGCTGTATTGAAGGCGTATATTGTAGAATATTTGGAGGTGATTTAAAACATAAGGCCAGGAGGAAGCTTGGCTTGTATTGCATTTAACGATGTGTGAGTACGGTTACCGCTTTTTTTTTCCTTTTAACAACAAACAGAACTGCTTATACGTCATGTTAAAAGGGGCCTTACTTTATCATTGCATGGTGTCAGTCGAACCTAAGTTGCTCATTGAAAGGGTTTATCTTGAGCGCATTATATACTAAGGCCCTGTTGGCAAGGGAATATCATGAGTCATATTTATCAACAGCGACTAAAAGGAAACAAATGCAAAAGACTTCCCTTGTGATGTTACAAACTCACCATACATATAATTTACAAAAAAAAGGATCAACGAATGAAGCACCCATCCATCCACACGAACAGCCCCCTCCACACACACACACACACACACACACACACACACACACACACACGCACACGCACGCACGCACGCACGCACGCACGCACGCGCACACACACACACACACACACACACACACACACACACACACACACACACACACACACACACACACACACACACACACACAGATACGCGCACGCGCGCCCGTGCGCGCATGCACACACAATATACCATTGACATAGACTATCAGGTTACAGTAAGTGATAATCTTTTTCATTCGTTATATTCTTTTTACGAAAAGTACTAGCTTCTGCAATATACCTCGCAAAGGCAGTTATAGTGTTCTCGTTTCCACTTGATAAAATCGCTATCAAATCTCTTCTTTCAGAATATGATTCACTGAAGATGTTACAACCTCTGCGGATATTGGCGTATGCGGGACAATCAAACACAAAATGTATTTCATTCTCAACACTGTTTCTTTCTCAACACATTTGACATGATCTATTATTAGATTTCTCGAACCAGCTTTGGTTTGCATTAAGGCCGATCGTTCTGGTTCGAAATTTTGCTAAACTAAATCTATGCCATTTCTGCGTTATGATTTTAAGATATTTCTCTGCTTCGAGATTACTTTTAAATGAGAGGAACCAGTCGTATTTATCATTTCCATCCATGCCAGCATGTCCGTTTTGTTTACAAGTACAAATTAAACGGTCCTTGAATTCAGAAATAAATTGTGCTTTATTACAGACCCCTTGTGACAACCAAACTATGCCAAAACCATGCTCTGTCAATATTTTCTTAATACCGGAAGCCCAGTTAAATTTTTCGGTTTTTTTTTTTTTCTTTTTCTTTTTTTTTTGCTGTCCCAACCTCTGCGCGACTTCAGAGGCAGTGCACCCACGCCGCTCATTCCGACACCCCGTCCACAGACACAGCCCTGTCGGCCCCGCCGCAGCCCCAGCACATGCAATCCACATGGAGCAGTCAATGTCAAGTCGTCAAGAGGCAACCCACTGGAGGAGACATTGCACTGCTGCCGAGTCACTTCTGTGGTGTTCAGTGGCGCCTGTTCTGATCTAACATACACAGGACACCACCTACTAAGCCCCCTACTGACGACAATAATTGCTTAGTCGCGGAGCCGGCGTGAGTGAGCTCTCCCTCCGGAGGGCGCCACCACGTCCGTCCAACGACAGCCCCCATGGACTCGCCGATACCGGTGACCCCGACGCAACCAAACCAAGACCACAGATGTGGAGAGGACATCGAAATTGAGGTCACCATGAGAGCAGGCATGAAGGGCCACAGAACTTGAGACTTTTTTTAAATGCTGATTGATGAGAATGAGGATGATAAGATGATACTACGGATTTCCATTTCGGTCTGAGACGACATGACAGGGCTATACTCTACGCTTCCTTTCATAATATATCCCGGCGTCAACCAGGCCCGAGAGATACAGGCACCTGCAGTGTTGGTCAGGAAATTTGAGCAACACTTTCAGAAACGCATCCATTAAGTGGATGAAACTCGACTGTGTGGTCCCAGTCTTCCCAACTGAGTCTGCAGCAAACTCAACTCTGGGTAGGAGCCGGTCGGGGCAGAAAATACCCACATAATTCTGATGGGATTCGAACCCATGACC